>CM053152.1:24940000-25540000 GCA_028571685.1 Heterohyrax brucei
AATGCACCGGTCAAGAGACTAAGAGTTGCAGAAAGGATAAAAAAAATATGGCCCACCAATGTGTTGCCTACAAGAGATACACTATAGACGCATGACATAAATAGGTTAAAAAGCAAAAGCTGAAAAAAAAAATCAAGCAAAAAAGTATCAAAAGAGAACAAGAGTGGCAATAATAGTTTCTGAAAAAATCATCTTTAGTTCAAAATCTGTTATAAGAGATAAAGAGGGACATTAAACAATGATTGAAGGGTCAATCCATCAACAGGAAATAACCATAATAATTATTTACGTACCCAACAACAAAGCTCCAAAACACATAAATCAAATTCTAATGAAATTTAAAAGAGGCATAGACAACTCTAAATTACAAGAATAGTATGAGACTTTAACACATCACTTTTGATGATGGGCAGAACAACCAAGAAGAAACTCAACAAAGACACAGAAGATTTCAATAACATAATCAACCAGCTCAACCTCATAGACAAAAAGAAAACAACACACCATGCAACAGCAGCATAGTACATATTCTTCTCCAATGCACATGGATCATTCCATTTTAGGCCACAAAGCAAACCTTAATAAATTAAAAAATACTTAAATAATATAAAATATTTTCTCTGATCATACTGCTATAAAACTGGAAATCAATAACAGCAGGAACAAGGAAAAGGATACATGTAAGCTGAACAACACTTTACTTAATAACTTCTGGGTAACAGACGAAATCAAAAATAAAATTAGAAAATTCTTAGAATAAAATCAGAATGAAAACACAACATTCCAAAATCACTGGGAAACAGCAAAAGAAATTCTGAAAGGAGAATTTATAGCAATATTTGCACACATCAAAAAACAAGAAAAAGCAAAAAAATCAACAGCTTAACCTACAATTCAAACAAAGAAAAGGAGTATCAAAAGAAACTCATGGTCATCTGAAGAAAGGAATTAATGAAGATCAGGGCAGAAATAAATGAAGTAGAAAACAGAGAAATGATATGAAGAATCAAAGACACTAAAAGTTGACAAACCACTGGTCACTTTGAAAATGAGAAAAATGAGAAGATGCAGATATCCCAAATAAGAAATTAGATGGGTAACATTACAATATAAGTAACTGAGATAATAAAAAATTTCACTCACAAATTTGAAAACCTAGAAAGAATGGACAAGTTTCTAGAAACATACAAGCTACCTAAACTAATGCAAATAGAAGTAGACAATATGAACAGATCCATAACAAAAGAAGAAATTGAAGATGTCACAAAAAAACAAAAATAAAAACAAAAGCCCCAGCCTGGATGTTCTACCAGATGTTTAAAAAAGAGTCGATGTCAGTTCTATTCTACTCATTATTCTAGAATATAGAAAGGGAAGGAATACTCTCTAATTCATCTTATAAAGCGGACACAATCCTAATACCAAAGCCAGCATCAACATCCCTCATGAATACAGACATAAAAATTCATGGCAAAATCATAGCTAACAGAATTCAATAGCATATTAAAAAAAAATACATCATTGTCTTAGTCATCTAGTGTTGCCATAACAGAAATACCAGAAGTGTATGGTTTTAACAGGGAGAAATTTATTTTCTAACATCTAATAGGCTGGAAGTCTAAATTCAGGACATTGACTCCAGGGCTCCAGGGCATCGACTCTGACATCTCCATGACTCTGTCAGCTCTGGAGGAAGGCCCTTGTTATCAGTCTTCTGCTGGGCTATGAGCATCTCTACACAGGAACCCTGGGTCTGAAGGACACACTCTGCTTTTGGTACTGCTTTCTTGGTGTTATGTGGTTCCCAACTCTCTGCTTGCTTCTTTTTCCTTTGATCTCTTGTAAGTCGAATTATAGTGTAGGACACACCCCAGGGAAACTTCCTTTTCATTGGATCACAGATGGGACCTGAGAAATGGTGTTACATACCATCTTAATCCTCTTTAACCACAGGCAGAAATTAGGATTTGTAATACAGAGGAAAATCACAAAATGGAAGGTAATCACACAATACTGGGAATCATGGCCTAACCAAGCTGACGTGTTTTGGTGGGACACAATTCCATCTATGATAATCACAGTCAAGTGAGATTCATACCAGGGATGCGATGATGATTCAACATTAAAAAATCAAACAACATAATTTACCACATAAACAAAACAAAGGAAAAGAACCACATTTTCATCTTGATTAATGCAGGAAAGGTATTTGATAAAATCCAACACCCATTCCTGATAAAAACTCTCAGCAAAAGAGACACAGAAGGAAATTTCCTTAATTAAAGACTTAGTATGCAAAACAAACAGTCAATATTATACTTATCAAGAAAGATCGAGAGCCTTTCCCTGAGAGTCAGAGTGATAAAAGAATGACCTTTATCACCACATCACCACTGTTATTCAACATTGTACTGGAAGTCCTAGCTACAGCAATAACACAAGAAAGAGAAATAAAGTGTTTCCAAACTGGAAAGGAAGAAGGAAAAGTATCCTTATTTGTAAGTGATGTGATTCTATACAAAGAATATCCCAGAGACTCCACAAGACCGTTACTGGACCTAACAGAAGGATTCAGCAAAGTGACAGGTGCAAGATCAACACACAAAAATCATTTGTTTTTCTCTACACTAACAAGTGTAAACTGAAAAGAAAATCAAGAAAGCAACACAATTTACAATAGCTCCCAAAAGTATAAAATATCTAGAAGTGAACCTAACCATGGAGATAAAAAACTTACACAAGGAAAGCTATAAAACACTACTGCAAGAAATTAAGAGACCTACGTTAAAAGAAAAACATTCCATGTTCATGGATTAGAAGACTTAATATGGTGAAAATCTCAATGTTACCGTAAGTGATCTATAGATATAATGCAATCCTGATCCAAATTCTAACACTATTTAAATGAAATTAAAAAAAAAAAATCAATCTCCAACTTTATATGGAAAGGAAGGAGGCCCCAGATAGCTAAAAGCCACAGCAGTTGAGTTGATTCCAAGTACTAGTGACCCTATAAGTCAGAGTAGAACTGCCTCATGTAGTTTTCAAAGAGCACCTGGCAGATTTGAACTGCCAGCCTTTTGGTTAGCAGATGTAGCACTTAACCACCATGTGACCAGAGTTTCCTAAAGCTAAAGCCAAAGCAATACTGAAAAAGAACAAAATAGGAGGGCAGAGTCAAGATGGCAGACTAAACACACAGCTCCCTAAATCTTTCTGGAAACCAAAACCAGAGTTGATAATTAAATGGAGCCTTCTGGACACCTAGTGAGCCCTAGGACACAGCGTAAGGCTGTGAATTTGGACTTCATACCACTGAATGGAAAACTTCCTCTCTTTAGCTGAACCCTGCTCTTGGTGAGTGCTGGCTTTCACAGATGGAAGGTAACTCGCCTTTTTAACTTTTTTTTTCCTCTGTCTTAGGTGGTGGGCGGAGCTGGGACTTGACTAGCAGCTAATCTCAGACACACTGTTGGTGGAATCGGCAGGTGAAATTACCATATTTTGAGAGCCCAGCCTTGGACTCTGTGCATCTCGGCACCTTTGGCCTTTCTTTCCACCTCCTCCATTGAGTAGCCTGTACCAAAGCGGGTGGCAAACTTGTGTGGGATGCCATCTTGCTTCACTGGGAGGAGGCCACACTCATATAGAAGTCTTAGCTGGACCTAATTCCTAGGCTGGGAGGCTGCGCCTCCCTGGAGGAGAATGCTTTTCCTGCAGAAAAGCAGTATTTTACACAGTTTCGCATATGGCTGGGGCCTGACAGCAGAGGCCAGCAGGCCAGTAGCTTTTCTGTATTTTGAACTAGTTTGTAACATCTGGGGTTGGATATAGAGGGGCTTTCTTGGCCACCTGGGAAAAGGGACCTGTACACCTGAAAACCTGACTGATTTTGGAAGTTGTCAGATACATTTTACCTTTCATTTTACGATGGCCTAGAGAAACAACTGCAGTCCATCCTCACAGCATCTCTCCCAGGCTCTTTTGACTCATATGATGCCACAAAAGCAACAAGGTCTGGAGAAAACCATAACCAAGAAATCACTCATGGCTTCAGAAGGCCCCCAAAAGAAAGCACCTAACAACTTCCCAGAAGAAGCTTTTCGGAAACTGTTGGAAGATGAATACAAAGCAATTATATAGAAAGCCCTCCTAGACCTTATACAAAATGCAGCAGAGCAAAATGAAAAATTAAGCAAGCTGTTTGATCTGATGGAACACCAGTACTCTGAAATCCAACAGATCAAGAACAAAATCAAAGAGACAGAAACTTCAATTGAAAGGCAAGAAAACAGAATGGAACAAATGGAAAAGAGACTTTTTGATTTGGAAGACAGAGCTACTGACTCCAGCACCTATGAGGAGAAATCAGAAAAAAGAAACAGGAAAAATGAAGAAGCATTAAGAAATATGTGGGACTCTATTAAGAGGAACAATCTACAATTAATTGGAGTTCCTGAACAGGTCGAGACACCTGAGAACACAGAAAGTATTGTTGCTGAGCTGCTGACAGAAAACTTCACAGAAATTAGGAAAGAAGAGAATATAGATATCCAAGATGCATATTGAACACCACTCAATATAGATCTCAAAGGAAAGGTTCCAAGACATATAATAATCAAGCTGACGGCACTTGGCTTGGCTAACAAAATGAAACATAAGCAGAAACTCTTAAAGGCAGCAAAACTTAAAACAAAGTTACCATTCAGAGGGAACCCCTGTAGGCTTTCATTGGATTTCTCAGCAGAAACAATGCTGGCATGGAGGCAGTGACATGACACATCCAAAGCCTTGAAGGATAATAACTTCCAACCAAGAATTTATATATCCTGTAAAACTATCTTTCAAATACGAAAACGAAATGAAGACATTTACAGATAAACAGAAACTCAGAGACTTTGTAAAAACCAAACCAAAGCTACAAAAAATACTGGAAGAATCTCTTGGCTTATAAAAAAAAAAAAACCCCACTAAATTTATACTTTAGACGTATATACAGGACACATCACCCAGAATCTTAGTTGGAGAAGGCTCCGAACTCAATCAAAGCTGTAATAGCAAAATAAATGATCCAGTAATCTTTTCATGAAAACTATGACATCATCATATTGATAACAGGGATGTACTACAGTAGTTGTAATCCTTCCAGATGGAGAGGAAGTTGATAAGAATGGTAGAAATTAAAACTAGGTTTATACATAGTTTGTGAAGAGGGCAGCTGTAAAGCACAAAAAAGATGCAACATATCAAATCAAGAAACATAGCACAGGAGTCTCAACAACCACAACACCCACCCGAAAAAGGTGAAAAATCAACTCACAAAGAAGAATGTCCTAGAGCAGACTAATAAGAACAACAGAGAAAACATCAACACAAAAATAAACACATCACAAAGACAGCACTAAACACATACCTATCAATAATTGCATTGAATGTGAATGGACTGAACGTTCCATCTTGGATCAAAAGACATGATCCATCTGTACGTTGCCTATAAGAAACTCACCTTAGACTTAAAGATAGGAACAAACTGAAAATTAAAGGATGGAAGAATATATATCAAGCCAACAATAAACAAAGAAGAGCAGATGTGACAATTCTAATCTCAGATAAAATAGATTTTAATGTAGAATCCACCATCATGGACAAGGATGGACACTATGTATCGCTGAAAAGTTCAATATACAAGCAGGACTTAACAATATTAATATTTGTGCACCCAATATTAGAGCACGTAAATACATTGAAGAAACACTGACTACACTCAAAAAGGAGATAGATGACTCCACAATAATAGTGGGAGACTTCAACACTTCACTCTTAATGTTGGACAAATCATCTAGAATAAAGCTCCACAAAGACACAGAAGACATTATTGCCACAATTAACCAACTAGACCTCATCGACATATATAGAACTTTCTATCAATTACACCTTCTTCTCCAGTGCACATGGAACATTCTCCAGAATAGACCATGTGTTAGGACATAAACAAAATGTCATCAACAAAGTCCATAGCATTGAATTAATGCAAAGCATCTTCTCAGATCATAAAGCCATAAAAGTCAAAATCAATAGGAGAAAAAAACATAGATAAAAAGTGGAATTCATGGAAACTGAACAACATCTTGCTCAAAAACCCATGGGTTACAGAAGAAATCAAGGATGAAATAAAGAAATTTATGGATTCCAATGGGAATGAAAATACTTCCTAACAGAACCTATGGGATACAGACAAAGCAGTGCTCACAGGTTAGTTTATCTCCATAAACGCACACAACTGGAAGGAAGAAAGAAACCAAACCAAAGAACGAAACCTACAGCTTGAACAAATAGAGAACAACAGAGAAACGCCTCAAGCACTAGAAGAAAACAGATCATAAAGAAACGTAAAAAATGGGAGGCCTCACACTTTCTTATCTCAAAATTTATTGTACAGCCATGATAGTTAAGATGGCCAGGTATTGGTTCAGTGACAGACACTGGAATATAGTTGAGAACCCAGAAGTAAATCCATTCATCTATGGGCAGCTAATCTTTGACGAAGTGTCAAAGTTCATTCACTGGGGGAGAAAACGGCCTCTTTTACAAATATCATTGGGAAAACTTTGATATCCACATACAGGAAAGAGAAACAGGATCCATACTTGACACTGTGCATAAAAATTAACTCAAAATGGGCTAAAGACTTAAATCTTAAAGCTGAAATTGTGAAGTTCTTGAAAGATAACTTAAGATCAAAACTAGGGGACACAATTTTTGGCATAAATAACCTATTACAGACAACTAAATATGCTTAAATAACGGAAGATAAATCAGATATCTGGGATATTCTAAAATACCTGTGCTCATCAGAAGACTTTAGCAAGAGAGTAAAAAGGAAACCTACAGACTAAGAAAAAAATCTTTGGCAATGATAAGGGCCTAATCTTTTAAAAATGTGGAAAATTTCAACAATTCAACAACAAAAAGTCAATGCAATCAAAAAATGGGCAATGGACATGAACAGACAATTCACTTACGAGGACTTACAGGTATCAACAAATACACAAAACTGCTATTGGCCATTATCCACTAGTGAGAGATGCATATCAAAGCTACGGTGAAACACCGTCTCACCCCTGCAAAAGTGTCATTGATTAAACAAACAAAAAAACAAACAGAGAACAATAAAAGCTGGTGAGGTAGTTGGGGATTAGAACTCATACATTGCTGATGGGATTGTAAAATGGTAAAACCACTGTGGACAACAGTATGGTACTTTCTTAAAAAGCTAACAATAGAATGTGTTATGATCCAGCAATCCCACTCCTAGATATATATCCTAGAGATATAAGAGCATTGTGACACAAATATATATATGCACACACACCTTCACTGCAGCATTATTAAAACAGCAAAAAGATGGATACAACCTCACACCCATCAACAGATGAGTGGATAAACAAATTGTGATATATACTTAAGCAGAACACTATGCAACTCTAAGGTTGCTATGAGTTGGAATTGACCCAATGGCAGTGGGTTTGGTTTGGGATTATGCAACTATAAACAGTAATGAAGAATCTGTGAAACATAACAGGATGAATCTAGAGAACACTGTCCTGAGTAAAAGAAATCAACCACAAAAGACAAATATTACACAATCCCACTATTATAAAAAGTAAAGAATAGATAATACACACAGAAAGCAAAGTTCTGTAATAGTTACCAGGGGTGAAAAGGAGAAGGAGGGGGCATCACTTTCTAGATAGTAGGCACTTTGCTTACTTTTGGTGATGAAAAAGGTAATCCTGAAAATGGATGAAGTCAGCGCAACTTCACCAAGATAAAAGCGTTGAGAAGTATGTGAGAAAAGAAAATGTTTAGTGAATGTTGTGACATATGCACTTTTTCAACAGCAGTAAAAACAACCAAAAATATGTATGTGGTTATGTAGGCAGATATGAGTGCATATAAATGTACAGGAAGGCATATAGGAGTAAATGCACTTGCATGTATAGGTTTATCTATATATACACATTTGTGTGTGCTGTATGTATATCTGTATATATTTTTTTAAAAAAGAGAAAAACACATAGGGCACATAGTTATGGAGCCTTCTTAGACATATCCAAATGATACTGAAGGACAACTTCATCAATTGCCATAACATAGTACACAAAAGTGATGTTCTACATCCTAGGTTGATGAGCAGTACCTAGGATTTAAAAGTTTGCAAGCAATTATCTAAGCTACAACTATTGATTTCTGTTTGTTATGGATTGCTTTGTGTCCTCCCAAAAAAGTGTGTGTTAATTTGACTTGGCTATGAGTCCCAGTATGGTGCAATTCCTCCCATGTGTTGTGAATACTGCTTCTGTGATATTAATGATAGAGAATGGCCAGCAGTTGTGTTGGTGAGGCAGGACTCAAGTTATCAGCTGTGGAATATAAGGGAGAGAAGTGAGCATAGAGTTGGGAACCTCCTACCACCAAGAGGCAGCACTGAGAGTAGAGCACATTGCTTGGACCTGAGGTTCCTGTGCCAAGATGCTCTCCTAGGATTTGGACTGAACCTACTGGACTATGATAATATCTCTTATTGGATGGACTCATAACTTGTGAACGGATTTGCGGCTTACAGGACTGTGACAATAAAGTTTCATTTTCTAAAGCCTCTCACTCATGGTATTTTCTGTTAGAGGTGTACCAGGTGACTAAAACACTGTTCATATAGAGCAAAAGAGATTGGAGGAAATGAAATTCTCAAAAAAGAACTATAGAACTGTAGGGTTCATAGAACTAACAGCCCACATAAACCCTAGCTGCTTCTAACTTGAGACCAAAAGGATTAAATAGAGCCCAGATACTTCTGCTGACAATTTTGACCTGAGACACCATAGAAAGTCTGGGATAGAAAGAGAGAGAAGGTAAAACAAAGCTCAAATTTCTAAAAAAAAAAAAAAAAAAGGCTAGACCTAGTGGACTGATGGATACTAGAGAAACTATCATCCTAAGAAACTCTTTGAATTTGGAATTGAACCTATTTCTGCAAGTCACTTTTCAACAAAATCATTGATTGGCTTATAAAATAAATAATATCACCTCTAAGTAATGTACTCCCTCAAACAAGTAACTGTATGAAACTAAATGGTCAACACTTATCCAAAAGCACAGATTGAGAAGGTAAAGAGGGGAAGGGAAGCTAGATCAATGGAACGGAACAAACAATGAAAATAATGAGAAGGCTGACACGCTGTAAAAATGGCATCGTATCAAACTAGTCAATTTGTGTAGAAACTGTTCAAAGGGAACATAATAAGCCATGTAAATTTTCACCTAAACCACAATTAAATATTATGTTTTTAAATTTGCTGATTTGGCTAGAAACGTAGCAGTTGAATTGCTTTGGTTTAAAAAAGTAATCAGAGGAGGTTCACGCATCTTTTATTTATTTATTTTTCATGCATGAAATTGTATCAGTTCTTGTCCCACTTTATATATAGCAACTGAGGCTGTGAGGACTCTGAAAAAATGTAGCTAGGTATGAAGACAACTTTCAGTTTCCATGAAAACCCTCACCTTACTGAATTCATTGAGTCTGGAGACAAAAATGAAGCCAGTGTGGAATATTGAGCCCAAAGCTGATTTTCTGTATTTTCAACCAGATTCTGCCATTCTTCTTTCCCTCCAGAGTTAATAAGGTGTTTCTACCTATTCATTGCTTCCTTAAAAATGTCTCACATCTAGGAAAAAAGGTAATGAGTCACAAGTAGTGCTCATCCCCAAAGGGTGCTTCAGATGAAGTCACGTTAGGGAAGGTGCAGCCATCTGGTGAGGCAAAATGTGAAAAACTGGAACCTATTTCAGACAAATCAGGAGTAAAGCACCAAGGGGCCGTTGAAAGACCATATGAATTTACTCAGAAAAACCAAGAACCTGGATCTAAGTTTCAAAATGAAAAGACAAAAACAAAACCTGATCATAAAGAACATATTTTTGTAAAATTATCAAAAGAAACTCATAGAAGAAGGAAAACAACAACAACACTTGCTGTTGAGTCAGTTCTGACTCATAGCAGCCCTACAGGACAGAGTAGAACTGCACTACAGAGTTTCCAAAGATGGATTAAAATTACTAAATCTTTTTTGGTTAGCAGATGCAGCAGTTAACCAACTATGTCACCAGGGTCTCCAATAAGAGGGAGGCTCCCTCAAAACTGGGTGACTGATCTGTTTAAGGGAATCATTTCTCTCATACAAGGATACTCACTGCTACAAGAACCCAAATGTGTTTTAGGGTAGCACATGACTGTTCAAGTCAGGAAGAAGATATCCTGTCTGTTGCTAGCTATTTTAGAATCAGATCTGACTCATGGCAACCCTTGCAGTCAGGGTCAGACCTTTGTGAGCTGTCGGCATTGGCTAATTTTCAGAAGCAGATTAACAGGCCATTCTCTCTAGTCTGTCTTAGCCTTGAAGCTCCATTGAAACCCGTTCAGCCCTACAACAGCATGCAAACCTTCATTGACAGATACCTGGTGGCTGTACTTAAAGAAGAAGACTGGCGAGAAATTGAATCCAGTTCTCCCACATGGAAAGTCAGAATTCTACTACTGAGCCTCCTTTATTGTCCTTAGTCTCTTTATTAGCAGAGCTAAAAGCCACATCACCTTCACCTCTGGCTGTTTTGGCCAGAGTTCCTGTATCATGTGACCTCCCAGAGCTCCAAGGGAGGCTGGCAAAGTCAGTGTGTAAGCTTTTTAAGTTTCTATAGTGGAGGTGGGAAGGGATCAGCGGATTGGAATAGGGGTTTTGCAGGCCACCAAGACTATCTGCTACACTCTTCTCCATTTTCTCTCCTACACATGCTTAGCACAATGCTTAGCATAAGTCACCACTAGGAAGACATTCTACTTTTGCTTTAGTCCCAAAGCCTCTCTTCACGTCAACTCTTTGTGCTTATATGTCTAGGTCTTCTCTCTTCACCCAATCAAAACATCCTGGTAGGCCCAATTATAATGGGTTTGCATATCTAAATTTCTAACAATTAACTAATCTAAACCCTCATCCTTTGCCTTCCCGCCCTCCCACCTTCCCCACCCTTGTAGCCATCAAACAGTCTTTTCTATTATGTATGAGTGTAGTTTTAAGTTTTTATCTTAGGGGTCTCATATAATAATTGTCCTTCCGTCACTGACTGGTTTCACTCAATATAATGTCCTCCAGTTGAGACCAAACTGAGAGATGTTTCCTGCTATCATCGTTGTTCTTTATCAGTGTATAGTACTCTGTTGGGGGCCATGAAAAGTTTCAGACCCCAGAGAAATGGGAAACTGCCCGCGGCCGTTGGAAAGTCCCGCGCGCATGAAACTGCCCGCTGGAAACTACCTACACGTCACTGCCTAGCACCACCGCCCAGGCTTGCCTCCAACCACTCATCGAACGCCAAGCACCTCACACCAGATCTCGCCTGACTCCAAACCCCTCCCCTCCTCAGTGTGTATATATTCCGCTGTTGCAATAAAAATTTTTTTGAGGCTTGATCAGAATCCTGTCTTGCCTCCATTTCTTCACATCTCTTGCCCCGTTTTCCTTTTCACAGGTTCCTCCCCACCCCTCCGTTGATTTGCCCTGCGGGCCGGGGCAGTACTCCATGGAGTACATATGCCAGAGTTTACCTATCCACTCTTCCGTTGTTGGGCATTTGGGTTGATTCCAACTTTTTGCTATCGTGGACTGTGCTGCAATGAATATTTGTGTGCATGTAGCAGTTGGTGTGAATGGCCTTGATTTTGTAGGCTATATTCCGAGCAGAGGAATAACTGGGTCAAATGGTATATCTATATTCATTATTTTAAGGTAACGCCAAATTGCTTTCCAAAGAGGTTGCACCATTCTACAATCCCACCAGCAGTGAAGCAGAGTTCCAATCTCTCCACAGCCTCCCCAACATTAATTGTTTTGCATTTTTTGGATCATGGTCAATCTCACTGTGGTGAGGTGGTATCTCATTGTTGTTTTGATTTGAATTTCTTTAATAATTAATGATCGTAAACATGTCTGTATGTATTTTTTGGCTGCCTGGATCTCCTCTTTAGAGAAGTGTCTGTCCATCTCCTTTTCCCATCTCTTAATTGGATGATTTGTCTCTTTCTCATTGATATTTTGTAGAACCTTGTAGATTATGGAGATCAGGCGTCAGTTTGACATAAAGTTGCCAAATATTTTTTCCCATTCTGTAGGTGGTCTTTTAATTCTTTTGAGGAAGTCTTTGGATGAGCAGAAGTGTTTGATTCTTATTAATTCCCATTTATCTATTTTCTCTTCTGATGAATGTGTTCTGTCAGATTTTGAAGTCTGTTTATATTGCATATTAAAACATCCATTGTTGACCCTATCTTATCTTGGATGAGCTTTATCGTTTTAGCTTTTATATTCAGGTCTTTTATCCAATTTGAGTTGATTTTTGTATAAGGTGTGAGATATGGGTCTTGTTTCAATTTTTTGCGGATGGATATCCAATTATGGCAGCACCATTTGTTAAAGAGACTGTTCTTACCCCAGTTCAAAATCTTAGGACCTTTGTCAAATATCAGCTGTTCATAAGAGGATGGTGGCATCTCTGGGGTCTCTACTTTGTTCCATTGGTCTATATGTCTCTTTTTGTACCAATACCAGGCTGTTTTGACTACTGTGGCAGTGTAATAGGTTTTAAAGTCAGGTAGTGAGAGGCCTCCCAGCATGTTCTGCTTTTTCAGTAGTGTTTTACTTATTCAGGGTTTCTTCCCTTTCCAAGTAAAGCTGATAATTTGTTTCTCCATCTCATTAAAAAATGTCATTGGAATTTGTATTGGGATTGCATTATATAAGTAGAGTGCTCTGGGCAAAATAGACATTTTCACAATATTGAGTCTTCCTATCCATGAGCAGGGCAGATTATTCCACTTATGTAAGTCCCTCTTATTTTCTTGTAGCAATGTCTCGTAATTTTCTCTGTAAAGATCTCTTATTTCTCTAGTTAGATTTATTCCTAGGTATTTTATCTTCTTGGGGGCTATAGTAAATGGAATTGATTTGGTGATTTCTTCATTAATAATTTCATTGTTGGTATGAAGGAATCCCACTGTTTTAGTTATGTTTATCTTGTATCCCAATACTTTGCCAAATTCTTCCATTAGCTCGAATAGTTTACTTATGGATTTCTTTGGATTCTCTGTATAAACAATCACATCATCTGCAAAGAGGGAAATCTTTACTTCTTCAGTGCCAATACAGATGCCTTTTATTTCTTTGTCTTGTCTAATTGCTCTGGCTAGAACTTCTAGGACAATGTTGAATAGAAGTGGTGAGAGTGGGCATCCTTGTCTAGCTCCCGTTCTCAAAGGGAATTCTTTCAGTCTTTCACCATTCAGGATGATGAAAGCAGTTGGCTTTGCATAGATACTATTGATTATATTGAGGAATTTCCCTTTTATTCCTATTTTTCTAAGAGTTTAAGCATGAATAGATGTTGAACTTTGTCAAATGCCTTTTCTGCATCAATTGACAAAATCAGGTGATTTTTATCTTTTGTGTTATTAATATGGTTGATTACATTAATTGTGTTTCTGAAAAAAGTTTGCATATCTAACAATATTTATTACAATGCTTTGTACAGAGTTGAAATAAAAAAAAATATATGTGTTAGAATGGTAGAGTGTGCCTTTTCTCATTGTAGAATATTGAGCAGAAGTTAATAAACATTACAGATATAAAAACAATCCCCCATCAAATACTCATCCACCAAAGCTCACCTGAAACATGACTTAATCCATGAAAAAACCATATTGAGTCAATTCCGACTCATAAGTGACCTCACGGGACAGAACAGAACTGTCCTGTGGGATTTTCATTGATTGCCTCATGGATTGAACTGCTCTCTTTTTGGTTAGCAGCCGTAGCTCTTAGTCACTATGCTACCAGGGTTTCGTTAGTCTGAGAAGCAATGCTTAAACCTCTTTGCCAGCCCTAATTAGCCTCTCAGAATGTCATACCCACTTCCACTACCTTCTTAGAGCATTCATTTGAGAATGGGAAGCATTCTGTGACTTTGTCTCCTTGACTCCTCCTGAGTTGACTAGAAAGGACACCTCACCTATGCGAGGATCAGTCTACTCTCTTGTCTAGAATGTGTCATTGAAAACAGAGACAGAAGCATTCAGATATTGTAACTAATAAGGTCACATAGAGTTGTATCCAGAATACACGCTGTGACAACCCATACTTCCTACAAACAACGATTAAGGGCCTACTACGTGCCAGACAGAGGAGACCCGGTGGCATAGTGGTTAAAGTGTTCAGTTGCTAATTGAGAAGTTAGTAGTTTGAACTCCAAGGGAAAAAGCTGTGAAAGTCTGTTTCTGTAAAAATTACAGAAGCCCTATGGGGGCAGTTCTACTCTGCCCTGTAGGGTTGCTTTGAGTCAGAATCAACACAGCAGCAAGGATTTGTATGTCAGGCACTGTATGAGGCAATAGGGAACATAACGAACCAAAACAGATGTCACTGTGGACACTTTATTTTATTATGAGAGGGCTTTATTTAGCTGTGTACAGGCAAAATTATAGAAGAGCAGAAACTGTATCTTAAGGTGCTAACAGGAAGACAGAGTCCCTGGACAACACAAACAATGAAGTGCCCAGCTGTTAGTAAATAAAAGGTTGGCAGCAGGCCTCAGTAGAAAGGCCTGGCAATCTACTTCTGAAAGATTGCAGCCACTACAAATCTTATGGAGCTTAGTCCTACACTGACACACTTGCCATGAGTCAGAATCAGTTTGATAACAACTGGATTTGATTTTTTTTAAATAAAAGGAAGACAATCCACAGCAAAGAGAACTGAGCAGGTTAGCAAGAAACTCTGTGGCTCCTAAACAGGGAGATTTGGAGACTGTAGTTCCTATAGTTCCCACTGTGCCCAGCTATGATGCTACTACACGTGAGCTTCGACTCCCTCGGTCCTAACAGGTACTATCAGCTAAACAGTTATTGAGCACTCACTATACTTCAAGCTCTAGGCTAATCTCTGTGCATTGAGTAGTCTCAATAAGCTTATGATCAGAATCTCCTTTTACACGTGAAGAAACTGAAGCTCTGGAATGGTATATGAGTGGCAAGAAAGTCAGCTATATATAACTGGAACCTAAATTAGGGTGTATTTTGTCAAGTGGATCCTATCATATTAGCTTGCACCCTTAAAGTTTTCTTGCAATAAACTAGCCTTGCTGGAGGTCCATCTGTTTTTTGCCATCAACAAATACGTTAGGTATCTTGTTACTATAGCTCAGACTGGAGGCGGTTGGGTGGCGTAGTTCTCTATTCTATTGTTCCATATAACTGCAGTCATTTTTAAGTGGAATCATACAGTAAAAGAAGTTCTATCAGACATTTTTTGGTCTGAATATTTATTTCTTGAGTTACGTGATTAAAATTGGTGGTTCCTGCTTTGTGACCACTTGAACCCGAACCTGGCCAGAGGAGTAGAAATAGGTGGTGGGGTGGTGGTGGTGAGAAGTAATCCAACATGTACACCAAGTATTGTCTGTAAATTGGGTAAATAATACATCTTATACACAGGTAGACCTGTCTTCTGAAGGTACACAAAACCAAACCCAACCCAGTGCTGCTGAAGGAGAAGTCAGACTGAACACCATCCCAGCTCCCTTCACCTCGCCTCATTCCTGGACATTCGCCCCTTGCTGCTCCCAGCACCAAATATACCTTGCGCCTTGCTACACTCACCGCCAAGCTGCTTCCCTTTGCTGCACTCAGCACCCAGCCCTCTGTCTGCACTCAGCACCAAGTGTACCCTGCTGCACCCGACCCAGAAGACCCCAACCCACAAAAGCCTGCTTAACTTCCCTTTTGAGGCCAGTTGTTGGAGGTCTGTGAGCCCCCGCTGGTCCGCGGGCGTTACTACAATAAACGGCTGCTTCTTCTCTCTTTGGGTGTTGGCTGATTTCCTGCAACATTGCTGGGTCAGTTCTGACTCACAGTGACCCTATGGGACACAGTAGAACTGCATCATAGTTTCCAGGAGTGCCTGGTGGATTCCAGCTGCTGACCTTTTGGTTAGCTGACATAGCACTTAACCACTACGTCACCAGTGTTTCTGAAGGTACATCGAAGAAGTTAATGCCAATTCATACTAGCGTTTTGTCATATCAAGACACTAAAGGATTATATTAAAGTATGCCCTTTCGGTAAGATTGAAGGTAAGCACTCCAAATCAGAAGTCGAGAATCACTGTAGTAAATGATACTGAAAGGGTTGTTGTTAGTTGCCGTTGAATCAATTCACTAAGAGGGTGCTGAGCATTTGTAGTTGGGAAGGCAGATACAGAGCTGTCATGCTATATACTCGGGGCGTCAGTGACTGATAAGGACACTCTTTCTGAAAGACCTGAATGCAACCACAGGCCCCATTTTAGTTCTCTTGGCAGTCACTAACAGCAGGTTGTAGGTGGCCTATGAGATTTTGCCATTTTTTGTTTGTTTAGAAAATGAAGAAGTCATGTTCACTTCACCATCCTTTTACATTTTCAAGGGTCCAGAATCCAGAGTTTGTTTTATCTGTCCTGTTCTGCTTATTTAGCTTTCTGTCATTGTTTCTGAGTTATCAAATCCAGAGACTTTTTCTTTCAGTTTGTCAGCTGGATCAAACAGCACTTACTTCTGTATACGGTGTTAACAAGCTAACACTGTGTTTCTATAGACAGCAGGTAGTTGAGGAGCAAACATTATGATTTAATTGAGATTACATCTTTTTACTCCCAAAGCAACAGAAAAACTCCTCCTTAAAATCTCAGGATGTTGTTCTCCTTTCATTTTTTAATAGCACGCAGTCTGTGGCATGATGGCATGGAAGTCCTCTAGAGCTTTAGTCACTAATGACCTCATCTTCACCTGGTCAGTGATAATAAACAAGAAGACAGGATTTCCAAGGAGGCAGGGCATTAATAAGGTAAGGTTTTAAAATTAATTTTTCAAGTTAATTAAAATGTCCAAAAGCACAATAAAACTGCAGAAAATCTGGCAAGGGAATGGCAGCAGGCCTGATTAATGCAAGTCAACTGTCTTCTGAGGGTAATAGTAATAATGATGAGATTATGGATATGGAAGAACCTGCTAAAGAGAAATGTGATGCATGTGGAATACAAACTGTGTCCCAGTTACTATTTTATGGTGCACAATGGATCTTATTAAGGAGGAATAGCAGCAAGAATTACCACTGAATTGCTCAATAAAAGTATTGTGTAATTAACAGAGTTGTAGCAGCAGCTGGAGCAATGCCTCCCATTGATATTCCATATTCTCCATTTCCAGTTTGCTAAGGGGGTGTGGGTTCTAACTAAGAATGTTTACTCAATGACTCAGCACGGGAGATAGGAGGTTACCAAGAAGACACAAGGGTACAAGATGAATAAGGTACTGCTTCAGGGGGCTTGTGTTCAGATAGGGGAATTAGGACACAAACAAAAGGAACAACAAATGCAATAAGAAGCCCTGGCGGCACAGTGATGAAGGGCTTGGCTACTAACCCAGAAGTCCAGCAGTTCAAATCCATGAGCTGCCCCTTGGAAACTCCATGGGGCAGTTCTGCTCTGTCCTGTAGAGCTGCTAGGAGTCAAAACTGACTAGATGGCAATGGGCTTATTTTGGTTTATAATACAATGGAGACTGTGTTGGTACCCAAAGTCACCAAGGCACATAAAACATTATGAGGCAGATACAGGATAAAGAGAGTAGCCAACATAAATAAAGGGGAGCAGTGGGCAGTATGTTAAGAGAGATGTGAGGTGGAAGCATTTTATGCCACGTGCAAAGGGGATTCGGGTATTTTGGAGTTAGACAGCTACGGCTGCACTAGACATGCTTGACCTTACTTCTGCTGGAAGGTAGAAGTCCTGGATTGTGGAGATGATTAGTGTGCTCATCTGTTAACTGAAAGGCTGGAAGTTCTAGTGCATCCAGAGATACTCCAGAATGAAAACCTGATGATCTATTTCTAAAAAGTCAGCTATTGAAAATGTTATGAAACACAGTTCTTTTGTGACACACGTAAGAGTCTTACTTGATGGTGACTGATATGCTGGATGGTGGACTGTGGGGGCGAGGTGCACAGCATAAGACACCATGGAGGATGTAGGGGTGCGATCATGATGGAGGAGATGGGGGACTTAAACTAATGGGAAGGAATTTGAGAAGACATGAGAGAATAAACAGTTGTCAGTAACATGGCAGAGATGTAAACTGATAAAAATATACATGAAAGGAGAGGGGTCGAAGACATCTGTGACTTAAGTGAGTTACTAGGATAGCCCGATGAGTGCCAAAAGTTTGGTGATTCAGTGCTGATTGCATCGGGAGGGACAGCCGTTCTGTCCTCTAGCCTGTGTCAGCCCTCTTGCCTTTCAGCAGGTAGCTGAACTAGTGTGAAAGGTAATACTTTGGGGTCCTGTGATGATATTAGGTTTAGGGTCTACCCGCACAGACTTGCGAGATAACGGACATTAGCGTGGAGTAAGACGTTCTTTAGACATGTGCAGAAGATTATTTAGACATCACTGGGATTTCACAATCATTTGCAATGACAGCTGAGTTTGTCTGTTTCCAAAGTGCAGACAGCATTAGAGTAAGATTGCTCTTCAGGTCTTGAAAGGATTCCTGGCTCAGGATCATGTGACCCATTGATCTGTAGTTACGGTTTCGTGAAGTTTATTTTCAGACCTCCTTATTTTCTTTAGCACCAAATAATGCATCCTAGCATTCCTCCTTCGTTGGGTTTTTAGTATTTCTGGTTGTGTTTCCCTTATCCAGTCACCTTTGCTTCTGGCATTGGAGCTGATGAGCACAGGAGGTGTCACAGCATGGAAGACAGCTGACTCACCAGAGTAAAATGAAGCAGAACCACTAAAACGGAGATGAAGAATTGCCAAGAAGTTTGAGGTGGGGTAGATTATAGTCTGAAGGCTGGAATTCCATACTGGGCTCATTTAGCACCCCTTTCAACTCTCCTTAGTCTTCCTTCGCCCTTATAACAATTTCCCCAGTAACACATGAAGCTTCTAGTGATGTTATTTCTCAGTTGTTTCCCTGCTTCAGTAGCTTCTTGGTCATGGGCCTGGTTTTGGTCCCAGCCTTCTCTATTGAGAACAATTACAACCTTCTAACTGGCTCTCAAATCCTGTCTTCTTTTCCCAGCTACTCTGTGCACTACAGCACACATTATGATCTGTTCAAGAATTCTCAGAAGTCTATATGGTTCCCAGTTTTTGTTCCCGGAGTCAAATTAAAAATTCTAATGCTGGATTTTAAAGCTCTCCACGGGTTATTGCCCTTCTTAGGTGTCCCTGTCTCCTACTGTGGCACCACTCGTATGTTGGTCTTGTTGCTAAGTAGCCTTATTCCCTTCAGCATACAGCTTGCTTGTGGCCACCTCGTAGAAGCTGCAGGCATCTTTCTTTCCAGAATGCCATGTTTTCCCTCATACGACTCAGGATTCTTTTCTCTCAAAGTTTCTTTTTTGCTAGAATGAAGCAAGGTATTCTGAGCATGAACAGCATTTATCTTTGTCACCTTACATGCAGGTGAATTAAACTGACGTTACCATGTACTTCCTTTTTCACAAGCCATGGCACAAACTTTCCTCTTTCATTTAGTTTTCCTGAATGGAGTTTACCCTTCACACACCTCCTTGATGCTTTTTTCCTCCTACATGGTGTGATTAGCTATACTTTTTTGCTTATGAAAGAATTACTACATAGCTACGCTAAGCCTCCTGCTACATGCAGGTCCTAGAAATATGCCTTACAAGAGACCAAAGGGCACTAGAATTCAACAAAAACAAAAATCTGTTTTCAAGTAAGTATGGTAAATGCTAGATTGAACAGAATGGAACAGCTTTCTTTTGGAGAATAATTTAGAGATTGTTGTGATGTGTATTATATAGCTCTAAGAAGGGATATTTTATGACCTATTAGAATGACAGCCAGCTGTCCTTTCTGGGTCAGGATCTGCATTGATTCTTTCCCTATTGGAATGAAACATAGATCTCAGGACATCAAGAGGTAGAGACAAATCAAAAGAGGTTTGATGATCTTTTTATTTCGTACAAAATGCAGTACTAAATCCCGCTTGGTATGACCTGCCCTCTGTCTGAAGGTCAAAGTCTTTAGAAGTGTTCAGGGCCTAGACCTAGTTCACTTGGAGAGGATGGCGGAGGAGGTCTTCTCCGTGAAGCCCTTTCCATGCCAGCACACCAGGGCAACTATTCCAGAAAGGGAAACATAATCTTTTTGTTGCTCTCTTCAGAATAAAAATTGTAGGCCAATAGTGACAGCAAACTAAACCTCCTAACCTTATTTGGAACACTTACCTTCAGGTCCCCACCCCTCTTATTCTCAACCTTTTGTCTTTGAGTTGACTTCAATTCAAGGCAACCTCATGTGTGTCAGAGTAGAAGTGTGCTCCATACGGTTTTTAAGGGCTGATTTTTGAAATGTAGGTTACCAGGACCCTTTTCTGAGGTGCCACCAGGTAGACCAGAAATTCTAGCCTTTGGGTTAGCAGCTGAACCTGTTAGAAGTTTGCACCATGCAGGGTCTCCCCTTATTCTCAGTAGTACTTTAAAATGCAAGCATAACTTTGAAACAATGAAGAACTTTCACAGAGAAAGTGCAACCTTTTCACGTTTTGTTCCCTTCTTGATGTTTAATACCTATGCTGTTTACTTCAGGTTTGCCTTGCCTCCCCTCTACCCCACATTCCCCTTTGTTGGAAGAGGCAGCGCTCTCTGTCCACCCGTACCCCATTGCATAGCCACCCCTATGGTTGAAGGCCTCACTGGCCTCCAGGGACACTCCTTTTTACCCTTGACCTTCAGACCCACTTTGCTAGGCTCAGGATGCCTCAGCCTTTCCTCATGATCTGCCTTCACTTTGCCTACAGCTCTGTGTACAGTCTCTTTTACTTGACAGAACCTTACATAGACCCTTGCTGTCCTTCACATATAAAACATCAGAGAGCAATCACAGGTTATTATTCCTACCTGCTTCCCAGAAAAGAAGGATTATGCCACAAATCACAGTCCCAGCTAGAGCTCTCCTAAGACCCTCCAAAGCAGTTGTTGTACTTTCCTAACCTTATGTGACAACAGAATTCCTTCATGGTGGTGGTTGGAGCACATCCAAAAAAATCAAACCTATTGCCATAGAGTCAATTCTGACTCCTAGCTGCCCTATAGGACAGAGTAGAGCTGTCCCACAGGGTTTCCAGACTACAGCTGGTGGATTCAAACTGCTGACATTTTGGCTAGCAGCTGTAGCTCTTAACCACTGTGCCTCCAGGGGCTAGTATTCCCCAGAGCACATTTTGCAAATCCTGAGACCAGAATGTATCCAGGTGGAGTGAAGCACAAGAAGTGGTTTGCTGCAGGAGGCATTTAGGAGGCTGACAGAAGCCCTGTGGGAGCCACCTGGCCTGGCAGGTGGCTGCAGTATATTTCAGAGAAGCCTCTTAGGAGCCTTGGTAAAACTGCCTTTGATGGCTAGTCTCTATTCTCTTCAAAAATGCCCAAGAAAATCTGTGTTTGACTTGAGGGTGAGATACAATGGTAGCTTTTAAAATATATCCCAGCAAAGGAAGAGAGCCAGTGAAGAGTCCAAAGGTCCTTCACAGGTTGTCCCTTTTCCCTTGAGACGCCTGAGGAAGAGCAGCAGTGAGGAGCATCACAAGGGGAGTCTTGTCTTGTGGTGAAAGTCCCTGGTGCTACAAGTGGTTAATATGCTCAGCTGCTAACCTGAATGTTCAAGTTCATCCAGAGATGCGTTGGGAGGAAGGTCTGGCAATCTACTTCTGGAGAATCACCACTGAAACCCTGTGGAGTACACTTCTACTCCTGCCTGCACAGGATTGTCACGAGTTAGAGTTGACGTAATGGCAACTGGTATTGTCCTTTGCCAGCAACTCTTTCCTGCTGCTGTTGCTGTATATACATGGGAAATAATACTTCCCACTCATGTGAGGGGACGTATTTCTCCTCCTTGGTCAGAGGGTATTATATCCCAGAAGCAGGTTTGGAATTGTCAGAGACTGTTTTCATGGAATCGCAAACTCACCATACTTTCGATCAGAGCTGGGTGTGGTAGGCACTTTAGGGTGAGAAGTAAGTTTGAGCATCACTGAATTTATTTGCCCATTATATGTAGGAAAGATAGGAACTCAGTTTAGTCTCTTAGTAACTATGAGGTCAGAGGCTGGGTGGCATTTTGAAGATAGCAGGAAAAAGCCTCTGTACATATGGGGACAATGGCAATTCTGGGTGAACAGGAAGCTGTCGTAGAGTCCTACAGCTCGGCAGAGTGCCCATCATCTGTGGCAGCTGTCTCTCCCTCCCCTTTTTGTAGAGCTGGCCACCTTGTGATACTCTTCAAGTCCCTGTGAAGTCCCATTTCTGTTTCAGACTCTGCTTCTCAAATCAGGTTCTGAACCAGTCACCCCTTGTGGATACTTGGTGCTCTCCCTGGTCTTTGATCAACCTTACATCACTCTTGGGACTACTGCATTTTGTCCTTTTTGTTTTCAGAGTCATAAATGGAGGAATCTGCTTGTCATTATTCCTCCAGCCAACAGAAGATCACCCATCTTTGAGCAAAGATGTGTGGGTTTCTGGGAGTAGAAATATAGTATCTTTTGGGGTTCTTCCAGAAAACTCCCCAAGCTGATCTCCCTGCAACCCTCCTTGATGAGCCAGTGACATCCTGCCTGATTCCTGGGCAGGGATGGGTGCATTCTAGGCCCAGGGTGCTCCTGCCATTGAGCAGCAGAGCCAACTTGTAACCAACACTCCCCACCGGCCAATAGTCCCCACTGTCGTGGATGAAGACTGCTTCACCTTCATTTTGTGCTTGGCAGGGTGCGAAGGGGAGTGCAGGATTAGATGCCCCTATCACAGTACAGAAAACCCTGGTGCCGTGGTGAGTAAGAGCTACAGATGCTGACTGAAAGGTTGACAGTTCAAATACCACTTCTTGGAAACTGTATGGGGCAGTTCTATTCTGTCCTTTGGGTTGATATGAATCGGCATTGACGTCATGAAAACTGTTTTTTTGTTTGTTTGTTTTAGCCCCCACAAGTGTGGCAGTGCTGGAATCATAGAATTCTTGTGTTCAATGCAGAAGACTCAGGTTTGATTCCTGGCCAATGTACCTCATGCATAGCTACCACTCATCTGTCCTTGAAGGCTTGCTTGTTGCTACAACGCTGAGTAGATTTCAGATGTACTTCCAGACTAAGATGGACTAGAAAGTGGCAACTTTCTAGTCAATCTAGAGATAATTCCCTTTTACCCCAGCTCTGGAAGAGCTTTGATAATCCACCAAGCCAAAAATGACCTGCTGTTAAACCAAGGCTGTTCTCCAGCACACTGCAGTCCTTTATCTTCTGGCCAAAGATCTGAACAAGGGCCATCATGGGCAGGATCTTTCCCTGCTACAAATCTGCCTAGTTATCTTTCTGAACTCTGCTTATGCTAAGCCTTCTCTTTGAAGCTCTGCAGGGCCTTACTCAATGTGTCCTGGTTTGCACTGAAAGTCCCATGTCTCAAGAAACTCCTCTGTCCCAGGCAAACCAGACTATTGGTTGCCCTGCCTCACTGCCTCCTTCCTTCTAGGCCTGTCCATCTCTCCTTGCAGATGTCACATTGTATCTTCACTGTGTCTTCTCTGTTAGACTGTGGGCTTGGTGAAGTGAGGAACTCTGTCCTGATAATGTTCACCTCCTCATGTGCCTGGTGTGAGTGGGTCTATGAATGCTGAACTACTGATGAACTACTGCTCAACACTTAGATGCTAGATGATCAGTGCTGCTTCCAACTGAAATTCAAGAACTAGCCAGGAGTATCTACCTATGAATTTGTGATGTGCATCCCTTAGCAATCCATATTTCCACAGAGTCTCTGCTTTGTTTCTGATGAACAAACCTGTAAAACTCAACCTTTGCAAAGATTGTTCTGGCCTCCTAGTGGTTATAGGCCAGGACTCACTGGCCCCATACCCAATGAAACAAAATGATACCCAGTCCTGGGCCATCACTGTGATTGCTTGTGGATTGGACCATTATGATCCACAGAGCTTTCTTTTCATTGACTGATTTTCGACAGTAGATCACCAGACCTAACCGAATTCCTATCAACTTTCTAATCTGTGAATAACCCTCTCCTTCTCTCTTCTGTCCCTTTTGAAATGGAAAGCCGATGTTAATTTGTTTCATGATTAAACTATCTACCCTACACAAAATAAAACTAATGATTCCTCTTGTTTTTTAGAACAATTCCTTACAATCAATTTTTAATCTATGTAGTAGAAGAATGCTACTGACTGGAAAGAATGTTTATACCACAAGATGAAAACAATAGGCTTCTAAAATGTGATTTATTTTTGTTTTATAAAGGAGTTATACTAAATTACTGAGATTTCCTCCAAGGATGGCATTGTGGGCCATATACTTTCTTCTTTGTACTCTCCAGCTGTCTACAATATATATTTTGGGGGAGTGGAAGGCAATAGTTTTTAAATAGGAGTAGTTTAGCTGCTGCAAGTGGTGCAGTAGTAGTTTGGTGGTAGAATTTTTGCCTTCTGTGCTGGAGACCCAGGTTTGGTTCCTTGCTAGTGCAACCCACGCACAGCCACCACTCATCTGTCTGTGAAATCTGCTTGTTGCTATGATGCTGAACAGGTTTTAGGCATGCTTCAAGAATAAGATTGGCATAAATTAAAAATGCATTGTAAATAATTGTTTTGAAAAATAAGAGGAATCATTAGGTTTACTTGTAAATTTTGTGTAGGGTAGATAGTTTAATCAGGAAACATAAATTAACACCAGCTTTCCATTTCCAAAAGAGAAGAAGGAAAGAGGGTTATTCATAGATTAGATAGTTGACAGTAATTCAGTTAGGTGGAGGGAGTGACAGCACACAGCAGAAGGCAGGTCAGCACAACTGGACTGTGCCATAAGCTAAAAGGTTTTCTAAATTCAACTCAACATTTCACAGGACAGAGTAGAAGGGACAGGGGTCTGGGGACCATGGATTCAGGGGACACTGAGGTCAATTGGCGTAACTAGTCTTTTCTGAAGACAGTGTTCTACATCCCCTTTTGGTGAGTGGCACCTGGAGTCTTAAAAGCCAGCAAGCTACCACTTAAGGAACATCAACTTACCAACCCACCTGAAACAGATGAAAACTGAGAACATCAAAGACATGAAGAAAAATGAGCCCAGGAGATAGAAGGACCCATGCTATTGGGAGACTACTTCAGCAGGAGAACAGAGAAACTAGATGTGCCCAGCCACTACCAGAGACAGCCCTGACAGGAAACACAGTGTGGAGTCCCTGGCATAGCACGAGAGAAAGGGGTGTGCAGATCTACGACTCCGTTAAAAGATCAGACTTGATGGTCTGATGACCTCAAGTGTCCCCTGAGAACAAGGCCTCTAGACTTCCTGCCAGCCCAGAGCTGAAACCAGTACTGAAGTTTACACTTCAGACAAAGAATGGGCTGGACAAGTATTGGCTGAGGGGGTATGAGAAGTAAACAGTAGAAAAGAAGAGTGTGTTGTCACAGGGTAAAGAGAGCAGATAGTTGCAAAGAGGTGGGTGCTCAATGCTTTATATGACATATTGACTTTAAATTTTCACTTACCTACAATAATTTTTTTTTAAAGGACAGAAAAAAATAAAAAGTGGTCTGAAATCCCCTTCTCTTCCCGCTCAGCAATAATTGGTATTCACATTTTGGTGGTTAGTTTTCCAGACATTTTCCTAGGTGTAAACACATGTCTGCCTTTAAATTGTGGTGAAGAAGACTATCGAATGTACCATGGACTGCCGAAAGAACAAACAGATCTGTTCTGGAAGAAGTACAAGCAGAGTGCTCTTTGGAAGCAAAGATGGTGAGATTACATCTTACAAACTTTAGACATGTTGTCAGGAGAGATCAGTCCCTAGAGAAGGACATCATTCTTGGTGTAGAATGGAGGGTCAGCAAAACAGGAAGACCCTCAACGAGATGAACTGACCGCTACACTGGCTACTACAATGGCCTTAAGCATAAAAACAATAGCGAGCGTGGCAGGGGACCAAGCAGTGTTTCATTCTGTTGTGCATAGGGTCACTATGAGTTGGAACTGACTTGACATTACCTAACAAAGACAAAAACACATGCTCATGTGTGAACAAACACATGCTACCAGCAAGGCCAGACATCTCTGTAAAATGCAGATGGTAGTGGTAGTGTCAATACCTGTCTATCTTGAGGGAGGATAACTTGAATCAAGATCAGCCCAAATCCGATCCCTATGAGGTGGAGGTTAGACACATCCCCATTTTGCAGTCTTTTTCACTAATTCTGACACCAGCCTTTGTTCCCATGGCATTCACTTCTGTGTATGATAATCTGTTGCAACAGCCATAGAAAACTCACAGACCATACTTACACTGAAGTGGTTTATTAAGGAACAAGATACAACTTTGGATCAGAATCACTAGGTTACAACTCAAGATCAGGATCAGGAAGCGTATAGGCAAAGTATCCCTTCTTCAGTGCAGGACAGCTCTTTCAGCTCCTCTCTACCATGCAGGCCTCTTCTAAGCCTCTGAGATCTGGCTCCTCTTGGCCCCCCTGAAGACAGGGTGCTGTCATACACCTGACGACAGACTACTCTTGGTCTTGCCTGTTGCACCCCCAGCTCTGTCAGTGACCCTCTTCTAGGCTTCTTGCTGTCTTTAGTGTTGCAGCTCTTGACCTTGTTACAGGTCTTTTAGGAGATTCTTTGCCTCGTCTTTCTCTGTGTTTTTGTCTTCTTTCTTATTTCAGCTGCTTCTCTTCCTGCATCTTTCTATTTGTAAACCTCTGTGGGGTTTGCTGCTTAAGTATATAAACTCCTTATCAGTTTCGAGGCTTGGTACTTCCACCAGGGCCATGAACTGACCAATCTCCTTTTAGTAGGCCACAGATACTTAATTTGCATAGTTGGCTACAACTCACCTCATCTGCATAATCTACTGACCAATCTCTACAAAGTGCATACCAATCACAGGGCAGACAGAAATGATCAAACTGAGTTGTTTAAAGTTTGCCTAGGAAATGTCAGCCAACCTGGCAAAAGTAACAGACCCTCAGGGTTAGAAAATCGGGGTTTAAGGGAAAAATCTCTCAAGCTGTTTTTCCAAAGGACTCAGGCAAAAGGCCGCATAAAAGAATTCATTTCTCTATAATCTCTTTGAGTATTTATGAGCCATTTGAAAGTTTTATTTCTGAAGTTTTTGTTTGTATAGTTTACATGATTTACTGATTGGGTTTCACTTTTTCATATTGGCTGATACAATTATTTTGTACATTAAAGATATTAAACATTTGGTTTTAAAATTTTAGCAATGTCTCCTTCAGATTTTAATTTCTTTTAACCATTTTTAGTTTTTGCTCTTCAGAACTTTAAATTTTAATGGGGTCTAAAATACTAGTATTATCTTCCTAGTTTCTGCTTTTGCCTTAATATATGAAAGGGCCTTGCCACTCCTAAATGATTAAAAAAAAAATCTGTAGCTAAGTGTGGATGCCCCCTTCTTTAATTGTGATTAAGTGAAAGTATACAACCCGAACTAAATTTGCGTGCCTGCCTGTCTGCAGCTCCTTCTACTCTCCTTTCCCCATAATAGCACACTCCTCTTTTTCATTTTATATATATCATATCTTCTTAACAATCTCCTGTCTACTCCTCTCCACCCTAGCCTCTCCCTTTTAGTAAGAAGCCAGTAGGACAGCATCCTATAGGTGCATAGGACCATAAAGTATACTATGGTCACATTGTGTCCCCACGGCCAGTCCATTCCTGTCTGAAGAGTTGACCTCAGTAATTTTTTCTGGTTGAGTCAGCAGCAAGTCGAGGGGTCATCCACCCAGGGGAAGCCTTAGGCAACTGGACCATCACTTGCAGTATTTAGTGGAGTTATGAGTTGCATCCCTCTTTTTCTCAGGTTGCCACTGGGACTCAACATTGTGGGCCTCATCACAGCTGTCTTTGATGGTGGCTAGGCACCTGGTTCTTCTGGTCACATGTTGATACGGTCACCCATTTACACGGGTCCTTCTGTCTCCTTGTCTCTTTTTCCCTCGTGTCTTTGTTATCCTTGGTGATCATCTGTTCCTGGATGAGTTGGGACCATTTGGTGTGCCTCAGATGGCAGCTTGCTAGCTTTTAAGACCCGAGACGCCACTGATCAACATGGGGTGGAGAAGACTCTCTTAGCGATAGGCTAGTTACGTCAGTTGGCCTTGATGACTCCTGAAAGCGTGGTTCCCAGACCCCCACTCCTGCGACTCTATCCTTGCAATATTGGGTTAAGATTAGAAGAGTTTTCAGTTTATGGTGAAGTCCAGTTTAGTTGATATTCTTCCTACTGTGTACTGTCACTGCTTTCACTGACCAAATTTCTATCAACTATCTAATCTATGACCAGCCTTCTCCCTCCCTCCCCACCCTAGTAGCTATCAAAGAGTCTTTTTTTTCTGTACACAAGTCTACTTTTAAGTCCTTATAGTCCTTGTGCTGCTGAATAATGTCACTCAGCATAGTCTTCCAATTGAAACCGGGTTATGAGATGCTTCCTAAAATCACCATTGTTCTTTATCGTTGCATGGTGTTCCATTGAGTATATATACCATAGGTTGTTTATCTATTCATCTGTTGTTGGGCATCTGGCTTGATTCCATCTTTTTGCTATTGTCAACTGTGCTGCAATAAACATTGGTGTGCATGTATCTGTTCATGTGACTGCCTTTGATTCTGCAGGATATATTCTGAGCAATGGGATTACTGGATTAAATGGTATATCTATTTCCAGCTTTTTATGGAAGCTCTAAATTACTTTCCAAAGAGTTTGTACCATTGTGCAGTCCCACCGACAGCCTCTCCAGCATTTGTTGTTTTGTGATTTGGGGATGGATCATGGCCAACTTTGTTGGGGTGAGATGGTATCTCAGAGTAGTTTTAACTTGGATTTCTCTAATAGCGAATGATCATGAACATTTCCTCATGTGTCTTTTAGCTGCCTGGATGTCCTTTTTTGAGAAGAGTCTATCCATCTCCTTTGCCCATCACTTAATTGGATTATTTACCTTTTTCTTGTTGATATTTTGCAGTACCTTGTAGATTATGGGATCAGATGTCAGTCTGACATGCAATTGCCATATATTTTTTCTCCCATTCTATAGGTGGTTTTTTTTAGCTCTTTTGATAAAGTCTTTGAATGAGGAAAAGTGTTTGATCCTTAGTAGTTCCCATTTATCTATTTTCTGTTGATTGTGCTTTGTCAAATTTTGAAGTCTGTCTAGGCTGTGTATTAAAACTTCCATTGTTAACCTTATTTTTTCTTGCATGATCTTTATCGTTTTAGATTTAATACTTAGGTCTTTTATCCAATTTGAGTTAGTTTTTGTGTAAGATGTGAGATACGGGTCTTGTTTCAGTCTTTTGCAGATGGATATTCAATTTTGCCAGCACCATTTGTTAAAGAGACTATTCTTATCCCAGTTTGCAATCTTAGGGGACTCTGTTGAATATAAACTCTTCATAAAAGGATAGTGGCATCTCTGGGGTCTCAATCTGTTCCATTGGTCTATATGTCTCTTTTTGGACCAATATCGGGCTGTTTTGACTACTGTGGCAGTGTGATAGGTTCTAAGTTAGGTAGTGTGAGGCCTCAAACTGTGTTGCTCTTCTTCAGCAGTGGTTTACTAAGCTGGGGTTTCTTCCCTTTCCTAAGTTCGTGACTTGTTTCTCCATCTTGTTAAAAAATGTCACTGGAATTTGTGTTGCAGTTGCGTTACATATGTAGATCACTTTGGGTAAAATAGACATTTTCATGATGTTAAATCTTCTTATCCATGAGCAGGGTAGGTTTCTCAATTTATGTAAGTCTCTCCTGGTTTGTTGCAGTAAGGTCTTATAGTTCTCTTTGTGTAAGTCTCTTATTTCTGTAGTTAGATTTATTTGTAGGTATTTTATCTTCTCGGGGGCTATAGTAAATGATACTGATTTTGTGATTTCTTCTTTGTTGGTATAAAGAAATCCTACTGATTTACTTATGTTCATCTTACATTCTGATATTTTGCTGAACTCGTCTATTAATTAGTTCAAGTAGTTTACTTATGGATTCGTTAGGATTCTCTGTGTATACAATCATATTATCTGCAAATAGGGAGATTTTCACTTCTTCTTTGCCAATGTGGATACCCCTTTTTTCTTTGTCTTGTCTAATTGCTCTGGCCAGAACCTCTAGTACAATGTTGAATAGAAGTGGTGAGAGTGGGTATCCTTGTCCAGTTCCTATTCTTGAGGGGAATTGTTTCAGTCTCTCTCCATGCAGGATGATGTATGCAGTTAGTTTTGTGCAGATGTTCCTTATTACATTGAGGTATTTTCCTTCTATTCCTATTTTGCTGAGAGGTTTTAGCATGAGTGGGTGTTGGACTTTGTCAAATTCCTTTTCTGCATCAGTTGACAAAATTAAGTGATTCTTGTCTCTTGTGTTATTTATGTAGTTGATCACATCAATGGTTTTTCTGATGTTGAACAAGCCTGTATCCCTGGTATGAATCCAACTTGGTCATGATGAATTTTTTTTTTTTATATGTCATTGAATTCTATTGGAAAGGATTTTGTTGAAGATTGTTGCACATAGGTTTATGAGTGGTATTGATCTTTAATTTCCTTTCTTAGTGGGATCTTCCCCTGGCTTTGGTATCAGGGCTACACTGGCTTCATAGAATGGGAGTATTCAATCCCTTTGTATTCTCTGAAATGGTCTCAGTAGTTGGAATTGACTTTTCTCTAAAAGTTCAGTAGAATTCTCTGGTGAAGCCATTTAGGCCAGAAGTCTTTTTTGGTTGGTAGTTTTTTGATGACTTTTTCAATCTCTTCGTTTGTGATCTGTCTCCGACTCGATGGCACTTGGCTTGGCTCCTTTGTGACGGGCTTATTAAGTTGTTCTTCTTCTCCTTGTGATAAATTTTGGTAGATGATATGAATCCAGACATTTGTTCATTTCCTCTAGGTTTTTGAATCTGTTAGAGTACAGTCTTTCATAGGATTCTGTTACAATACTTTTGATTTCAGTTGGGTCTGCTGTGACATCTTCCATCTCATTTCTCATTCAGGTTATTTGTGTCCTCTCCTGTTTTTCTTTTGTAAGTTTAGCCAACAGTTTGTCAGTTTGTTGATCTTTTCAAAGAACTAGCTTTTGGTTTTGTTAATTTTTTCTGTTGTTCTATTCTCCAGTTCATGTAATTCTGCTCTAATCTGTATGATGTGCTTTTTTAAATTTTTTTTCCTGGTGTCTGAGGGGTTCCTCTGTTTTTCTCTTTCTACTTGTTCAAGCTGTAGGGTTAATTCTTTGATTTGGGTCCTTTCTTCCTTCTAGAAGTGTGCATTTATATAGATCAATTGACTTCTGGTTGCTGCTTTTGCTGTATCCTGTAGGTTTCGGTATGATGTGTTTTCAGTCTCATTTGATTCCATAAACGTCTTTATTTCATCCCTGATTTCTTCTATAACCCATGGCTTTTTGAGCAAGGTGTTGTTCAGTTTCCATGAGTTCCAATTTCTATCTATGATTTTCCTGCTGTTAATTTAGACTTTTATGGCTTTATGGTCTGAGAAGATGCTTTACAATAATTCATTGGTTTGTATTTTGTTGAGACTTGCTTTATGTGCTAACACGTGGTCTATTCTGGAAATTGTTGCATGTGCACTGAGGAAGAAGGTGTAGTTATCTGTTGCTGGATGAAAAGTTTTGTGTATGTCAATGGGATCTAGTTGGTTAATTGTAATAAGATCTTCTGTGTCTTTACTGACCTTTTTTTCTGGATGATCTATCCATTACTGAAAGTGGAGTGTTGAAGTCTCCCACTATTGTTGTGGAGTGATCAATCTCATTTTTCAATGTTGTCAGTGTTTGTTCAATGTAAGTACATGTTGTGGTATTGGGTGCATAAATATTTAATATTGTTAAGTCCTGCTTATGTATTGAAACTTTCAGCAATAAGTACCAACCACACTTGTCCATGATAGTGGATTTTACATTAAAATCTATTTTATCTGAGATTAGTATCACCACTCCTGCTCTTCTTTGTATGTTAGCTTGGTATACATTATACTGTCCTTTAATTTTCAGTTTGTTTGTATCTTTGAGTCTGAAGTGTGTTTCTTGTAAGCAGCCTATAGACAGGTCATGTTTTTTTTTTTTTCTTTTTTATTTAACATGGCTGAGTGAAAATGTACATTCCCGTATAAATTTACATGCCCACCTATATGCAGCTTCCACTGCTCTCCCTGTCCGGTGACAGCACACTTCCTCTCTGCTCCGTACATGTCTCATCCTCCCAACAGCCTCCTTTCCGCTCATCTCCACACACTCTCCTTCCTCCAGCCAGAGGTCAGCAGGATGATATCCTATAGATGTATAAAACCATAAAGTGCAACCAGTATATGGTCACTCTGCATTGCCAAGTCCAATACATTCCTGTCCAAAGAGTGGACCTTTGTTATAATTTATGGGTAAAGACAGCATCAGGGCCGGGGGCCATGCTCTCAGGGGAACCCCAAAACCGCTGGACCATCAATTGAGGTCTTTTAATGGAGATCTCAGGATGCACCCATTTTTATTCTTGTGTTGCCAGTGACACTCAACCTAGTGAGCTCCATCGTGGCTATCATTGGTGGTGACCAGGCACCATCTGGTTCTTCTGGTTCCAAGTCGATGAAGGCACCCACTCTTGTGGGTCTCTCTGTCTTCTAGGTTGTCTTTACCTCATGTCATTTTGGTCCTCGGTGAGCATCTGTTCCTGCTGAGTTGGGACCATTTGCTGTGTCCTCGGATGGCAGCTTGGCAGCTTTTAAGACCCCAGATGCCACTCACCAATGTGGGGTGCAGAGAGCTCTCTTAGCAAAATGCTAGTTGTGCCAATTGGCCTTGCTTTCGCCTAAGAGCATGGTCCCCCACCCACCGCGCCAGCTACTCTATCCTTGCGGTATTGGGTTAAGATGGAAGGAGTACTCATGTTATGCTGAAGTCCACTTAATGTTGTTCTTGTTTCTAATGTGTGCTATTACCGCTTTCTCCCAACCACATTTCTAGCAACTATCTAAACTAAACCTACCCCCCTCTTCCTCCCTCCCTCCCCTCCCTTGCAGCTGTCAAAGAGTCTTTTCTTCTATACACAAGTCTGGTTTGGAGATCTTATCGTAGAGGTCTCATACAGTATTTGTCCCTTGGGTCATGTTTTTTGATCCAGTATGTTACTCCCTGTCTCTTAACTGAAGTGTTCAATCTGTTTACATTCAGTGTAATTATTGCTAGATATGTGTTTTGTGCTGTCACTTTGATGTATTTATTTTTGTATTGATGTTTTATATGTTGTTCTTTATATTCTGTTTTGTGTTGTTCTTTACGGGTTGACTTTTCATTTTTTTAAGTGTAGGTTTTGTGTTTGTTGAGATGATTACAGTTTTTGTTTTGATATGTTGCATTGCTATTGTGTTTTGCATCTACCTTTATGATCCCTCTTAATATTCTAAGTTTAAACCCTATTTTAACTTCATCATATTTTTTTAATTTTCTTTCCATCCCAAAGGGTTGTAAGTACTGAAATATATCCCTCTTTTTAGTGAGATGATGTCATAGTTTTTGTGATATGGTCACTGGTTCCCTTCTTTTAATATTGCATCTTTGATTGAGTTTTGTGACTTAGGATTCTAGATGCTGTGTCCTGCATTGCCTCCTTAAAAATATACTAATATACAGTTAATGAGTTTTTTTCCCCCCTAAGCAAACAACTTCTTTCAGTGTTTCTTGTAGCTTTGGTTTGGTTTTTACAAAGTCTCTAGACTTCAGTTTGTCTATGAATGTCTTAATTTCATCTTCATATCTGAGGGGCAATTTTGCAGGATATGTAATTCTTGGTTGGAAGTTTTTTTCCTTCAAGGCTTTGAATGTATCATTCCACTGCCTCCTTGTCAACATCATTTCTACTGAGAAATCAGATGTTAGTCTACAGGGCTTCTCTGTGAATGTTAGCTTTGCTTTTGGCTTGGCTTTAGCCTCACTGTCTTTAAGATCTTCTATTTTTCATTTTATTAAGCTTGATTATAATACATCTTGATGTCTTCCTTTTGGGGTCTACTTTTTGTGGTGTTTGATACGCATCTTGGAAGTCTATGTTCTCTTCTTTCATAGTTTCAGGAAAATTTTCTTTCAGCAACTCAACAGCAGTACTCTCTGTTTTTGGCTATCACCCCCTGTTCAGGAACTTCAATTTTTTGTAGATTATTCCTCTTAATAGAGTTCCACATGTTTCTCAATGCTTCTTCATTTATCATATTTCTTTTCTCTGATTTGTCCTCATAAATGCTGGTGTCAGTTGCTCTGTCCTCAAGGTCACTAAGTCTGGCTTCCATTTCCGCAATTTTGATCTTTTGGCTTTGGATTGACTTGTCTAGTTCTGTGATCCGCTGGATTTCAGATCATTGATGTTCCATCTGTTCAAACAGGTTGCTTAATTTTTCATTTTCCTCTGCTGCATTTTGTTTAATCTGTAGGAGGGCTCTAGATATAATTCTTTTGTACTCGACCTCTGATAATTTCAAAAAGGCTTCTTCATCTAGAATTTTTTTTATTCTTTGTTTTGGGAGTTTTCCAGAGCCGTAGTGGACTGTTTCTTTAAAGTGTTAGCAAATGTTTGTTGCCTTTGGGCCATATAGAGGCTGTTCAGTTTCTCTGGTGTTACTTCAACAGGAGCCGAAGCATATTTCTGAGACGGGAGTTGGTCACCAGCCACCTTTGTGAACTCTAGTGATTGGCCTCAGTGGACTCTCTGGGATGGCAGGCTCTGCCTCCTCCTGGCTTGCAAAGCTGGCACCCCAGTTATGGAGTCATTGGGAAGCCATCAGCTGACCCTATGATGTGGGTCAGTAAAAGCTGGAATAAATGCCACTGGACTGCTCAGCAGTTATTTCTCCAGGCAGTCTTTATTTTAAAAAGCAGGGAGCTGTCCAACAGCTGCCAAAATCAGTCAGGACATCAGATATGACATACTTCATGTCCTGGCTGACAATGGAAGCACCTCTTTAGCTGTCTCCAGATGCTATGACGTAGTTCAAAGTAGGGAGTGGTTACGGTTTTGCTGCTCCTTAGCCAGGTCCCATCCATAAGGTCCTGTCCTAAATGCACCCCTTTTGTTGTGAAAGCTCTTTCTGGAGTGGCACTGCTTGTCAGCTTGGGAATTAGCCCCTGCTGAGTCTTCCACCTTGGCAACTCCACCTCCCACCCGACTGAGATGGCATTCTGGCCAACCTGCCCTTCCCACCACGAAACAGCAAAATCTATGGCACAATGCAGAAAAAAGATGGTGGAGGGGCAGTGGTGCCCTCAGTCAGCATCCAGCCTCTCAAGATACGGCTGTCTCATGCACTGTCTGTCTGCTGTGCTATATGCTATTTACTTTAGCACTGCAGTTTGACTCTACAGCAGTGGGTTTGTTTGTTTGTTTGTTTGTTTTTTGGTTTTTGATATGCCCATTCCCAGCCTCCTGGATAATAAAAAGGCATCAGTACCTACAGTCCACCCAAGCATTGAGTCAGCAGGAGTGGGGCTCAGCATGTGCTGCCTCTTGTAAGAGAGAAGTAGTTTCCTGTTTAGTGGCATGAAGTCCAATGTGACAACCCTGTGCTGACTCTAGGGCTCCATGGGTTTCCAGAGTTCTCTGTTCAATTATCAATTCAGGCTTTAGTTCTCAGAGGGAATTGAAGAGATGTGTGTCTGGTTTGCCATCTTGGCCCAAACCCCCTGGATTCCTTTTTTTTTTTGTTTTAATTTTGAATCCATCTGGAATTCATTCTGGCATAAAGAATTATGTAGTAAGACTCCAAATTTACTCCCCTCCCCGAGAACCCTAGCTAACTGTTCCAACATTTTTACCTTCAATTTGAAATGGTAGCTTTAGCATACATATGTAGTATTCCCATTATTGTTATTTTCTAAAATGTTCTACAATAGAAGTTCTGCCTCCCCCCAGCCAAACTTGTGAAATTTAGAATAATGCAGTTCTTCAGTGGTTGGTTTCATTGTTTATTTCTATGATATTAATCTATATTTGGTTTTAGTCTACTGTGGTAAGTGAATATTGTTCAAATTAGGTTCATTGGAGCTTACTGAGGTTTTCTCTATGGTGTAATGTAGTTTAAATTTTGTAAATATTTCATTTTGTAAATGTTGACAAGAAAATGCTACTGCATTTTATGGGAATAACATGTGCTTTCTACATTTGTTTGCCAACCATGAGCTCCCCCCGTGAAGTATATTCATAAGCATGACATGCTAGTGTTTTTTGTTTTTTTAAGCAACATGTAAAAAATGTTGCATAGCAGGACATATGAATATGTGGAAGACATATGTTGCATAGCAGGACATATGTGGAATAATGGTGTGACTGTCACATATTATTTGTATAGGAAATTCAGTATTTGTATATATCATAGACTTGTTTCCCACCTATATAATTTCTATCACTGCTAAGTGTGTGTTTGGACTTTTTAAAAAGGGGTATTTGAGGTTGGAAACTTGGTTTGTGATAGAAGGAGACATTTGACCTTTTGATTAATTTACTAAAAAGTTAGACACATGTTACTGGGGTCAATTTTTCAGATAATAACATATTACTTTCTTTTTTCTGCAGTTGTTCTTTTACTTTCAACAACCTTGATTCCTTTTATTTCAGGTTATATCTCTCATTTATAGAATATAGTTTAGTGTTTTAATTCAATGTCAGAGATTCCTCTCCACCAATGACTTTATCCTTTATGTATGATCATTATATTGGTTGTGTTTGTTCTTATTTGAACTGGTGGTAAATTGTATTAATTGTGCTAAAAAATTCATCTACATCTGTAATTTGCCGTATCATACAGTGGGCATAAGTCTACCTGACCTGCTAACTTTGGGCTTTGCCAGGTTATTGCTTTGATCAAAAAGCATAGATGGGAGTAATAGTGGCCAGTCTTCAGCAGAGGCTTTAAGGGGCATCATGTGTTTTGACTTGGCCTTTGAGCTTCTGTTCCCTCATCATCAGAAGAGCATGCCCCAGACAGTGTTGCCTCTTTAGCTTGGATTTTTAAATAAGAAGACACACGAGTTCCACAGAGCCCAGCTGAGCCCAGCAGAGCTTCAGCTGATCAACCTGACACTTTTTGGCAAGAAATCAGTGTTTGTTGCGGTAAACTACTGAGACTTCAGGTTGTCTGTTACCATTTACCCCTTCCCTTTGTCCATCATTCCTTAAAACTATGACCTTCCTTCAAAGCTTTCTAACCATCCATTATCAAAAAAACATTATTAAGCCAGAGTGAAATAGGCAGCTAAAGAAGGGGTGAAGGCTATGCGCAAGGTATGTACAAGGCCATGTATGGAACAGTGGCTCCATAGATTTAGGAGACTGACTATACACAGGGAGATTAAGAAACATGTTAAAGGTAATGGAAGTCAGATTTTTAACGATTACAAAAGGGGAGAACATATATGGAAATGGAAAAAGCTTGAATTAGTATTGTCAGCGTTAGCAAGTAAAAATGCAGAACATCATCTGAGACATATTTATACTAAGAATTTTTGTTGTTTATCTGCAAGTCAACTTTATCTGGTAACCCTAGTTAAAATGAACTCTCTAGTGTCCTATATTGTTGGACTGGAGTTAGAAGTATAGGGTGTGGACTCATGGTTGTTAATATATATGGACACATATGGAAATAAATATAGATGTGGGGTGTGTGTGTGTGCAATGTATACATACATATATTTTCTAAGCTCTGTCCACTGAAAGGTTTTGGGGACAGTGCCAGCCTGGTAGCTATGAGGACACTTATTACCCAGATATTGAATTCCAAATACTACTCTCCTAAGAGCCTTCATACAAAAAGGTGGTAGGGATCCTGGGAGAAATGGATAACTCTAGGGCAGGGTCAGGAAAGGATAAGAACTTTATTGGGTCTGGGTGGAAGGAAATGTGCAGCAGTGATGGGGAATGCAGAGACTTGCTCAAAACCTGCTCCTATTGGACAACTCTGGGTCCTTTCATGCATCAGAGTAGTAACAGTATCCAGCTGTAACTTATTAGAGACTTTCAAGTCCATACTGACATAAATATATAAATAAATCAGTTGAAAGAAGTGAAAGCTCCCCTTTCTTAGAAAGAATGATGGTAATAGGAAATAACTATTTGGTAATTTTCATAGCAATAATACAGGCAAGAAGTATCAGTGGATGATAAATGAGTGCTTGACAGTGTGGTGAGGTACAAGAGTTTGCATGGTGTCAGAATATCTCACTGCAGAATATTTATCAATGGTGAAAGAGAAGAAATACGTTGCTGTGGAGAAATCTGGTAGAACTGCCTTAATGAAATGATTTAAGATAATTAGTAGTAATAGTACAAATAGATATCATATGCCACCCAATTTCATCTGTGATATTTCATACAAAATGTAAAACCTGGATCTAATCATTCAAAAATACTCGACAAATTCAAATTGAAAGACATTCTAGAAAATAGCTTGTAATCTTCAAAAAAAAAGTCAAGATTATAGAAATTAAGAAACTCCAACCTGACCAAACCCACTACCATTGAATCAATTCCAACTCATAGTAACTCTAGGACAGAATAAAACTGCCCCATAGGGTTTCCAAGCCTGTAAATCTTTATGGAAGCAAACTAACACAACCTTTCTTCTGCAGAGCAGTAGGAACTCACTGATACCAGACTGCGAAACTTTTGGTTAGCAGCTGAGGGTTTTAACCATTGTGCCACTGTTGTTAGCTGCCATTAAGTCAGTTCTGACTCATAGAGACCCTATGCAGAACAGAACAAAACACAGCCTGGTCCTGCTCCATGCCCACAATCATTTTTACACTTAAGGAATTGTGCCACTAGGAATCCTGAAAATTAAGAAAATACTAGGCAGTTGTTTCAAATAGAAAGAAACTACAAACACATGATGACTGGATGGAACATGTGGATCCTTGTACTATTGGTATATAGAAAGATACCATGTTTGCCATCCTGAAATTCATAGGAATGTTCAAACCTCAGATTAAGGTTTAACAGGTTGTCTTAGTCACCTAATGCTGCTGTAACAAAAGAGCACGAATGGGTACCTTTAAAGAACAGGAATTTATCTTTTCACAGTTCGGGGGGCTAGAAGCTATGGTGTGGCTTTAGGGGAAGGTGTTTGTGTCAGCTTCTTGATCTGTCAGTCTCCATATAAGCATTTGCCGTGTGTTTGTTTTTGTATGGCATCTTTCCCCTGTGTATGCTCTGTCTAGTTGTCCTTTATGACTCTGGAGCGATTAGGATTAGGACTCACCCTACTCTGGAAACAGAAAATTCTTTTATTAAAATAGTGACAAGAGAAAAAAATAGATAGTGTCCATTTCAATAGTACACATTGAACTAATGTGTTGCAGAGTAGAATAGTGTACCATAATGTTTTCAATGACTGTGGTCTTTCAGAAGGAGATAGCCAGGCATATTTCCAAGGCATCTCTGAGTGGGATTTGAATCGCCAGCATTTTGATTTGTAGTCAAGTGCTTAACCACTTGCATCATCCTTCTGATATGACCATAGTGACGTAACAGAAGAAAAACCCTGATTACTAAACAGGATCACATTCTCAGTTACAGGGGCCAGGACTTCAGTACATGTTTTTAGGGAACACTATTCAATCTACCACACAGGTAGTAGCTTCTTCCAAAAACAAAAACAAACAAATCCCTTGATTCTGACTGTTAAGGACCCCGTTTGTTACAGAATACAATTACAGAGCGGAACTGTCTTCCATAGAATTTTATTTTTAAGGGAAGCAGTTTGGCAGGCCTTTCTTCTGTAGAATAACTTGATGAGTTCAGATTGCCACCTTTAGGTTAGTAGCTATTTGCAAACTGCTTGACCCGCTCAAGTGCTCCAAGTCACTAAACCTAAGTCCCTTGAAGTATGAGGCATTGACTGACTTTATTTTTGGTCAATGGATGGGCGCAAGGGCCCAACAGACCCATAGTGTGTTGACTCAGGGTCATCACTAGTCCTTATATTCATCAGTTGCAATGGGGAGGCTGTGGTAGTATTTGGGGGACCTAGGTATGAAAGTCAATTTAGCCACTGAATCCAACAGTCCCTGCAAGTTTTGAGTATTCATGCTTTTCTTTCTGCATGGTTGGGGTACCTGAGTAAATTGGGAGAGTTACTCCTGAACACATTTGCTGTAGTAATGCAAGGTCTTTTCTCATGAGGGCCTGGCTTTGCTTCAATCGTTCTGGGTCTGAGAACTGGGTAAGGGCTCAGGGTCTAGCGGAGAATCATCATTATTTGTGTGGATAGCTGTTTTTAAACTTGTGATCAGATATCCATCCATTATTGTTTAGATAATTTTTAGATCTTTACTGGTTGCCAATCAACCAGTCTGGACCTAGGAACACTATGCTTTATTTACCATCTCTATAGCTCTCCAAGGGTCTCTAGCTGCCAGTCTGACCTTGCCTCTTATTATGACTATTGTGCCCACCTTGCTTCTGAGATCAGGCACTGCCACTGGGCTTCTGCCATTTAAGACACCATAAAAATGGTGGCAGAGAAGCATGTGACCTCCTGTAAGGAGGGGAAGAGAGATTCACCAGCAGCATCAATAGCCCAGTGCTGTTTCCCAGTAGGCAGAGGTCAGACGTACCTCTTCTCTCCAAACTTTCTACCAATGCTGATACCAACCATCCATCCCATGGTCCTCTCTACTTTTTTGCTGAGGTGGATAATTCATTGTAACGGACACATGGAACTCACAGACAATATTTATGATTATGTGGTTTATTAGGGAAGTAACAGGTTACAGTTCAGAATCAGGAACTACTCAGGACACATTTCTTTGCTCAGGCTTCTTCTCAGCCATAACCACAGTCAGGTCTCTCTTTGGCCCAGCTTCTTGGTCCCCAAGCCATTTGGCTCCTGCCCTGCTTGGACAAGTGTCACAAATTTCTTTAGCTCCATCAGTAATGCCTGGAGGTATCCCAGCCTCCTGCCTGAAGGTGTTCAGTTTTCTTGCTCAGTAGGTCAACACACACACTGTAGTTGCCTTGTTCTGTGGGTTAGAGTCCCAGCTGCTGCATCTCAGGCTGGTCTCCTGGTACCACTGCTGCTGTGTCTCTACTGCTGCTTCTTGCTGTCTTGTGCCATCTCTGGTGTTAGAGCTGTCCATCTGTCTCCAGGGTGTAACAGGTTCCCATGTTCAGAGGACATGCTCCACTCCTGAGTCGTCTTGGTGGTAGTGAGGTCTGCCCTTTCTGCTTCTGGGATGGCTCATTTTAAGCCTAGCTGGATGGCAAAACTCACCCATCCTCTTAGTGGGTCCCATATATCTTATTTGCCTAATTCCACTCCACAAGGATGCCATACACTTTATTTCTATTATTAGCAAGCTGTCTAATCCACTTGGTGGGCCACAAGCATCTAATCTGCATAGTTCCACCAGTCTTTCACTGGGAGTTACAAGACCCTGGCTAGAAAGGCCATATAAAAGGGATCCCTCCCATCATCGGCCCTATCATTTCCTTTGCTTTCAAAGATCTCAGTGCTGTAAGGAAGTTTCCTGCTCTCAATCTTGGCCAATAGAGGACAACCACCACTAAGCTTTGCAGACGATGCCAGGGCCCTCTCACAAGCACACTTCTTACCTCTTTGCAAAAATGGTGTCCTTCAGGCCCACTTATGGGTAATTGACTGTGGGTGGGTGTCCAGGCTCACGTAGTACACCCCCTCCAGTATAATCCCTTCTCTGAATCTTGATATCTCTTTCTAGAATGTCTTGGTCATCTAGATCTGCTATAACAGAAATACTACAAGTAGATGGCTTCAACAAAGAAAAATTGATTTTGTTACAGTAAAGTAGGCTAAAAATCCAAATTCAAGGCATCACCTCCAGCGGAAGGCTTTCTTTCTTTGTTGGCTCTGGAGGAAGGTCCTTGTCCTCAATCTTAGTTGTTCAAGGAAGGTCCAAAGGATGTGCTCTACTTCCAGCACCGCTTTCTTGGTGGATTGAGGTCCCATGTCTCTCTGCTGGCTTCTCTTTTGTATCTCAAAAGAAATTCACTCAAGACACTATCCAATCTTGCAGACTTCATCAATATAACTACTGGCAATCCATCTTACTGAATCATAGTGATAGTATTTACAACACACAGAAAAATCTCACCAAATGACAAAATGGTGGACAATCATACTGTTGGGTGAACAAGGCCAAATAAAACAGTATACACCAGAATCAGGAAGAGAAGCCCCTTTCTCTGGCTACAGACTTGGGTCTCTTCAGTGCCTTCTATTGACAAAGCATAACGTTGCACCATCTGAAAAGGAAGAAACGTTTACAAGGTCCGGCTTCAGCATTACAAAGCAAAGGAGGGTAGAGTACAGCTGAGAGGTAATACATTGCAAACAGCACAAGCACTGCGGTAGTTTGCAAAACACGGCCCCCAACTCCTCCCGTCCTTATCCATACTTGTTTGCATTGACATTCCTCCCATCAAGAGATAGAGTCTATTTTTCTACCCTGCTGGACTGTGTAGGACTTGCTTTTAATAACAGAATTAGCCCGACTCGATGCCTCAGAAAGCCTTGTAACCTTTATTATCTCCTTCTTGGACCTCTAGTACAGAAGCCACAGGGAAGAAATCTGTGATGCCCTGGACAATAGCCCCAGCCAGCTGCCAATGGTGTGAGGCCAGCTTGGAGAAGCCCAGCGCAGACAGAGCTTCTGCCTGACTTTAAGCTCCTCAAAGAACCCAGCCAGCACCACACAGGGCACAGAAAAGTTGTGTCTGCTTAGTCCACCCCCAAATGCATACCCACAGAGTTGTGGGCACATGAATGCTTGTTGTTTTAAGCCACTAAGTTTCAGGGTTATTCATTATACAACAATTATAACTGATTGAGCAGAAAAGATTTACTGTAGCAGGCATGATTACTTTTCTTTGAAAGACCTGCTTACTAGGTTGACCCTTGTATTTGGAAATGTTCCCACCATTCCCCAGACTGATAAACAGTGCCTCACTATGCCTAAACTGTACAAACAATAGGGCCCATGCTGAATGCCTATTTTCCTTCTAGGAGTCCGGACTTATGGATGTACCAGGCAGAGACTGCCTACGTGACTAGCCCCAAGAGATGAATCTCTAAGCTTCTCTGTTGACAACAAACCATGGTCACAACTGGAGGAAGTAAGCATGTCATGTGTGACTACACTGGGAGAAGAAAGACGCTTGGAAACTTGTGCCTGGTTTCTCTGGACTTCCCTCCGACACTCCTTTTTCCTCTCCTGATTTAATTCTGTATCCTTTTGCTGTAACAAATCCTATCTGTGAGTATGCCTGCATGATGTCTGACAATTAAGCTCACAAACTTAATTGTTTCAAGTGCTGCACACTGCATGCTGGTATGTAGGTCATTTTGGTCACCTTTAAAGTATTCCCCTTGGGAAGCTATGCGCTGACACCAGTGTCTACTCTGCCGTTCAAAGCAATTTTGGAACTCTTTCTGGAATGGCCATTGCACACAGTGCCAAGTTTGCGAACTTAGTTGTATAGTTGTCTGTGAGGGAGTTTTTAGTCAGTAAACAATTAACTGCATTCAAACACCCTACGTACTCACCTGATCTGGCCCCCAGTGACTTTTTCCTTTATCTGAAGATAAAGAAAATAGGGGAAGGAAGACATCTGGATGCCATTCAGGACATTAAGGATAATATGACGACAGCTCTGATAGCCATTTCAGAAAAAGAGTTCCCAAAGTGCTTTGAAGAGTGGACTAGGCATGGGCATCAATGCATAGCTTCCCAAGGGGAGTACTTCAAAGGTGACTGCAGTGATATTCAACAATGAGGTATGTAGCAGCTTTTCTAGGACGAGTTTGCAAACTTTATTGCCAGGCCTCGTATCCTGAGTCCTGTGAGTCCCTGTAGAAAATCATCAAACCCGGGAATGGTCTTGCAGACCTCTGACACACTGTTACAGACATCTGCTTTATTGGGGGTCTGTGAACGATATTTAAGCAAGTAGGGGACCACTATGTCTAACAAAAGGATGCAAGCCTCTTCCACAGGCCCAGAGGACTCAGGAAATCTGGCAGATAAAAGTACTCCACTGCATTACACATATATTCCCATTCTGAGTCTTTGGGTCCCAATTTTTAACTCTTTCGGCCTGATCTCAGCATAGGAAATCTTTGAGGACAGAATTTAGCTTTCCCTGAAGTTCTGTTACTCTTGCAATTCATTTCCAAGCCTGATCTTTCACTCTTCCTATGCACTACCTGCTGGAGATTAGTATTTCCTTAAATGTCAGGTAGGAGGAGGCCCTCTGGCCTCCACAGTTTTGCTTGAATTGTTGAAGAATCATCCTAGCTTATCATAACCTTTTGCCAATAAATCAATGGCCTCCAGCAACAGCTACCCTTTTCCATGTTCCTTTTATTTAAGATTTTTCTCGTTCTTCTCAAGTTCCAGAGATGCTGCGTCAGCACAGGGTACACACTCTACTGTGTCCTCTCCCAGCGAGCATTTTAACTACTGCAACACTGCAGCACACCGGGCCTGGGTGTTTACCGCCTGCTACTGAGATGGAGTCCTCAGTGTCACCCAGTATCTCTGTCACTTAACTAGTAGCCCACTCCTCACTTATTGACATGCTTAGTGACTAAAGACTAGGTTGTTATGTGAAAATCAGCATTATGGAAAAATGGAGGATGACCTGATCGGATCACAAATCGGAAGGTGGCCACCTCATCACACAACTGCCAAATTACACCACTACGTAATTGCAAAACCACTGAGAATCATGGCCCAGGCAAGTTAACACGTAACTTTAACCACAGCTGGCATCATTCTAACATTGTGCCCCGGCATTTGTTACTGATGACCTATGTCATTAATACTAAAAATAGTCAGATAGGACTTTTTACCATTGTCCTAAACATGAAGTGTCAGATAATGAGATAGCTTTCAAGTGAAAAGTAGGTGTATTATTGGACCCTTGGTAGTGCAATGGTTAAGACCTTAGTCTGCTATCTCAAAACATCAGCAGTTTGAATCCACCAGCCGCTTCTTGAAAACCGTATGAGGCAGTTCTATTCTGTCCTATAAGGTCACTGTGAGTCGGAATCAACTTGACAGCAAGGGGTTTGGGGTTTTTTTGGTAGATGTGATGTATTACCATTACAATGTAATTATACATTCATAATATTTTTTAGAGCTTATTGTGTGATCAGTTGCACATAAACTGGTTGGTTGCCTTTGAGTCAGCTCCGACTCATGTTGACTGCATGTGTCAGGGTAGAACTGTGCTCCATAAGCTTCAGACCTCTACTGAGAAATTGCATTTGTATCCCAGACATAGCCAAGCCACCAAGTGCTGTCACATCGGATCCGACTCATGGCAACCCTAGGGGCCAGGGTAGAACTGACCCCCAGACTGAATCAGAATCTACGGCTTAACAAGATCCTCAGGCGATCCTTACATATAATAAAGTTTGAGAACCACTGCTCTATAAATGTTTCACAGAATTGGTGTCTAACCAGCAGGATTAGCATTGCTTGGGAACTTGTTAGAAATGCAAATTCTCAACAGAGGTTTGAACTGGGATGAATCGGTTCAACTTTCCATTGCTGATTTTTCTGAAGGATATCACCAGATCTTTCTTTGGTGGTACTTCTTTGTGGACGTGGACTGCAAACCTTTGGCAATTGAATGCATTGTTAATGCACCCAGGGACTAGATTCTGCATAACCAAACCCACTGCTGTGGAGTCAAAGCTGACTCATACAACCCCATAGGACAGAGTTGAACTGTTAGAGTTTCCAAAGAATACCTGGTGGATTTGAACTGCTGATCTTATGGTCAGCAGACATAGTACCTAACCACTATGCAACCAGGGTTTCCACATAAAGGATCTCATGTATTTCTAAAACTGTCCTTAAGGTAGGCAGCTGGGTTGCTGATATCTCAATTCAAAAATAAGGAAACCAGGTCTCAGAAAAGTAGAGTGACTAGCCCAGAGTCATGATTCTACCAGCTCCAGAGGGACAAGGTAAACCCAGATTTTTCTGACTCCCAGCTCTTTCTTTCCTTTCTCCTACGCTCTGCTGCTGCTTCAAAGAAGGAAATATTTGAGTTCCTATAGCAGGTGAGCAAATTGCTCAGTTTGTGTCTGCTTCTTCAAATTCTTAAGAACACCTTAGTATTTATTGATGCGCCCGGTAGAAATTGGTATCAGGTGCTTTTTGCGGAAAAGAACTTAGGGCCTCCGTGATAGAAAAGGTAATCCAGAACAGTGCTTGTCAACCTCTAATGTGCAGACAAATCAGCTGCAGTCTGAAATGTTAAAATGCAGATCCTAACTCAGGGAGTCTGGGGTGGGCTGCGAATCTGTATTTCTGGCCAGCTGCTGGTAGTGACACAGAGTAACGAGGTTCTCAAAGTGAGAAAAATTTAGGAATACAGCAGTATCTCCATTTGCCAACTTTCAGTTGGATAAAATGCCTTCCATTTTACTGAATTCAATCCATAAACACTCTTGTTAAGAAAAAAATAACAGTACAAAAGCTCCAAAAATTATTATAACTTAACTAGCCTTTAGATAAAAATCACTGCTTCTACAGCAGCTGCACATAGTCTTTTGACTGACAAAGCCCATAAACAGTGAGTCAGATAGGTACCTGTCTTTTTCCAGAATTTCTTCCCTTTGAGCTTTACAAGGACAAGGCCAAAAGAGACAGCTGAAGCTCTGGTTGGTCCATGGAGACACATGGAAATCATTTTGAGAGAACATAGCTATACTGAGGGATGTTTACAAGACCCAGCCCCAAATTACAAGAAGTTTTCAGTAGACCTCAGGGATGTCTCAGGCTGTCTGTGATCAACATTAAGGAACCTCGCCCAGCAGCAGCCATCTGAGCTCCTGTCTCCAGCATCCCAGCTTAACACTGTGCCCTTGTGCACTGTCAGGCTCCGCAGGGGACCAGCTCAGCTTTTGTCTACCCAGCTCACCAGCTCCTTCCTTCTTGGAAGTGCTGTTTGCTCAGTGCTGGGCTCCTACCCCAGTTGTCTCCAGCCTTTTCTTCAGGCTGCAGGGTTAGGACAGGTGGCAGGGACTGGAGCAGGGCCCAACCACCCAGGGGGCCACTCTCAGCATCAAAAACTGGGGTAAAGTTCCCCCAAAAGCAAAGTGGTGACATCCTTCGAAACAGAGGTTGGCTTGTTAATACTGGAAAATCTGGTGGCCTTAGCTCAAGTGCCACAAAGCCTCCTGGTGGCTTTTTCAAAAAATAAAAAAAATAAAAAAGCAAGCAATAAGAGGAAAGAAAAAAAAAAAACCCAACATACAATTAAACTACTCCCCTTCTTCCCACTCTGCACCAAATCACATAGCCAGAGTCTCTCACCAGCTACTGCTGCCTTGATAATATTTTCACTCCAAATTTTGGGAGATTCACATCCCTCCTTGAAGTTTTCATTTAGATAGAAGCACAAAGATTTGGGGCTGAGTCTATTTTTCCATTTTTAAAATGCACTTTTTCTTTCAAGCAGCCATGATTTCAGGACTGATAATTCAATTTTTTTTTTTTTAATTTGTCTACCCATCCACCCCTTTATTTATTTATTTGTTGTATCAGGTAATAGCTTATGGTACTTACCCGGCGCCAGCTGTTTGCAGGATGCCAGGAGCAGGTGGTCTGAGAGGCCTCTGATGAATTGCAAAAGACACTCACCAGCTGCCGACACTGTGTGTAATGAGCAAACCTGCAAAAATCTTTATTTTCAATTGGATTGTACCTTTAAGTAAGCAAGGGAGACAGTCAGTATAACTAAAGACCATGACCAACAACCCACATAAACAGTGTGCAAACACAAGTGATTAATGTACCAGTATTTCAAAACATCTAAAGCTAATGAGTCAGATTTACTAGGGTGCACAAGAGAGAGTGAGAGGCATGTGAGGGAGGGGAGAACAACTTAATGGGCCTTAATGGCCTTTAGCTGAAGCCTAAGAATTCTCCTGCCTTCCAAGCACTGTCATCTGAGCTAGTAAACACATACCCTGTCGGCCCAAGAAGGCCATTTTCTTTTGGGCTACCCAGTGGGGGCATTCCCGTTTTAGGATAGGACCAGGGGAGCAAACTGGTACCCACCTCACCTTCTCTGGTGATCTCTGATGTATGTGGGGATAATGGGTTACAAAGACAGACATTAATAAGGTAAGATAAGAGGGGGGAGGTTTATTAATTTTTCAAGTAAGTTAGGATGCCCCAGGGCATGGTAAAAGTGTAAAGAATCTGGTGAGCAATGAGGGGCCTGGCTGATTAATACAAGTCAGCTGTCCTCTGAGGGCCATAGCAATAATGATGAGATTACGGAAGAACCGACTGACGACCACTGAGACGCATGCGGAATAAAAACGGAGTGCCCTAGTTCCTATTTTGGAGTGCATGGTGCATTTTTTATTCAGGAAGAACAGAGAGACAAGCGACAGCTCGAGGACTGTCAGACTCCACTCATGTGCTCTCTGCCAGGCCTTTCAGGAACCCTGGGACTGCCTGGGAGAAAGGTTGAGAAGACAGCCTGTTCCAGGCAAGGGAGGCAGGGCTGGGTCCCTCTACAGGGTCCCTCATGGCCTGACCACTTGTTCTTGCTGACTGCCCTGTGCAGCCATCCCCTGCCCTGGCTGCCACTTCCTCCAGGGTGTTCCAGAAGCTTCCTCCATTGCTCAGATTGTCACTGACTTGCTTCTGTCTTTCTGCTGCTGACTGCTTAGTTTGAAGGCAGAGAAAAGGGAATTGGAATTCTTTTTCTTTCCGTTTTTGAAATTGTATGCTAGGTTTCATATTCGCTGTCTCTCTGCGTTTGTCTTCTGGGCTGTTGTTCTGCCTTCCTTCGGCTGCCCCTCAGCTCCCCTCAGCTCTCTTTTTCAGTGGAGTAAAGGAAGCAGAGGCAGTGGCAGGTTTCACTCTCGTGGCCTTTTACATCGTTACATATCAGCGTGCAGACGTTGGCTCAGTGACCCTCGCTTCCTTCAGTGGGCTGATTATACGAGGGCTGAGGGGGAACCCTTGTGGTGTAGCGGTTTAAGTGCTACATCTGCCAACCAAAAGGTGTGCAGTTCAAATCTGCCAGGCACTCCTTGGAAACTCTATAGGGCTGCTCTACTCTGACCTATAGGGTTGACATGAGTTGGACCCGACCCTACAGCAGTGGATTTGGTTTTTGGTTGGCTTGAAAGGCAGGTATCAGGGCTTAACCTCCCTGGTGTCTGTTTAGGTAGCTGGAAACTGCCTTTCTAACAAGCTTTCCACAACTTCGTCTATGCTAGTCATCCTTAGAACCCTGAGGAACATTTTGAAAGAGTGTGAGACAGACTGAGGGACATCTCTGACATGCTCTTCCGAACAACAAAGGGCATAACATTTCACTAGGGACTCCTTCTCCTTGGGATTGGCTCTCTGAGACTTGAGGAATTCAGGGTAAAATGCAAACTGCCCCTCCCATGCAGGGATAACTATTTAAATCATTATTAGATTTGGATAACTTCGATGGCACTTGGCTTGGCAGTGTGAGTTTATCAGGCTGGAACAGATTGGCAACTGTCAGGTTTTTAGGGCGAGTCTTGTGATCAAGTTTAGAAGAAGGAGACTAGGGAGCAGAAGAGAGCAGTGGGTGGTGCCTGGAACAAGACAAAATGAGGACTGTTAGTTGGGAGGCAGGTACACAGGTATTGGGTCCTTCTGGAACGAAAGCAAGGCAGGGGTGGAGAGAAGAAGAGGAGGCAGTGACGAAGCCAGCAACTCTCAAGCCATTTATGTTTTGGTAATCAAGCACTTCTTCCCCAATAAAATCTAAATGGCAACCCTCATATATAAAGCTGAATAAATTATGGTTTATTAATATGTTTTATTGTTTTAAATTTGTAACAGTTGCCTTCTTAAGAGCAGTAAATTATGAACATCTGGGCAGATCCCTGAAGGAACACAAACTTTTGAAGCTGTGGGGTACAGATCACAGTTATAACCTTCCTTAGACCCGCCTTTCTTTTTGTACATGTAAGACTTGCTTTGACAAATCATTGCAAATTATTTTTTTGACAGCTGATTTTGTAATTTTAAGAGGTTATTTTATCAAACTGAGCTAGATTCTGGTACAAGAAGTAGCAGAAGTTTATCTTATAAAGTTAGGTCACTGATGATATTCATCAAATGCTTAATTTTTTTACATAGAATAGTCACTCAGAATGCATCCGGGACTTAAAAAACAGGTGCTAAAATCATGGATGACATGCTATAACCTGACTTACTGTTGTGCCAATGACAATTACTTGCATCAAGAGGACACCCTGAGCAGGTGCAGGAACCCTGGCTCGGCGTTTAACTGAGCAGTGTGTCCAAGTAGCTTAATGGTGCACTTCTTATACAACATTATAGCCAAAGTCACGCACTGGTCCGATTTCTAAAAATCAGCCCCATAGTCTTCCTACTCCCGGGCACAGTTACTAGGAACTGCCAGAATATCTCTCCTTCCAAATCTGCAGAAGATGATTCACTTGATCAATACAAGTTAACAGTGGTTAAAACTTGCCATTTAAGTTTGCTGGAGGGTGGTTTAGGGGACAGTATGAGGTAGATGTCAAACACATGAGACACATGTTTAAATAATGAGACAAAAAAAATTCAGGTAAAACCTTGGGAGCCTCTCTGATGATCATAGGATCTGAAAATCACGGGCCTGGGCTATGACTTTGCTTAAGATGGACCCTGTGTCAAGGGTGGAGATGGGTAGCAGGGACTGGGTTTTAGGGAGTCTCTAAAAGACATGAGACTCATACAGGGTTTTCTGTCATCAGCTTTCTGTGCAAGAAGCTACAAATAGGAAATAGGATAGGAAAAAGTAAACGGGAGGAAGGAGGTACTGTACAGAGAGAAAACGGGATGGAGAGAAGTGGCTAGATGAAAAATATAGGAAGCTAGTCCTAGTACATATAAAGATGGAAAGGAAAATAGGAACCCAGAAACTTCTTGAAGGATGTGAAAGAAGAGAAAGGCAAGGAAATGGGATGTGAAGTCAAAATCAGCAAGGACCTAGGGAGAGTCTAAATTTCAAGGACGCATCAAATTGCCTTTATTGGAATAAACCATCAAATGTGTATTAGCACTGAGAGTTTCGTTTTATTGCCGTGGCAAGGAAGCAGGCCCTGGAAAGACTTTGTCTTGGAAATCCATTGTTGCTTCCAGGCCACCTGGCAGTTCACACAGCTTTAAACCCAGTTCTTTTGCTCTCATTGTTACTCTCAGCCTGCTCCCCGCGGTCTCCCATCTCTTCTCTGCTCTCTCCCACTCAGCCCACCAAGGCTTGGTTATCCAAGTAGAACAGACTTTCACTTTCCACAGGTTCACACTGTGCCTACTGACTAACTCACTTTCTGCCACTCGAGTGGCCCCTCTCCAGCTCCCATCACCTCTTATCTCTATGGTAACGGAAGACACGATGATCATTCGGATTTTGCCTCTGAGAGTTGGTCTGTACAGAAGACCTTCCTGGGGTAGCTTGTCCTTTTGCAGCTAACTGAGGTGCCTGGGGAGAAGAGCTTCCCACAGCAGGATGGCAGGCACCAGCCTCCAGATGTGGGCACTTGGCAAATCTAAGCCGAATGTCTCCGTAAAAATATCATGTAATTAACAGAGCCTCAGCAGCTGGAACAACTCAGGACCTCACATTGATTTTTCATGTCTCCTATTTACTTTCAGTTTTTTAACTGTCTGCAGTGACAGAAAAATCAAAGAATTGTAATGGTGTGCTTGAGGGCCATGATGCAGAGTCAGCATTTCCTTGAGAAATCCTGAGATTAATCATGTTATGATCATTCGATCATCTCCTTTCACTCCTAAATTACAGCTGCCCTCCCAAATGCTAAGAAACAGCAAGTTATTTTGGCATATTAGAAAATCAACTGTAGTATTTTCAAGTTTGAGAGGAATGCTTTATTTAAATAAAGAGAGCGCGAGAGTAGGACCAAGGCAATATAGTTGAGCCTGTTGAGCCTTCAGGCTTAATATCAAGATGGCACAGACATTTGGGTAAAATTTCAAGTTTTGTGGGCTTGGAAAAGCTACCTGGTAGAACCAAAGAGCCATGCCTTCCACCAACATTTTCAATCACTGAGATTAATGAAAAGAAATCTCCATGTGTGCTTCTTCAGATCGTTCATACAATGCTGCCTTGGTTTTCTCATAGTTTGTCCCTGTATTTCCAACTCCAAGTCAGGTGAAAGTTGGGCTCTGGGGCTAAGTTTCACACCAGTTTTCCTTAAAATTTCAGAACAAATAGGCAGAAACCTGGGATTATAATGGGAGGACAGGTCTACGGCTGATAGCTGCCTGCTCCAGATCTCTTTTTATGACGGGCCTCAGGCTCGGTTGCTCCTGCTTGTTTCAGACTCACTTGCTTTGGCAGACATCATGTCTCAGCCATACAATAAGGACTTATTTTTGTCTTTTTATTGATTTTGTTAATGTAATTGTAAATAATTAGGCAAATAGAGAAAAGAAAAATAATTACTCATGATACTACCACTCAAATACAATAGCTTTTACTGCTTTAAGCAATTGCTTTGGACCACTTTCAAATGCATAGTTTTGATGTTCTGAACACAGTGAACCAACAAGTTGGTATTTTGCTTTTTTACTTCATATCTGCTCTATGTATTTTCCTATGTTATTATAAATGTAGCAGATTTGTTCTATAATTTCTGCCTCAGCAGCTGGAGCACTTTAGTTCCATTTTCTGTATAGTCCATGGAAGTGGGGACACCATATAAACTTCTATTATTTTTAGATAATAGATCAAATCCACTGTTTTACTGTCATAACGTCTGTTAGATATAATTTATATATAAACCTTTTCCACATGTATCTTTACATATGATATCTTGTTTATTATATATGTAAGATTCCTTTAGGCCAAATTACAAGACATTACTTGATCAGAGTGCGTAAATATTTAATGACTTCTGATATTTTCTATTGCTTTCCAAACTAGTCTGCAACTTTATGTTATCACCTATGATACTTGTGGAATCCTCGTTAAAAATGGTCTTTTTAAAGTCTGCCTAAGACACAACACTGAGAGTGAATCATGTCTGTAGTTTGATGATGCTTATGAAAATCCTGGAAATAAGTGTTTGAACATACAGAAATGATTTCATGTCAGCCATTTCTTGAAAGTATTCAGTAAAGTATGAACCTTTTGACTTGCTATAGTCTTCTGTCTTGTTAAACCTTGCAAAAGTAGTTGATGTTACATCCCCTCAGTTTGGCTGTGAATGTTGAAGATGATAGGGATTTCTATTCTATGTTACATTGAATTTGGTGGGTATCCCCTTACTGGGAATAACACCTTTGCAAAATGTTAAAATATCGGTCAGAAAGAAAGTACATTTTCTGGGGAAAGAATGAGAACCCAGAGAGACTGAGTAAGAACTATACCACAGAGTCCCAGCAGCAGATGTTTTGGGTGTTGAAACTCCCATCAGAACAGCTGCAGAAATGTAGAATCACATCTGGGTGTGTGAGGCAGCTGCATCATTACCTACTGACAGTTAACACAGCCAGATGCTCCCAATTCATTTTAAGGACCAAGATTGAGGTCTGAACCTGTGATTGTTTCCACTTCCCAACCAAGTCATCAGTTGCTGAGACAGTTCATGGAAACACAGCATCCTGGGCTTCTTAAGGACAGAGCCTCCCAGTTTCCGCAGATAGAGACAGGGCACAGGGACTGCCATCCTGAGACACTACTCCAGGTCAGCTGTGTGGGTCCAGGATGCAGCTGTCAGAGCCTTTTCTGCTGAGGGCTGACGTGGAGTTTGTGCAAGGCTTCTGAGGACTTGTTTTATTTTCCCTCTAGCTCTTCAATGAGCCCTGGTGATGCAGTGCTTAACTGCTACATCTGCTAACCAAAAGGTCAGCAGTTCAAATTCACTACCCTCTTCTTAAAAACTATGGGAAAGTTCTACTCTGTCTCATAGCATTGCTATTTATGAGTCAGAATTGACTCAAGAGCAATGGGTAGGGTTCTTCAAATTCTCTTTCTTTTCTTACCTATGTGTGTCATATGCTTCTCTCACTCTCTCTCTCTCCCATCTTTCCCCAGTTTCCCTAATGTAAGTTCTTTACAGGCCAGTTGAACAAATAAATGTATGATTGTGACGGTAGCAAAAGATTCTTAAGACTCTTGGATGAATACTGGGATGTTTGAGCACAGAGCCATTGTGCGTTTCTCAACATTCACAGCCAAACTGAGGGGATGCGACACCAATTAATTTTATGAGGCCCTCTTAGAATAGTTTGCAAAGCAACAGAAATTATCAGGAGTCCTAAAATATTCAAGGACATTGACCTAGTAATTTCTAGCAATTTAGCCTAAAAAAATTTTCTTACATATGGAAAATGTTTTTGTATTAAGACATTTTTCATAGGATTTATTAGAGTGAAAACTGGATTTGATCTGTCATTAAGATTACAGCCAGGCAAAAATTCATTTTTTTATTGTTTGTTATATCAGTAGTTATTATGCGAGCACAGTAAAAGTAACTCTTAAAGACAGGACTACCCAGACAGACTGATCACAGCTTCAGCAGCTGTCTCTGCATGAAGGCAGAGAGTGCACTACAGCTCAGAGCCCCCAGGAGCAACACTCAGGATCTAAATCTCAACCCTGCTGTGATCAAGCAAGCAACAGACTTCTTTCAGGAGTTGCCTGTCCACATCCAACCCCATATAGGGAAGGAAAGCCAACCAGAAACATTTGGTGAAAGAAAATGACCCCAAGAAAGAAATGACATATAAGATATGAAATTTCTGAAAAACAATGGGAAGAACCACACATTTTTAAAGTTACCTCTCTCCTTAAAAATGCTTCATTTCACTTAGCTCTCACACTCTTATAGTTACCTTACTGTATTAAAACCTCACGTCTATTATTAGAAGTATTGTTATGATGCCAAACATATTAAGACTCTTCATGTGGAGCATGCTAAATAGAGGAGGCCAAGGAGGTTGTCTTGTCAGCCCAGCTGAGGTTTGGTTGTCATTCAGAGTTCTGTGCAGCACTCTACCAGCAAGGAAGAAATGTAAAATAAAACAGAGCCATAAACATAGATAAATCCACCAAAAAGGACTTTTTTTTTCTTTTGAGACAGAACTAAGAGAAAGAATAGCCAAATAAATGAAAGTTAGACTAAATTTTAAAATATACAGATACAGCTAATTATTGGGTGCCTATTAGGATCCAGGCAATATTCACAACTGATATTGTCTACAGTTATTGTCTGTCAGTTGTCATATTGTGGGGCTTCTGTGTTGCAGTGATGCTGGAAACTATGTCACTAGTATTCAGATATGAGCAGGGTCACTCATGATGGATAGGTTTCAGCTGAGCTTCTAGACTAAGATAGACTAAGACAGACTAGGAAGATGGACCTAGCAGTCTACTTCTGAAAAGAATTAGCCAGGAAAAACCTCATGAATAGCAGCGGAACATTGTCCAATGTGGTGCCAGAAACTGAGTCCCCCAAGTTGGAAAACACTCTGGAAATGACTGGGGAAGAGCTGCCTCCTAAAGTAAAGTTGACCTTAATGTTGTGGGTGAAGTAAAATCTTCAGGACCCTCATTTGCTAATATGGCACTACTTGAAATGAGAAGAAACAGCTGTAAATATCCATTAATAATTGGAGTGTGAAATGTACAAAGTACAAATGTAGGAAAATTAGAAATTGTAAAAAATGAAATGGAATACATAAACGTCAATATTCTAGGCATTAGTGCTGAAATACATTGGTGTTGGCCATTGTGAATCAGAGAATCATATATCCTACTATGCTGTGCATGACAACTTGAAGAAGAATGGTATTGCCTTCATTGTCAAAAAGAACATGTCAGGATCTATCCTAAAGTACAATGCTGTCAGTTATAGGATATTATCCATACACATACACGGAAGGCCAATTAATATGATTGTCATTCAAATTTATGGACCAACCACAAAGGTCCAAGATGAAGAAATTAAAGATTTTTACCAGTTTCTGTAGTCCCAAACTGATTGAACATACAATCAGGACACACTGATCATTACTGCTGATTGGAATGCAAAAGTTGGAAACAAAGAAGAAGAATCAGTAGTTGGAAAATATGGCCTTTGTGTTAAAAATGATGCTGGAGATAACATGGTAGAATTTTGTAAGACTAATGACTTGCAAATACCCTTTTCACCAACTATACACACTTACCTTGGCAGATGGAATCCACAGGAATCTAGCTTACTACATCTGTGGAAAGAGAGAATGGAAAAACTCAATATCACCACACAGACCATCAATTGCTCATGTGTAAGTTCAAACAGAAATGACGAAAACTAGAACAAGTCCACAAAAAGCCAATGTATGATCTTGAGCATACAACGCCTGAGTGCAGAGTCCATCTCAAGAATAGATTTCATGTGTTGAACATTAATGACCAAAGACCAGATGAGTTATAGAATGACACTGTAGATATCATACATGAAGAAAGGTAGAGGTCATTAAAAAGAGAGGAAAGAAAGAAAAGAACAAATTGGATGTCAGAAGAGGCTCTGAAACTTGCTCTTGAAAGTTGAATAGCAAAAGGAAGAAATAATGAAGTAAAAGAACTTAAAAGATTTCAAAGGTTGGCTTGAGAAAACAAAGTAAGGTATTATAATACATGTGCAAAGAGCTGGAGATAGAAAACCTAAAGAAAAGAACACACTTTGCATTCCTCAAGTTGAAAGAACTGAAGACAAAATTTAAGCCTCAAGTTGCAATAGTGAAAGATTCTACAGGAAAAATATTAAATGATCCCCAAAGGATCAAAAGAAGATGGAAAGAATACACAGAGCCATTATACCAAAATGAATTGGTCAACATTAAACCATTTCAAGAGGTTACATTTCAGGAACCAATGATAACGAAGGATGAAGTCAAAGTTGAACTGAAAGCGTTGGCCAAAACCAAGGCTGGAGGAACTGGTGGAATTTCAGCAGAGATGTTTCAACAAATGGATGCTGCACTGGAAATGCTCTCTCATCAACGCCAAGAAATTTCAAAGACAGTTACCTGGACAACTGACTGGAAGAGATCCATGTTTACACTTATTCTCAAGAAAGGTGATCCCACTGAATGTGGAAATTATCAAACAATATTAATATCACATGAAAGTAAAATTTTACTAAAGATCATTCAAAAGCAACTGCAGAACATTAAAAGATGACAGAGTAGACACATGTCTCCTCATTTCCCTCTGAGAACTAAGGCCTGGGTGATATTCATATGGAGCACTGAACATCTGGGGCACCTAGGACCTAGCATATTTGACTAGGCACCAGTATCAGACTAAACTTCCCCTCTCAAAAACGAGCCAGAGGCCGTCTGACCTCCACTTCTGCTGTTTCACAGTATCGGACAACTGCAGCTTCCTTGAATGGCTGGTAACGCACTTTCATTATCAGCTGAAAGGCAGAATCTGCTGCTCCTGACTTCCTGTTCAGGCTAGCACATTACACAGCTCCTAGTTCAACACCTGGATAGCTTTCCACATAGAAGTGGAGTTTAATTTTAAGGCTGAGAGGTGTATGTATTTGCCTGGAGATCTACCTGTTGAGAGGCCAAACATCTTTTCTTCCCACCCTTCTCTAACCTGCATTGTAGGGTTGTCTGACAGCCCCATTTCTCCATAAGTAGGGTGGCTTCTTTGCCACACAGTAAGCAGAGACTTCCACCCCGGAGAGTCACCTGGGCCAGATCACTAGAGTATTAGAGACAACTGGTGACCAACAATTCTCTTAGATCCAATACCAGAGAAATCAAATAGTGTCTAGATGGCATACAGGCAGCAGACCATAATTAATCATTTAAAGAAGGAGCCTTCAAATGCTCCAAAAAATTCCCAAAATATTCAAAAATTTCCCAGATGAAGCCTTTCTGAATCAATTGGAGACTGAGTACAAAAGAATTATACATAGAACCCTCCTAGATGTTAAACAAAATGCAATGGAACAAAATGAAAAATTTAGTAAGCCATTTGAACTGATGGAACATCAATGATCTGAAATACACCAATCAATAACAAAATTACAGAGTTAGATAAATCAATCTAAAGCCAAAAGAGCAAGATTGAACAGATAGAAGTTAGACTCAGTGACCTCGAGGACAGAGCAATTGACACCAGCACTTACGAGGAAAAATCAGAGAAAAGAAATAAGAAAAATGAAGAAGCATTAAGAAACATGCAGGACTCCATTAAGAGGAATAATTTACGTTTAATTGGAGTTCCTAAACAAGAGGGAATTAATGAAAATATAGAGTATTGCTGTAGAGTTGCCAACAGAAAATTTTCGTGAGATTTTCAGCAAAGAGAACATAGATATTCAAGAAGTTTACTGAACACCACAAAAGCTAGACCCTAAAAGAAAGATACTAAGACATATTATAATCAAGCTTAATAAGATGAAACATCAACAGATGCTTCTGAAGGCAGCAAGGCTCAAAGCAGAGCTAACACTCTGAGGGAAACTCTGTAGGCTTTCATCTGACTTCACTGCAGAAATAGTGCTGCTAGAAAACAGTGGGCAGACACATTCAAAGTCCTGAAGGAGAAAAACTTCCAACCAAGAATTATTTACCCTGCAAAACAGTCTATCAAATATAAGAAATTAAGATTTTTGAAGATAAAGAGAAGCTTAGAGACTTCATAAAAACTAAACCAAAATTACATGAAATATTGGAAGAAGCTCTTCCCTTAGAAAAACAAAATCATTAAATGTATATTTAAGGTGACAGGTCGGGACACATCATCCAAAATTCTAATCAGTTAGGGAAGTAACAAAACTTAATCAAAGCTACAATATTAAAATGAGAGAATCTATGATCATATCATGACAACTATAACACCATCACATTAAAAGAGGGATACACTACAGTATTTCAGATGCAGAGGAAGTTTAACAGCTATGTAATAGTTAAAATTGGGGTTTAATCTTAGTATGTTAAGGGGGATAATAAATGTAGCCATAAAGCAAATTAACAATGCATTCTATTAAAATAAGAAATGCAATACAGGGGTCTCAATGAACATAAAACCAACACTGAAACAACCACCCATAAAGAATGACCCAGAACAGACCATTAAGAGCAATATAGAAAACATCAACATGAAAGTAAATACATTAAAATGATGGCACTAAGTGCATACATATCAGTAATTACACTGAATGTAAATGGACTGAACGCTCCAGTAAAGAGACAGTGAGTGACATCCTGGATCAAAACACGCAACCCATCTATATGTTGCTTACAAGAAACACACCTTAGACTTAAAGATATGAACAAATTGAAAATTAAAGGATGGAATAATATATACCAAGCTAACAATATATGAAGAAGAGCAGGTGTGATACCACTAATCTCAGATAAAATAGATTTTAATGTAAAATCCACTACTGTGGACAAGGATGGTCATTATTTATTGCTGAAAGGTTCAATACCCAAGCAGGACTTAATGATATTAATTTATGCACCCAATACCAGAGCACCTAAATACACTGAACAAATACTGGCAACACTGAAAAATGAGATAGACCATTCCACAAAAATAGTTGGAGATGTCAATACTCTCCTTTCAGTTATGGATAGATTATCCAGAAAAAAGCTCAGTAAAGATGCAGAAGATCTTATTACAACAATCAACCAACTTAACCAACTTGACCTTATTGACATATACAGACCTTTTCACCCATTGGCAGGTAAGTACATCTTCTTCTCCAATGCACCATGTGTTAGGTCATAAAGCAATTCTCTATGAAATCCAAACCACTGAGTTACAACAAAGTATCTTCTAGGACCATGGAACTTTAAATGTTGAAATCAATAAGAGAAAATTCACAGGGAGAAAGTCAAACTATGGAAACCAAGCAAAAGTTTGCTCAAAAAGCCTTGAGTTATAGAAGAAGTCAAGGACAAAATAAACAAATTTGTGGAATCAAATGAGAATGAAAACACATCCTTCCAGGATCTATGGGATACAGCAAAAGCGGTGCTCACAGGTCAGTTTATCTCTATGAGTGTACACATCTGGAAAGAAGAAAGGGCCGCAGTTAAAGAATTAACCTTACAGCTTGAACGAGTAGAAAAAGAGGAACAGAAGAACCCCTCAGGCACCAGAAGAAAATAAATTATAAGGATTAGAGCAGAACTAAGTGAATTAGAGAATAGAAAAGCAATTAGGAAAAATTAATAAAACTGAAAGCTGGTTCTTTGAAAAGATCAACAAAATTGATAAACCATTGGCTAAACTTACATAAGAAAATACAAATAACCCGATTAATAAAAGAGATGCGAGTTGTTACAACAGACCTAGCTGAAATCAAAAATATTTAACAGAATACTATGAAAGGCTGTACTCTAACAGGTTTGAAAATATAGAAGAAATGGACAAATTTCTAGGTTCATATCACTCAATGAGATTATCACAAGAAGTAGATCAACTTAACAAATCTATCACAAGGGAAGAGATTGAAAAAGTCATCAAAAATCTACCAGCCCCCAAAAGTCCTAGCCCAGATGGCTTCACCAGAGAATTCTACCAAGCTTTTAGAGAAGAGTTAACTCTGATACTATTGAGGCTATTTCACACCACAGAAAGGGATGGAATACTCCCAAGTTCATTCCATGAAGCAGCATAACCCTGATACCAAAGCCAGGGAAAGATCCCACCAAAAAAGAAAATTATATACCGGTATCACTCATGAATCTAGATGCAAAAATCTTCAACAAAATTCTAGCCAATAGAATTCAACAGCATATAAAAAAAAATAATTCATCATGATCAAGTTGGTTTCATTCCAGGGATGCAAGGTTGGTTCAACATCAGAAAAGCAATTAATGCAATCAACCACATTAATAACACAAAAGATAAGAATCATCTGATTTTGTCACTTAATGCAGAAAAGGCATTTGACAAAGTCCAACATCGCTTCATGCTTAAAACTCTCAGAAAAATAGGAATAGAGGGGAAATTCCTCAACACAATCAGTAGCTTCTATGCAAAGCCAACTGTGTTCATCATCCTGAATGGTGAAGGACTGACAGAATTCCCCTTGAGAGCAGGAACTAGACAAGGATGCCCATTCTCACCGCTCTTCCATCCAGAGTAATTAAACAAGGCAAAGAAATAAAGGGCATCCATATCAGCAATGAAGAAGTAAAAATCTCCATATTTGCAGATGATATGATTGTTTATACAGAGAATCCAAAGGAATCCGTAAGTAAACTATTGGAACTAACAGAAGAGTTTAGCAAAGTAATGGGATACAAGGTAAGCATAAGTAAATTAGTAAGATTCTTTCATACCAACAATGAAATTATTAAAGAAGAGACCAAATCAATTCCATTTACTATAGCCCCCAAGAAGATAAAATACCTAGGAATAAACCTAACTAGAGAAATAAGAGACCTTTACAGAGAACTACAGAAACCTTACTACAGGAAGCTAAGAGAGACTTACACAAATGGAGTAATCATGGATAGGAAGACTTAACATTGTGAAAATGTCTGTTTTACCCCAAGCAGTCTAATTATATAATGCAACCCCAATGCAAATTCCAGTGATATTTTTTAATGAGATGGAGAAATAAATCATCAACTTTGTTTGGAAAGGGAAGAAACCCTGGGTAAGGAAGGTACTACTGAAGAAGAACACACTGGAAGGCCTTTTGCTACCCGACTTTAGAAAGTATTACACTGCCACAGCAGTCAAAACAGCCTGATATTGGCACAAAAAAAGATACATAGACCAATGGAACAGAGTTGAGACACTTGAGATGCCACCATCCTCCTATGAACAGTTGATATTTGACAAAGTCCCCAAGATTTTAAACTGGGGTAAGAATGGTCTTTTTAACAAATGACACCGGCAAAACTTTATATCCATCTGTCAAAAATTCAAACAAGACCCATATCTCACACCTTATACAAAAATCAACTCAAATTGGATAAAAGATCTAAGTATAAAATCTAAAACTGAAGCTCATCCAAGATAAAATAAGATCAGCAATGGAGGTTTTAATACACAATGTAGACAGACTTCAAAATCTGACAAAGCACAATCGACAGAAGAGAAAATAGATAAATGGGAACTACTAAGAATCAAACACTGTCGCTCATCCAAAGACTTTATCAAAAGACTAAAAACACCACCTACAGAATGGGAAAAAACGCTTGGCAACTATTTGTCAGACTGATATCTGATCTCCATAATCTATAAGGTATTACAAAATACCAACAAGAAAAGTATAAATAATCCAATTAAGAAATGGGCAAAAGAGAAAAACAGACATGTCTCTAAAGAGGATATCCAGGCAGCTGGAAGACACATGTAGAATTGCTTACGATCCTTAGCTATTAAAGAAATTCAAATCAAAACTACGATGAGATACCACCTCACCCTAACAAGATTGGCCATGATCCAAAAACAAGAAACAACAAATGCTAGAGAGGCTGTGGAGAAATTGGAACTCTCCTACACTGCTGGTGGGATTTCAAAATGGAACAACCTCTTTGGAAAACAATCTGGTGCTTCCTTAAAAAGCTGGACATAGATATACCCTTTGATCCTGTAATTCCACTGCTCAGAATTCATCCTTCAGAAACAAAGATTGTCACATGAACAGACACATGTACACAAATGTTTGTTGCAGCACAGACCACAATAGCAAAAAGTTGGAATCAACCCCAATGCTCATCAACAGATGGATGGATAAGCAAACTATGGCACATATACTCAATGGAACTCTATGCTACGATAAAAAACAATGACAGTTTTAGAAAACAACTATAACACAGTCTCATTTGGAAGAGATCATGCTGAGCAAAATTGATCAAAAGGGCAAATTTTGTACGAGACCCCTGTTATAAGGGCTGAACAAGGGAATTACCCACAGAAAAAAATGACTGTATTGGCTACATGGTTAGGTGGGAGCTGAGGGCTTATCATAGATGAGATAATTGATAGATGTTAGAAATTTTATTCTTTTATTGTAATTAATAAAAAAATAAATTTTTAAAAAAGCAACTGCAACAGTGTATTGATAGGGAACTGCCAAAAATTCAAGCTCGATTCAGAAGAGGATATGGAACCAGAGATATCATTGCTGATGTCAGATGAGTCTTCGCTAAAAATAGAGAATAGCAGAAAGATGTTTATTTATGTTTTATTGACTATGCAGAGACATTTGATTGTGTATTCTGTAACAGATTATGGATAACATTACAGAGAATGCAAAATCCAAAACATGTAATTGTATTCATGAGGAATCTATACATGGATCAAGAGGCAGCCATGCAAACAGAACAAGGGGATGTTGCATGGATTAAAGTCAGGAAAGGTGTGTGTCAGGGTTGTTTCCTTTCACCCTGTTTTCAGTTTGCATGCTGAACAAATAACGTGAGAAGCTGGACCATATGAAGAAGAACAAGGCATCAGGATTGGAGGAAGGCTCATTAACAACCCTATTGCGCAGATGACACAACCTTGCTTGCTGAAAGTAAAGAGAATCTGAAACATTTACTGATGAAAATCAAATACCACAGCCTTCAGTATAGATTGCACCTAAATATTAAGAAGATAAAAATCCTCACAACTTTACCAGTAAGCAGTATCATAATAAGTGGAGAAAAGATTGAGGTTGTCAAACATTTCATTTTACTTGGTTCCACAATCAGTGTCTATGGAAGCAACAGTAAAGAAACCAGATGATACATTGCATCAGGCAAATCTGCTGAAAAAGACCTCTGTAAAGTGTTGAAAAGTAAAGATGTCACCTTGTAAGGTGTGTCTGACTCAAGCCATGGTATTTTCTTTTTATTGTTATTAAGTGAAAGTTTATAAGACAATTTGCCATACAAAACCCTGAACACACACCTCTATGCAACTCTATCTGCTCTCCACACCCTGTGAGAGCACACTCCTCCCTACTACCCTGTACTTCTGGTATCCACTCAACTAACAGCTGTCCACTCATCTCTACCTACCTCTCGCCCATCTAAAGAGGAACCAGTTGAATGGCCTCATATATTTATTAAGCTGATAAGTACACACACCATCTGCATCACTCTATGTCCCATAGTGTAGTCCAGTCACACAGAAGAGTTGGTGTCAGTACTGGTTATGGCCCTGGTCTAGCAGTAAGTTCAGGGGCCATGGTCTCAGTGGACCCTTCAGGATGTTGGATCGTCAAGTTTGGTCTTTGAATAGAGTGCAAATAGATTGCACTCCTCTTTTACAGGGCAGGCTTTTGTGGTGGCTAGGTACCATCTAGTTCTGCTGGTCTCATGCTGATGTAGTTTCCAAATCATATGGACCCTTCTGTCTCCTAGGTTCATATATTCCTTATGTCTTTGATGTTCTTGGTTTTCATCTGCTCCAGGTGGGTTGGGACCAACCAACGTTCCACAGATGTCAGCATGCCGGCTTTGAAGACCCCAGTCACCACTCACCAATATGATACAAAATAATTTCTTAGGAAAAAAAAACTAGTTATACCTATTGACCTCCATGTCCCCTGAAACTGCCATGGTATTTTCAATCACATCTTATGCATGCAAAATCTAGACAAGCAACAAGGAAGACAGAAGAGGAATTGACACCTTTAATTGTGGTGTTGGAGAAGAATATTGAATATATCATGGACTGCCAAAAACACTCGATGGCACTTGGCTGGGCTAGCCAAAAAAACAAACATATGTGTGCTGGAAGAAGTACAACCAGAGTGCCTTTGGAAGGAAGGATGACAAGACTATATTTTACATACTTTGGACATGCTTTCAGGAGGAATCAATCCTTGGAGAAGGATATCATGCTTCCTAGAGCAGAGAGGGTCAGTGTAAAAGAGGATTGACACAGTAGCTGCAACAATGCACTTAAACATAAAAATGATTGCGGGCGTGGTGCAGGACCAGGCATTGTCTAGTTCTATTATGCATAGGGTCAGTAAGAGTAAGAACCTACTTGATGGCACCAAACAACAACAGCAACAACACAGTCATTTAGTGATTTAATTATCATAATAAATGACACTATAGATAAGCCAGCCAAGCCAAGTGCCGTTGAGTCGGATCTGACTCATGGCGACTACAGATAGGTAGCTAATATTATCCTCATTTACAGACGAGGGAAGTTGAGGCCCAAAGAGGTTAAATACCTTGCCTGAAGTTTCCGAATTTGTAAGTGAAATCTGAGCACAAACTGCTGGCAGTTAACCACCATGCTTCACTACACCTCTTGGGCCAACACTGTGCCAGTCAAGTGGGAAGAGCCAAGCCAAGTGCCATCGAGTCGGATCCGACTCATGGCGACCCTAGGGGCCAGGGTATAACTGACCCCCAGAGTATTCAAGGAGTGCCTGGTAGGAAGAGGATAACCTCAAAACTCTGGACTTCATGTAATGCAGGCCATTGTTTTAGGCTGGATTCTCTAGACAGCAAAGTCAGTAAAGCTTACAAACATATATAGATTTTTCTCAAGGATGCTGTTCATGGAGTTTTAGAGGTTGTAATGTCCAGAGTCCTAAGGTCAGGATGGAGGCTTCTCTCCATTCACATGGTTGCAGGGGATACCAAACCCAAGATCAGCAGATCAGAGACCAGCCTGCTGCTCTCAGTGTGTGAAGATTGAGAAATTCCAAGATCTACTGACAGCTAAAGTTCCAGGAGCGAGAGGTCAGATGAACAGGTGGCAGCTACAGGATCCAGAGCAATCAGAAAGACAGGAAGTCTGCTTGTATACGGATGCAAGCTATACCTTCAAGGAAGCCCCCTTTAAACGAATTGACTACTCACAGCAGATGCAGTCATGGGACTGATAAACACTGAGATCGGGGCCCAGCCCAATTTACACACAGTCCTAACCATCACAGCCATTAAACTTGGTGAACTGATTATGTTAGCAAAAATGATCCAGAGTTCCTTCTGGATCATAACGTTTACTGAGGTGTGGACCGACTGCTGCAGGAGGCACTAGGAAGTATAAGATATGTATTCTACCCTAAAACACTTAAAATCTGATTGAGGAAACTAGCAGAATTGAAGGAAGCATTAGAAACATTCAAGGTGATGTAGAAAGGTCTACATATAATGTTGAATGATAAAGAGGGTAATTGCCTTAAAAGGTGGTGGGCAGAACCATCCCTTAGCCAGTGTATTTTGGGAATGGTTTTTAAGGGTGGTGGCGGTGGGGTGTCTGAACTGTATTTAGAAAGATGAAAAGTACTTTAGAATCAAAAGTAAACATTACAGAGATTTGGAATTTGAAAAAAAAAAAGGTGAAGATGAGAAATTGTAATTCCTGTTTGAAGAGCAGCAGTTTTGTGTAGTATATGAGGCAGATAAGGCTGAAAAGCAAATTTGAAATTAGATTGCAGAAGGCCTTCGTAATGCTAGTCCAGGTAGTGGAACACTGCTTTAGCAAGTGCACTTCCATAAACTCAGCGGACAGTATATGGTAAAAAGTCAGAGATTAAATTTAAGGACAAATTAAAAAACCTACATGTTATATTTATTTACTTTACCACCTAGACCTTCTTTTAGCAATCATATCAAACTTTCTTTTGTCACCTTCCAACTTATATGAAACAATGAAGGAAGCCACCTGTCAACCTTAGTCCCAGAAATACCTATTCTAGAAGTGATCAGCAAAGACTCATGACTAGTTCTTCACTGTGGATTTATTAAAAGCATAATAAAAGATACAGTTGGAAATATGATTGGCCCTGAATCAAAGAGCATATTGAAAATCCAGAAAAGTAGTTTGCATGCCATGAACAAGGAGTCCTTGGGTAGAACATGAAATGCTGTAGAATGGTGCTGTAGAATGGGAAAGCCAGCTGAATGTTTAGGTCAGAGGCAACAGCTGCTCCTCCAGTAAAGTCTGATTTAGACACAGCTATAGAGATCAGAGAGCTGCAGTGGTTCATAAAGAGTATTTATCCGAACTCCTTATCTCAAAAAATATTTTGAAGCCAAGTCATTTTAAATGATTTTCCTGAGGTCTCTTGTTGGGATTGGCTGTGAGACCCAACACTAAATCTCGATTTTTGCTTTGGCTGACTATTCTGCTACCACTTGAGAACTTAGTATCTTCTTCCTGGCAGCTTGTAGTTTGTTGTCAGAGACTAACCTTCTCAAGGCCATGGTATCAACATCATTCTTAAGGTCAATATCACTGAGGAAGGTCTGAAGAGCTATCAGATAAAAATTAGAGGCAGGCATGTAATTCAAAAAACAAATTTATACATTTTCACTCAGTTATATTAAATAAAAAATTTTAAAAAAGCAACTAATTTAGCAGAGTTTAGGTGCAGTTTAAGACGGAAAATTTAGATCTGGATGTCTGTCTACCAATAGGGCTGGCACATAGATGTGTGTAACTCCGGGAAGCTGCAGTGTGAATAGTGTCCTCTGAAGCTGAATGATGTGAGTTAGCTCATCACCAGCTCAGGTTCTTTTTCCCTGTCTCTCCCAGAAGTCAGCATATTTCCCTTAGTTTCAATGTCTTTTTCTCTCAGCTTAAGCCAGAATCTTTCCTATGTAATCTAAAAAGCAATTTCTTTCTGCCTGACTCCCCAGTGCCTATCTTCTATTTCGGGCAAACTAGCACCTGTGCCTGGCTCAGCCTGGATCTCCCCCATGGTTTTGAGACTCAGAAGAAGTCTTCCTGATTGTTCATAACTCCTTACTTCCCTATCCATTTGGTTTGTCTATCTATCTATCTGCCATCCATCTGAACCTAGCTCTCATCTGTCTAGCATTATTTTTGTATTTATTAAAGGAATACACATGCACACAATTTTTAAAAAGTCCGGTACCATTAAAAGGCTTAAAAAAACCCCAGCAGCACCCTTCTCTACTGTCCCCACGCCCTACTCTCTCTTCATCCATTAACAACTACTTCTATCTCCTTCAACTCTTTTTATATCTACATATTTCTAAATAATTTGCTAATATTGTTCATTCTTGATTTATCTGTTTTAGGCATCTATTTACTTTGTGTTATGGCAGAATAAACTTTTCTCTAATTACTCCATTCCCTTCTCCTATTCTTCTCCACAGTTGTGGATAGAAAGCTGCCTTTGAGTTGACTCCAACTCATGGTGACCTTAGGTACAAAAGAAAGAAATGTTGCACAGTCCTGTACCGTCCTCACCATCCCAGGCAAGTATGTCCACTGTTGTGGTTGTTGCACCAGTCCACTTCACTGAGGGTCTCCTTTGCCTTTGTTGGCCCTCTGCTTCACCAAACATAATAATGTCCTCCAACAGTTGATCTTGTCTGATGATGTAGCTACGGCAAGTGAGCTGGACAATGGTCTACTGAGGGCCACAAAGTCCCCCCCACCCCACCCACACCCCCTGCTAAAGTAAGTAGACAGCAGAAGTTGATTGACAGGCCTTTCTTTCTAGTCTGCCTTTGTCTGGAATCTGCTCACCCTGGGTAAGTCTGCTGGTATTTGAAATGTGGGTGGCATCGGCCTCTAGCATCACAGCAACATGCAAGCTACTTCTGTATAGCAAACTTACAGGTGGTTAAGTTCATATTTAGGGTTTACGTTATTAAAGCTGTATAAATACTCTTTGCTACTGAGACAAGTAAGTACCGTATTTTCTTTTAGTTTATGTACACCTGGTTTTCTGTTTTATTTTAATAGTTCCCTTTTCCCTGGTGGCATAGTGGTTAAGTGTTATGACTGATAACCATTTGGTGTGAATCTGCCAGGTGCTCCTTGAAAACACATGCAACAGTCCCACTCTGTCCTATATGGTCGCTATGAGTTGGAATCAACTTAGCCGCAGTAGGTCTGGGTTTTTATCCTCATTTGCTTAGTGTTCTGTGAACCTGTCATAATTTTCCACAAGTCACCTGACAGCTGTGTAAAATGCTTTGCATGCAGATTCCTGCAGGTTAGCTACATCAGACAAGCTGGAACTCTCCCATCTTCTTCCAACCTTCAAAAGTTCTCTATATTACTGCAGTCTTGGTTTGTTGTCTTGGAATTCCTCTTCTACATTCCCCTCTCTTCTTTACTGAATTCCAGTTTTCTTTTGTTTGATAACCAAGAAAGAATGTTGATGAATGCTAGTTTTTTGAGAATTGGAGGGCTGATGGTCTATTTCTTGGTTTTTGCTGATCTGAAAATTCTTTATCTTCATAGTTGGTTAAGACTTTGACTTGGTATAGATGTAGACTGAAAATTTGCTTCCTCCCTATTTGCAGATTATATGATTGTATACACAGAGTATCCTAAAGAATCCATAAGTAAACTATTCAGACTGATAGAAGAGTTCAGCAAAGTCTCAGGGTACAAGATAAACATAAGTAAATCAGTAGGATTTCTTTATACCAACAACGAGATTATTAAGGAAGAAATCACCAAATCAATACCATTTACTATAGCCCCTAAGAAGATAAACTACCTAAGAATCAATCCAACAAGAGAAACAACAGACCTTTACAAAGACAACTACAAGTCCTTACTACAAGAAACTAAGAGAGACTTACATAAATGGAGAAACCTACCCTGCCCATGGATAGGAAGACTTAACATTGTGAAAATGTCTATTTTACCCAAAGCAATCTAATTATATAATGCAATATCAATACAAATTTCAGTGTCATTTTTTTTCTTTTTTCTTTCTTTCTTTTTTTTTATTTTTATTTAACATAACTGAGTGAAAATGTACATTCACGTATAAACTTACATGCCCACCTATATGCAGCTTCCACTGCTCTCCTGGTCCCGTGACTGCACACTATTCCTCTCTGCTCCATACATGTCTCATCCTCCCAACAGCCTCCTTTCCCCTCCTCTCCGTCCACTCCCCTTCCTCCAGCCAGAGGTCAGCAAGATGATATCCTATAGATGTATAGAACCATAAAGTGCTTCCAATATATGGTCACTCTGCATTGCCAAGTCCAATCCACTCCTGTCCAAAGAGTGGACCTTTGTTATAATTCATGGGAAAGGGCAGCATCAGGGCCGGGGCCCATGCTCTCAGAGGAACCCCAAAACCACTGGACCACCAGTTGAGGTCTTTTAGTGGAGATCTCATGATGCACCCCTTTTTGTTCTTGTGTTGCCAGTGAGACTCCTCTCTGAGAGCTCCATCGTGGCTATCACTGGTGGTGGCTGGGCACCATCCGGTTCTTCCGGTCCCAAGTCGATGTAGACACCCACTCTTGTGGGTCTCTCTGTCTTCTCGGTTGTCTTTACCGCATGTCATTTTGGTCCTCGGTGAGCATTCGTTCCTGCTGAGTTGGGACCATTTGCTGTGTCCTCGGATGGCAGCTTGGCAGCTTTTAAGACCCTAGACGCCACTCACCAATGTGGGGTACAGAGAGGTCTCTTAGCAAAACGCTAGTTGTGCCAACTGGCCTGGAATTCGCCTAAGAGCATGGTCCCCCGCCCCCCCCCCACCCCAGCTACTCTGTCCTTGCAATATTGAGTTAAGATGGAAGGAGTACTCAAGTTATGCTGAAGTCCACTTAATGTTGTTCTTGTTTCTAATGTGTGCTATCACCACTTTCTCCCAACCAGATTTCTAGTAACTATCTAAGCTAAATCCTCCCCCCCTCACCCTTCCTGCCTCCCCTCCCTTGCAGCTGTCAAAGAGTCTTTTCTTCTATACATAAATCTGTTTTTGAGATCTTATCATAGAGGTCTCATACAGTATTTGTCCCTTTGTTGCTAACTACTTTAACTCAACATAATGTCTTCCAGTTGAAACCAGGTTAGGAGATGTTTCCTGGAATCATCGTTATTCTTTATCATTGCGTAGTGCTCCATTGAGTATATGTACCGTAGTTTACCTATCCATTCTTCTATTGTTGGGCATCTGGGTTGATTCCATCTTTTTGCTATCGTGGACTGTGCTGCGGTAAACATTCTGGTGTATGTGTCCGTTGGTGTGAAAGTCCTTGATTCTGTAGGATATATTCCAAGTAGTGGAATTACTGGATCAAATGGTATATCGATATCCATTTTTTTTAAGGAAGTGCCAGATTGCCTTCCAAAGAGGCTGGACCATTTTGCAACCCCACCAACAGTGTAGGAGGGTTCCACTTTCTCCACAGCCTCTCCAGCATTTGTTGTTTTGTGTTTTCTGGATCATGGCCAATCTTGTTGGGGTGAGATGGTATCTCATTGTTGTCTTGATCTCAATTTCTTTAATAACTAAAGATCGTGAACATGTCCGCATGTGTTTTTTGGCTGCCTGGATCTCCTCTTTAGTGAAGTGTCTGTCCATCTCCTTTGCCCATCGCTTAATTGGATGGTTTATCTTCTTCTTATAGATATTTTGTAGTATCTTATAGATTATGGAGATCAGGAGTCGGTCTGACATAGAGTTGCCAAATATCTTTTCCCCTTCTGTGGGTGTTCTTTTAATTCTATTAATAAAGTCTTTGGATGAGCAAAAGTGTTTGATTCTTAATAGTTCCCATTTATCTATTTTCTCTTCTGTTGATTGAGGTTTCTTTGACAGATTTTGGAGTCTGTCCTCACTGTGTATTAAAACTTCTATTGTTGTTCCTACCTTTTCTTGGATGAGCTTTATTGTTTTAGGTTTGATATTTAGGTCTTTTATCCAGTTGGAGTTGGTTTTTGTATAAGGTGTAAGACATGGATCTTGATTCAGTTTATTGGAGATGGATAACCAATTTTGCCAGCACCATTTGTTGAAGATATTGTTTTTACCCCAGTTTAATGTCTTAGGGCCTTTGTCGAATATCAACTGTTCATAGGCAGATGGTGTCATCTCTGGGGTCTCAATTCTGTTCCATTGATCGATCTGTCTGTTCTTGTACCAGTACCAGGCTGTTTTGACCACTGTGGCAGTGTAGTATGTTCTAAGGTCGGGTAATGAGAGGCCTCCCAGTGTGTTCTTCTTCTTTAGTAGTACTTACTTATCCGAGGCTTCTTCCCTTTCCAAACAAAATTGGTGATTTGTTTCTCCATCTCATTAAAAAATGATGCTGGAACTTGTATTGGGATTGCATTATATAAATAAATTGCTTTAGGTAAAATAGACATTTTCACAATGTTAAGTCTTCCTATCCATGAGCAGGGTAGGTTTTTCCATTTATCTAAGTCTTTCTTAGTTTCTTGTCAGTGTCATTTTTTTTAATGAGATGGAGAAACAAGTTACCAACTTTGTTTAGAAAGGGAAGAAGCCCCGGATAGGTAATGCACTACTGAAGAAGAAGAACACACTGGGAGTCTTCTCACTACCTGACTTTAAAACCTATTATACTGCCACAGTTGTCAAAACAGCCCGATACTGGTACAAAAAGAGACAAATAGATTAATGGAATAGAATTGAGGCCCCAGAGATGACACTGTATTCTTATGAACAGTTGATGTTCAACAAAGGCCCTAAGACATTAAACTAGGGTAAAAACAGTTATCTTCAACAAATGGTGCTGGAAAAATTGAATGTCCATCTGCAATAAATTTTCTTACACCTTATACAGAAACCAACTCAAACTGGATAAAAGACGTAAATATTTAAATCTAAAATGATAAATCTCATCCAAGAAAAAGTAGGAAAAATAATGGAAGCTTTAATGCACAACATTGACAGACTTCGAAATCTGTCAAAAAACCACAAACAGAAGAGAAAGTAGATAAATGGGAACTACTAAGAATCAAACACTTTTGCTCATCCAAAGACTTTATTAACAGAATTAAAAGGCCACCTACAGAATGAGAAAAAATATTTGGCAACTATATGTCAGACCGACACCTGATCTGCATAATCTATAAGGTACTACAAAATATCAATAAGAAAAAGATAAATGATCCAATTAAATGATGGGCAAAGGAGAAGGATATATACTTCTCTAAAGAGGAGATCCAGGCAGCAAAACAACACATGAGGACAGGCTCACCATCAGTAGCTCTTAAAGAAATTCAAATCAAAACTACAATGAGATACCATCTCACCCCAACAAGGTTGGACATGATCCAAAAAATGAAAAGCAACAAATGCTGGAGAGGCTGTGGATAAATTGGAACTCTCCTACACTGTTGATGGGATTGCAAAACAGTGCAACCTCTTTGGAAAGCAATCTGGAGCTGAGTGAAAATGGTCAGCGACAAAAGGATAAATGTTGTATGAGATCCCTACTATAAGAACTTAAAAAGGTCTCATGCATAGAAGAAAAGAGTCTTTGATGCCTGCAAGGGTGGGGAAAAAGGGAAGGCTGGGGAAGGGGAAGGCTTAGATTAGATAGTTAATAGAAATTTCATTGGATGAAATCTGTGACAGCACACATTAGGAAAAAGATCACTATTAACTGGACTTCAACATAACATGATGACTCCTTCCGTCTTAACCCAATATTGCAAGGACAGAGTAGCTGGAGCTGGGGGCTGCAGACCATGCTCTCAGGGGAAATCTAGGCCAGCTGGCCCAACTAACATATTGCTAAGAGAGCACTCTGTGCCCCACATTGGTGAGTGACATCTGGGGTCTTAAAAGCTGCCAAGCTGCCATCTGAGGGTACAGCAAATGGTCCCAACTCAGCAGAAATGGATGCTTACCAAGGACCAAAATGACATGGGGGAAAGAGAACTCAGAAGACAGACAGAACCACTTGAGTGGGTGACTACATCTACCTGTGACTAGAAGAACCAGATGGTGCCCAGCCACCACCAGTGATAGCTGTGATGGAGCTCACAAAGTTGAGTTTCACTGGCAACACAAGAATAAAATAGGGTACACCCTGTGATCTCCACTAAAAGGCCACAAATGATGGTCTAGAGGCCTTGGAGTTCCCCTGGGAGCATGGCCCCTGGCCCTGATGCTGCCTCTGTCCATAAGTCATAATGGAGTTCAACTCTTCAGACAAGAATGGATTGGACTTGGTGACACAGAGCGACCATATCATCTGTGCACTTCATGGTTCTATGCATCCATAGGATGTCTTCTTGCTGACCTCTTACTGGAGGAAGGGGAGTGGGTGGAGAGGACCGGATAGAAGACTGTTGGGAAGATAGGATGTGTATGGAAGAGAGAGGAAAATGTACTGTCACCAAGCAGGGAGAGCAGTGGGAGCTGCATATAGATGGGCGTGCAAATTTGTATGGGAATGTACATGTTCACACAATTATAATTTTAAAAAAAAGAAAAGAAACTTTGTTTCTTCCTGAGATAAATATCAAAGACATTGATATACTGTGGATTCTGTAAGAGATATGATGCCATTTTAAATCTTGATCCATTGAGACAGGTTCTCTTGTCTATACACTTAATTAAGATCTTCCCTATCTCGGGTGTTCTGACATTTCGTGATAACTGCTTTAATGCTGGTCTAGCTTTTTGTTATTTTAATATTCACTTCATTGTACATGCTCTGGAAACGTAAGTCTCAATCTTGGGATACTCAAAACTATTGTTTGATATTTGCTCCCCTTCATTTTCTCAATTTTCTGTCTCTGGAACATCAGACACTGCACACATTAGATACTTCAGATCAGTCCTCCAATTTTCTTTTCTTTCTCGTTGCCCATTTCTTTGACATTTTGACGACAGATTCCCAACCTTATCTTTTAAGTATTCTGCTGAACATTTTGTGTTTTAGCTAATACATGTTTCAGTTGCCAAACTGTTTTTTTCCAGCTCTAATATTTCCCAAAACTAATAACATTTTTTAAAAAAAAGAAAAAGTTGTACTGCTCTGATCCCTGACAGAGCAGTCAGTGGTGGTAGCTGGGTACTATTTAGTTGTAGTGGATTCAGTCTGGTAGAGGCTATGGTAGATGTGGTCCATTAGTCCTTGAACTGATCTGTCTCTTATATCTTTAGTTTTCTTCTTTCTTGCTCATGCAGAAGTGAGACCAGTAGAATGTTTTAGATGGCCCCTCACAGGCTTCTAAGACACCAGCCACTACTCACCACCGGAGTGGAATGTAGAACATTTTCTTTATAAACTATGTTATACCATTTGAGCTCCATGTTCCACGAGAACATGGTCCCCACAGCCCTTAGCCTGGGAATTCAGTCTCTCAGGGACTTTGCATGTGTCTGTGGAGCTTCCACGACCCAGTCTTGTACAATTTGTGCTGGCTTCCCCAGTATTATGTACTGGCCCAGACTCTCTTTGCACTAAGGTTATTCTTTTTTATTATATCCTATTCCTGTTTCATGAATTCCATGCTTTCTTGACTCTGTTTGATGTTAATATAGTAATTTTTCTTCTTTTTAAGTTTTATTTTCCTGCTGTTCCTACTATCTTTATGTCTTCTTAGCTCCTTAAAAAATATGTTTATTGGCTTACTTCTCTCTCTTCATGTCTGAAGCCTTCCTTAAATGTCTGAGAATCCTTGAATGCCCATTTATAGCTAAGAACGGATGCTATAAAAAGCTATATAGGACACTCAGTGTTGTGGATGTGGCTTGTTTCTCAGTATTGTCAAAAGATGAGTTGGCTTTTTTGATGCAGAACATCTCAAATGTGAGTCTCTGTGAAGCTTTTTTCTAGGGCTGTTCAGGACTTTTGGAGAAGAAATCTTCCTTCTCTTACCTGGGAGGTATATATCTAGACACCTATGTTCGGGGAACAGAGGTAGGAAAGTTCTCTGAAAGTAGACTTTCACCTGTGTGCTTGTCTTCAGAACAGTAAGTGATTTCTCCATCTGCTATGGATTTGTTGCTGTTATTGTTACTTGTGTCTGGATATTCTATAGGCAAGTTCCCTAAAAGCTACTTATTTGTTCTCTGGGAAAGAATGGAGCAGAGAATTGGCAGGTAGAGACTATGTTTGGTAGTGTGGGATGAGGTAAGAGACTCAGACATTTAGCTACCACATACACAGGCTTCTCATCAGGACCTTCTTCTCTAGGCCCCTAAATGATGCCCATTGATCAAGGAACCATGGTGTCCGAGTGGCCAACTTTCCGATGTCCTGTGAGTGAATGTTCATGCTTTCAGGTTACAGCTGCTGGCACTCCCGTGAGACAAATGCCAGTACTCCACCATTTTCTTTCTTCACCAAAGTGTTGACAGCTCTTGTTCACTGTTGCTGTGTTCAGTTCCCTTTGACATGTGGGTTTACGTTTTTTTAACTCTCTCCCTGGCATTCTGAAATGCATGTACATGATTTGTCGTATATAATGCAAATTCCTTCTTTTTAACTAGTTTTCAGAAATTGCATGTCTAGGCTCATGTACAGAGTGTAAAAGAGCTGTAGTCGTTATCTGGTTTATATAAACCAAAAGCTCCTTTTTGTCTCAGAGGGCCCTCAAAGGGAACAGCCTTCCAGGTGGTACTCTGGCAGACAGCTGGAACTCCTGGTCTCTAAGAATCTTTCACTCTCTTGGTTCTAACCATGGCCAAGAGCAGGAGACCTCAGGGAACTGCCTAACCTTGAGCAGTTGGTGAAACGTCAGATGTAGGAACAGGAGAAACAGACAACTTCTGGAGTTGCTTTTGTATAACTAATTGATATCTGAAGCAATATAGTTTCTTTTCTTATCTATCATGTTTGCCAAGAAATTTGGAGGACAGCTACCTGGCCAACTTACTGGAAGAGATCAGATTTATGCCCATTCCAAAGAAAGGTGATTCAACTGAATGTGGAAATTACCAAAGAAGATCATTGATATCACATGCAAGTAAAATTTTGCTCAAGATTGTTCAAAAGTGACTACAACAATATATTGACAAGGAACTGCAAGAAATTCAACCTGTGTTCAGAAGCATGTGGAACCAGGGATATCGCTGATGTCAGATAGATCTTGGCTGAAAGCAAAGAATGCCAGCAAGTTGTTTACTTGTGACTGATCTACTATGCAAGAACATTTGACTGCGTGGATCATACTAAACTATGACTAATGTTGCGGAGAATGGGAATTCCAGAACACCCAATTGTGCTCTTCAGGAATCTGTATAAGGATCAAGAGGCAATCGTACAAACAGAAAAAGGGGACACTGTATGGTTTAAAATTAGGAAAGGGTGCATCAGAGTTGTATCATTTCACCACTCCTTTTTAATCTGTATGCTGAGCAAATAATCCGAGAAGCTGGATTATACGAAGAAGAACAAGGCATCAGGATTGGAGAATGATCATTAATAATCTGCGTTATATGGACGACAGCACCTTACTTGCCGGAAATGAGAAAGATTTGATGCGTTTACTGATGAAGATCAAGGACCACAGCCTTCAGTGTGGACTGCACCTCAACATCAGGAAAACAAAAATCCTCACAACTGGACCAGTAAGCAACTTTGTCATAAGTGGAGAAAGGATTGAGGTTGTCAAGGATTTCATTTTACTTGGGTCCACAGTCAGTGCCCTTGGAAGCAGCAGTCAAGAAATCAAAAGATGCACAGCACTGTGAAAATCTGCTGCGAAGGACCTCTTCAAAGTATTCAAAAGTAAGGATGTCACCCTGAAGACTACAATGAGCCTGACCAAAGCCATGGTATTTTCGCTAGCATCGTATGCATGCAAAAGCTGGACTATGAGCAGAGAAAACAGAAGAGGAATTGATGCCTTCGAATTATGGTGTTGGAGAAGAATGTTGAGTGTACGATGGACCTCCAAAAGAACAAACAGATCCGTTCCGGAAGAAGTCTAACCAGAGTGCTCCTTGGAAGCAAAGATGGCAAGATTGCATCTTACATACTTTGGATATGTTGTTAAGAAAGATCAGTCCCTGGAGAAGGACATCATGCTTGGTAGAGTGGACAGTCAACAAAAAGGAGGAAGACCCACTATAAGATGGATCAACACAGTGGCCACAACAATGGGCTTAAGCATAAATGCCATTGTGGACATGGTACAAGACCGGGCAGTGTTTCATTCTGTTGTTCATAGGGTCACTATGAGTCGGAACCGACTCAACAGCATCTAACAACCACAACAACATCCATCATGCTCATAGTCCAAACTGCCCCATTATTTTTATTCAAGTAGGAAACAACCCGAGGTAAATACTCACGGAAACACTGACAAACAGGAAAACCTTCACTTGTGCTTTTTTCCGCCATCCCTCCAATTCAACTTGAGAACAGACTGTTACCAGTTAGCATTATTCATGTTTCCACAAGGCGTATGGTGGCGAACGGGGCAGGAGTGGCTTTTATTATAAGAACATGATAAATATAAATTACGACAACACAGAGTTTAGCAAGTGACTAAATACTACACAGAAAATATTGTAAGAACAAAACCAGGAAAAAAAATTAAAGTTAAAAAAAACACAACAAAACTGACAGATGCAATTGACTTCTTTTTGTTTTTAAGCCAGAAGTGAAAGCCTTGCTAACAAATGGTTAAATTTCAAAGATCTTTGGAGATTCATTAGCAACTGATTTGTGACTTTTTAGGAGCAGGGGATGGGCAGACAGGGGCTGGGGAGAATTGATCCCTGCAATTTACTTTTTCTCTTTCTCTACAATACTCATGAAATGTCACTGAAAAACAAAATGGCGTCAACAGAGAACTGAAAACAGAGCTTAATAAAGAGAAGTCCTGATGCACGCCACACCATGAGGAACCCTGAAAACATCACACTGAGTAAAATAAGTCAGTCATAAAAGGACAAATGTTGCATTATTTCACTGAATACATAGTTTACTAGTGGTTTCTGGGAGTGGGGAGGGAAGGAAAAGGGGACACATTACTTAGGGGACACTGAGCTTCTGTTAAAGGTAATGGAAAAATTTAAAAGTGGATAATGGTGATGGCTGCACAGCACGATTAAACACAATGCTGCTGAACTGTAGATGTGAAGAATGATGAGATGGCAAATACTTCGTTAGATGTATATTTACCATAATAAAATGACAGGAAACAAACAGCTCTCCTCCAACAAACGAACAAGGGGAAAAAAACCCACAAGTCTTAAGGGCACTTCTATTTTCTTCCAGAGCAAGGTTTTGCGAGTATCCAGACGGTACTTTAAATATGAAGATTTCTAGGTGAGTCTTGTACTGGATCTAATTTAAAGTTCGGATATAATAAAGAAAAGCATAACAATAGTAAGAATGAATACTTCCAGTAATGAACTTGTGCTAACTTCCTGTTGTCAGCTGTCATGAAGTTGACTCTCACTGATGGTGGCTCTGTGTACAAGAGTGCAATATTGCCTTGTTCTGCACAGTTCCCATAGTTTTTGGTATGTTTTTAACTGTTGTCTCAACCCATTTCATAGAGGTTTCACTTGTTTTCATGGACCCTCTGTTTCAACAAGCAGCTGCTTTTTCCTAGTGATTGCTCTCTTCTGATGACGTGTCCAAGGTAAGGAAGACAAAGTCTCACAGTTTTTAATTCTAAGAAGCACTGTGATTGCACTTTCTCCAAAACTAATTGTTGATAAAATCAGAACGAAATCTTTAACAATTTAGATTTCTTGGCCATTTATTATGATGTTTGCTAACTAACAACTGAAGAAATCGGACTTTATAGGTAGTGATTGAGAAAATTATCCCATATGGAACCACTTTGGTCCCATCACATGCAGGTAGAAAATGTTCTTGAGTTGCCCGGAGGTTAAATGCTAGATTAGGCACATGGAAGCTTTGTCTATCCCTACCCCGTGGTCTTGTCCTTAGCCTGTCTTGGCCAAGTCTTCGGACCCATAAAGGATCTGAGTGCTTAGAAGTCCCATTCATAGTGCGCTGGACTGGAATGAAGGTTGTAAAGGGGAAGAGTGAAGTGACGGTGTTTGTCAGTGGCCCTGTTCCTGGCTCTGACAAACCAGTCAAGACAAAGAGAAGGAACTCATGATGTTGTCATGCTGTGACGGACAGCTTGAGAAATGGCTTCCCAGTGGAGAAAGTCCTTTATTGACAGTGCTGTCTTATCTGGCTGATCTTATTTCCATAATTCAGGCTTAGGAAGAAAAAAAAAGTACTGTACTCATTTAACTATGTGTTACTATTAACAATATAACAATAATGAAATCATCAATACTAAGAATGCTTGTCCAGCGTCCATGTGTCACGCTACGGTGAATTTGTGTATCGCTATGATGCTCTAAGTAATACCACCGCTATTTCAAATACCAGCAGCTTCACTCATCACAGATAGGTTTCTGCAGAGCTTCTAGACTAAGATAGACTGGGAGAGAAGGCTGGCAGTCTACTCTAAAAAATTAGCCACCAAAATCCCTCTAGATCACAACACAGTATTGCCCAATATAGTGCTGGACAATAAGACCTTTGGAGTGGACAGCACTCAAAACGCACAACAATGGGCTGGATCATACCATTAATTGTGAAGACGGCACAGGACTGGGCAACATATATGTGTGGTTACCATGATTCAGAGCTGAGGCAACAGCAACCAACAACAACAGTATTGCTTGTGTCTGGGCAATTAATTGAGTTGGGAAAATAATCGGGTTCTGCCTTGTTTCACTGCCCTAACCTACATGGTCACATGTCATCATAATTCACGGTAAGTCATTGAAGAAAACCATGCTATCACTTTCAGGCAATACTCAGCATTGGAAACTGTATTACCTTCCCTGTTACCCCAATAATTATGCTGACAAAGGTGACCTAGATCCCAGGCATGAACCACACAGGTAAGAATAAGACTGAGGGAGAGAGAGGGGCAAGGACAGAAACAGAAGCTCAGAGACAAAGAGCAATGGAGACTCAGTGGGAAAGAGCAAAAGACAGCACGCAAACGCAGAGTGAGGCTGAGAGGGAGAGAAAAGAGCAAGCAGAGAGAAGTAGACCTTGCTCTAGCTCTCAGATCGCCTGAGATCCTTAACATCCTCCGTGTAATCTGCCTCTTCTCTGCCACTGATCCCATTTAATGCCTATCGGGGTGTTACGGCTGAAGGAAGTCATGTCTGCAAACGTGATATGGCTTCAAACGGGTTCCCTGTAAAGTCACTGAATTAGAATATGAGGGATGTGAGAATAAGTTAATCTTTGCAGGTTTTGTTTAAATGGCTGATTATCCATGACCGAGATTTGTTGACGAGAAGGGGACGTTTTATTTAGGCAGGAGAGCCCAGTGAAGACTTCATTCTCAGGGTGGCCAACACGACTGGGGGCAAGACATTTTCATTCCTGCTAAATGAGTCTTTATGGCAAGGGTGCTGCTTTTTCTCTGATGCTTGTTAAATACTGTATTTATGCTGTGTATTTGTATACAGTGGGATTAAGGGACCAAACTGAATTACTGATGATGGTTGCTTGAAGGGGTGTTTGACTAGGAAATTTACACAGTGTTCTTAATAATCTTTTTTATTTATTTATAGAATGCTATAATTCCAAATGTAGAGTGCTGCCATCCCTTAGGAAAGACGTTTTCTATTTGAGGACTATCAACTCTGCATGCTGATTTGAAAAGAGATAAAAGAGCATCTGGCCACCACAGTACAGGCTACACATCCCCTCCCTCTTCATTATGCAGAGAGCTGGTGCAATTTTTGCTTCTTTGCTATTTATACAAATAAAGAGAACGATTTGGGAAATATGTCATGCTGGCATTAAACAGCACCAGTCTTGCTGGGTTAAAATGTACACGTTCCATTAACAACAATTATATTGTATAATTAAGGTTTTGCTCCCCAAAGTCTGATTTGGGAGCTTCCTCAAACACAGACGGGTTTATAGAAGACTTGTTAAAATAAATATACTCCTCCCATCACTCCTCTGCTACTCCCATCGCCCCCCACACCCCCAAAGCTCTACCAGTATCTGTGTGAGTGGTCTGCAGTGAATGCGGTGTTCAAGTGCCCTCTAGTGTAGCTGTGGCTGAGATTAATCTGAAAACACAAAAGTAGCTTTCAAAAGGCAGATGCCTGCAAGTATTTCCTTTCTTAGCACATTCCCTTACATTGTACTTGGCTCCCTGGTGAAAGTGGAGTCTATTTGATAGGAGATGAGTGCCTGGAGATGATTTGGAATGACCCCTGTAGGTTGGACTTGAGCAGATTATCATGAAATCTCATGCTTACGTTGTTCTCCATAATTCTTTTGTACAGCTTTAAGTTTAGGCTTCAGTGGAAATTTCCTGAGGCTTCTGCAGTCTTGGCACACACGTTGTGTGTAAACAGCCATGGGGAAAGGGCTAATGAAGTTCAAACCTTGGCTCCTGGGAGCTTCTCTTGACCCTGTGGCCTCAGCACGTTTCGCTCTTCCAGCAGCCGGAGAGAGCGTGACCTTCGTCTCATCAGTGAATGCTGGTGGTTGTGATGATAATGAATTTCTAAGGGCAATTAACACAGTGACAGGGTTTATAAATTATAGATTATGACAGCACTGCCTGCTATCAGGTTTTTCTCTTTGATGACCACCTGGCTATCGATAACAATCCTAGCAGCCAAATCCTATATTTCCATCTGTGGCCATGACTGAAGAAAACAGGAAAGCTGAGAATCATAGAGCAGCCTGACATCTTAACTAGGACAATAAGTGTTGACCGAAGTGCCCTAGGACTGAAACAAATCAGCGTAGCACAAGAGGTAGCATGTTAGAATCAGACACTCCTGGATCAGCCACACCAGCCTGGCCAGGTAAAAATCAGAGTAGACGACAAATGGTTAAAGTGTTGGCTATTAACCAAAAAGGTTTGTGGTTCCAATCCAACCAGAGATGCCTCAGAAGAAAGTCCTGAAATTATGCTTTCAAACAATCAGCTGCTGAAAGCCTTACAGAGCACAGCTCTACTCTGATCTAGATGGGGTCATCTTGAGTTGGAATCGATTTGACAGCAACTACTTGTTGCTTTCTCTTTGGTGACAATCTGTGAGCTTGCTAGTAAAGCAAAGAGCAATAAAATAAACTTTTCTAATTTTGTGAATATGTGTTTTTTGAAAAAGGTTGTGATTGGGAATGGTTGGGCTGTGTCTCTGGTCCATCATTCCTGGATAGGTGAAAGTGGGTGCGTTGGTGTGTTCCCTTGTCAAAGGGTCGAAATTAGGTTGAATTTCTTCCAGAATTGTGTGATTGTACAGATATAGCTCCCAAGAAGCCATACAAATGACAGATGATCTGTGTTTAGTTACTTTTTAGAATCCCTATGAGAAGAATGGTTCATGATGGAAAATGGAAGTTGGCTGAAAATTCTAGCATGGCAAAACTTTCAGAAATCTGGAAGCATGAGCAAGCCATAGAGGTGAAAATGTTTATGGGATTAAGAAGATATAAATGGAGAAATTCATGCTAATACTAAAGTTAGTAGAGAAAGATGGTGTCATGGATTAAATTGTGTCCCCCCCAAAATAGATGTAGCCATATCACCATGATTCCCTGTATTCTATGATTGTCCTCTGTTTTGTGATTTTGGTGTGCTATATGGCAAAGGATTAGGGTGGGACTATAAACCCTTTTATAAAATCATCTCCCTGCTCCACTGTAATGGGAGTTTCCCTGGAGTATGGCTTGCCCCACCCTTAATCCTTTCATCCTGCAAGAGATACAAGGACAGAGAAGCAGGCAGAGAATTGGGAACCTCACACCATGAAGAAAGCTGCACCGGGAGAAGAACGCGTCCTTCAGACCTGAGGTTCCTGTGCCAAGATGCTCCCTGGACAAAGACTGGACTTTCTTCCAGAGCCGACAGGGAGGAAAGGCTTCCCCTGGAGCTGACATCCTGAGTTGGACTTGTAACCTACTGGATTGTGTAAGAATAAACCTTCCTTTGTTAAAGCCATCTACTCTGTGGTATTCCTGTTAGAGCAGCCCTAGCTGACTAAAACAGATGGAATATTTTGAAGGATCCCTGTTGCAGAAACTATTAATTACCTACCCCAAGGCCACCATTCCCTTGTTCCTTCCTAACGTTGTTAGCTGCTTTTGAATTAGTCCCCAGTAAATGGCAACCCCATGCATAATGAAACAAAAGGCTGTTTGGCTTTGTCCTATCCCTGTGAGCGGCTGTAGATGAGACCATTGTGATCTATAGAGTCTTCAGTGGCTTATTTTCTGAAGTAGATCACCAGAACTTTTTTCATAGTCCATCTTAGTTGGGAAGTTCTACCAAAGTCTATCCATCATAAAGGCAACACACAGCCCACAATGACAAATGAGTGGTGGTTGCCCATGAGGTATATTGGCCAGGAATCAAACCAGACTTCCCTGTGGAAGGTGAGATTTTTACCACTGAACCACCAGTATCTTCCTCCTTCCTGTAATAGACCACTGGGTTTATTTAGAATTTGGCTTTATAAGAGCTTCAAAGGCCGTTTTTCTAGTCCTTGAGGTACGCTGATTAATGTGGGAAGTGTACAGAAAGCTTCTGGGAAATATTTCCCTTGAAATATTAAAATCTATAAAGAGAAACATAAGAGGAATGCCTTCTTCTTTGCTGGAAGTTGTACCTGTGTGGACCGTCTAGAATCACTAAAGCCAACTTGCAAACATAACTGAGAGCTTTGCCAACATGCTGAGGGCAGCAGATGAGAAAGACGGGAGCATCTAGGTCCCAGGAATGGACCACCTCCAGGCTTCTTACTATGCAGGGAATACATTTTTGTAATCGTTTAAACATTTTTAGTTGAGTTTTCTGTTAGTTGCAGCTGAAAACATCTCAACTGATACAACCACCTTTTGGAACAGTACATAGTAAAAATACTGTTGTCGAACAATCAGCCCATTCAAAGAACAGCAACTGATAAAGCAAATGAAATGTGGAGGCGAGACAACCTGGATACCAACTGACTATGATGCGTTGTGCTTGAATTCGTGGACCTTTCCACCATGGAAGAAATTAGCAATAATTTATTAAAAGTTCACAAAATTTCTTTGTCTATATTACTGAGCAAGACTTAAGCATTGTAAAGAAAATGTTTTATATTTGTAATTCACATGTGAAATTTACTCATTGCAAAGAGCAAAATAATGTACATTGAGAGTGAAAGATATTGAGATCTTGGCTTAAGCAAACTGATAATTATATTTGTCAAAAAACTATAAGTTATTTCGAATTGACTCATGGCAACGGATCCAACTCGATGGCACTTGTATTTTAAGTCACCACATTCTATTTAAGAATATTCCTTCAGATGTCATCTTGAGCCAAGTTATGAATCTGTGCCATGTGCTATGAACTTGGAGTTGTTAATACATGATTTTTGACTAATGATTGTAAGTATATTTTTTTTCTCTAGAGAACTTTATGTTTTATAATTTGTAATGTAGCAATGTACTTTATAATATACTTCCCAGGAAGTGTTTTCTAATTTATTTTAACATTGTTGAGCTTAGTAAGGGGTAAGCAAATGTTGAAGTCTAAATATACATGAATAGCCTTTACTATTGTAATAAAATTTAGGAAAAGTCATACAAATATATGTTCACTGATAAGTATATTGGTAATAAGTGACAAGCAGTTCAGAGAAATTGACTGTATATCGTATAGTGAATACTGTATATTGCCCCCACAGGGCAGAATTGGTGGTGATCCCCAAGGGGCCAAGAGGCCAAGGAACCAGAAAGCAGAAGCTGAGATACAAGGAACCCAGGAAGCAGAGCTGCCTGTCTCAGATGGTACAGCCACAACGTCTCAGGTGTCCAGTGGTGGAGTTACCACGGAGATGACTAGGGGAACAGGGGTATCCGATTTCAAGGAAGCACAGTTGCTGTCCCAGTGGCCCTGTAAGGCAGAGCTGAAGACCAGGGCTGAGGGGCCTCCACTCAGAATCCAGAGGTTGTGTCCAGCACCCAGAGTCTGGGGGGCAGGGCCGTTGTCCCCGCAGTCTGAGAGAGCAGCGGAGTAATTTTAAGCCTTGAGGCCTAATGTAATGTTTTCTGCTGACTTGCTTGATGCCAGTTATTGTTTCTTTCCTTCCAGTTTCTCCCATTTGTAATGGGACTAGCTAACTTGTGCCTGTTCCACCATTGTACTTTGAAAGCAGAAAGTTGTATTCTAGATTTCTCAGATGAAAAGGAATTGTTGAATTCTGGACTTAGAGTTGAATGAAGACTTCTGCTGTGATATGATGGGGTGAATGGTTTACATATAGTGAGGAGGTAAATTTTGGGAGGGCTACTAGGTGGAATCTCCTTGGAAACTCTATGGGGCAGTTCTACCCTGACTTCTAGTGCTGCTACGAGTCAGACTCGATTGAACGGCAATAGATTGGCTTTAAAATGTATGTCAGCTTGGCTAGTCCATGATTCTCAGTACTGTGTGACTGTCTACCATCTTGTCCTCTGTTGTGATTTTTCTGTGTCTTGTGAATCCTACCTCTATGATTTTAACGAAGTGGGTGAGATATACCACCAAGAAACAAGAGTCAATAGACTAGCACATGCTATAGATCTGGAGCCCTGCAATGAGAAGCTCCTTGGCTGGGGAGGGCTGATGATGAGGACCTTCCCTCGGACCCAGCAGACAAAGAAGGCCTTATCCCTGGAGCTTCCATCCTAAATTCAGACTTCTAGTATCCTAGACCGTGGGAGAATAAATTTCTCTTTGTTAAAGCCATCCATCTGGGGTATTTTTGTTATTGTAGCACTAGAAAATGAAGACAGGGGCCTTATTCCCAGATTTTCGAAGTGTTTTTCGGTTTCAGATGTTCTCTCTCATTGCGGAGAACAGCATGTATTGACTTCTGCGTAGGGATTAGAGATTGCAGTTTGCATCAGTTACACTGTGAAACAAGCACTCAAGTTGAGGGTGTGGAGGGAGAAGAAGAAGTGTTGACAGACTGCACTGGATCTCCTGGAATATGACCCAGAGGAAACGTCCTCCTGAGCTTCTCTACCATTCCAGCAGGGGCCATGGGTTTCCTGTGGAGCACTGAGAATGCTCTAGTTTCGCTTCTCAGACACAGTTACATTTACTGGGGGAAAAGATCCCAGGGCAAGCTTGACCTCTTCACTGATCCCTGCCACCCTGGAATTTGGGCTACACCAGTCTTGTGTATCCTTCCGTGATTGAAATCAGTCCTCTAGAGGAAATACTGGAGAAAAGTCTAGAAGAGACATTTAAAACAGGTAACCTGAAGGACAATCCCCAAACTTATGTCAAAATAGTTTCTTATTTCCCTCTTGAATACTGATGGAGGAGATTGAAGGTAGTAGAGAGATATTACACATCGTAAAGATAACACTACTTTAGGAAGGGACAGACACAGAAAGAATGGGGTTTGGAGGCAGCTGAATGTAATTTGAATACAGGTCAGATGCTTGTGTGACCTTTAACTTGATCATTACTGCATCTCAGTTTCATCCACTGTAAAAGTGAGAATTATGATGCCCTTTCAAGATTGTGGCCATCAAGGTCAGAGCGACAGCACAGGAGGAAGAAACAGCACAGAGCCTGGCTCACAGGAGGCATCCAGTAACTACTAAAAAAAGCAATCAAGACAATGAGCCAAGGAGGATACTACACGGTGATCTAAAATGACATGAAAATATGCCTTGAAGAGACAGGAGGAAAGGCTTTGTTCTCATAAAATGCAACCTGAAACCTATTAGATAATAAAATGAATCACAGGAGCACAGCAAATCCCAGGATCTAATTGCCACACTAACAAATGAAGCTTTTATCTCTGTGATGTGCTCTGAATTAGGAAGTTCCATTGATTGTTTCTAAGAAGATAGCTTTTTGAAGCTTCACTTAAGATTTAGTAGCAACATTCCTGAAGAGTTAGTATCCTTTCCCCTTTTGTAACTTGGTGCAAAACATGAATCTTACACAGAAAATCTTTCAGATGAAAACCATTTTTAGGTGGTGAATTGGAGGCTTTTCCAGGAAAACCTGCTGAGTTCATTGCAAGCAAAAATGAGGAAACCAACCTTCCTTCTATTTTTTTCTGCAAATTCGTCTTGGGTTTCAGGTAACTCTGCTGAGTTGTTTATCTCTGTATGATTGCTTCTCTGGTACTAATCAATAAAGATGTTTGCCAGTTGTCATGTTTTGTTTATTTGTGTATATGTTTTTCCATGACACCAGACCATCCTAGGAGAAAAAGGTCCCTTGAATGAATCAGTCAAGTTGTCTGTGGGATTATTGTTATTCACAGGAAAACTCAGGAATGGTGAGTTGAAACTGACAGTATCAACATTGAAGCAATCTCACTAAAGCAGGATGGCAAGCATCAGGCGTGAAGAGCTGACCAGCTCAGTCCTGTTGTAACACAGAGATACTGGAATGAAGATGCCAGCAAGAGTCTCAGTGCCAAAGGTGCCAAGGGAGGTTGATGGAGAGTGGCCGCCGACTCAGGACACTGATGCTTGAAGTCGTGAAGTTACCTGGATAGATGAGCTACAGTGTGAGCTTCCCAGCACCGCAGCTGTTCCTGAGCAGCCTCTGTTAGAGGAAAGACGTCTTCTGGTTGGTTCTGTCGGGCGTATCTGATGTCCAGCTTAAGAGAAAGGCATCTTTCAGAAAGGAAAGAGACACATCAGCATTTGACCACTAAACCAGAACCGTGAGTCCCATGATTGCCTGTTCAGAAGTTTTGACTTTTGAATTTAGCCTGCTTGTTTTCAAGTTTCTAAGCAGTTAGATAGTACTGGGAAAAAAAAAATCTGAAATGCGATTTTTAAATATGGATCAGCAATGGGTGTTAGATCACAGAAATCAGCGACTGTAATTATATTTCACAATGAGTTACAACAAGCCCTACAATTAATTACTATAGGCTTAGCCACTCGACCAAGCAAAAAGTCGGGGATATTACTGTCCTTCGGTGAATTCAAGTGGTCGCTCCGGCAGCTCTGTTATCTGCTGCACGTTGCAGCTGCCTCCAGGCTAAAGATCCAGCATTTTGAGGTGCCAGTCACTCCTATTCTAATCACACTTGTTCTTGAGGCTCTCAAGAATTTAAGGTCTTAAGGATCTTTTCACATCACAGTGGGGTGGGGTGATGGTTGACACATGCAGTTGGGCTTAGAGACAATCAGAAAACAAACAAAAAAAGATGAGATAAGACCATTTTCTCTTTTTCTAGAGATAGAACTTTACCTGTGTCCCGACCAGCAGTCATTTCTGGTTGTCTATGGAGGCAATTTTCATACCAGTCATAGATTCTTGTAGTTATGCTATTTGAACATCATTCTTTAAGTTTAGAGTTTTGATCCTACTAAAAAGTTTAATTAGGAATACTTGTAATCTTTCATCTCTATGTATGTGCATAGTTACTTATCTATTCTAAATAATATGCCATACACTTCTTGGCATTGCTTAATGTGTCTTAAGAGAATATTAACACTGATAGAGGTTTAGAGAAAAAAATTACAGTTTAATTTTCTTCTACAGTGAGCTTAAGGTCAAATGATTGTATGAGGTCAGTGGTGGATTAACTGGGATTTCAAGGGTAGAGATCAGTATTTATTCATTCTCTTTCAGTGACTATGTATGGAGCCCCTTCTATGATCCAGCAGCTTTGGTGGTTTAGCGGTTAAGAACTCAGCTGCTAACCAAAAGGTCAGCAATTCAAATCTACCAGCTACTCCTTAGAAACGCCATGGAGCAGTTCTGCTCTGTCCAGTAGGATATCTATGAGTCAGAATCAATTCAGTGACCATTTTTCTCCTCCTGTGTTCCTAGCATTGTACTACAGGCTACACCCAGAGGATAATGGATAATCTTTATGATCTGCCTTTAAAGAACTCAAAGTCTAGAAGGAGGTAAAATTAATTTCAAATGATCATCTCCAACTGTGCTTAAGTGACAATAGAGACAGGCTCAAGGTAGCGAGCAAGGCGTGTGCTGAGGAGCCTGAACCCCAGCTTGGTGTTGTCTCTGCCAGAGTGTAGCTTCCCTCCTCATGGGGGAAGACTTAGGGTTCTTGGAAAAAAATAACATTTGGATCATCAGAGAAGCTCTTTATGTTTTAAAGAGCTTCATTTAACACAATTGTCTCAACTGCTAACTAAAAGGTTGGCTGTTTGAACCCCCCAGCTCCTCCTTGGAAGCCCTACAGGTTAGTTCTACTCTGTTTTATAGAGTTACTATGAGTTGAAATCAACTCAACAGCAGTGACGGTTTTTGTTGTTGTTTCATGTACAGTTAGTTTCAAGCATTTATTCGTCACCATTAATCTACCTACCAAAGTTAGGAAATAACTTTGTATTGGAACAGTGATTTTTAGTTCACAATGGGCTGACTTTCATGTGCATTTTCTCACTGGCTCCAACAATCCTATGAGGCAGATGAGGCACTGGTGGTTCAGTGGAGAATTCTTGCCTTCCATGCATGAGACCCAAGTTCAATTCCCAGCCAATGTACCCTAGGTACAGCCACCAGCTATCTGTCATTGGAGGCTTTTGTGTTGCTATGATTCCAGATAGGTTTAGAAGAGTTTCCAGACTCAGAGAGACAAAGGAGAAAGGCCTGGTGATCTATTTCCAAAATCAGTCACTGAAAACCCTGTGGCTATCAATGTTCTGATCTGCAATGAATCAGGGGTTGACTCACAACAAGACAGCATTTTCTTGTTGTGTATGAGGTTGCCATCTGTCCGGGGCCAACTTGACAGCAGCTAACAATAGGAGGTGGCTAGGATGGGTTTAATCACTGTTATCTTTGTTTTTTAGATTAGAAATCTAAGGTCCAGAAAGTAAAGGACTTTGCTCTAGGTCACTGGACTAATTTACTGGCAGATGGGAAGGTATGAATTTAGGTCTTTCTAATTTCTTGGTCTGTGAGTTTTTATGTACATTCAGACTCAACGGCACTTGGCTTGGCTAGTGTTCTTAGTCTTATTGTACGTGTGGGCTTAATAGGTATTCTGGACTGGTTGTTCCTGCCTTTTGGAAACCTAGTTCCTTTCAACCCTGCAACAACTCACTCTGCATGTTTATTGTAGTTTTCTGGTGTTTTTTGTCTCTCTCTAAGGAGCCCTTCTTCTTTGGTTTGCCGTGTAAGTGCTGGTGTCTCCAGGTCTGGCCCTGCCCTGGTCTTCTATCTGGCTACACTCGCACTGAGCTAAATTCTCTTCTGTTTGACTTGCTCACAATTCTCTGGTCGGAAATTTGAACAAGTTATCAGCTGAGTGGTTCTTCTGTTTCTCGTGGCATTGGACTGGGATTGTTAGCTCAGCGGCATTCGGCTGGTGACCAGGCTAGACTAGAATTTCCAAGAGGACTCTGTCTGACTTCTCAGTCCTTCATCTTGGGCTTTTTCTGTCTCTCTACATAGCTAGCTTTGGCTTCCTCACAGCCTTCATGAACCTTCTAGGTCAGCTGGGCCACCAGCCTTACGCTGCACAGCAAATGCCCCTGTCTAATGCCCTATGTGAACTCCTTCACCACAAAATTGTGAGCAAGTAAAACAGTTATTTTCTTTAAACTACTATATTTTGGGGTGGTTTATTACGTAGCAGAAACCCTGGTTGCTTAGTGGTTAAGTGCTGTGTCTGTTAATCAAAAGGTCAGCAGTTCAAATCTACCAGGTATTTCTTGGAAACTCTCTGGGGCAGTTCTACTCTGTCCTTTAGAGTCACTCTGAGTTGGAATCAACTTAATGGTGGTGTTTTTTTTTTTTTAACTACAAGGCAGTGCATATTCAAGACAATTGACTCATATCAGCTTCCATCTTTTCAGACGGAACATTTGCATGGGGAATCTAATTGACTGATGAATAAGGTCATCAGGACAAAGTCAGTACCCTGCAGTAGATCCAGGCCTGCATTTCTCAGGCTTCCTCTTATTTAGTCTGACTACTGTTTGTTTTTGCCAGTCTGAAAAACCATTGCCCTCAATTTGTCTTTTTGTAAGCCTTGTTTTCCCTTTGTTGTAAGACGTTCTTGTCAGTTCTTCTGATCAAGCTTCACATCAAATTACAACCAATTTACATTAGGAAATGTAGACACTCAATAGGGCCATTCAAAGAAAGGAATGACCCTTGGATTGTTTACAGCACCGGGGATGCAAGCACAAATACGAGGCGTCCTTGCCCACACAAAGCTTATCCTCCGTCAGGGAAACAGGACCACATTCAGATAATTGTAATTCAGCTCAGACTTCTGATGCTGGTGGTCAGACTTCTGATGCTTGTGTGGGGACATAGGAGTGATTATTTTGGGCTAGGAGAGTTCACAAGGAGAGTGACATTAGATCTGGGCCACGGAGGGTAAGTAGGAGTTAGGCAGGAAGGAATGATTATCAGAGTCAATCCAACCACAGGGAATAATGTGAGTAAATGTTAGTGAGGAGCTGGGGACCTCCAAAGTGTCCAGTATGGCTGAGACGTAGCATGACTTAGGATGGAGAGGATTAGAATGGGAGCTTGTGGTCTCATTGTGCAGGTCTTTAAATACCTACTTCTTAGAAAAAGGGTTATAAATGTGCCCTTTTAAAGTGGGGCAACCATGGAAGCTTGTTGGGAAAAGAGTTAGTGTCTCTATTCCTGAAACTGTGGTGGTAGATCTTGTCTCTGCTGCCGTCACACACACACTGAAACCCTCTGTTCGTGGAAAGTTCATACTGTTGGGGGGGGGGGGGCGGCATTAATGCTATGGATTGAGTTGTGGCCCCCTGGCTCCAAAATGTAAATTGGAATTCTAACCTCTATACCTGTGGATGTAATCACATTAGGAAATAGGATTTCCTTTGTCTTCTCAATGAGACCATATCATAGTAGAGCATGTCCTACAGGAAATCACTGCTGACTTATAAGGAGGAGTAGAGATAGGAAGCCAAAGTGGGGGGAAGATGCTGTATGAAGATTGCCAAGGAACTGAGGAAACGGAGACCAGGACCTTCTCCAAGAGCCGACAGAGAGAAGAGAGCCTTCCCCTATAGGCTGTGTTATGAGTTTGGACTTCTAGCCTCCTAAACGGTGAGAAAATAAATTTCTGTTCATTAAAGTTGCTTAAGGAGCCCAGTGGCACAATAACCATTGTACTTGGTTGCTAACCAAAAGATTGGCAGTTTGAACCCATCAGCTATTCCTGGGAGAAAAACCTGGCAGTTGCCTTCTGTAAAGATTTACAGCCCTGACAACCCTGTGGAGCAGTTCTACTCTGTCTTAGAGGGGCTGCTATGAGTAGAAATCAACTGCAACACGTGGTTTTTGTTTAAACCATTCACGTGTAGTGTTTTGTTACAGCCAAATAGCCAACCCACTACTCTAGAGTTAATTCAAACAGATTCTAAACTCATAGTGACCCCATAGGGTTTCTGAGGCTGTAAATCTCGACAGAAGCAGACTGCTACGTCTTTCTCCCATGGAGCACGCACACACACACACACACACACACACACACACACACACACACACACACGCTGCTGAAGTCACTTCTGACTCATAGTGACTTCATAGATGGGAAAAGAACTAGCCCATAGAGTGTCCAAGGAGCACCTGCTGGATTTGAACTGATGACCTTTTTCTTAACAGACACAGCACTTAACTACCATGCCACGAGGGTTTCCAGATGGGCTCAAACTGCTGAACTTCTGGTTAACAAGTGAATGCTTTGACCACTTAGCCACCAGGGTGCCTGTTGTTACAGCAGCACTAGGAAACTAATACAATTAGAACCTCCAATTATGATTACAGAAGAACACTGACAACTGAGTAGTAGCTTATCACTTATCACTTTACGAATTAAGAACAGAACAAATACATTTACGTTCTTTTTGTTTGACTATTTTAAGAACAAAGGACTGCCTGAATCCTAGAAAGTGTGACATTTGCAGAAAGCAAGAAATTGTGACTCTGGGGAGATGTTTTTCCAGGTCCCATACTGCAGAGTAGGGGCAGTGCCCCAGGCACTGGGAAGGGTCTTTATTGAGGGCAAAAGTGTTGTTTCTCTCCACCAGAGTTGTGAATCAGGGATAATTACATATTTTTTCTGTAACAAACTACACATTGCTTCTTGGCAAGGATTTTCTTTACCATTAGTTTATCTTGAAACAATTCTCTGAGGCCTTGGTAAACTATACTTATTTAAAATCAGGCAGTATCAGTGTTGACAAGCAGCTGCTCTCTTATACTATTCCATGTGAAAAGTGCCAAGAAGGAGAAAATGAAGTTGAGAATTTAGGTTCTGTCACTGACTTGCTGAATTCCACACCCCCTGGAATGAATCCATTTACTCACCTATCTAAGGCATACTTGACAGCAGTGGGTTTTGGTTGTGAGTCACCACCACTGTTTTTCAGTTTGTCATATTGTGATGGCTTGTGTGTTATTTGTGATGCTGGAAGCTATGCTACTAGTATTTCAAATGCCAGTAGTGTCACCCATGGTGGACAGGTTTCAGCAGAGCTTCCAGACTAAGACCTACTGGAAAGAAAAGCCTGGGGATTTAGTTTTGAAAATTAGCCAGTGAATACCCTAATGGATCATGACAGGTGGTGTCTGAGACTTTAACTTGCTTACTTTCAGTGTATCATCAGTGGAACAATCGTTAGAGGACATTACATTTGGTAAAATAGTTGGTCTGTAAAAATGAGGGAGATGGTCAATGAAATGGATTGACACAGTGGTTATGCAACGGACTTCTATATACTGACAGTAATGAAGATGGCACAGGACTGGGCAAATGCTTTGTTCTGTTGTACATGCGATTGGCATGAGTCCAGAGTTGACTTGACAGTAAGCAACAACAACGGTTGGACAAACACTATGCAAAGAATGTTTAACTCTTTCTGTACTGGATATCTGTATAGTTCAATGGGGGCAGAAAATGTTTATTCAACAAATAAATTTGTATTGTTTTTCTTTCGTGCTAATTTTGGATTTCCATATCTGGATTAGGCTAACTTTATGAAATTATTTGGGAAGCTTCTTCTTCCTCGTTTTTTTTTTAATGCCATGAATATTCTGTATAAACTTGGGAACACTTAATGGGTCTGATATCCTTCTGGTAGATAATTTATTGACATCCCTTCCTCATCCCTTGTTCCTTTCATGGTTAGTTATCTAGGTAGAGTTTCTTCTTCTTCCCAAGAGAATTCTGACAATTTGTATTTTCTTGAAAACTAGTCATTCTTACAAGATTTCTTGGTATTCTGTTGTAAATGTTCTGCTTCTGTTATACTTCTTTACTCTTGATTCCATCTGTTTTAATATTTTACATTTTTCTTTAATGGATTAACTACAGTATTGTCAGTTTTTATTCTTTTTGTTGTTGTAGTTGTTGTTAGGTGCTATGGAATTTTTTCAAACTCATAGTAACCCTATCCTATGAGGTCTGACAATTAAGTTCACAAATTCACCCTAGAAAAGATGCTAAATACGTCGTCGCTGAATGTCACTACAGTCACCTTTCAAGTACTGCCCTGGGCAAGCTATGCACTGATGCCAGTGCCTAGTCCACCCTTCAAAGTTTAGAGATCATATTAAGAACAGATTTGATGTGTTGAACACTAATGACCGAAGAGCAGACAAACTGTGCAGTGACATCAAAGACATCATCCATGAAGAAAGCAAGAGGTCATGAAAAAGACAGGAAAGAGAGAAAAGGCCAAATTGGATGTCAGTAGAAACTCTGAAACTTGCTTTTGAATGTCCAGCAGCTAAAGGAAAAGGAAGGAATGATGATGTTAAAGAACTGAACAGAAGATTTCAAAGGGCAGCTCAAGAAGGCAAAATAAAGTATTATAATGACATGTGCAAAGAGGTGGAGATAGAAAACCAAAAGAAAAGAACATGTTCTATATTTTGCAAGCTGAAAGAACTGAAAAAAAATTCAAGCCTCAAATTGCAATAGCAAAGGATACTACAGGGGAAATATTTAACAACTTAAGGAGCATCAAAAGAAGATGGAAGGAATACACAGAGCCATCATGCCAGGAAGAACTAGTCAGTGCTCAGCCATTTGAAGAGGCGGCATATGGTCACGAAGTCACCGTACTGAAGAAAGAAGTCAAAGCTGTGTTGAAGGCATTGGTAAAAAACAGGCTCCAGGAATTGATGGAGTATCAGTAGAGATATTTCAACAAATGAACGCGGTGTTGCAAGTGCTCACTCATCTATACCAAGGAATTTGGGGGACAGCTACCTGACCAACTAACTTGAAGAGATCCATATTTATGCCCACTACAAAGAAAGGTGATTTAACCAAATACAGAAATTACCAAACATATCATTAATATCACGTGCAAGTAAAATTTTGATCAAGATGATCCAAAAGTAACTGCAACTGCATATTGACAAGGAACTGCCAGAAATTCAAGCTGGATTCAGAAGAGGACATGGAACCAGGGATATCACTGCTGATGTCAGATGGATCTTGGCTGAAAGCAGAGACTACTAGAAAGATGTTTACCTGTGTTTCATTGACTATGCAAAGGCATTTGACTGTGTGCATCGTAACAAATTATGGCTAACATTGCTCAGAATGGGAATTCCAGAACACTTAATTGTGCTCTTAAGGAATCTGTACATGGATCAAGAAGCAGTCATGCAAACAGAACAAGGGGGCATTGCACGTTTTAAAGTCAGAAAAGTTATATGTCACCACTGTATTCTTTTATGATACCTTTTCAATCTGTATGCCAAGCAAATAATTCAAGAAACTGGACTACATACAGAAGAGGAGACATCAGGATTGGAGGAAGACTCGTTAACAACCTGCATTACATGGAAGATACCACCTTACTTGCTGGTAAGCGAAGAGGATTTGAAACACCTACTGATGATGAAGACCACAATCTTTAGTGTGGATTGTATCTCAACCTCAAGAAAACAGACATCCTCACAATTGGATGCATAAGTAGCATCATGATAAGCGGAGAAAAGATTGAGGTTGTGAAGGATTTCATTTTATTTGGTTCTTGGCTGAAAGCAAAGATTACTAGGATGTTTACCTGTGTTTCATTGACTACTCAGAAGCATTTGACTGTGTGAATCATAACAAATTATGACTAACATTGCAGAGAATGGGAATTTCAGAACACTTAATTGTGCTCTTGAGGAATCTGTACATGGATCAAGAAGCAGTTGTGCAAACAGAACAAGGGGGCATTGCATGGTTTAAATTCAGGAAAGTTACATGTCACAGTTGTATCCTTTTATGATACCTTGTCAATCTGTGTGTCAAGCAAATTACTTGGTAAAATCAACACCCATGGAAGCAGCAGTCAAGTAATCAAAAGACTCATTGCACTGGGTAAATCTGCTACCAAGGACCTCTTTGATGTCACCTTGAAGACTAAGGGACACCTGACCCAAGCCGCAGTATTTTCAATTGCATCATATGCATATGAAAGCTGGACAACAATAAGAAAAACAGAAGAATTGATGCCTTTGATTTGTGGTGTTGGAGAAGAATGCTGAATGTACCACGGGCTGCCAAAAGGACAAACCGATCTGTTCTGGAAGAAGTACAAACAGAGTGCTCATTGGAAGCAAAGATGGTGATACTGTATCTTGCATACTATGGAGATGTTGTCAGGAGGGATCAGTACCTGGAGACCAGCGTGCTTGGTAGAGTGGAGTCAGTGAAAAAGAGAAGGACCCTTGACCAGATGGACTGACACAGTGGCTGCAACAGTGGGCTTAAGCAAAAAAATGATCGTGCACACGGCGCAAGCCTGAGTAGTGTTCCATTATGTTGTGCATAGGGTTGCTATGAGTCGGAACTGACTCAACAGCACCTAACAGCAACAACATTAATGTAATTATATCAGTTTTCTTTGGATTATGACTCATCTAGCATATCTTTGTCTATCATCTTTTATTTTAGCCCTCTGGTTTCATTCTGTTTTAGGTGTATTTCTTCTAAAATGTGTATATATATAGATTAAGCATTTCCAAACTGGTAACACCAATCTTATGACGGCAAAAACAAAACAAAACAAAAACCCACAAAAAACCAAATCTATCAGTGTTGAGTCAATTCTGACTCAAGGCAGCCCTATTGCACAGAGGAGAACTGCCCCCCTAGAGTTTCCAAGTAATAAACTGCCAACTTTTTGCTTAGTGGCTGTAGCACTTAATCACTATGCCACCAGGGTTCCCTATGATGGCAAGTTTAGCTTATATAAATTTATTGTAGTCATTTAAATACTTTGACTTGTTTAGAAGTATTTATGTGTTACTTTATGCTTTCTGTTTTCCTTCCTTTTCAAGTTTTTTTTCCCACTTTTCAAAATAATATTTTACTGTGTTTCCTGTGAAAGTTTACAGAACAAATTAGTTTCCCATTGAATGATTTCTAGACCGTGACATTGGTTGTGTTCTTCACTGTGTCAACAGCCTTATTATTTCCATTCCAGTTGTTTCCTTTCTAGTCATTTAGTTCCCTCCTCCTTTACTTTCACATCTTTGCTTTAAAGTGGTCATCAACCATCTGGTCTCAGATAGAAGATTTTTTAAAAGCACAGTACTTGTGGGTGGTAGTCTTTATTTTGTGAGCCAGTTTGTTATTTAGCCAAAAGGTGATCTCAGGAGATACTTTTGATCGAAGGTTCATGAATGATCTTAGAGTCATAGTCTGACGGAGTGCTCTAGACTCAACAGATCTAGTAAGTTTGAACTTATTAAGAAGTTGAAGACTGGTCCACATTTTTCTCTCATTCCATCAGGATACATCAATTGTGGCTTTGATCCAAACAAACAGTGGTGGTAGCTGGGCATCTCCCCAGTTCTTCTATTCTTGGATAGGAAAGGCTATGGTTTGTGTAGACAGTCCTGTAGGCTTTTAAGCTTCTAAAAACTGATTTTAAAAAAGATACCTCCCCAGAGATTTGTATACACCCTAGTTTTCTTCTCTTAGCTTTAACTCTTGAAGTTTAACTTTACGTACATAGATTAGTAAGTCTGTGTTTATGAAATATTTTAAAACATCTCCTCTTGAAGATACATGGAGCTTGGAATACTTTAATTCCAGTTATCTCTCATTTTGAATGTCACTGAACAATAACATGGGATAGATTACAAATACGTGTTCTAAGATTGCTCTACAACTTGTACTTATTCTACCCCATTAGAAGTTTAGGGTGGAGTCCCTGGGTGGTATAAACAGCTAACATACTCAGCTAATGATAAAGATGTTGGAGGTTCGAGTCCATTCAGAGGGGCATTGCAGGAAAGGATTGGTAATACACTTCTGGAAAAACCAGCCGTTGAAAATCCCATGGAGCATGATTTTGCTCTGACATGCATGGGGTCACCATGAGTTGGAATCAACTCCATGACAATTTTAATTTTTTTTTTCCTATCCTGTATGTCCTTTCTCTAATGTCATACTGCCTTCTGAGGAAGGGGCCTTAGAAAGTTAGTGTTCAGTACATTCTTTAATCTGCTCTCTTCTTTGCTACATCTTGCAGAAATTTCTGTGGGTGGCTTCTTCCCTCAGTTTTAGATCCTATTTCAGGTTTTGCCTTATCTTCGTATCACTTTGATTACTATAGTGAAATGTAAAATTCATTCAGGAAGGAACCAGGCCAATTTCACATGCTTCGCTGCAGCATACCCTTGACTAAGAACAGAAACAGGAAATTTCTGCTCAAAATCACGGCAAAAGCTAATAGAATAGTTTAAAAATATTTACTACAAAATAAAAAAGACTGACTCAGAAGCTGAGCTGGTCTACTCCTCCTATTGGTATAGCCAATACAATGTTATGAACATGCGTTGATGAATTGCTGATTGCTTTAGGAAGCCTGTACTGCTTCGCAAGTCTGAATACTAGTTAGAAAGCACCCGCGTTTCTTAATATCAGAAACTTTACATGTCTTAAAGACAAAGACCTTTAAAACAATTCATTGTTTCATGTTCCTAATACAACAATGTAGTGTGGTGCATTTTGGTAACTCTTGATCTGAGCAAGATAGGGGCTTTTGAAAATTAAAGTTTTAAGTAGAGTTGCCATTTTCAGGCTAAATTTGACATACTATGGAAGCTCAGATTCTTACACTTTAAACACACAAAACCTTGAAATTACTTATGGTTCAAAATGATCTTATTGAGAACCTAACCAGTAACACAAGCTTGGCATTGGTTGTGAAAGCTCCACTATTTCTGTATAAAGCCTGTGCAGGCTCCAAGTGTGACAGGCAAGGGAATTCGGGGCTCTGACGTTTCCAGGATCAGGCGTTTTCCTGACAGGGGAGGGCAGACAACCGTTCTAGTAGCTTCATCAAACATTGTCTTGAGGCTTTGCCGTGTGTGCGCTGAGAACTTCAGGTATTTCACAGTCATAGCTAAAGCCTGCTGAAAGGGTGATGACAGGAGCCAGCTGCTACTCCTTCAGTTTCTCCACTGTGTCTTTATCATCCACTAGATCCACTTTGGTTCCCAGTAGGATTATAGGAGTACTTGGGACAATGATGTTGTACTTCAGGATGCTATTTTTCATGGACATTTTCAAGTGGTGAAGCACTCACAAGGAAAAACAGATTAGGAATACATCTGTTTATAGACAGGATAGTGGGTGCGATATGTCATGTTTTTGTTTGTGTGTGGGGGTCGCCATGAGTCGGATCCGACTCGACGGCACTTGGCTTGGCTTGTCATGCGTCTGTATGTAAGCCTAAATTCACTGGTTTTCCATGTACCATAAAGTGGGCAGGAAACCCTGGTGGTGTAGTTGTCAAAGGCAGTGAGGATATACTCTCCAGTAAATGGTTAGTTGTATAGATATTCAGCAGGCAAGTTTTATCTGCAGCTCTGTCCCACTACTGCACACATGTGGAGAAACTGAAGCTGAAGGAGTAGCAGCTGGCTCCCATCATGATGGTCTGCATCTGGTTGCTCACTGCATGGCTGGGTTCAGACTTAGAGGCCTTGGGGTATGTCTGTTGTCTACATTAGCTCACTTTCATTGGGTTGGCAATTGAAGACCAGTAGAAGCCACCATCCAATGCTGGAGAAAAACTCGACACATTTGCATTTTAATGGGAATTCTTTAAGGCCAGAACATCCTCAAGCCTACAGGAAAAAAGTACAATAACAGAATTTGAAAGAGGTGAAAATGGCAGAAGGTTATTTGGTCTACCAGGATTTATCCAGTGTGACACAGATTACTCCATTAAGCCAAGACTTAACATCTAAAGTGATTTACACAAAGAAGGCTGTGGGTCTGTGTGCCCCAGGCTGGCCCAAGTAGCTTCATGTTGTGGGTTGAATTATGTCTCCCCAAAAATGTATGTGTAGTGATTTGGCTGTGCTACAATTTCCAGTGTTGTATGATTTTTCATCATTTTGTCATTTGATACAATTTTCCTATATGTTGTAAATTCTACTGCTATGATTAATAACATGGATTAGTGGCAGTTGTGTTGATGAAGTCTTCAAGACTGGGTAGTATCTTAAGTCAATCTCTTTTGAGATATAGAAGACAGAAGTGAGCAGAGAATCATGGGAAACTATGCCACCAAGAAAGCAGTGCTGGCAGCAGAATGTGTCCTTTGAACCTGAGGTTCTTGTGTTGAGATGCTCCCAAGGCACAACCGATGACAAGGATCTTCCTCCAGAGACAAGAGAGAGAAAAAACCTTCCCTGGAGCTGACACCCTGAATTTGGGCATCCAGCCCACTGGACTGTGAGAGAATAAACTTTTCTGTGTTAAAACTATCCACTTGTGGTATTTCTGTAATGACAGCACTAGATGACTGAGCCACTCCTGTTATAAGCATCAGTGTGAGTATTAATCCCACTGGCATGACTTCTGTGAAATAAGATTCAGCAAAAGGTAGCAAAACGGCCTAGTATTATAGTCAGAAGACCTGAATTTGAATCTCGCTTCTGTTAGCACTAAACCTGTGCCTCTGGGTAAATGTTTTTTAACTTTTCTAAACCTGAGTTTTAACGTCTATAAAATGAGAATAATAGTGCTTACCTGCTAGGACTGATGCAAAGATATAAATTAATGAAATTAAGTGGAAAAAAATCAAGGTGCTTTGTGAACTGTGCACTCAAAAGTGAAGTTGATTTCATTCAAACAACAAGCATTTGTTGAGGGACACTTGTGCACATAAACTGTATTAGGACTGATTATTAGCTGATTGTTAAGGGACACTTGTGCACATAAACTGTATTACCTGATACACGCTGAAGTGTTTCAGACCATATTAGCCTACTCACTGAGAAGTTTCAGTGGTAAAGCCTTTCTCTGAAATGATTCTATTATACCTAGTAACATTTCTTAATCCAATTAGCTGGATTTTAGAACCAGGTAAGGATTTTTAAACATCAAGGATCATGGAGTTTTTTAGCACGTGCTCCTTACTTTTATTAATAGAGAGGCTTGTGCCAGGGTACATGCTTCACTGAGGAATAATGAGAGGAAATTACTCACTGGGCTTACTTGGTTAAGTGCAATTAAGCTAGTCTGTAATTTTTGTATTAAACTGCTGGAAGTTGGGAACCAATATTTGGAGCTACTCATTAAATAAATTACCTAGGTTAAAGAGTTTTCTTTGATTACAAACAGAGCAGAAAGAATGTCTTTAAAACCTATGAGATCTTTAAATATAGGCTAATATGAGGTTTCTGTACAGGTAGACACTGACCCTGGCTTTAAGGTCCACAGAAACCATTGATTAGGCCCTTACAGTACATTTATTGTCATGAGTTGCTATTAAGTCAGCTACGACTCACAGTGACTTTATGTATAACAGAATGAGACGGCACTCTGTCCTGTGCCATCTTCATGATCACTGATATTTTTGAACCACTTGTTGTGGCTACTGTGTCAGTCCATCCCATTGAAGTTTCCCTTATTTTCATTGGCTATCTACATTACAAAGCATGATGTCTTCTACAGTACATCAGAGGAGAGAATTACAGTGGGACTGTGGGGGTGTGGGTCAGGATGGTACTATTGTTTCTGTCTCTCCATGAACACTGTTTGAATCTCAATCTCTTTACCTCTAAGGGAAGTACTAACATCTGTCTGGATTGTGCACAGGGATGCTTTGGTGGCAGACCACCAAAGAAAAGCTCATTCAAAGAGACTTGGCCAGTTCTTCTCCAAGGTCAGTGCGCATATAGTAACATGGGGGATTTTGTTAAAGTGTAGATTCTGGGTCCAGAGTTCTGTGCTGTGGTCCCAATTCTGCATTTCTGACAAGCTCCCATGTGCTACTGCTGCTGCTGGCCCACAGATAACCCTTGAGGAGCAATGATTTCAACAGTGAAGATAGTGTCAGTCCATTTGGCTAGCAGGTTCAGAAATAGAAGTGCCTTAGATGAGGTAGGTTAGTTCTAGCATCTTAATAAAATTATCAGGGTGCTGATGTCTTTGCACCTTTCACTCCGTTCTGTATGTCAGCTTTGTCCTCAGGCCAGCTATCCTCACAGCAGCAAGAAGGCTGCTTGCTGTTCCTAGGACTTGGTTTGCACTTCCTTTATTGTAGCCAGCAGAAAATTGTTTTTCCCAGCGTCACGGGTTAGATTGGATCTCCCAAAAATATGTGTTCACTTGGCTAGGCCATGGGTTCCACTATTCTGAGATTGTCCACTGTTTTGTCATCTGATGTGATTTTTCTATGTGTTGTAAATCTAACCTCTATGGTGTTAATGAAGAAGAATTAGTGCCAATTATGTAATGAACAGGACTTACTCTACAAAATCAAATTTTAAGTCAATCTCTTTTGAGTTATAAAACAGAAGACAGCAGGGAGGCAGGTGGACCTCATACCACTAAGAAACAAGAGCCAAAAGAATAGCACATCATTTGGATCTATGAACTGCACTAGAAACTCCTTGATTAAGGAAGATTGATGGCAAAGACTTTCCCCTAAAGCCTGTAGAAAGAAAGCCTTTCCCTGGAGCTAGCACCCTGAATTTGGACTTCTAGCCTCCTAGACTGTGAACAAGTAAATTTCTCTTTGATAAAGCTGTTCACTTGTGGCGTTTTTCTTTTAATAGCACTAGATAATTAAGACATGCAATATGCCTACAAAAGTCCTAAGATCTATTCTGATTGTACAGATGAAATGAGCTAATTGGCTTAAGGCAGGTCACAGGCTCTAGTCCTGAAGTTAAGGGTGGAGTGAACGTCCCAGAACAAAACAGAAATCAGGGCTATGAAATAGGAAAATGGGTGCTAGAGAGGCAACCAAGGAATGACCTCTGTTGAGTCAAGTAAAGAGTGTAAGAATGTTTTGACAACTGTCATATCTTATATAAATGTGAAATGTTATGAACTGGTAGTTTGGACGGTTTCTCATCTGACTCTGGAAACATCCCTGAGTCAAGAAATATTAGTTTTTGTTAGTATCAAATATATTTTGGAGATCATAAAAGCAATTTTAGAAATTCCCATAACATTATTATTTATTGGTTTTAATAAAAACACGACTTTGTGAAAAGAAGATACACTAAAACATCAACATAAAAATAAACATATCACAATGGCAGCAGTGAACACATACCTATCAATAATTACATTGAATGTGAATGGACTGAATGCTCCAGTAAAGAGACACCGAGTGTCGTCTTGGATCAAAAGACACGACCCAGCAATATGTTGTCTACAAGAAACTCACTTGAGACCTAAAGACAGGAACAAACTGAAAATGAAAGGATGGAAGAATATATATCAAGCTAACAATGAACAAAGAAGAGCAGGGGTGGCAATTCTAATCTCAGACAAAATCAATTTTAATGTCAAATCCACCATCGTGGACAAAGATGGACACTATTTATTGCTGAAAGGTTCAGTACACAAGCAAGACTTAACTATATTAAATATTTATGCACCTAATGTCAGAGCACCTAAATATGTCGAAGAAACACTGACTACACTCAAAAAAGAGTTAGATGACTCCACAATAAGTGGGAGACTTTAACACTCCACTCTCACCACTAGACAGATGATCTAGAAAAAAGCTCAGTAAAGATACAGAAGACCTCATTGACGCAATTAACCAACTAAACCTCATTGATATATACAGAACTTTCCACCCATCAGCAGACAACTACACCTTCTCCAGAGCACATGGAACATTCTCTAGAATTGACAATGTGATAGGCCATAATGCAATGCTCAACAAAATCCATAACATTGAGTTACTGCAAAGCATCTTCTCAGATTATAAAGCCATAAAAGTTGAAATCAATAGCAGAGAAAACATAGATAGAAAGTGGAACTCTTGGAAACTGGACAACGTCTTGCTCAAAAAAACATGGGTTATAGAGGAAATCAAGAATGAATTAAATAAATTCATGGATTCCAATGAGAACGAAAACACTTCCTACCAGAACCTGTGGGATACAGCCAAAGCAGTGCTCAGAGGTCTGTTTATCTCCATAAATGCACACATCTGTAAGGAAGAAAGAAACCAAATCAAGGAACTAACTCTACAGCTTGAACAAGTAGAAAGAGAACAACAGAGGAACCCCTCGGGCACCAGATGAAATGAGATCATAAAGATTAGAGCAGAGCTAAATGAATTAGAGAATAGAAAAACAATTGAAAAAATTGAAAAGACCAAAAGCTGGTTTTTTGAAAAGATCAACAAAATTGATAAACCACTGGCTAAACTTACTAAAGAAAAGCAGGAAAGGAAACAAATAACCCAAATTAGAAATGAGAGGGGAGTTATCACCACAGATGCAACAGAAATCAAAAATATCATAACAGAATACTATGAAAGACTGTACTCTAACAAATTTGAAAACCTAGGGGAGATGGACCAATTCCTTGACTCATACCACCTACCCAAATTAGCACAACGTGAAGCAGAACAACTTAATAAACCCATCACAAAGGAAGAGATTGAAAAGGTCATCAAAACACTGCCAACCAAAAAAAAGTCCGGGCCCAGATGGCTTCACGGCAGAATTCTACCAAGCATTTAGAGAAGAGTTATCCCCAATACTACTGAGACTATTTCACAGTATAGAAAGGGACGGAGTACTCCCAAACTCATTCTATGAAGCCAGTATAACCCTGATACCTAAGCCAGGGAAAGCTCCAACAAAGACAGAGAACTACAGACCGATATCACTCATGAAACTAGATGCAAAAATCTTCAACAAAATTCTTGCCAACAGAATACAACAACATATCAAGAAAATAATCCATCATGACCAAGTGGGATTCATACCAGGGATGCAAGTCTGGTTCAACATCAGGAAAACAATTAATCTGATTAACCACATAAATAACACAAAAGACAAGAATCACCTGATTTTGTCCATTGATGCTGAAAAGGCATTTGATAAAGTCCAACATCCATTCATGCTAAAAACTCTTAGCAAAATGGGCATAGACGGCAAATTCCTCAACACAATAAGGGCCATTTATACAAAGCCAATTGCCCACATCATCCTGAATGGAGAAAGACTGAAAGACTTTCCCTTGAGATCAGGAACTAGACAAGGATGCCCACTGTCACCTCTCCTATTCAACATTGTGCTAGAAGTTCTAGCCAGAGCAATTAGACAAGACCAAGAAATAAAGGGCATCTGCATTGGCAAAGAGGAAGTTAAAACCTCCCTGTTCGCAGATGATATGATTCTATATGCAGAGAACACAAGGAATCTATAAATAAGCTACTCAAACTGATAGAAGAGTTCAGCAAAGTCTCAGGATACAAGATAAACATCAGTAAATCAGTAGGTTTCCTTTATACTAACAACGAGACTGTTAAGGAGGAAATTATCAAATCAATACCATTTACGATAGCCCAAAAGAAGATAAAGTACCTAGGAATTAATGTAACCAGAGAAACAACAGACCTTTACAAAGAGAACTACAAGTCCTTACTACAAGAAACCAAGAGAGACTTAGATAAATGGTAAAACCTACTCTGCTCATGGATAGGAAGACTTAACATTGTGAAAATGTCTATTTTACCTGAAGCAATTTGTTTATATAACGCAATCCCAATACAAGTTCCAGCATCATTTTTTAATGAGATGGAGAAACAAATCACTAATTTTGTTTGGAAAGGGAAGAAGCCCCAGATAAGTAAGGTACTACTAAAGAAGAAGAACACACTGGGAGGCCTCTCATTACCCGACCTTAGAACATACTACACTGCCACAGTGGTCAAAACAGCCTGGTACTGGTACAAGAACAGACAGATCGATCAATGGAACAGAATTGAGACCCCAGAGATGACACCATCTGCCTATGAACAGTTGATATTCGACAAAGGCCCTAAGACATTAAACTGGGGTAAAAACAATATCTTCAACAAATGGTGCTGGCAAAATTGGTTATCCATCTGCAATAAACTGAATGAAGATCCGTATCTTACACCTTATACAAAAACCAACTCCAACTGGATAAAAGAGCTAAATATCAAACCTAAAACGATAAAGCTCATCCAAGAAAAGGTAGGAACAACAATAGAAGTTTTAATACACAGTGAGGACAGACTCCAAAATCTGTCAAAGAAACCTCAATCAACAGAAGAGAAAATAGATAAATGGGAACTATTAAGAATCAAACACTTTTGCTCATCCAAAGACTTTATTAATAGAATTAAAAGAACACCCACAGCATGGGAAAAAATATTTGGCAACTCTATGTCAGACCGATGCATGATCTCCATAATCTATAAGATACTACAAAATATCAAGAAGAAGAAGATAAACCATCCAATTAAGCGATGGGCAAAGAAGATGGACAGACACTTCACTAAAGAGGAGATCCAGGCAGCCAAAAAACACATGCGGACATATTCACGATCTTTAGTTATTAAAGAAATTCAGATGAAGACAACAATGAGATACCATCTCATCCCAACAAGATTGGCCATGATCCAGAAAACACAAAACAACAAATGCTGGAGAGGCTGTGGAGAAAGTGGAACCATCCTACACTGTTGGTGGGGTTGCAAAACGGTCCAGCCTCTTTGGAAGGCAATCTGGCGCTTCCTTAAAAAAATGGATATCGATATACCATTTGACCCAGTAATTCCACTACTTGGAATATATCCTACAGAATCAAGGCCTTTCACACCAACGGACACATGCACCAGAATGTTTACCGCAGCACAGTCCACGATAGCGAAAAGATGGAATCAACCCAGATGCCCAACAATAGAAGAATGGATAGGTAAACTGTGGTACATATACTCAATGGAACACTACGCAATGATAAAGAATAATGATGATTCCAGGAGACATCTCGTAACCTGGTTTCAACTAGAAGACATTATGTTGAGTGAAAGTAGTCAGCGACAAAAGGACAAATACTGTATGAGACCTCTACGATAAGATCTCAAAAACAGACTTGTGTATAGAAGAAAAGACTCTTTAACAGCTGCAAGGGAGGGGAGGGAGGAAGGGTGAGGGGGGGAGGATTTAGCTTAGATAGTTACTAGAAATCTAGTTGGGAGAAAGCGGTGATAGCACACATTAGAAACAAGAACAACATTAAGTGGACTTCAGCATAACTTGAGTACTCTTTCCATCTTAACTCAATACTGCAAGGATAGAGTAGCTGGGGCAGGGGGCGGGGGACCATGCTCTTAGGCGAATTCCAGGCCAGTTGGCACAACTAGCGTTTTGCTAAGAGAGCTCTCTGCACCCCACATTGGTGAGTGGCGTCTGGTGTCTTAAAAGCTGCCAAGCTGCCATCCGAGGACACAGCAAATGGTCCCAACTCAGCAGGAAAGGATGCTCACCGAGGACCAAAATGATATGCGGTAAAGACAACCGAGAAGACAGAGAGACCCACAAGAGTGGGTGCCTACATCAACTTGGCACCGGAAGAACCGGATGGTGCCCGGCCACCACCAGCGATAGCCACGATCGAGCTAACAGAGAGGAGTCTCACTGGCAACACAAGAATAAAAAGTGGTGCATCATGAGATTTCCACTAAAAGACTTCAATTGATGGTCCAGCGGTTTTGGGGTTCCTCTGAGAGCATGGCCCCCGGCCCTGATGCTGCCCTTTCCCATAAATTATAACAAAGGTCCACTCTTTGGACAGGAATGGATTGGACTTGGCAATGCAGAGTGACCATATATTGGAAGCACTTTATGGTTCTATACATCTGTAGGATATCATCTTGCTGACCTCTGGCTGGAGGAAGGGGAGTGGATGGAGAGAAGGGGAAAGGAGGCTGTTGGGAGGATGAGACATGTATGGAGCAGAGAGGAATAGTGTGCTGTCACCGGACAGGGAGAGCAGTGGAAGTTGCATATAGGTGGGCATGTAAATTTATACGTGAATGTACATTTTCACTCAGTCATGTTAAGTAAAAATTAAAAAAAAAGAGAGATACACTAAAAAGTGTTGAAGTGAATAGTTTCTCTAGAAATAGAAGATCAGAAAATCCACATCATAGTAAAACCCTTCTATTTTTCAGTTTGATTTTTGTTTCATGGTCATAAACTTAACTATGTTGTCCAGCTTGACTTTGAAGGCGTTAAGGGAAACAGAAACTCTATATAACTATAGCAAATAAGAATACAGACAGTTCCTGGATTATGAGTGTCTAACTTACGGACAACTTGTATTTGTCCTTCGGTGTCATGTAAATTCCCAGTCACTTTGAAACGACTGAACTAATCCCTACTTACAATACATTCATCACAATCGCCTTTACTTGCTGCAAGTACAGTTTTTAATTTGATGAAGAGGCTTTGAGCATTTTCTTTCATTAAAGTGAGGCTAAATAAGAACCATACACACCTGTCCTGACTTGTCTGCAGATTCGACTTAGAGAAATAGGTAGGAACAAATCTGATCTGTAACCCAGAAAATGACTTTACAAAGGTAGTATAGTGTGAGGTCAGGTCAAGTGAGGTTGGTCTGTTCTCTCCAGTATAGATGGAATGCTTTGTTGATTAAGACAAAATACAAGCCAAATTTATGAAAGTTGTCCACACTTGGCAATTAACTAACCTTGCCATTCTGATATACAAAGATTTCAAATATTTTGTGTTGCCTGGACTGGTGGATGGAAAGACTGAATAAGGAAGACAACAACAAAGCAACTCAATGGCTGGTGTTGCATGTTGTTTTTCTTGTAGTGATGCAAGAACTGAACAATAATGAAGGCCCCTGTGTTTAGGCTTTTACTGACTCATTGGCAGCGGCCAGTGGCTTGGACACATGGTCAGTTAGGTGGGCAATGGAAAACTAGACTACTAAATACATATCTATATGGAGCATGGCCAAAGTAAATCACAATAAGAATTTAAGGGACGCATTAAAGTAGGGTATATTGTCGTCTACCAGAAAAGAACCTTTGTGTAATTGGAGGGTGATTAGAATCAGTGTGCTCACCTAAAGTCCACAAAACAGATGCACATGGGGATACTGCATGTTTTGAATCTAGACATATTCCTCTTGCATCCTTTGAGACATAAAACGCCACTAAAAACTGTTCTGTCTACCAACAAGAAAGACAGTACCACATATGGCCATGAGGAAGAGTCTCTGGGGAAATGGCCACACTGATTGTGGATATTTTAATTATATTGTATAAATGCTGGTAGTCTTGGAAGGCTATAAATGGGTCCTGACAGGACTAGACACTTTTCTGGACTGGAGTTTGCATTTTCTATAGTAGATGCAGCAAATGCCTGAAATACTGTAAAAGGATTGGAACAGAAAATGCAGTACCAATTTGGACCACCTAGTTACAGTTCTTCAAGCCAAGGACCATACTTTACAGCCCATGATTTCCAACAGTGGGTAAAAAAAAAAAAACCTGTGTCAGTATCATATGACATACCATGTTGCCCATTATCCTCAGAGTATTAGTTTGATAGAGATTGGAACTGAAATGGGCAATTGAAACATTTGTCTAAAAAGAAGAGAGATAAAGGCATGAAGGACTGGCTTACGAGTTTCATGAGTGTGTGCTCACACTCAGTATGGTGAAGCTCAAGGAGGGAGGGTCTGCACTTGATAGATTTCTCTGATTTTGTAGGGGACCTGGGAAGAAGGGGAGTAGGATGATGCTGGCATATTTGGACAATTGTTTCTCATCACCTCAGCTTTGTTTTTTCCTTCCTGATGCGGTGATCCCAGGACCAGGGTTACCAATGCGGATGGCAGAAACAGGGATGATCCTTAAGCATGAAATTGTAACTAATGTTTAAACTTTTGTGTCAGAATTCCTAAGGGTGTGATGGAATAGACTGTGCCTTGATCGCATCTGGCAATATTAGGGTTGGTGGTAAATGCAGCGATAGTGCCTCATGGTTGATACAGTCCACTAGTTGGTTGTCTGTGTAAACTTACCCTATAGGAGTGGAGGTGGAGGGAGACACAACTGTTGGATTAGTGCTGCTGCCAACAGTCTGGACCAGCACCGGGCCTGAGCCCAGCAATCTTCCCAAGGTAGAAAAGTGGTAAATATAAATGACAAATGAGAAAAGATGAGGGAAATGAACTTATTGCTCAATAGTTCTAGATACGTTTATCTTAATGTACAAGTAGTAGTAGATCAAGAGAGTGGATGAGTAACCAAATTAGTACAAAAATATGAAAGTGTTTGTAACGGCTTTAGAGGATGATTAACTTATTTAAATGTATCTTTAATCTACGTTGGCTTCAGATGCCAGGCATATTCATACTGATACTATATCAGTCTTATGAAAGGTACACCAAATGCAGATAATTTTACTGTAAGAAAGCCTTGGCTAAAGGCCACGGGGAGGTCTATATATTTAACGTCACCCAAAGAGAGGTCTGGCCATAGCCCTCATTCCCCGGAAGGCCGACTCTAGGAAGAGTGTCTGTTTACCTGAGGGCTTTGGGTTACAGTATATCTGCCTCTGGAGGGACTGAGGATGGTCAGTCACAGGTTATCAGCTCCAGTACTAGAGGGGCTGGAGACTGAAAGTCAGTGATGTGGGCATCAACTATGTCTTTCCAATAAAAACCGTTGACACCAGGGGTTGGATGAGTCCCTCGTTCCAGTACTCCGTACATATTGTTACACATCGTTTCCAGAAGATGTTAATGCTGTTGTGAATCCATGAGGAGGATATAGTTGGAAGCTCTATGTTTGGAACTCCCTTGGACTTTGCCCAATTTCTCTCTTTCCTTGGCTCGTTTCAGTCTGTTTTGTTTTCCTGTAACAAATATTAACCATGAATACAACAGCTCCCAGTGAGTTCTGTGAGTCCTAGTGAATTATCAGATCTGAGTGTGGTCTTGGGTACTCTGAAAAGTGCGGTTGGTATCAGTAGTGAGGCCAGTCTTTCCGACTGTACTCCCTGGCTTTGCAAGTGTATTTTCTGATTTTATTCAGACTGTTCTTTCCTATACACAACAAAACCATCCAACAAACATTATCCTTTAAATGGTTCCTTGGATGCCATTCCAACTATGGCATTATCCATAGTAAAGCATCATCAAGATGTTAATACAGATGTATGTGTGAATTAAAAAGTGACTCTGAATGCACAGTAACCAATTTATTTCACATTAATAATTCAGCTATTTTTATTTGTTTCTAAACAAAAAGCAAATAGGACCTAGCCTGCAGAGCAATTGCTAGAGTATGCACAATTTTATTAAACCAAAATAAAATCTTTTAAAGTTTTTTGATTATGGAAGTCATCCAAACTTCTTTCTTTTTTTCCCTGCTAGGTTTCTCCTTTTAACTGTTTTTTTCCAGACTCGAGATAGAAACTGATAGCCGGCATGCCCTTCCCTCCTGTATCTCATCCTGGGGGGAAAAGAGAAGAAATTCATCTAGTGTCATACTCTCCTTTTTTCATAGGAAAGTGAACCCACCCTAAAGTGGACCTCTATTTATTGTATCACACCTGTTTCATGTAAGTGCGGTAACATGATCTGACGTAAAATAAAAAAGGAAGAAAATGGCAAGATACTTTATACAAATAATTTTCAAAGACTTTTAAATTATCTTCATGCTTGGTACTACTGTGTGTTCATGTTTCCAAAGCACTTTAAAAACAGTATTCTTGTCCCACCCTTTTTATAACTTGCCAGAAAAACTAGAGGTAGAACAATAATACCAGTTTTAGAGATACAGAGGAGATCATGAAGAGAATCAGATACAGAGCCAGTCACCAGGGCTAAGTTTGTTTCTTTTTCTTTTTTCTATTGTGATTAAGTGAAAGTATACAATCCAAACCAATTTTGCGTGCCCACTTATCTGCAGCTCCTTGTGCTCTCCTTGCCCAGTGACAACACACTCCTCCTTTTCATTCTGTACCTGAAGTATCCTCTTAACAAGTTCTTGTCCTCTATTCTCTACCTTCTCTTCTCCCATCTAGAAAGAGACCAGTAGACACAACACATGGTCACATTGTGTCTCTGAGTCCAGTCCATTTTTGTCTTAAGAGTTGACCTCGGTAGTGTTTTCTTGTCAAGGACAGCAATAAGTCTAGGGGCCATGCTGCCAGGGGATCCTCCAGGTCACTGGACCCAAATTGTGGTCTTTTAGTAGACTTCTTGAGCTGCACCCCTCTTTTTTCCATATTGCCAAAGGAACTCAACATTGTGTGCCCCATTGCTGCTGTCTTTGGTGGTGGCCAGGTGCCATCTGGTTCTTCTGGTCTCAGGTTGATACATTGTCCCAGTCATATGGGTCCTTCTGTCTCCTGAGCTCCTTTTCCCTCTTGTCTGTGTTACTGTTGGTTATCACCTCTTCTGGATGAGTTAGGACCATTTGGTGAACCTCAGATGGCAGCTTTCTAACTTCTAAGACCCAGAGACCACTCATAACATGGGGTGCAGAACTCTCTCAGCAATAAACTAGTTATACCAATTGGCCTCAATGTCCCACAAGAGCATGATCCCAAGACATCTGCCTCTGCTACTCTATCCTTGCAATATGGGTTGACATTAGGAGAGCTTTCAGTTTATGGTGAAGTCCCATTAAGTTGATCTACTTTCTACTGTGTGCTGTCACTTCTTTCACCTAACAAAATTTCTTTTTTTCTTTTCTTTCTTTATTATTATTTATTTATTACAGTAAATGAATGAAATTTCTAACATCTATCAACTATCTCATCTATGATAAACTCTCACCCCCCCACCTTTGTAGCCAATAAAGTTATTTTCTTCTGTAGACAATTCTATTTTTAAGTCCTTATTTGGGGGGTCTAATACAATGTTTGTCCTTTTGACACTGACTGATTTCACTCAGCACATCTTCCAATTGAAACCATGTTATGAGATGTTTTCTAAAATATACATTGTTTTTTATGATACCGTAGTGTTCCATTAAGTATATGCACCACAGTTTGTTTATCCATTCATCTGCTGATGGACATCGGGTTGATTCCATCTTTTAGTTATTGTGGGCTGTGCTGCAATAAACATTCGCGTACATGTGTCTGTTTACGTGGCAGCCTTTGTTTCTGAAAGATAAATTCCAAGCAGTGGGATTACAGGATCAAATGATATATCTATTTCCAGCTTTTTAAGGAAGTGCCAGATAGTCTTCCAAAGAGGTTGTACCATTTTGCAATCCCACCAGCAGTGTAGAAGAGTTCCAGTCTCTCCACAGCTTCTTCAGTATTTGTTGTTTTGTGTTTTTTGGATCATGGCCAACCTTGCTGGGGTGAGATGATATCTCATTGTAGTTTTGATTTGGATTTCTCTGATAGCTAATGATTGTGAGCATGTTCTCATATGTTGTTTGGCTGCCTGGATGTCCTCTCTAGTGAAATGTCTGTTCATGCCCTTTGCCTATCACTTAATTGGGTTATTTATCTTTTTCTTGTTGATGTTTTGTAAAACCTTGTAGACTGTGGAGATCAAAGGCTAGAGGAAGGAGAGTAGGTGGAGAGGAGGGGAAAGGAGACTGTTGGGAGGATGAGACATGTATGAAGCCGAGAGGAATAGTGTGCTGTCACTGGGCAGGGAGAGCAGTGGAAGCTGCATATAGGTGGGCATGTAAATTTATACGGGAATGTACATTTTTACTCAGTCATAAAAAAAAAAAATGACAGTCTGACATGTAGCTACCAAATATATTTTCCCATAGGTAGTTTTTTAAGATTTTTGATGAAGTTTTTGGATTTGCAAAAGTGTTTGATTCCTAGTAGTTCCCATTTATCTATTTTCTCTTCTGTTAATGGTGCTGTTTGTTAGATTTTGAAGTCTGTCTCAGCTGTGTATTAGAGCATTCATCATTGATCCTATTTTTTCTTGCATGATTTTCATTGTTTTAGGTTTGATATTTAAGTCTTTGATAATTTTAGATTTAGTTTTTGTGTAAGGTGTGAGACACAGGTCTTTTTTTTTTTTTTTTTTTGCAGACAGATATTGAATTTTGCCGGCACCATTTGCTAAAGAGACTGTTTTTACCCCAGTTTAGAATCTTAGGGCCTTTTTCAAATATAAACTGTTCATGAGAGGATGGTGGCATCTCTGGAGTCTTCACTCTATTCTATTGGTCTATATGTCTCTTTCTGTACCAGTACCAGGCTGTTTTGACTACTGTGGCAGTATAATAGGTTCTAAGGTCAGGCAGTGTGAGGCCTCTCACTGTGTTTCATTTCTTCAGTAGCACTTTACTAAGCTGAGGTTTATTCCCTTTCCGAACAAAGTTGGTGATTTGTTTTTCCATCCCATTAAAAATGATATGGAAATTTTTACTGGGATTGCATTGTATAAGTAGATCACTTTAGGTAAAATAGACATCTTCACAGTGTTAAGTCTTCCTATCCATGAGCAGGGTGTGTTTCTCCAGTTTTTCAAGTCTTTTTTGATTTCTTACAGTAAGGCCTTGTAGTTCTCTCTGTATAGGTTTCTTATTTCTCTAGTTAGCTTTATTCCTAGATATTTTGTCTTCTTGGGGGTTATAGTAAATGGTATTGATTTGGTGATTTCTTCTTCGATGAATTCTTTGTTAATATAAAGGAATCCTACTGATTTACTTATGTTTATCCTGTATCTTGACACTTTGCTGAACTCCTCTATTAGTTCCAGTAGTTTATTTATGTATTCCTTAGGATTCTCTGTGTATACAACATATAATCTGCGCATAGGGAGGTTTTTACTTCTTCATTGCTGATATGGATCCCTTTATTTCTTTGTCTTGTCTAATTGCTCTGGCTAGAACATCTAGCACAGTGTTGAATAGATGTGATCAGATTGGATATCCTTGTGTAGTTCACATTCTCAGGGGGAATGCTTTCATTCTTTTACCATTCAGGATGATGAAGGCAGTTGGCTTTGCGTAGATGCCACTAGTTGTGTCAAGGAATTTCCCTTCTATTTCTATTTTTCTGAGAGTTTTTAGCATGAATGGGTGTTAGACTTTGTCAAATGCCTTTTCTGCATCAGTTGACAAAATCAGGTGATTCTTATCTTCTGTGTTATTTACATAGTTCATTACATTAATTGTTTTTCTGATGCTGAAACAGACCTGCATCCCTAGAATGAAACCAACTTGATCGTCATGAATTATTTTTTTTAGATGCTGTTGAATTCTATTAACTAGGATTTTGCTGAAGATTTTTGCATCTAGGTTCATGAATGATATTGGTCTGTAACTTTCTTTTTTTGTAAGATTTTTCCCTGGCTCTGATATCAGGATTGTGCTGACTTCATAGAATGGATTTGGGAGTATTCCATCACTTTCTATAGTGTGAAGTAGCCTCAATAATATCGGAGTTAACTCTTCCATGAAAGTTTAGTAGAATTTTCCAGTGAAGCCATCTGGGCCAGGACTTTGGTTGTCAGATTTTTGATGATTTTTTAAATGTCTTCCTTTGCGACAGATTTACTCAGTTGATCTACTTCTCCTTGTGATAATCTTGGTGGGTGATATGAATCCAGAAATTTCTGTCAACTATCTAATCTATGACCAGCCTTCTCCTTCACTCCCCACCCTTGTAGCCATTCAAGAGTCTTTTCTTCTGTATGTAAGTCTATTTTTAAGGGTTTATAGCAGGGTTCTCATGCATTATTTGTCCTTTTGCCACTGATTGATTTCACTTGACATACTGTATTCCAACTGAAACCAGGTTATGAGATGCTGCCTAAAATCATTATTGTTCTTTGTCATTGCATAGTGTTTCACTGAGTACATGTTCCATGGTTTGTTTATCCATTCATCTGTTGATGGGCTTCAATAAATGTTTATGTGCATGTATCTGTTTATGTGATGACCTTTGTTTCTGTAGGATATATTCTGAGAAGTGGGATTACTGGATCAAATGGTATATCTATTTCTGGCTTCTTAAGGCAGCGTCAAATTGCTTTCCAAAGAGGCTGTGCCATTTTGCATCCCCACCAGCAGTGTAGGAGAGTTCTGAGCTCTCCATGGCCTCTCCAGCAGTTGTTGTTTTGTGGTTTATTATTGTTATTATTATGGCCAATCTTGTTGGGGTGAGATGACATCTCATTGTAGTTTTGATTTGGATTTCTTTAGTAGCTAATGATCGTGAGCATTTCCTTGTGTGTCTTTTTGCTGCCTGTATGTCCTCTTTGGCGAAGTATCTTTCCATCTTTTTTACCCATTGCTTAATTGGATTATTTACCTTTTTCTTGTTGATACTTTTGCAGTACCTTGTAGATTATGGAGATCAGACATCGGTCTGACATGTAGTTGCCAAATATATTTTTTCCCATTCTGTACATGGCAGAGCTAAGTTTTTTGTTTCTTTATTCCTTGGTATTGGCTTTCACTGTGGTTATTTAACTTACAGACAGACGGTATGTTGAGCTTTTGCAGAATGTCATGGTCATGTGTATTTGGCTACATCGCTCTTGCTTTCTCTGTTCACAGACTTCACCATGTTGGCATCGTCTACGTCAGCAAAATCTTGTTATATGACAGTCTAAACACAGAAAATAAACAAAAATCACCTGGGGATGGTTTTTGTTGAAACTGGTGGCTCACTTTAAAGACTGTTTACTAAATTCTTTCAGTGAATTCTTGTAAATCATCAAAAATAATTTAAAAAATATTTTAAAGTTTACAAACAAGTTTTGAGTAACATTTCTATTTTGAAACAATAGTTTTCACATTTGCTGACCTCTAATATTTCCTACAGAATATTACAATAAAATAATTATACAATAAATATAAAATAAGTATATAATAAAATAATGTAAAAAATATGCAATTAAAACTGGTATACATTTTTATGCTTGTATTTTTTTCATAAGTGTAAAACAAATATCAGGTTTCAAATTAAAGAAAAAATATCCTTCTTGAGATTCAACTCAAATTAACATCTTTACCTTAAGGTAGTAGATGTTTTTTGTTTTTTCTTAAATAAATCCCCTTTGTAAAATGATTGTAGTGCTTACTGCTACAGTAGAGATTATTTATGTAGCATGTGCTTCCTACCGTTTTCTTTAGCGGCATTGCTAAATAAATTCCATGTGGATGTCTTTTGGTCTTCCTATGGTATGAACACATTATATGCTTACCAAGAGTATAGATTGTTGTTCATTGTCATCAAATTGGCTCTGACTCATTCTTATGGATTAAATTATGTACCCTAAAAATGTGTGTCTACTTGGCTAGGCCAAGACTCCCAGTATCGTGTGGTTGTCCACTTATTTGTGGTCTGATGTGATAATCCTGTGTGTTTTAAATCCTAACCTCTATGATGTTAAATGAGGCAGAATTCAGGCCTTTGTGTTAATGAGATAGGGCTCAGTTTACAGGACTAGGTCATATCTTGAGTTAATCTCTTTGGAGACACGAAAGAAATAAGTGAGCAGGAAAGAGAGGGCCCTCATACCATTCATACCACCCTGGAAGAAGAAGTGGGAGTGGAACTCATTCTTTGGACCGTGGGTTCCTGTGCTGAGAAGACCAAGAGAAGATTGATGACAAAGCCCTTTCTCCAGAGCCAACAGAAAAAAAAGCTTTTCCCTGGAGTTGGTACCCTGAATTTGGTCTTGAAGTCTTCTAAACTATGAGAGAATAAACTTCTGTTTGGTAAAGCCATCCATTTGTGGTATTTTCTTATAGCAGCACTAGATAGCTAAGACACTCACTTTGACCTCATGTAGAAAAGAATGAAACACCGCCCACTCCTACCCCACTTTGATAGCCTTTGATGTATTTGAACTTGTATTTGAACATTTCATTGAGGGTTTCCTTCATTTTTCCTGACACTCTACCAACCATGGTGTGCTTTTCTAAATTATTTATTATTAGCTCATGAATATGAAGATGAATTACTAAATACCAGTGAGATTCCAAAATCTCACAATTGTGCTACATTACAAATTCCTTGTCCACATAATCCAGAATTTACACATTACATTTTTGAGATTATTGTAAAAGCACAAGATTAAAAAATTAAGCTCTTGTAGAGAAACTGGGAACTCCGAAAATTATCACTTGATCTCCTAGATCCCTGGGCCCTGAACTTGATAAACACTCTTTTAAAGCTGTGCATGAGCATGCATTTTTCTTTAATAACATTTGGTGTATTAACACTTCTCATCATAAGCTAATTTTAATTTTTCACTGGGTTATTATATGAATAACTAGAACACTTTAAAAATATTCTGCAGGTTATAAAGCATTGTAAATATGTAGTTACTTTTTTCTACTTCTTTGTTTTCCTTCCTTCTTCAAGACACATGCAAAACATACACACAGTCTTACTGATGTCACTCCTTTTATAAACTTTGCTGCATCGGGCTTTCTTATTACAGTATTGGTCAGCCACCACCCAGTACCTTAGAGGCAAGTTCCATCTGACTAACTTACAGTATTGGTAGGTAGATGCTGATAGACTCTTGATGATTTCGTAGATGTCAGGCTAAGTGTTTTAAAAAAACGCTAATTAAAAACAGAAGGCTTCCTGAACCCCTTTTCGGGATCCTAGAATTTTAATCTATTCTATTGTATCTGATATTTGTGTTACCCTCAAAGAAATACATGGAGCAGCACATGGTACTCAGGGTTGTGTTTTCTTGTTATTGTTAGATGCCATTGAATTCGTTTTAATTCATAGCAACCTTATGTATAACAGAATGAAACACTGCCCGGCCATGTGCCATCCTGGCGATTGCCATATTTGTGTCCATCATCGCAGTTACTTTGTCAATCAGTCTCATTAAATGTCTTCCTCTTTATCGCTGACCCTCTACTTTACCAACCGTGATGTCCTCCAGGGATTAGTCCCCCCTGATAACATGTTCAATGCTTCTAAAAAGCATTCTGGCTAGATTTCTTCCAAGACAGATCTGTTCATTCTTCTCGCAGTTCATGGTATATTCAACATTCTTTAACAAAACCATAATTCAAAGGCATCAATTCTTCTTCAATCTTTGTTATTCACTGTTATAGGTAGAATGTACTATAAAGTTTTTGATATAGACATTTAAATGCTGTACCTAAGGTCTAGTTTAAGGAAGTGCTTTAGACAATTTAACTAACTCTTTCATTACTGTTGGCATAACCAGAATGCCTGCCACTTTCACACGCATATGAGGCAGTTGGGTACCATGGCTTGGATCAAGTACACCTTAGTCTTCAAAGTGATGTGTTTGCTTTTTAACACTTAAAGAGGTTTTTTTTGAGCTGATTTGCCTAATGCAATGAGTTGTTCAATTTCTTGACTGATACTTCCATGGATGTTGACTGTGGATCCATGTAAAAGGAAATCCTTGACAACTTCAAGTTTTTCTTTCTTTATCATGATGTTGCTTACTAGTCCAGTTGTGAGAATTTTTGTTGAGATGTAAACCATAGTGAAGGGTGTATAGTCTTTGATCTTCATCAGTAAGTGCTTCAAGTCCTCTTTGCTTTCAGCAATCAAGTTATGTCATCTGCATATCGCGGGTTGTCAATGGCATGTCCACCAATTGCAGTGTCCCATGCTTCTTCACACAGTCTAGCTTCTTGGATTATTTGTGGAGCATACAGACTGAATAAATATGGTGAAAGAATACAGTCCCAAAATATACCTTTCCTGATTTTAATCTACATAGTATCACCTTGTTTTGTCTGTATGACTACCTCTTGGTCTATGTATTTGTTACTCATGAGTATAATTAAATATTCAAGAATTCCCATTTAAATGATGCATTTAAAGTCTACTTAAAGGGAAAATACTTTGATGATTTAACTTAACTCTTTCATCACCATTGGTATAACCAGAATGCCAGTCAGTTTGTATGCCTCTGGATGTCAAAAGTAATACCTTCTTCAGGTTCTAATGTGTTTGGCATAAAGGTGGGTCTCTCTTGATTGCATTAAGCTCAGCAGACCTGAGTTGGAGCCTCACTGTTTTATAGGTGGAACATTCTGTTAGGTAATGCTTCCTAGATGATCTAGTCTTGGAAAATTTGTGTCCCTCTGAGATATGGCTTATGAGATCAATTGTGGCCTTCCTGTGTGATAGTTAGGGAGCCCAGATGGGCTTATTTTGATTTTCTTGTGTCATGTTTGAAAAACTGCAGTCTCCCCAAGTAACCTAATGGAAAGGCACATATTACTTTCCAGCTTTCATTGTCACATTGTCGTCACACATATCAGTGGCACCCCAGTGCCACTTGCCATGCTGATGGCTTGTTCCACCAGATCATATTTCTCAAAATCCATATTACCAACCAAAAATTTAAACACACTCAGTTAGTAAGCCTGGTGTACTGAAAACCCATGCCATCATACACGCAGAGAGAGAGAGAGAGAGAGAAGGAAAAAAATATAGTCAAGCCAAGTGTTGTTAACATTTTATTGGAGAGTTAGGTTGTTTCTACTTTTTTACTCTGTTAAATAATGTTCCATTATTTTTGTTTTCCTTTTGTATAGATTTTCCTTTTGTATAGATTTGTTTACCAGTTTTATTTACTTCCTAAGTTTATATTAAATCTGTTCTCTTAAATTGTTTCTAATGTAATATCTCATTCTAGTCTTTAAAAGCTCATCTTATACTTTCTTAAACATACTCTAGCTCCAAAACGTTTCTTCAGAGAGTTGTTAGTTCATAATTTTTTCTCCCCACTGGTCATCCCCAAAGACCTTCATTTTGATACTGCTGAAGACTCTCCAGGTAGCCAATGAGCAAGACTAGGAAACTCCCATTCCATTATTCAAATCGAAGCATTTCTGTAGCTGCAGCCAAATTAACACCTGCAAAATTCATCCCCCAATAAGATGATATTGATAGGGTTTTTAAGATTATTTCAAAATCTGGTCATTCTGTCCTCTTGCTGCCTCTACAAAGTCTATTATTTTGCTTAAAACTATGCTCAGCAAAACTGTAAAGGGTCAGAGAGGAGCAGGGGTACTGGTTTGAATGGCAAGACGGTGCTTCATCACCATGCTCTGCTGTGCTTGCCAGCTGTTTGGCGCTTTTCACCCTTGTCTAGAGCTGTGTGTGAATGTGTGTCTTACATATACGTGTGTGCTTGCAGGCACTGGTAGGAAGGCATTTCCTATAGGTGTTTTAGTTACCCAAAACATCTGAGGCAGAATGAGTTGATCTTCAGCAGTCAGAGGTCTCAAAACATAACAGATCTTCACAGCATAATCACTATGTTTATGTCCTACCTCAGAATTCTAGTCTTGTCTCTCATTCCATCCTAAATGATGCATTTTTTATTTTCATAGTACTTGCAAGTTTATTTACCTATGAGATAGAAAATACAGTCCAATAGTATTACACCAAAACAATATCTGCTGGTCTATGATGAGGATATTGGTTTGCCAGGAAAGACAGTTCACAGAAATTGTATTTCTCGGTCCGGGGGCAGGCTCAGTGGACTTCAGCCCAAACCTTGCTTTCCATGGTCAGAATCAGTGCTGTATTTTTCTTGCTGCTGCTGAAAAGTACCAAGGACTTTTGGTGTTAGGGATGATATTGGGAAAGATTCTCTTTGAAGCTCTCACAAAGCAGGCAAGAATTTCACACCATTCTGAGTGCTGCAGGTGAAGAATTTAACAGCTGGTGAGAGTGCAAATTAGAGCCAATTATAATCTGATTGACCTGCCTTGACAATAAAACTGTCTTCCCTAATTTAAAATGCCTAGCAGGATCCTCTCTGCCCCAGTAAGGTGGTAATTTCGAACGAAGAATAGCTCAGAGTAGGAAATTCTTTAACAATGCTGTGACAGTAATAAAGATTTATTTATATAGTACTTTTTTCCCTTTTGGTCTAAAATGACTATGTTCAAACTGAGGACTGGCATGTTACGTACAGAAGTGAAAAAGGTCTGGTTTGGGCAGAAACCACTCTTGAATGTGGTTGACAGTAAAAGGACACAATGCTTGCAAATTTGGGAACGTTATGAAGCAAGAAGGGAGAGTCTTGGTTCAAAAATGTAATGTAGTTGTCAAAATATTTATAGAAGAAGCCAAATGTAGAATTCAAAAGCTTAGTCTTTCAAAACATTTTAAAATGTCATAATAAGAATTTTTATTTTATTTTATTCTTGCATTTGCTTTTAGAAGCTAATTTACTCTGTCATCTTATTTAAATAGGTCAAAGAAAGTTTTGGATTTAAGTTTATAATCCATTCAGCCATTCTCTAGTTCTTATTCACATTAGCCTAGATTTATTTAGCTGCTTAAACTTTATAAGGAATGGAGCTAGTTGGTCTGCACTCCTGCTTTGCTTTCTGTATAAATTATGCAGAGTTAGATCTCTGGATCATTTATGTGGAACTCTTACTGTAGTGTGAACGCAGTAGTGATTCACTGGTAAAATTCTTGCCTTCACTGGTCTGATTCCCTGCCAGTGTACCTCACGCACAGCCACACTGCCTGTTAGTGGAAGCTCCTGAGTTGCTATGATACCGAACAGGTTTCAGTGGAGCTCCCAAGCCGAGACAGATTAGAAAGAAAGGCTTGACAACCTACTTCAAGCAATTAGTCAGTGAAAACCCAATGGATCCCAATGGTCTGATCCCAAAGTCACACGGCGGACGATGGAGATGGAGCAGGACTGGGCCCTGTTTTGTTGTGCCTGGTTTGCCAACTGGGGCAAACTTCATGGCAGCTACCAATAAAAACAGCAAGTCTGATGAAGGTGATCAAGTGAAGCAGATGCCTGTGCATGTAGCCTCTAGAGCAGAATTGTTCCAAAGAGTCAACTCTTGTCATAACTAAGCTGCAGCTGAATGAAGATGCTCTTCAGTCTCCTTAGGGCTTACTTGACCTTGAGCAAATTATCCTTTTTGAACCTCAGACTTCTCATCCTGCAAAAGAAAAGCAAGAATGCCCACCTCACAGGGTGTTGTGGTGATTATTGAAATATTATGTACAAAACAGGAGTGTCGGTAATGAGTGGTTAAACATCTGAGCTGCTAACCGAAAAACTAGCAGTTTGAACCTATCAGCCTGTTCCGTGAAAGACAGAGGTGCCAATCTGCTTCTGTAGATTATAGTTTCGGAAACTGTAAGGGAGCAGTTTTACTGTGCCCTGTGGGGTTGCTACGAGTTGAAATTAACTCCTTGGCAGTGGGGTTGGTACAACTGCCTGGTCCAGAATGGCCTACAGGAAGTAATGAGATCTTGTTTCTCCCTCTGCCAAAACTCTCTTCAACTTGTCTCCATGGGTGAGGCCTCCCAGGCTCTCTTGCTTTTGTCTCTCCTCCTGCTCCCACTGAACTGTCTGCAATGATCTGGCAGGAGACAGAAGTTGGGGATGAAGAGGGCTATTATTTCCCCTTGAAGAAATACTTGGAATGCATGTTACAAGTAACAATGTTCTTCCTGTTCGTGAAGCTTTATAGCACTAATACAATTTGAACATCTTGTATGTTAAACATTCTTCTGACCCTTGACTTAGAAATCTAGTCCTTTTACTATATGATTTATAAGGTTAGGAAACTATTTCTAGCAAAGTCCAGAAGCTTTATGTCACAGCAAAAGGAATGAAAACTTTCAGTTCCACAACCAGAGTTTTACTGCCTTAAGTTTTGTTTAAGCAAAGTTGCTAAGGAAACAGAAGCCTGAGTGCCAAACAATTAATATACAAACTTTTGGATTATGTAGTAGATTGGTTGTATATTTCACAGAATAGTATATAATGGCTACAAATCATTAAGAAGCTTCTATCTGAGGAGGCAGAACAAAGTGGGCTTCATGACAATGTCATCTTTCTCCCTTTTAAAATTAATTCTGGATGAGAACTAGGGTATCCTGAAGTCTAGTCTTGATACAATGAAAAATTCTCTCTTATTAATGATGTGACTTCCAGTGTGTCTCCATACTTGAAGAAAAACAATAAAGATCTATGTAGTGATGGTTGTATGCATCCTTGTACACATCTGTGAAGTTGAAATCGCTTATGGGTAACGCATCTGGTTTAAAGAAAAATTGTGTATATGCTACAAATAATATTAAATGGCAAGCAAGGATCCTCATTACCAGGTCCTGGAGTGTGGCCAACTGCCAAGCAATGAAATTATTTCTGCAAGCATGTTCAACCGGGCTGGACTGTGCAGATGACAGAGTGGAGCAGGATGCCGAGGCAGCTGCTGTCTGCTGAAACGAAACAGGGCATTCACAAGGTGGGCAGACAGATGCCATAATGGCCCACTAAAGAATAGCCGTGTGCAATACAACATAGCTGTGAAGTGTGGGGAAACAATGGCAGCAGATGGACAAAAACCTGGCATGCAGCAACCAGGGAGAGGCAGCTCGTTTATAGCAGAAGTCCGGTGTGGCTCTGGGAGAGACCGAGAGACCAGGATTCAGACACAGAGGGAGCCTGTAGTTAGCAATAGAGCCTGCAAGCAGCAGTCCTCCATTTCAAATACTTATTGACTGTTTGCTATGCGCAACACACATGGCCAGGTGCTATACAAATGCAGAGATGAAGATAGCCTTACTGACTTCAACAAGTTTAGAGTCTAGTGGACATGGAGTGAGTTTCTGCTGGCATGATACCATTTGGGTGGTATGTGTGGTTGCCGGCATTTAACATGCTTCAATATCCAATTATTCTTTTCATAGATCTTGGATGGCAAAACTTCAGAACCAAAGAGACAGAGTTTTAGAGAGTAGAAGGCCACAATAAAGATTTGATGAGTTGCTTCTCCAGTGACCTTGCTCCAAGATATCCAACAGCTAAAACTATTTCATGACATTATCCTACTTTGCACCACAAAACCCAGGAACATCTCTCCACGAACATACTGCCAGAAGGATGATAAATCTTCACCTGAATTTTAGCTTTTCCCAGAAGCATGTTAGGTGGAAGGGGTACTGTAGCTCCCAAACACAAAGGGCGCAGAGATGTAGCATGCACACTCAAGTTCTGGATTGTTCCTTACGTTCTTTGATTGCTGCATAAACATTCTTCAGCATCATTACAGGGTTGGTAACTAAAAACTAAACCAAAAATATACCCTCATAAGAGTAGAGTGGGGCCTTGGTGGCATAGTGGTTAAGAGCTCAAGTGCTAATCAGAAGGTTAGCAGTTTGGATCCACCACCTGCTCGTTGGAAAACCTACTCTGTCATGTAGGGTGACTGTGAGTCAGAATTGACTTGAAGGGAAAGGGAGAATGGGAGAACAGCAAAGTACTTTTAACAGCTTGGACACAAGCTATTGTCTATGTTGTTATTAGGTACCATGGAATCAGTTCCAACTCACAGTGATCCCATGCATAACATAATGAAATGTTGCCTGGTTCTGTCCCATCCTTATGATCACCGCTTGTCTGAGTCCCCTCTTGTAGCCATGTGTTAATCTGTCTCGTTAAGGGTCTTCCTTTTTTTTCGATGACTCTCTATTCTACTGTGTATGATGTCATTCTTCTGGGACTTGTCGCTCCTAATAACACGTCCAAGGTAAGCAAGATAAACATCACCCTCACTTCTAAGGAGCTTTCTGGCTGTACTTCTTCCAAGAAGGATTTGTTCATTCTTCTGAAGTCCATGGTATATTCAATATTCTTCACAAAGACCATAATCTAAAGGCTTCAGTTGTTTAGTCTTTCTTTTTTTATTGTATAGCTTTTGCATACACATGAGGTCAGTGAAAATACCATTGCTTGAGTCAGGCACACTTTAATCATCAAAGTGACATCTTTGCTTTTTAAGATTTTAAAAAGATCTATTGTAGCAGATTTATCTAGTATAATATCATTTAGTTTCTTGACTGCTGCTTCCGTGGACATTGCCTGTTGATCAAGTAAAATGAAATCTTGGACAACTTCAATATTTTGAATATTACATAAAATTAATGAATATACATACCAGTAATGTCTAAAGCAAAGTAGAAGAGGTGGCAGTAAGATTCCACTACAGTGGGGGGACTCGGGTGGAGGGAAATACAGAAGAAGAAAAGACGGAGATCACAAGAAACAAATAGGTTTAGTTTCTTTTATTTTTTAACTCCATCTTTTTTCTGTGAGATCAGACAGTGCTTCCCCACTGAGCGGTCTTTCCTCTAGGAGACTGGACAATGGCTACTTTCTTTAGAAAATGAGCCCAAAGAGGGAGGCCATTCTCGTTCCATGTTTTTTTGTTTAATTTATTATATATTTTGTTGTGCTTGAGGTGACATGAAAACTGGAATTGTACAAGCAAAGGGTCTCCTTTGCTTATGGGACATGAGTAATTCAATATGTTTTAAGCACAAAAGTTCTGTCATGGATTGAATTGTGTCCCCCCAAAAATGTATGTGTTGATTTGACTTGGTTAGGAGTCCCAGTATGGTGCCCTTCCTCCATGTGTTGTGAATCTTACCTCTGTGATATTGATGATGGAGAATGGTTTGCAGTTGTGTAGTGAGGCAGGACTCAAGCTTGTGGAATATAAGGGAGAGAAGTGAGCTGAGGAAGTTGGGAACCTCATACCACCAAGAGAGAAGCTCTGAGAGCAGAGCACGTCCTTTGGACCCGAAGTTCCTGTGCCGAGATGCTCTCACTGAATTTGGACTCAGCCTACCGGACTGTGATAAATTCTCTTACTGAATGGACTTACAATTTGTAAATGGATTTGCAGTTCACTGGACTGTGACAGTAAAAGCTTCTCCTCATGAAACCTTCCACTTGTGGTATTTTCTGTTAGAGCAGTACCTGGTGACTAGGACAATTTCTGAAACAGGTATTATATTAGAATTATATATTGACCAAATGAGAAAGCAAATCTGATGCTGAGTCAAGTCAAAATCACAGCAACCCTCCAGGACAAAGCAGAACTGCCACAGGAGCGCTTGGTGGATTTCAACTGCTGACTTTTTGGTTAGTAGCGGTAGCTTTCAGTCACTATGGCATCAGATTTTCCAAGATATTGACCAAACTATGGAAAAACTTAGATGCCTGCTAACATTTGTAGGGCAGGAAACAAGATCATATGCACACACATAAGCAAACCCATTGCCCTTGAGGCGATTCCCACACATGGTGACCCTACAGGACAGAGAAGAATTGCCCCATAGGATTTCCAAGGAGAGGCTGTTAGATTTAAACAACTGATCTTTTGGTTAGCAGTCATAGTTCACTGTAGTTCTTCAACTACTGCACCACCCAGGCTTCTACACACAGACACATACGTGAATATATCTAAACAGGTATGCCTACATCTATAAGTATGTATGTATGTGCATCTATTTGTCTTTGTCTATGATTATATCCCACTTTAGAATGCTCTGACTAATCCAGGACTGGGGTAGGTGTGGGCGAAAAGTATTGTAAAGATGTTAGCTGATTTTATTCCTTTTATTACTGTATGAGAACGGGAAATGGCAATTTTAAGATGAAGTGCCTATCTTTAAATATTGTAGCTTTAATAATTAATGGTAACTAGTAAATCTTGCAAAGAGCATTAAAGATGTGAACGCCAAATACTGACTGATTATAATCTGCCTTAAGCACTGTGAGGGAGGGTGCCACTAGCTATTATTGGTGGTAATAATATCAACTTGCCAACACAATTGGGAAGGGAGATACTCAAAAGGTATTTTTTTCCTTTGTAAAAGCCGCCAAAGATCGATATTCCTGGTTGAGGGATGTAAATTAAGGAATTAGCCCATTATTTCACTGCTCTCTTAACAGCTATGACATTTGCTTCTTAGTGGACTTTATGGTTTCTTTCCATCTCTAGAAAAACTTATAGAATAATACACTTATTTAAAAACCATTATTTTTTGGTCCTATTATCCTAACACGAATTACAATATTGGTGAAGAATATTAAACATACCACAGATTGTCAGAAGAATGAACAAATATGCTGGAACAAGTACAGACCAGAATGTCTATCAGAAGCAAGGAAGGTGAGACTTGGTCTCGCATACTTTGGACATGTTATCAGGCCAAGCAGAGGGTCAGCAAAAAAGAGCAACCCTCAAGAAGCCAAACTGACACAGCAGCTGCCGACAATGGGTTCAAGCATAGCGACAATTGTGAGATCGTGCGGGACCAGGCAGTGTTTCCTTCTGTTGTAAAACACAGGGTTGTTATGAGTTGGAATCAGATCAATGACAGGTAAAAACAACATCATGACATAAGGCCATACTAGGTGTTTAATAAATAATAGTTGAAGTATCACAGCTCTCCTAAAAACAGTGTTCTTATGTTTGGAGGGTCACAGTCTATGAGGGTGAACAGAAAATAAACACCTGAAATACGGTATGTAGGTTACAAGAAGGAGAGCTACAGGAAAAGAGCCATTGGAACAGTCTAGATCAGCATTTCTCAACCTCAACACTATTGACTGGATTACTCTTTGTTGTGAGGGCCAGTCCTGTGCACTGTAAGAGGTTTAGGGGCATTGCTGGTCTATACCTCCTAGATGCCAGTGTCACACTCCCTCAAAATGTTTCTAGACATTGCAAAATGGCCTGTGGAGGGTGTCTTGGACTGAATTTTGTACTCCCATTCCACCCCCCCTCCAAAAAATGCATGTAGCAATTTGGCTGGACCATGATTCACAGTATTGGATGGTTGTCCGTCATTTTGTGATGGTAATTATTGTGTATGTTGTGAGTCTTAATTTCTGCTTGTGGTTAATGGGGGCAAGAATGGATTATTCTAAAGAAGATTAGAGTGGGACTGTAATACCTTTACTGAAGTCACATCACTAACCCAATGTAAAGAATTTCCCTGGGGTGTGGCCTGTCATCTTACAAGAGATAAAAGGGAAGCAACCAGAGAGTTGGGGACCTCATTCTGCCAAGAAAGACGCACCAGGAGCAGTGTGTCCTCTGAACCTGGCGTTCATGCACAGAGAAGCTCCTAGTCCAGGGGAAGATTGGCAAGAAAGACCTTCCTCCCGAGCTGACAGAGACAGAGTTTTTCCCCAGAGGCAGCACAGGTAGCCTACTGGTCTGTGAGAGAGTAAGTTTCTCTGTTAAAGACATCCATGTGTAGTATTTCTGTTACAGCAGCACTAGATGACTAAGACAGCAAAGTGAAACACTGCTTTAGAGCACCCCACTTAGTTTTAGAAGTAAAAGAGGTTTCTGTAGACTTACTTATTGTTTATAGTTACCATTTATTTGTCACTTATTTTTTCCCTTGTCAACATATATATTTATTGACGAAGTATTGGAACCTAACATAGAATGAGTCTAGTGAAGATTTTCTCCTCTCAAAGGAGTTCAAAGATGTCAGGCATTCTTGAATAGTTCCCATATTCCTGAAATTGAGAAATAGTATAATCTAGAAAGAATACGACATGGGCTATAAACTCTATGAGGCAGTGATCAAATCTGTGGTTTTAAAACCTTTATCAAGGAATGATTTATACATCATAAAAGTCACTTATTTTACATAAATAGTTACATCAGTTTAAGTGAATTTATACAATTCTGCAGCCGTCCCACAGTCCAGCTCCGTTACTTCCTTTCCACTCCATTCTAATGGAATCATTGATCTTCTACTAGTCATGATAGTTTTGGCTTACCTAGAAATTTCATATGCATGAAATAGAATATGTACATTTTGTCTGTATGACTTCTTTCAATTAACATAATGTTTTTAAGGTTCATTTAGGTTGTAGAATGTATTACTAGTTTGTTCCTTATCGCTGCTGATGTGTATTCCATGTGTGGCTACCGTATTTTGCTATCTCATTCACCAGTTAACAGCTGTTTAGATGGTTTCTCTTTCCTAGCTATTATGAATAATGCTAGTATAAATAAATTTTTTGTGTCTATGTTCATCTCTTCTTGGTAGATGCCTTAAAAATGAAACTGATGGGTCATACAGTAAGTGCATATTTAACTTTATAGGAGACTGTTTAACTTTTTCAAATGAAACTGTACCATTTTATATTCCCACCGCTAATGTTGCAGTTTCCAGTTTCTTCACTTCCTTGCTAACACTTGTTAGTGTTAGTCTGATTTTAGCTACTTTTGTGGTCTTCAGGTGATGTCACACTGATGTTTTGATTTGTATTTCCCTAATAACTAATGGTTTTGAGCATTTTTATGTGCTTGTTTGCCATGTTTACATAGTTTTCAGTGAAGTGTTTTTACCTGCCTTTTGTGATTTAAAAATTTTTGTCTTATTAAGTTGTAAAGGTACTTCATATATTCTGAACAAAGTTCTTTGTAAGACAATATGCTTACAAATACTCTTATGCGGACTACAGACTCTTTTGATGTCTTTTAAATAGAATTTTTTTTTCTTTTTTTGTATTTCGGGAAGTCCAACTTATCAATTTCTTTTCTGAAATCTTATTTTTGGTGTCATATTTTTTTAAAATTTGCTTAATACCAGTTAAAAATATTTTCTTCTGTATCTTTTCCCAGAAGTTTTACAGCTTTAGCTCACTTTTACATTTATGTCTAGGATCCAGTTTGAGTTAATTGTTATGTAGTGTAAGCAGTAGGTGTAAACATGCATATATATATATATACAAACACACATATAAGTATCTATAACACATATATACAAGATTGATACATAGCACTCAGAGATACATTTAGTTGTTCTATTATAGTTTTTAGAAAAGACTTATCTTTTCTGCATTGAATTGCCTTGGCACTTATGTTAAAAATCAAAGTTTTAATCTATTTCAGAACTCTCTATTAAGTTCCATTTATCTATATTGACATCTTTATAATAATTCTACATTTTTCCTGGTTAGTGTAGTTTTAAAGTGAGTTTTGAAATCAGTTAGTGTAAATTCTATCAAGTTTGTTCTTCATTTGTTTTTAAGATAATTTGGGCTGATTTAGAATCTTCGTACTTCCATATAAATCGTATATCAACCTGTCAATGTCTACTCACTGGAATTTTGATAGAGACTGTGTTGAATATAGAAGATCAGTTTTGGGGGGATTGTCTTCTTAATAATATTGAGTCTTCCAGTACATGAGAGTGATGTGTCTCTCCATTTATTCAGATCTCCTTTCATTTATGTCTTGCACTTCTTTCATTAGTTATTCCTATTTTATTATTGTTGATTGTTTTGTCAGTGAAATTATTTTCTTAATTTAATTTTTAAACTGATACTAGAATATAAAACTGTATTTCAATTTCTTTCTGAAGAATAGTTTATTGGATACAGAATTTCTGGCTGACACATTTCTTCTTCATTCATCACTTTGATATGTTTTTCCACTGCTTTCTCGTGTTCGTTGTGTCTTATGACAAGTCATTTATTAACTGAATCATCACTGCTTTGAGTATGGTGAATAATTCTTCTCTTGCTGCTTGTCAGATTTTCCTTTGTTTTTGGCTTTCAGTAGTTTGACTATGATACACCTAAGAGATTCTTTTTGTGCTTGTGTTATTTAATGTTTGTTGAACTTGCTGGGTAGGTATCTAATTTTCAAAAAATCAAGTTTCAGGAGATTTCAACATAATTGTCATGTATTTTTCTGTTCCTTTTCCTCTGCTGGTATAACTCCCATTACACAAATGTTGAAATTATCCACAAGTCTCTGAGACTTGTTCATTTCTTTTACTGACTTTTTTCTTTCAGTTCTTCAAGTTAGACAATTTATATTGATCTGTCTTCAGATTCCCTCTTCTTTCTTTTGCCGTTTAAAGCCTGTCTGTCGTTGATCTCATCTAGTTTTTTTTTTTTTTGTAGTTCTATCACTTGCCATGAATTGAACTGTGTCCCCCCCAAAACATGTGTAGCTATGTGGCTGGGCTATGGTTACCAATATTTTATGATTGTCCTCCATTTTGTGGTTTTCTGATGCTGTAAATCCTAATCTCTGTCTGTGGTTAACAGAGTGGATTATGTTAAGACAGTTAGGGTGGGACTGAAAAATCCCTTTGTAGGATCTCCTCTGTGCTCCACTGTAAAGGGAGTTTCCCCGGAGTATGGCTTGTACCACCCTTTGTCCTTTCATCCTACAAGAGATAAAAGGAATGGGAAGTGAGCAGAGCATTGGGAACCTCATACTAACAAGAAAGCAGGACTGGGAGAAAAGCATGCCCTTCACACCTGAGGTTCCCACACCAAGATGCTGTCTGACCAGAGACTGATAAAACACAAGGATTTTCCTCCAGAGCCAACAGAGGGAAAGTCTTGTCATGGATTAGACACCCTGAATTCAGACTTGTAGCTTACTGCTCTATGTAACAATGAACTTTCCTTTGTTAACGCCATCCACTTTGTGGTGTTTCTGTTAGAGCAGCACTAGATGACTAAAACACACACACCTCAGCTCTAAATTTGCCATTTGGCTCTTTAAGCAGTTGTTATTTCTCTGTAGAGATTTCTTATTTGTTAATAAGAACTATTTATATATTTAAATAATAATAAGCATTATTTAATTCACTCAGCATATCTATAAGAATTGCTTTGAAGTATTGTCTGCTAAATCCAACATCTAGGATTGCTCAGAATCAGTTTCTAATCATTGCTTTTTTCCCCTGGTTCTTTATGTGTCTAGTAATTTTTAGTTGCATACTGGACATTTTATATAATATATTGTAGTAACCCTAGATTCAATTTTATTTTGTTTTGAGAGTTGTTGTATCAGCCCATCTATTTATAATTTGCCTGATTTATGCTATGGAATTTGTCTCTCTCACATTGAACAGGGGTTGATGTCTCTGATCATTTGTTTTCTCTAGAGGTGGAGTCAAGTTGGTGGACTAAGCACACATCTCCTTATATCCCTCTAGAAACCAAGACCTGAATTGATAATCAAACGGAGCCTTCTGATCACCTAGTGAGCCCCCAGGACATGGCACAGGGCTGTTAAATTGGACTTCATACCACTGAACGAAAAACCTCCTCTCTTTTGCTGACTCCCACTCCTGGCTAGCCCTGGCTCTCACAGACTGAAGGTACATGCAGCATTTTTCCTTTTTTTTTCTCTGTCTTGGCCAATGGGCAGAGCTGGGTCTTGTCTAGCGGCTAGACTCAGATGCACTGCTGGTGGGATAGGCAGGTGAATTGCCATATTTTGAGAGCCAGGCTTAGGACTCTGTTAATCTAGCCACTTTGGGCCTGTCTTTTTATCTCTGCCACAGCGCGGTTCATGTGGAACCACAGTGTGCAGGACGCCATGTTGGATACGGAGATTTTAGCAGGATGTAATTCTTAGCCTGGGAGCCAGCGTCTGCAAACAGGACAGTGCTTCTCTGACAGAAAAGCAGTAGTTTATACAGTGTTGCCTATGGTGGGGGCCTGGGAACAGAGACGGAGGATTCACTACATGTCGGCACCTTTAGCCCCTCTATCTGCTGACCGTGTGGAGGGTGCCTTCTTAGATACGGTGGCTGCAGCTGGAATTAATTCTTAGCTTGGGAGCCAGAGCCTGCCCACAGGAGAGCACTTTTTTTTACCAGAAAAGCAGTAGTTTACACAGTGTCACCTAAGGCTGGGCCCTGTCAGCAGAGGCCAACAGGGCAGTAGCATTGCTGTATTTTGAACTAGTTCGTATCATCTGGGGTTGGATATAGAGGTGCTTACTTTGCCAGTTGGGAAGAAAGACCTCTACACCTGAAAACCCGACTGACTTGGAAAGTGGTCAGATATCTTCTGTTTCACATTTTAAGACAGCCTAGAGAAACATCTGTGGTCCATCCTCCCAGTATCTCTCCCAGCCTCTACTTACTCACATGGGACCCAAAAAGCAACAGACACTTGTGGCAAACAAGAAATCACCCATGGCTTCAGAAGGCTCCCAAACAAAACAACCAAGGAGTTTTCCAGATGAAGAAACTTTCCTGAAATCATCAGAAGATGAATGTAAAAGGATTATATACAGAGCCCTTCTAGACCTTATACAAAATGCCACACAACAAAATGAAAAATTAAGCAAGCTGTTCGATCTGATGGAACACCAGTACTCTGAAATCCAACAGATCAAGACTAAAATAAAAGACATAGAAACTTCCATTCAAAGACAAGAAAACAGAATGCAGCAAATGGAAAAAAGAATTTCTGACTTGGAAGACAGAACTACTGATGTCAGCGTCTGTGAGGACAAATCAGAAAAAAGAAACAATAAAAAGGAAGAAGCATTAAGAAGCATGTGGGACTCTATTAAGAGGAACAACCTTCGATTAATTGGAGCCCCTGAACAGGGTGAGACATCTGAGAACACAGAGAGTACCATTTGTTTTTTCTATTTTTATTTTTGAGCCTGGCTCCCTTTGGGTCACTCCTTTGTCTCTATAGTTTAGTGGTCAACCAACGATTTGAACTCAAATTATGTTCAAACACCTTGACTCCTTTAGGTTTCCACACTACGTCAGTGAGTCATGTGTGACTGAATCCTACTTTCAAAGGTGTAGCCAGTTTTCAAGGCTTGCTTATTTTCTTACATTTTCCACAATTCCTTTGGAGCTTCCTCACACATGTAGTTTCACAGTCAGCCAGGGATGGGAGGAGATCTTATTTTAACCCTTCTATAGTTCTGTAAATAACCAAGATGTCTCTATGAAATTTTGGCTCCTTTGCCTGTCACCTTAAACTGAGGATCACATCCTTGGACTAGAAAAGCTGCAAGTTTTTCCAATCCATCCCAAACCAAATCCACCAGTTTTAGTTGTGAAAATCATGGATGTTTGCTCTTCACCTCTGTCCCAAGGATTATCTGCCTTCACTGGCAGCAAATTTTCTTTTCTGTTACAGCCAGCCTAGGTCGGTATAGCTACAATTCTAACCAACAGAGCTTAGAGGGGGCATCCTCAAGCAAGAGATCACAAACTCACATCATTCTTACTGCAAACACAATCATTCTTTGTTTTATAAAGGAAAAAAAGTTTCATAATCTATATTCTTCCTTCTGTCAGTTTCTATCCCCCCAAAAACAATTTTTTAAAGACAATTTGGTCCAGCTTTATGTTTGTTTTCTGTGAAGGGGAATCACTCAACCTTTTTATGTTGCCATTACCAGAAGTTTGAATATGTTTTATAACCAAAAACCAAAACCAAACCCACTGCCGTCAATTCAGGTCCGACTCATAGTGACCCTAGAGGTCAGAGTAGAACTGCCCCATAGACGTTCCAAGGAGTGCCTGGCGGATTCAAACTGCTGAGCTACTGATTAAGAAGCACAGCACTTAACCACTCTGCCACCGGGGTTTCTGTAAAAGAGAGGAGCACTCAGTAAATATTGAGGATAGCTTATTGGCAGACTCTGTTCTGAAGAGCGGTTAGATAATGACATACGCTCTATCTCAGGATGTCAGGTTATGATAGGAGCTCACTGTTGAATGAATAAATAATCCTTAATGCACCAGTCAACTCTTTCTCTGATTTTATAAGAGGAAAGATTCTTGAGTCCTAATCTAAACACTCTTTAAAGCTGTGTTTTGATAATAAATGCATTGATTTACTTGATCTATTGTATTAGATCCTGCTAAAAATCCTGTTTAAAAAAAATCTGTTGTCCTCTATTAAAAGACCAGAATTGACAGTCTGACAGCCAGGAGGGCCTGCTGAGAACATGGGCCCTAGACTTGCTGTTAGCCCAAAGCTGAAACCAGTACTGAACCCAACACTTTAGACAAAGAATGGACTGGACCTTGGGACTAAGAGTGGTACTTCATGGTTTTACACATACATGAGGCTGTCCTATTGGTTTGTTTCTAGAGGGGAGACGAGAGGGTGGAGAGGAGGGGACAAGTGTTGGTTGAGTGGGTAATGGAAGACAAGAGTGAAAAAGAAGAGTGTGCTGTCACAGGGTGAGGAGAGCTGATACAGTTATAGAGAGGCAGGTATGCAAAGTTGACTTGGATTGTAAACTTTCACTTAATCACATACACACACGAAACTGTTGTTGTTGAGTCAGTTCTGACTCACATTAACCCTATCAGACAGAGTAGAACTTCCCTATAGGCTTTCCAAGGAGCACCTGGTGGATTTAAAATGTCAACTTTTTAGTTAGCAGCTGTAGCCTTTAATCCCTGAGCCACAAGGGTTCCAGATTCTGTGACAATATTACAAAGTCCTTACTGTGCTACATTTAAGAAGCATTTTACAAATGCTCAAATCCACTTGTTTTTAATTTAAAGAAGACAAAACAAACAACAACAGAAACCCACGTGGCTACAATGTAAGTAACTTCTCCTTAGTGGTTCTACCTCTTCTAGTTCAGACTTCTGCATGAGACTGTTGGAGGTTTGGTATTGTTCAGACAATTTGTTGATGAGATGGTGCTGCGTTTAATTATCAAATGTCTCCATTTAGGGATTAAAAGTTTTAGCTATGAAGAAATTCACATTGTTCAAGGTACTTTAGTGGATTGCATCTCTTATTCTTTTTAAAAGGTTCATTTAGACAGCAAATTTACAACAGAGGTCTCAGATTGACAGCCTGAATCTAGCTCACAAATAGGTTTTATTTGGCTCAAGCAGCATTCTAAGACAATCTCTTCTCATCATTTAAAAATTGAGGATTTCACTTACTAACATGGATTCCCTAATTTGACAATTTCACAGGCAGCCCTTGTCACCCTAGGCAACGATCAGCCGTAGGTTTTCTGCTTCAGAAAATCTGGGATCTCGGCTTTCCAGCGTGCCTCAGTCCTAGCTTAGCCCAACCTGATTCCCTTTTTATATTGCCACCCTGACCCTGTGACATTTGATTTGTGACTTTTGGGACCGTTAGCTCCCCGAAGGTCAGACCCACGTCTTATTCATTATCAGCACTGCTGCCAGGGGACAGGTTGGTGATTGGTGATCAGTGGAGGATTAAGCTGCATGTATTTATTATAAAAGAACGTGAACTGAGTAAAAAGCATTTGAGCCCAGTGATAGAGAAGAATTTTGTAGCCAGAGTTTATATTAGTGACTTTATTAAAATGGACCTGAAATAATGTTAAGTAATTAGTTAGTCAATTTATTCACAGACGAAGGAATGAGTGAGTCTGTTTTACCATTGTTCTCCCTGTAAGACTTTGAGGTTCCTGGTATGTAACAAATATAACATGCATTCTGTGTATAATAAATTAAAATGTAAATCCCATATACAATAAAATTAGTCACATGTACATAATAAAACACAGTTCCGTATGATCATGAAGCTATTGTAGGACTGGACAACATTTTGCCCTAAGTCAGAGCCAACTTGACGGCAGCTGACAGCAACACTGTAGGACACATGTTCTGTGACTAGATGAACAAATAAATGAACTGTATTTGTATTTTTTTATTTCCCTGGAAAATCAGATAACTTACATCCTCAATATTCCCTCTTCAGCAACCCTCAAAAGATTTTCATACTTTATTAGTAAAAAGGATTGAAAAAGAAGGAAAGAAAAAGTCAAAGTATTAGACATTTTACCTGTAATCAGGACTGACCAGTCTGTTTCCCGTTAGGCAGAAAAACACGAGTGATGGAGTCAGATGCCTATTACAGAGAGGACTGCGCAGCCTTCCTGTTCCTGGGGGAAACCGGGTGTGTAAGACTAAAAACCCAAATGGACTTCTTCCTTAAGAACCATGCTGATCTTTAGTAACAGACTACAGAGCATTCAAAATACAAACCAATCTAAAACGAATCAATACCAATTCCAGGTTTACAAGACAAATTAATAAAATATGTAAATACCAAGAAAAACAAAGATGTTTAAATGGACAACCAAATTCTCTTTCTGCAGGTGTAGCTTAAATATATTGTGGTCAGAACCCATGCTCTGATAACTCTGCTCTTAGAGGCAAGGCTGTCATGAGAGAGAGACAGAGAGACACAAAGAGAGGATTGGGAGCACTTCAGAGACAAGATCCGAGGGAAAAGTCTGGGGCTCGGCACTCAGTTCCCAGCCCCTGGGAGCCATCATGGCAGATGTTTGGACTGAGGCAGTTTGCTAGTCCCCCCAGTGACATCCTTGTAAAGTCAGCTCTGGTAAGTGATATTCTCGATGCTTGTTGTTTTGCCAGAAGTTAGAATATTGCTTTTCTCAAATCTATGCCCTGTCCCTGTGCTCACAAGCCAGTGGCTTTCTTGGAGTCTCTATTTAGAATTGTAGACATCTCAGTAACAATTTAAACAAATATAATGTAACATGTACTACTACTAATCCAGGCATGTGTGGATCTGGGGACTGAAGGAGGCAGTGGAGTGTCAGGATAAAAGCATTATACTACAGCCTGAGGACCCCTGGCGCCATAGTGGTCAAGAACTTGGCTGCTAACCAAAAGGTCAGCAGTTCAAAGCTTTAGAAACCTATGGGGCAGTTCTACCTTATCCTGTCCAGTCTCCATGAGTCAGAACAGCGTCACTGCACCTAACAACACCACTGCCAACTAGGAGGCCCAAGATCTAATTCTGTCTCTGACTCAACTCTGGGTCACCTCAACAATGGAGGTTAACTTTTCTGGGCATTGTCGGCTCTTCCATGGTGAAACACCCACCATTTCTGCTAATCCTTAATTCCCAGAGGAAAAAGATTCTTAGTCTATTCCAGAGCTTCTAGACTCACCACCTCCAGGCAGGATTTTAGATTTAGGTGCCAAGCCACATGCAATACCGGTTCTTTCAGCAGAAACTGAAACTTTCTCAAGTGGGGAACACTGCTGTAGTATTTTAAAAAACATAAATTAGGAAACCATTTATAATTTGTAGTAAGGAACAGGCTTGTACAACGAATCCAAATGGATGAGTGTAAAATGAAGAAGCACGCAGCTCGCTAACTATGAATATCTGAGTATAGTGCTCCTTCTAATTGCTCTACTTGCAATAGAGAGAAATAAAATTGTGAGTGTGAAGTGTATAAAGGATTCTAGCACTCTCCTGAGGCTCAGAGATTCACAGATTGGAGAAAGTGTGTGCCTTTCTGACCACTGAATTCCTCACTCTTACAGCAAGTCAGAAAGCTCTAAGGAGGGCTTTAATGCAACCAGCCTCTGTACTTACTGAAAGACGGCAGAAACCACCGGGGAAACAGCGCCACCTAGTGCCCACATAAAAAACTCCGTGGCGATCCTCTGCGGTAATTGGCCCCAGTAACTTGTAGAGTAGGGCAAAGAAAATAAATCCATCAAAGCTGACTGAGTAACAGAGAGAAATGCCAGCTGAAAGCATTTGTGATTCTTGATGTTTTCAAAAGCCGGGAAACTTAATCCTTGCGTTATGTTTCTTTCTTCGTGCTCAAAAGGCAGCCGAGCTCGTCACTAAGCCAGGGGAGGTAAAGCAGGTCACTAAGTTTATAATGTAGTTGGTAACTGGTTTTCATTTTTTCTCTGCATCCTGGCAGCAGGAGATAGGCAGCTTGTTATAACTTAGAGGGGGCTCCTGGAAAGCCCGCGTGCTGGGTGTATTTCTGTTGGCGTGGGCTCCCTGGGAATATTATTACTTCTTGGAGCCATGGCTTTAATAGCGTTTCTTCCACTTCATTCAGCACAGCACTAAGTTCCAGAGACTCTGGCTCCAGCACATTACAGACGCACATGTTCCCTGCAGCATTACGTCTCCATGGTCCTTTGTGGGTCCCGGCCACACCGCTTGGTCCTGCACGCAGGCTGCACGTGCGCCATTCTCGCAGGCGCAGCCTTTGGCTAGGGTCTTCCCACCGCCCTGCCTCCCTAACTGGTTCGCACCTTTCTCTGCCTTTCTTTCCCTTCTTCTCCTACTCCTGTCCTCTTTCCTCCCTGTCGTTGGACTTCCTCTGCTTCATCATAATAACTCTCTTTTTGGAGCACCTACATGTTCCAGGCACCGTGCCAGACGCTTTACACATAATTTGTCATCTGAGACATCATTATGCCTATCTTGCAGGTCGGGGACTGTGGCTCTGGAGGAGAGGGAAGAGCTCTGTTCTCCCCTCTACTGCTTCCAGTCTTTTGATGTCTCTCTCCCACCATATGGAGGGAGCTTCATTAGCAACAGTGCTCTTGACCGTTCTCTCTGCCCTCTCCCTCCTCCAGAAAGAGACGAGGAGTGAATTAACCTGCTGATGGCTGGAAGGGAGAACCAGGTCTATACAGGATCATTCTCATTTCATGCCTGGAAGCAAGGCTACCTGTAGGCAGCAAGCATTCGGTCTGTTAACCCCAGTCTGTGTGCCTGGGATGGGCAAAATCCACCCCAGTTGACATCAATTGATTCTCGTGGTGAACCCGTGTACTTTAGAGCAGATTTGTGCTCCACGGGCTTTTCTTTCGGAAGGAGATTGCCAGGACTTTCTTCGGAGGCTTCTGTGGTTGAACTTGAACCTCCAACCTTTCAGTTAGTAGCACAGTGTTAAACGTTTGCACCACTCAGAAACTCTGCGATAGGTGGGCAAGTCTTTTTTTGTTTGTTTTGTAATTGCAACACTGCATAAATTTAGCAGTATATACACCAATTTGACAATTTCTGTGTATACAATTTGGTGACATGGATTACATTCTTCAAGTTGTGTAAAATTTCTAAGTCTCCTTTGCCAAAATGTTCCTCCCCCATTAACATAAACTTATTGCCTCCTAAGTTTCTTATCTAATCCTTCAAGTTACATTTGTTAATTTGATCCCATATGGAAAATTCTTAAAAGAGCATAATGCTCAAAGCAAGCATTCTTTACTAATTAGGCAAAACTATTGTTTGGTTTATTATTATTTTGGATCATGATTCTTTTTTTTATTATGCTTTAGGTGAAAGTTTATACACCAAATTAGTTTTCTCATGAAACATTTAATACACGCATTGTTTTCTGACACTTGTTGCCAACCCTGTGACATGCCAATACTCTCCCCTTCTTTGCCTTGGGTTCCCCATTTCCATTCATCCAGGTCTGCTATCCCCTCCTCCTTTCTTCTCTTTGCCCCGGGAAGTCTGTATAATTCTGAGGTTCAGTGGTAGTAACCCCAATTTCCCACAGATGTAAAACAGTCTCCAATATCAACTGTCTTGATGTCTCAATGATTTTCTTCATCTTCTGCCTCTCTTGGTTCAGAACTTCGGTGTGTTCTTTATTGGGCAATCTTGAATGTCTGACACTTAGGACAGCATTTCATTGTTAAATACAGAGGAGATGGTTGGACTTATTTGAGCTCCAACTACAGATGATTCAAAATCAAATGACTTTAAAAAAAAATTAAGAATCAATTTGCTGTGGTTTAGAGAAAGAACATTCTGAACTGTTAATCAAAACATTGTTGTCGCCATTTTTGTTCTTAGTTGCTACTGAGCTGTAACAGAATATCTTGAGCACGAAAGAACAAGATGTTGCTGGGTCTCATACCAATGACAGTGGTTGGTACACCCAAGTCCATTTTTGCAGCCACTGTGTATTTTAAGTGCCTTCCAACATACAGGCTCATCTTTCAGCAAACAGATAATCTTCTGTTATGATCCATGGGATTTTCATTGACTGTTTTTCAGAAATAGATTGCCAAGCCTTTCTTCCTGGTCTTTGTTAGTCTAGGAGCTCTGCTGAAACCTGTCTACCATGTGTGACCCTACTGGTATTTGAAATACTGGTGGCTTAGCTTGTAGTTTCATAGCAATCTGCAAGACACTACCATAGGACAGACTGACAGACAGCTGATGGATCAGAAGATATGGAATCTATATTAGGCTTGGAGTCTACTAGTTGAATAAGAAGGTGCTCTAGGTATTGACTTTCTCATCTTGGCTTCTCCAATTTCTGGGTTGAGGGACCCTGAGCTGGAGACATTGCAAAGAAGGTAGGAAGAAGACTTTTCTCCATTTGAAACAAGATCCTGCGTATGTTAGCTGTCCACTTTTTGGAAGAGCTTCTAGGTACAGAAAATTCATGAAGCATTTACCTATGGCACTCCGTTTGCCTCTGATACGGTCAGAAGTGAGCCTCAGACTTCCTTTATGTGCCTCTGTATACTCTGGTCATGGGACAGCCAGTATGCTGGATTTTTTGAGCCAGAAATTGGGTCTGATGAACTGACAAATTATTTTCTTTCTGATTTGTGAGCTTGTTCCAATGTTATCTATTTTGAATCACATTTAGTCATGCATTTACTAATTTTCATTTACTGAGCAGAATAACAAAATACAGATATAACTGTGGAGCTGAAAGTCACACAAGTAAAGGGGGAGGGGAAAGAGGTACATGGCCTCTGTCCTGGAGAGACAAGGCAGGACTGGGACGTGGAAAAAGCACACAATTTGGCCTTTGCAAGTGTTATCATCACAGTCTCCCTCTTCACCCAGACCCTCACCTTAGTTATAGGATGTCTGGATCCGACTCGACGGCACTTGGCTTTGGCTTGGAGCACCACTCAAAGTTGTCATTTCCCTTTAAGCAGTTACTTGCTCCTCCAGGTACTGACATACTGGACACCATCCATGCCAAATACAGTCTACACACTGAAGAGCCATGACAGAGCCTTCATCTCCGTTCACCTGTCTAAGTCACTGAAGAGAGGCAGAATGGAATTTGTTCTAGATTTATAGGAAGGAGCACTGAGATGGAATATGATTAATAGGAACCAAGCTGGTATTGATGACAATTATGTTGTTAGGTGCCACTAAGTTGGTTTCAACACAGAGCAACCCTATGTAAAACAAAAGGAGACACTAACTGGCCTTGCACCATCCTCATGATCATTGTTGTGCATGCACCCTTTGTTGCAGCCGCTGTGTCATCCCGTCTCACTGATGGTCTTCCTCTTCTTGGCTGACCACCCACTTCACTAAGCATGGTGTCTTCCAGGGACTGGTCCCTCCTGATAATGTATCTCAAGTGTATGAGACGAAGTCTCACCTTAGTAGCTTTCTAAGGAACATTCTGGCTGTATTTCTTCCAAGACAGATTTGTTCATTCTTTTGGCAGTCCATGGTATAGTAAGCACTCTTCACCATCATCTTAACTCAAAGACATCAGTTCCTCTCTGGTCTTCCTTATTCATTGTCTAGCTTTTGCACGTATATGAGGTGATTGAAAATACCATGGCTTGAGTCTGGTGCACCTTCATCCTTAAAGTGACGTCAGTGCTTTTCAACACTTTAAAGAGGTCTTTCACAGCAGATTTCCCCAATACGATGATTGTTTGATTTCTTGACTGCTGTTTTCATGGTTATTGATTGTGAATTCAAGTAAAATGTGGTCTTTGACAACACCAATCTTTTCTCTGTTTGTCAGGATATTGCTTATTGGTCCAGTTGTGAGGATCTTGGTTTTCTTTATGTTGCAATATAACTCATGCTGAAGGATGTAGTCTTTGATCTCCATCAGTAAGTGCTTCAAGATCTATTCACTTTCAGCAGGCAAGGCTGTGTCATCTGCCTATCACAGAGTGTTAATGATATTTCCTCCAATCTTGATGCCCTGTTCTTCACATAATCTAGTTTTTTGGGTTATTTGCTTAGCATACAGAGTGAATAAATATGATGAAAGCATACAACCCTGACATACATCTTTTCTGATTTTAAACCACACAGTGTCCCTTTATTTTATCCATATGACTGTCTTTGTCTATGTACAGGCACTGCACGAGTCCAGTATTCTAGAATTCTCACTCTTAACAGTGTTACCTGTAATTTGTTATGATCCGCACAGTTCAATGCCTTTGCATAGGCAATAAAACACAAGTAAACATCTTTCTGGTATTCTCTGCTTCCAGCCAAGATCCATCTGACATCAGCAATGATATCCCTTGTTCTGGCAGTTCTCTTCCAGTGTACTGCTGCTACTGTTTTTGAATGATCTTCAGCATAATTTAACTTGTATTTGACATTAATGATGTTCAAGTATTTCCTTATTCTATTGGATCACATTTTTTTGGAATAAGCATAAATATGGATATTTTCCAGTCAGTTGGCCAGGTATCTGTTTCCAAATTTCTTGACACAGGCAAGTGAACACTTCCAGCAATGCTTCTGATTGCTGAAACATAGCAGTTGGTATTCTGTCAATACCTGGAGGCTTTTTGTGTGTGTGTGTGGCAATGCCTTCACTAAAGTTTCGGCTTCTTACTTCAGTACCATCAGTTCTTGATCATATGCTACCTCCTGTAATGACTGAACATCAACCAATTCATTTTGGTACAATGACTCTATGCATTTCTTGCACTTTCTTTTGATGCATTCTGTGTCATTCAGTATTTTGCCCATAGAATCAGTCCATCAGTATTGCAACTTGAGGATTAAACTTTTTCTTCGGTTCTTCCACCATGAAAAATGTCAAGCATGTTCCTCTTTTTTGGTTTTATAACTCCTGGTTTTTGTACGTGTCACTATAAACTTTGTCTTTCTGAGATGCACTGTAAAATCTTGCATTCATCTCTTTACTTTGTCATTTCTTCCATTTGCTTTAGCTACTCAACTTTAAAAGTAAGTTTCAGAGTCTCTTTTGACATCCACTTTGTTCTTTTTTTTTCTTGTTTTCTTCAAAGATACCATTCATTCAACTCATCTGGTCTTCAGTCATTAGTGTTCAGTGGGTCAAATCTGTTCCTAGACAGTCTCCAAATTCAGGTGGGATATATTCAAAGTCCTGTTTTTCCTCTCGTGAAGTTATTTTAATTGTCTTCAGCTTCAGCTTGAACTTGCTTATGCCCATGGTCTACTTCCTCTGATGCCCATGGTCTTTTCCATGTTCAGCCCCCAGCCTTGTTCTCACTGATGATTTTGAACTTCTCCATTGTTGCTTTCCACAGATACAGTCATTTGGATTCCTGTGTATTCCATCTGGTGAGGTCCACATGTGTAATTTATCATTTATGTTGTTGAGAAAAGTATTTGCAGTGTAGAAGTCATTGGTCTCATAGAATTCTATCATGAGATTACTGGTGTTGTTTCTATCACCAAGACCATATTTTCCAACTACTGATCCTTCTTTGTTTCTAGATTTCACCTTCCAATCATCAGTAGATTGTCAGTGCATCCTGATTGCATGTTCAATCAATTTCAGATTGCAGAAGTTGGTAAAATTCTTTCATGTCTTCATCTTTGACCTTAGAGTTTGGGATATAAATTTGAGTAATAGTTGTATTAACTGGTTTTCTTTGTAGGTGTATGGATATTACCCTATCGGTGACAACACTGCACTTCAGAATAGATCTTGAAATGTTCTTTTAGATGATGAATGCAGTGCCCTTCCTCTTCAAGCTGTCATTGACGGCATAGTAGATCACATGATTGTCTGATTCAAAATGGCCAGTACCAGTCCATTGAAGATCACTAATGCCTAGAATATTGATGTTTATGCATTCCATTTCAGTTTTGATGACATCAAATTTTCCAAGATTCATATTTTGTGCACTCCATGTTCCAATTATTCACAAATGTTTGCAGCTGTTTCTTCTTATATTGAGTCATGCCACATTAGCAAATGAAGCTCCTGACAGCTTGATTCCATTCATGTCGTTAAGATCAACTCTCCTTTGAGGAAGTTGCTCTTCTCCAGTATCTTTTGAGTGCCTTCCGTCTGGAGGGGTTCATATCCTGTCACATCATAAGACAAAGTTCTGCTGCTATTCATAAGATTTTCACTGGGTGATTCCTCTCCCTGCCCTGCCACCCCCACCCCCCCAAGATAGACCACCAGGTTTTTTCCTGGCTCCAGTCAGTTTGTCATACCATGGGGATTTGCATGTTGCTGTGATGCTGAAAGCTATGCCACCAGTATTAAAACGTCAGCAGGGTCACTCATGGCAGACAGGTTTCAGCTAGGCTTTTAGACTAAGATACACTGGGAGGAGGGGCCTGGTGGTCTACTTCCTCTGATGCCCATGATAGATACTTGAAAAATGCTATGTATCCTTTGTTCCTCCATTCCTTCCCATGGTAAGCTCATTCTCCATCTGAGGTTAAAAGTCCTCTGCGTGCTGATAGTTCCAAAATCTACCTTCAGTCTGGAACTTTTGTCCAGTTTTCCAACTCATGTTTTTCATTACTCCCACACCAGGGAAGGAAACACTTAGATGCCCAAGAGGTAGCTCAAATTTCACACGTCTCTATACTGTCCTCCTGAGTCTTCTCTTTCCTCAGTCTTCTCCGTCTCAGTATGTGGCTTCTTTCGAGTTGCTTGAGCCAAACCTTAGTCATCTTTGACTTCTCTCTTTCTCTCGTATCTCACATACGATCTGTCAGCAAATACTGTCATCTTAACCTTTAAATATATCCAGATTTTGTACATTTCTTCTACTTTCACTGATATTACCCTGGTCCAAGTGACTCTCCTCTCTTGCCCAGACTTCTGCAATAGCCCCTAGTTGGTATCCCTGATTTTATCTTGCTCCCTTTAACCTATCCTGAACCTAGCAGCTAAAGTGCATTTGTTAAGCTAGAAGACTTCCAAGTTCGTGGTGCTCTGCGCAGAACTTCCGCTGGCATCTTATAACAATATGAGTAAAATGAACTCCTCAGTACTCTTAACTGGCCTCATTTCTTCTCTCGTTGTGTTCCTGCCACGTGGTCTCTTTGCCTTTCCCTGAACATAAAAGCACATGCTCACTTCAGGATCTGTGTCCCTACTTGGTCCTCTGCGTGGTCCTCTCCCCCTGCAGTCCGTAGAGATTACTCCTCCGTTCCCTGTATCTTTGCTCAAGTGTTGCCCAGTTAGTGCCCCTCTGGCTCTTCTTCTAAAACTGTACCCCTCACTACCAACCCCCTTACTACCTTCTTTGCTTTAAGTCCTTAGTATCTGTCCCTATTTTGTATGCTCTATATGCCAAAGCCACCAGCCGTCTGTCGGCTTGTTGAGCTGTGGTAACTCGCATATTGCTGTGATGCTGAAAGCTATGGCACTGTTGTTGCAAACACCATCGGTTCACCATGTGGAGCAAATTTTGGTGGAGCTTCTGGACTAAGTAAAAAGGCCTGACAACTGGCTTCTGAAAACCAGCCTGTAAAAATCCTATGTATCACAAGAGAACATTGTCCAATATGGTGCTAGAAGATGAGCCTTCTAGGTTGGAAGGCACTGAAATACGCGGTGGCTACAACAGTGAACTCAAGCACACCAACAACTGGGAAGATGGTACAGGACCGGGCAGTGTCTCATCCTATCATACTTGGGTTGCCATGAGTCAGAGCCAACTCTACACAGCTAACAATGCCGACAACCGTTATGGGACTGCCAATGCTCTAATGCCAGCTGCATCTGTCTTGATTTTCTTTGTGCGTTCTTGGTTCCCAGTGACCTACTGATTTTCTCCTCTGTCTCAAGGGGGCCCACTCCTCACACTGCTGCATACCACCTGTAGGCAGAGTAACTGTTCTCTTATATGAGAAGCAGACCACGTGTCAACATGGACATTTGGAAAGTCTCCATCAACCGTATTTATGCAGCTCCAGTTCTTGACTACACCAACAATCAGGACAATGGTGCAGAACCAGGCAGCTACTCATTCTGTGATACGTAAGGTTGCCATGAGTTGGAGTCATTTCAACGGCTGCTAACAACCCTAACAAGTTCTTGGGGACTGCAGAGATCCTTTCAAATGCTGCGGAATAGAAAGTTCCCTTTCTTAAATGCTTGCTCTGTACAAAACCACCTGTTTGTTTTAGCTCTTTCTGCTGCTGTGGTGTGGCTAACATAGGGTGGAATGTAGCAGAGGAGTTTAAATCTCCCTAGTTTTGATTTTTTTAATGAAAAGTACTTCCAGGCTGTCACGAGGTGTAGCTTTTTTAAGGCAAAGATCTTTTCCCCTCTTCATGACTCACTGTGACCTTATTGTCTGGTTACTTTCTATGTTATGATTGTTTAATGTCTCCCTTACTAACTACCCACAATACCCCTTCCCACTAGCTATGTTAGTCTAAGATTTTATTGTGAAGCGTTCTGTGCCGACTGCAGGGTGAAACGTGAGCTGAGGCTACCAGTAGAAAACAGCAGTAGAGACTGGACTGTGAAGAAACCATGAACAGAGAACCGACCCTCTGGGCATTACGACAGGGCAGGCGGGGCAGCTGGCAGCTGTGACTAGCAGGTGACTCTTCTGCTCCAGTAGTGGCTACTGGCATGTTCCCAGATTAGACTTTGAAGAGACAAGAACTTGCCAGCGCAGGGCGCACATTCTTCTCTGGACATTGGCTTGTCCACGAGTCTTGGAGACATTTGAGAAGAGGGTGGTGGGTAGAGGCAGGTGGGTTTTGGGGGGTAAAAGGAAGGCATTTAATGGGTTGACTTCATCTCTGGCTAGAATACAAAGCGCTATCCCTACAAAGAGTTAAGACAGTTTAGAAATCACCTATCCTTAAAAAGTCCATCTCCTTTCCAGAAATTTAGAAAAGAAATCAGCAGAGAAGTAAGAGCTGTTCTTATAGTTATATATAATACTATCATATATACAAAAAGGGCATTGGTTTTATCCGAGGTCATACAATGTGCATGGTCCAGCTCTTGGAGGAGCTGTGATGTTAGAAACCACTCTGATCCTTTTTTTCTTTTCCCTTCTCCTACTCGCCCTTTCCTCCTTTGATAGGGGACAATAGGAGTATTTGAGACAATAAGACAGACTCTGTGGCTTTTATAGGGAATATGCTATTGGCTTGTAGATGCCACCCATAGGGAAGAAAATTCTGTGAGAGATGAGACCCAGGAGAACCAGGGCCCAGCCAGAGCCAGCCCCTGACAGGGGAATCGCTCACTTGCCATTGTGTGTGTGGAGAAACAGTGACATCCTGTGGCCAGTTATGTTGCTCTAAATGGCCCCTTTATAGATAAAGAAGGACATTCCCTCTGCATGGAAAGATGAACAAGGTTGACTCCTCCTTTAGACAATGCAGAAAGGAAAGTGGGAGGAGGGTGTTCCCTGGGCTTGCTCTCTATGATTCTGGTTTGGTGGCTGTTTCTGATTTAGGTGGGTAAGATTCTTACAACAGAGATTATGCCTGTTGTTAATGATTGATCAATTTGAATGTCACCATTGAGCGTTGAGTGGACCATAATAATAACTGTGAGAATGGTGCGAGGAAATAGTGACAGGAAAGAGAGATGCAGTCCATGTCTTTTTACATAGACACTCCTGCAGATTAATACATAATAATTCAAAATGCCTTCATTGCTTGATACTTAGTATTTCTTTTTTCTTTCTTTCTTTCTCTCTTTCTCCCTCCCTCCCTCCCTCCCTCCCTCTGTCTTTCTTTTCTTTTGTTTAGTTTCCAATGGAATAATTTTATTTTGATCTCACTACTTAGAAGAGAGAAGGGCTGGGAAAGAAAACGACTGGTCTTAAGTTATTCTTAAATACCTATATAATCAATTTATGAAAGCCAAGTATTTTTGAATGTACTCTTCAGGGACCTGGGAGCTTTATATTGGATTCCACATCTTTAACATGTAACCTCCTGTAATGCTAAAGAGCAGCGGACCTTGCCAGCACCCAGCCTTCTGAGTGAAGGAAGCGCCGGGGGTAGATCTCCTTCCTGACTGTAGTGCGGCAACATGCTAGTGCATAGACTCTGTCACACCCCATTCTCCACGGTGATGCTTTGTAACACACCTTGAATGTTGTTGTTTCTACCGTGAAAAAAAGCAACTGCCTCGGGCGAAGTCAGCGGCGCAGAGTGGCCTTGTGTGGACTTTGTGGTTCTGTGCACCTGTGAGGTGTCATCCTGCTGGCCTCTTGCTGGAGGGGAGCGGAGAAGGTGGAGAGAGGGGTACAGGAGATTGCTGGGAGGATGCGGCATGTGGAGTGGAGGGGAGCGGTGTGCTGTCACTGGGCGCGGGATCGGCGGGAGCTGCGCACGGGCGGGCATACGGGTTCGGGCTGCACTGTGCACTTCCACTCAGTCATAACAAACAAATTTTTAAGAAAAGCAACTGTCTTGAGATACTCCTCATGTGTGCTCTGTCTTATTTGTCCCCAGGTCACTGCTCAGAAAATAAGGTCAAAGATAGCATTAAAGCTAAAAGTTTGAGCTCTGTAGTTACATAGTCCCATGTCCAATCCTAGCTCACCACCTACTAGCTTTGTGACTTCAAAAAAAATACCTTAAGTACTCAGAACCTCACTTCTCAGCTTTGGAAAGGAGTTAATAATAATAGCTGACTCCTTAGGACATGACAATCAGTCCCTGTGATGATGTAGGTTAAACAATATTGCTCCTGCCTAGCACAGTTACAGCACATACAAGCGAGCTGCTGCCGCCGATGGTACTGTCTAAGGCTTCTGCCCCAGCAGAGGGCAATCGGATGCCCTGCCCCACCATTACCAAGAATCAATAGTAGGGATCTCTGCGTCAGTATACTGTAGCAGGTTTAGGTTCAGGGAAGGAGAAAAATGAAAAGTGTGTGCTTGTGCGTGCGTGCGTGCGTGCGTGCGTGTGTGTGTGTGTGTGTGTGAGACCCCGTCTGGCCAAAGCGTCTCATGAGCAGTTTGCCGCGGGAAAGTCAGATGTCAGGGCTGCCCAGCAGTGATCAACAATGCTTATGATAGGAAAAGAAGAGATCAAAGAGGAAAGGGACAGGGGTTAACAGTTAGCCAAGAAACTGCCAATAAAAGAAGAAAATGTAAAAGATTAGTGGAAAGTGAGGCTTTCAACACTGAGTATTCTCCCAGGCCATTTTCAGGTTCTCCAAAATCATAACTTAATTCCTGTGTCAATAAGTGTTCCACTTACTTTTCATCTAGTGGTGGAAAAAAGAACAAGGCAAAGTTTCCTCCCAAAGGGCAAAAGGTTCACATTTTTGTCATTGGGTAACTTAACTGAGAGCATTAAAGGTGTGATTTGAAGCTGTTCAAATCTCTCTTCTAGCCGGATCAGCTATTTGTGTAGAAAAATGGGACCACGTCTGCGTATTCCTGTAAGAGCACGCTGCCCACTTTCTAAGCTCCTGCATCCTCCTGCTCACCCTCTGTCACTCTCAATGTTTCCCAGTTTGGGGGAACAACTCCTGGCCTACACAGAGGTGCTTACAAACTTTTTCTTAGGAACTTTTTGGTTTCCAGTTTTCTCACAAGTTTTTTATGCCTTAAGGCCACCACCCTGTTTTACGAGTGACAGATGGATTTACCACATCCTGGCAGTGAAGAAAACACAATTTGTTTGAACATAGGTTCACTTAGGTATTGCTAATAATCAAGGGAAAATGATTCTATAGTATCTCTTGGGACAATTAAGTATGAAATTATTGTACTGCTAATCACTGGAAAGAAAAATGAGAGTCAAAGTCCTTAGAAGGTATTTGAGAGACAACTTGGCTTGAAGGCTTTATTGTCTTGGGAAGGCAGAGAAGTCAAGCTAACCAAGTTTTTACTTGTTTCAATGGAACTTTATCCTGAGCATGTGAAGTCTGAGCCAGGAATGTGAATAATTCTGAGTGCCCCTCCATGCTCATCTGCATTTGGGCAGGGAAGGCATTAAAACGGGCCAGCTTGCTCCTAGGACATGTGTAGGGAAACAAAAGCTGGAGCCTCTGATCCTATAAGAAACAGAGCTGGTTTAATATTACTGGGTTGCTTGTCAAAACACATTAAACTAAGTTTTATACTTTAATATTTAAGTTTTTCAGTACTGTATTTTTATGCATGTAGTGCATGCCTTCTACCATTGTTCACCAACCACACCATCCCCACTGGAGGTATTTTCACAAGTGCCATTATGTCATTTATTTTTTACATGTTGCTGTAGAAAAATTAGCATAGTGTGCTTATAAAAAAATACCTTGAGTGGGAGGGCACAGTTGGCAGACATAGAAGGCACATGTTATTTGTGTAAAAATATGGTATGTGGCTGGGAAGATTGTAGGCAATACTAGAAAGTGCTTAGTGTCATCAGTTTATGCCCATGGGGAACACCCCTGTGGCAGCCCAGGGATGGTGCCAGCACGTTCCGGTTGGCACCCTTTCCCTATATGCTGCCTGCCATTCTCACCTTACCTTTTTATCCCACACAGTTGTTTTCCCCAGTTTATAAGGAGAGAGCTGAAACAGCACTAACATGTGGTGACTGTTCTGGGATAGTCTAGAGAGAGAAGCAGTCAGATGTGTCTATGTATATCCACAATGTATATATGATGTATAGGTATTATAAAAGAAAAAAAATCCAGTGCTGTCTAGTCGATTCCGACTCATAGTGACCCTATAGGTCAGAGTAGAACTTCCTCATAGAGTTTCCAGGAAGCACCTGTCAGATTTGAACCATCGACCTTTTGGTGAGCAGCTGTAGCACCTAACCACTACGCCACCGGGGTTTCTGATATGAATTATACATAAACACAAATTACATATGTATTACACATATATACACACTTTATATAGATATATGTCATATATATAAAGTATATATATATATCATGCACACACACACACACACACAGATCTGTGGTGGCACAATGATTAAAGAGCTCCACTGCTAACTGGAAGTGGTTCAAATCTACCAGCCAGTACATAGGAGAAAAGACCTGGTGATCTGCTCTCATAAAGATAACAGCATAGAAAACCCAGTGGGGCAGTTCTACTCTGAGATACAGGGTGATTGCGAGTCAGAACTGACTTGAAGGCCCACAACCATATAACGTATTCAGAGAGAGAGGGAAAGGAGATTTACTTCAATGAATTGGCTCACGTACCTATGAGGACTGCCAAGTTTAAAACCTACAGGTCAGGTGACTAGAAGAGTGAAGAGTAGGAGTGTTCTGGAAAAATATTTTATAGGCTGAGGCAGAATGCACTTTAGGGAAACTTCCTTTTTGCTGTTAAGGCCTTCAGCTGATTGAATGAGGCCCCCTCACAACATGTATGGTATTGGGGAGAGAATGGTGTGAAACAGGGGCAGAGACATACCAGTGTGAGGGTCTAGTGAAGTTTATCTGAAGAGAAAGAGAATGGGATCTGAGTTGAGGGGTAGTTCAGCCTGTCCCTGGCCAGTAGGGCAAGTATTTTATAGTTTTAAAGTTCTGATGAGGTAGTGTGTGGTGAGAGGATTTATGGTTTGATAAGGAAAGAATGCTAATTGAAAGAGAAGAGGGGGTGGCAAGAAATTCCAATAAGGGGATTTACGTTCTAATAAGGCAGAAGTATTGATTAGAAGGGGCAGGGGGTAAGGTTTATTTATTTCCAAGGTTTCATAGGGGAAGAACTTTGATCAGGAGTGTACGGCTGGCAGGTGTAAAGTTTAGTTTGTGGTCAAATTTCTAAGGGCTGTTTTGGGGTAATGGTGGGGGATGGTGGTTTAAGCTAAACCTTTCTGAAATCCAGAAACAGAGTTCCATCAAGGTAATCAGCTTTAGTTTATGTTGACTGATTTAATCATAGGTAACTACTTTGTAACAGCAACTAGGTTGGTGTTTGGCCAAATGATGGGGCACCATAGCCTAGCCAAGATGACACAGAAAATTAATCACCACAGTGATCCTTCTAGCAAAAATAATGCACAAATTCTCATAATCGGATTACCTGGTGTAGGATTACCTACACCAGTTTGCTAATGAAGGAAGTGATAAAAGTGAGGTTTAATTGTCATCACTTTGGGGGAAGGTGGCGATGGTGGTGGTGGTTTAAGGTGCTCGGAAAGTGATGTGCCTATCAAGTGCTTATGATATTACCTGCTTGGTTTTCAAATGGAGAAGTAACTTTCAAATGGTGAGTGTCTTTAAGATTCTCTGGCATTCCCTAGCAGTAAGGGAAAATGTTGGATGAGTTGCCATTCAAGTCTTGACCATCATTTTCTATTTTCTTCACTAGTGAAAGCTGAGAAGAGAAACAGAAGAACATCGGCATGTGCTTTTCCACCTCAAAAGCAAGGAGAGGCCTTGGAGAAAAGTGTCCACCTGACTCCGGTCAGGTGCCAAGCTGACATTATTTCCGCAGAAACTTCTGGAAGCTTCAGGGTTTATGTTGTAGTGCAGGGCAGGTTCCTTACTGAGGGTTCCTGGGGCCTAGGAGGGTGCCAGACTTCTTCACATCTTACAAGTGAAGCCCTAATTGGTTCATTGTCCTTAAAAGAGCAGGAAAAGTTGGGATTGTGTTTTTTCATTCTTCAAAGCTTCCCATTAAAGTACTGACTTGTTTCAATACACGTGCTTGGGATTCCTTTCTCAGCTGACTCAGTTACTTTGACATTTCTCTTGCTAAACAATGTCTTTTGCTTTAAACACTTTTCTTGTAGCTATTTTAATATATGTAGTTACTTGTGCTAAGGAACTCTCATGATGTAGTACTTAGCTGCTAAGTGTAAGGTTATGGTTTGAACCCACTGAACTGCCCCATGCTAGATCTGTTCCTGCAAAGACTGCAGCCTAGCAAACCCTATGGGGCAATTCTATTCACATAGGATCCCTTTGAGTCAGAATGGACTCAGGGACACCTAACGACAAATGACTTATTCTAGCTTGATGATATGCTGCCTCTTTCAGGTGACTTTGCCTATCTCTGCCTCATCTATTATTTGAGTTTTTCTAGAGTTTAACTATCAAAAGACAATTTTCATTCTAAGCTCTTTGTAGGGAGCGTCTTTTTTGACTGTCCCATACTTCCTTGACTACTATCTTTTTCTTCTATGGTTTTCATTATATCATTCCCTGTCAGATGCCCTTTAAACTTTTTCCATCAGTATAACTTCTAAGCCATCAAGCCATCAAGTTGACTTGGACTCATGGTGACACCATGTGTGTCGGAGTATATATATACATATTTAGCATTAGATTTCCAGGCTTTTCTTCCAAGGTACCTCTGCTTAGACTTGAACATCCAAACTTTCAGTTAGTAGTTTAGAGCATTTGCTTCACCCAGGGACTGTGGTTTAAACCCCACAACCTGCTTGTTCAGTCAATCAATGGAATGTTTTCAAGTTTGGCACTGGATTTAAACTCTAAGCATGTCACATTGTCCTGGGAAAATTTGGGAAATTCCTCCTGTAATAAGCTCTTTCTATAGGACTTGCACTGAAGGAAAAGCTGAGACTTCCACATTCGAGCCCACGTGGTCTCCTTCCTCACCCATGGTTTGGTCTTTTTTTTAGTCTTGACTTCTACCACGATGGCAGCTTTGCGTGGCCCTTACTGACAGTCAGTGTGCCTCAGAGGAAAGTACAAACCTTTGCTCTCACAAAACTCTCTGCGCAACACTGGCTACTCTTTCCCCACCCTGCTAGTGGCACTAGTAGCCATGGCAATCCATTCACAGCTGGCATCCTTGAAGATATCCTTCTTATTTGCATACCATTGCTATTTTCTCTCCAGTCTTCTTTTTCCATCACCTGTCAGTCAGTTTGTCATAGCGTGGTGGCTTGCCTATTGCTATGGTGTTGCAATCTATGCTATGAGTATTTTAAATACCAGCAGGGTTACCCATGATAGACAAGTTGCAGCAGAATTCCTAGTCTAAGGTAGATTAGGAAGAAAGGCTTGGCAGTCTACTTTGGAAAATTAGCTAATAAAAACCCTATGGCTCGTAACAGAATATTGACTGATACAGTGCTGGGGGACGAGCCCTGTAAGTTGTAAGACACTCAAAATTGTGCAGCAATGGATGAAAACACGCCAGTCATGATGGAGATGGCACAGACCAGGCAGCATTTTGTTCTGTTGTACACGGGGTCACCAGGAGGGGGAGCCAACTCAGTGACAACTTCCAGCAAGTCTGTCTTAAAACTTGATTTCAATATATTCATGGCTAAAATTTGTCTATGTTTATATAAAGACATGAGTGTTACTGCCATTTCCAAACCTCTTCCAGGTTATCTCAACATGAGATAGAGTCATTTTGGATATCTAGGCTTTGTAAGAGCTCAAGCTTCAATAAAACTGTCATTGCAGGTACTCAGTCCCTAAGACCAGTGGTTCCCGTTCGCTATTTTCTCCTATTGTCAAAAGAGGTAGTTATAGGACGAATTATATCCATCAGGCTTTCCTTTTCTGCTTGAGTTGGTCTATCTCCTTCCTCCTAATTTGTAAGAGGAGCACTGGAAATGTCTGAGGAAAAGAAGTGAAACATGGTAATTCTGCTAAGGATAGAGAAATCCTGACTGAATTGTAGCAAGAAAACAGCTTGTTAAACACCAGCTGAGGCAGAAGGTTTTGTCTCGTTGGAACTCTACTTATTCAGCGCTTGAATGGCTCTTGGAACAGCAGGAACCTGGGAGTGTCTCTGTATACAAAAGGCAGGCGTGGGGGATGTTAAACTGGCATTCATTTATTGGAATCCATTTTGGGTACTTCTCTTATTTCTCTCCTGGGAAGGCATTGTTGGTGGCATCTTTGAGTTAGATATAGTCATATTTCAGACACTTATACCTTTTGCTTAGAAGGAAGACAGACCAAATCCAAAAATAAAGCTGGTGTATTGCCATAGCACTAACAAATGATATTCTAACCCCCCAAAATATTTTTCTTTTTTTTTAGTTTTTGGTTTTAGACAGAGAAATATACCATCTGTATCTGATCCACACTTCAGAGTAGGGAGTGCAACCATGGGATGACTACATCCGTTACCAGAAGACGGTCACAGTAAATAAATTAATACAGGCTAGGTTTACCCTGTCTACATTTTGTTCCTCTTCTTGTGCATGCTATTGATTGATATACCTTGGGGAAGAGATTCTTCTGACTCAGACATTGAACAAGTTCCTAAGGAAAATATCAGCTTTAAAAGGCAATACAGGAAATAGCAGCAGCAGCAGCAGCAGCAAAAAATCACTAATCTTTCATTTATAAGAGCTACTACTGAACATCTGGAGAGCGTGAGGCTCCTTTAACCCCCAGGGTGCAGGAACAAATGAGCACCAAAGGGCAACCCATGCTAATGTGATGCCATTAATTTGAATACAATGGAGAGCCTCATAATAAACATCTTTTTTAACCATCTGGGTATTCGTTTATACCTTGTCTGCTCCATAGGGCACTGGAGCCCTAGCTTAGCGGGATTAGGAAACCCTTTAGAGGCTGACAAACAGTGAAGATATTTTAAAGAGCAATAGTAAGCTTTACAAAATACTTAATATTTTGTATATAGAACTTTTTTCATCCTAGTCAGTGTGTGTGTGTGTGTGTGTGTGTGTGTGTGTGTGTATTTACAAAGGAGTCCCAAAGTGACACAATGATTAAACATCTCACCATTGGCTGATAGGTTAGTGGTTTAAACCTATCCAGAGGCACCTCAGAAGAACAGCCTGGTGATCTGCTTAAGAAAGATCACAGCATTGAAAACCCAGTAGAGCAGTTTTACTCTTTACGTATAGGATATCTATTTACTTGACAGCAAACCAATACACACACACACACACACACACACACACGCACACATATAAGATCTGACAATTAAGTTCATGAACTTAATTGTTCTAAGTGCTACATATCTCATTGCTGAATATCACTATGGCCACCTTCAAAGTACTCTTCTTGGGATATGCACTGATGCACTGATGCCACAATTCAAAGCAATTTTGGAACTCTTTCTGGAATGGCCATTGTGTACAGTGGCAAGGTGACAAGTTTGCAAACTTAACTGTATAGTTGTCTATTAGGGAGTTTTAGCCAGTAAACAAATAACTGTATCGGAACATCCTTCCTACTCACCTAATCTGGCCCCTAATGATTTTTTGCTTTGTCTGAAGAAAAAGGAAATATTGAAAGGAAGACATTTGGATGACCTTCAGGACATCAAGGTTGATACAATGACAGCTCTGATGGGCATTCCAGAGAATGAGCTCTAAAATTGCTTTGAAAGGTGGACTAGGTGCTGGCATCAGTGCCTAGCTTCCCAAGGGGATTGCTTCAAAGATGACCATAGTGAAATTTAACAATGAAGTATGTAGCACTTTTTCTAGGATAAGTTTTGCAAACTTAATTGCCAGTCCTTGTATATGTATACACACACACACACACACACACACACACACACACACACACACAAGTGCTTGTGCGTGCACATATGTCCGCCATGGCTCTGTCAGTTTCTCATACTGCACTGGATTGCATGGAGTATTATGTTGAAAGCTATGCCACCAGTATTTCAAATGCCAGGAAGGTCACACATGGTAGATGAGTTTCAGCATAGTATCCAGAATAAGACAGATTAAGGAGAAGAACCTGGAAGCTGGCCAGTGAAAAAACATTATGAATAGCAGTAGAACATGGTCTGATATAGTGTCAGATGAACCTCTAAGGTTGGGAGACACTCAAAAGAAGACTGGGGAAGAGATGCTACCTCAAAGTGGGGTCAATTTTAATGACCTGTATGTAGTCAAGCTTTCAGGACCTTTATTTGCTGATGTGGCACTACTCAAAATGAGAATAAACATCAACAATTGGAATGTATAATGTGTGAAGTATAAATCTAGGAAAACTGCAAGTTGTAAAAATGAAATGGAATGTATAAAGATCAATATCCTAAGCATTAGTGAGCTGAAATAGACTGGAATTGGCCATTCTGAATTAGACAATCATATGGTCTACTATGCTGGGACTGAATATGAGAAATGGTGTAGCGTATATCATCTAAAAACAAATTTCAAAACGTGAAGTATAATGCTGTCAATGATAGAACAGCATACATTTGCTTATAAGGAAGACCAGTGGATAGAGCATTATTCAAATTTGTGCGCCAGTCACTAATGCCAAAGGCAAAATAGTTGAACATTTTTATAAGCTTCTATAGTCTGAAATTGATCAAACTTGCAATCAGTATGCATTGATTATTACTGGGGATTGGAATCTGAAAATTGGAAGCAAGGAAAAGGATCAGCAGTTGGAAATTATGTCATTGGTGATACAAAGAACACAGGAAATCTCATGACAGAATTTTTTAAGAACAGCAATTCCTCATTGCAAATGCCTTTTCAATAACATAACAGTGACATAAACTTCATGAGAGAGAAAATAGCAATTAAATCAACAACATCTTGGAAAGCTCAATAATATCCAGCAGAATAAGGCAGGTGTGATCTACAGAACAGACTATCAACTGTTCATACAAAAGTTTAAGATGAAGCTGAAGAAAATTAAAACAAGTCCATAAGGACCAAATTCTGACCTTGAGTGTATCCCACCTGAATTTGGAGACCATCTCAAGAATAGATCTGACACATTGAATGGGAATGACTGAATACCAGGTGAGTTGTGGGGTGACATCAGGGACATCACATATAAAGAAAGAAAAGATCATTAAAAAGGTAGGAAAGAAAGAAAAGACCTAAATAATTATCAGAAGATATTCTCTGGAGTAGCAAAAGCAAATGGAGGAAATGGTGACTTAAAAGAGCTGAAGAGAAGATTTCAAAGGGTAACTCAAGAAGACAAAGTGTTATAATGAAATGTGAAAAAGAAAACAAAACTGGAATTTGAAAATCAAAAGGAAAGAACATACTAAAGCTGAAAGAACTAAAGAAAACATTCAAGCCTTGAGTTGCAGTATCAAAGGACTCTATGGGCAAAATAGTCAAAGATACAGGAAGCATCTGGAGAAGATGGAAGGAATACACAAAGTTATTGTACCAAGAAGAATTTGCAGACATTCATCCATTTCAGGAGGCAGTGTAAGTTCAAGAACTGATGGTATTGAAAGAGGAAGTCTAAGCTGCACTAAAGGCATTGGTGAAAAACAAGGCTCCAGGAATTAAGGAATACCAGTTCAGATGTTTCAACAAACAGATGCAGTGCTGGAGGTACTCATTTGTCTCTGCCAAGAAATTTGGAAAAGAGCTACTTTAACAACTAACTGGAGGAGATCCACATCTGTGCCCATTCCAAAGAAAGATGATCCAATACAAAGGGTAGATTACTAGATAGTGTCATTAATATCATATACAAGTAAAAGTTTGCTTAAGAAAATTAAAAACAACTGCAGCAGTATATTGTTAAGGAAATGCCAGAAATTCAATCTGGATTCAGAAGAGAACATGGAATGAGGAATATCTTTGCTGATGTTACTTGGATCCTGGCTGAAAGCAGAAAACACCAGAAGGATGTTTCCCTGTATTTTATTGACTATGAGAGGGCATTCAACTCTGTGAATCTTACCAAATTATGGATAAACGTGTGAAGAATGGGAATTCCAGATGTTTAATTGTGTTCTTGTGAAGCTGTACGTAGACTAAGAGGCAGTCATTGAAACAGAACAAAGGGACACTGCATGACTTAAAATCAGGAATGGTGTATCCTTTCACCACACTTATTAAATCTGTATGATGAGCAGATAATCTGAGAAGGTGGACTGTATGAAGAAGAACACAGCATCAGGACTTGAGGAAGACATATTTACAACCTACAAGCATGCAAATAACACAACCTTGCTTGCTGTAAACAAACAGGACTTGAAGCACTTACTGATGAAGATTAAAGACTACAGTCTTCAGTGTGGATTACACCTCAACATAAAGAAAACAGAACAAAAATCCTCACAACTGGAGCAATAAGCAACATTATGATAAACAGAGAAAAGATTGAAGTTGTGAGGGATTTCTTTTTACTTGGATCCACAATTAATGCTCATGGAAGCAGCAGCCAAGAAATCAAAGGATGTGTTGCAGTGGGCATACCTGCTTCAAAAGACTCCGTCAGGTGTTGAAAAGCAAGGATATCTCTTTGAGGATTAAAATGAGTTCTATCCCACCATGATATTTTCAGTGGCCTCATATGCAATAAATAAGGAAGATAGAGAATTGACACCTTTGAGTTATGTTGTTGGCAAAAAAATTTAATATACCATGGACTGCCAGAAGAATGAACAACTCCATCTTGAAGAAGTGCAACTGGAGAGCTCTTTGGAAGGGAGGATAGTGAGAATTTATCTCCCGCACTTTTGGTACAAATATTGTTAGAAGGTATCAGTGCCTGGAGAAAGAAACTATGCTTGATAAAGTAGAGGATCAGCAAAAAAGAGAAATAACCTAAAGGAGATGGATTTACATAGTGGCTGCAACAACGAGTGGAACATAGTAACAGCTGAGGACAGTGCGGGACTTGGCATTGTTTCATTCTATTGTACACAGTGTCACTATGAGTCTTAAGTGACTCAACAGCATCTGACAAGAACTATATGTATACATATGTAAAGACATATATGCACCTGTAAGTATGTATACACACATATATCCATGCATTTGTATACATATATATAATCACTGCATATAGATACACATCATACATACAATGAACACATATATGCAGGCATTTATGGAAACCCTGGTGGCATAGTAGTTAATAGCCATGGCTACTAAAACGTCAGCAGTTTGAATCTACCAGACGCTCCTTAGAAATCTTATGAGGTGGTTTTGCTCTGTCCAGTAGAGTCAGCATTGACTCAATGGCAATGGGTCAATCCATTGCAGTCAAGTTGATTTTTCAACCATATTTGTATATGTATATGAGGACTTCCAATTAAGGTCACAAACTCATCCTAGAAAAATTGCTACACACCTCATTGCTGAATATAACTACAGTCACCTTCAAAGTACTCCCCTTGGGAAGGTATGCACTGATGCCAGCACCTAGTCCACCCTTCAAAGCGATTTTGGAACTCATTTTCTGGAATGGCCATCAAAGCTGTCGTCCTATTACCCTTGATGTCCTGAATATCATCCACATGTCTTCTTTTCAATATTTTCTTTATTTTCAGGTAAAGAAAACAGTTACTAGGGCCAGATAAGGTGAGGGTATTCCAATACAGTTATTAGTTTACTGGCTAAAAACTCCCTCACAGACAACTTTACAATTAAGTTTGCGAACTTGCCACTGTGCCACCGTGCACAATGGCCATTTCAGAAAGAGTTCCAAAATTGCTTTGGAATCGGCACTGGCATCAGTGCCTAGCTTCCAAGGAGAGTACCTTAAAGGTGACCCTAGTGGTATTTAGCAATGAGGTGTGTAGCGCTTACAACAATTAAGTTTGCAAACTTAACTGTTAGACCTCATACATATTTATACATGTAACTATACACACATGTGCATATGTATATTGAATTGATTCTGAATCATAGTGACCTTATATGACAGAGTAGAACTCCCCTACAGAGCTTCCTTGGTGGTAGTCTGTATGGGTACAGATCACCAGGCCTTTCCCCTGTAGAATGGCTGGTGAGTCTGAAGTGCCAACCTTTTAGTTTGCATCCACCGTTGCGTTGCCAGAGTTCATATAATGACCAAAAGGAAAAATAAAAAGATCATACAATTCCTAGAAAAAAAAATCTTTTTTAAATTTCCACGGGGATGTTGACTAATAGGAATATCTATGTTTATTTCCCACTCAGCATTTAAATAAGCATTTTAAATAAGGTGTCAATGTGTTGGGGAAGAACAGCAGAAACAACAGATATCAGCTAAGATTAATACGATACTCATATCTGAGGGGAAGGCGTAAGGCCTATCATGTACTTGAAATTGTCCAGCTTTTTCTATCACTGATTTGGGACATAGAATCTGAAGAAATTTTAACTCCATTAAGAAAATATGGAGACGAATTTGATACCACTTGTTGTCTTTTCCTCCTTCCACGGCCTCACGGGATCACGTGAACATGCTGAGAGTTGCTTCGTAAAGGAGCTCCGGACAAGCAGTCAAAGCAAGAAGTAGTGTGGTCATGCTACAGCGGTAGGAGCAATACCAAGTTGAGAAAAGGGGAAGTATTTCTAAACATGCCCCCTTTTATGATCCAGAAAAGATTTTCCATCCCTTTCTAAAGGAGACACTGGCCATTGACAGCAGAGGCCAGAGCTGGCCAAAGCTGGGTCTTTCGGCTCACATGAAGTTAGAAGTGTTTTGAAGTCTTTGCCAATATTTATAAGAGTAGCTAGATTTTTTTATTTCTCTTGAAAAATGGAAAAATCTGGTAATGATGGTGGCCCTGATCTCACATGACAAAAGTAATTTGGCAAGGAGATTGGCTGGAACCCTTAGACGTAGCATATCCTCTCTCAGGCAGTGGACGTCATCTAAGTTTCTTTAGAGTCACTCGAGTTTGCACCATTTGTATAGTGGAAGCTATTGAAGGCACATTTCAAAAAATTTGAGTAACACACCTGATGTGTGTGAATAGAGAGCAGATCTCCTGTGTATTTATCATTTATTTAAAACCCTGACAAGATTGCTTGGTTAGGAATGCCCCTCACGGAGTAAGAGGAATGGAGAAAAAGTTTCAAACACTGTGGCAGGTCCTGGCAAGAGAAAACAGCAGTTGACAAACGCCTCTGTTCATTTCTTCCTCAAAGTTCCCTGTGTATCTTTACTTTAAAGCCATAAATAGCTGGGAAACAGGCCTGAGGCATTGGTGGTTCAATGGTAGAATTCTCACCTCCCACAGGTTGATTCCTTGCCAGTGAACTTTACATGCAAACACCACTTGTCTGTCAGTGGAGACTTGCATGTTGCTGTGATGGAGAACAAGTTTCAACAGAACTTTCAGATTAAGATAGACTAGGAAGAAAGACTTGGCTATCTAAATCTGAAAACCAGCTAATGAAAGTCCAGTAGGCCACAGTAGCCTTATCCACAACTGATTATGGAGATGGTGCAGAACTGGGCTGCATTTCATTCCATTGCACATTAGATTGCTATTAGTGGGGCTGACTCAAATGTAGATTTGAAAATCTATGTACATCAGTGAAATGAGGCAGTTACTGCAGCGCGTAACATTCTGCCCAGCCAGGCCCATCGTAATTAACTGAGTACAAGAGTTTTCCCGGGATGTAGGGCAGATTCCAGAAGCAGTGCCCCCTAGACCTTCCTATGAAGCACTGGTGAATGAAGAAGTTGCTCTTTACAGGCACAGATTACTCTCCTCACTGGCAGATGGTTCTAGATGTTGGTGGCCTATAAGACGGCATGAGAAGAAACAAAGCTTTGCAACTAGTACTTCAAAACAGGGAGAGTCACAGTAAGAACACAGGTCAATATCCAACCTTTTAGAGAGGTGAAAACTCTTTTCACTCAGAGGCAGCTGTAAGGGTACAGGTGCAGACCCTAGTCTTTACTCACTGGGAATGAGTTAGATGTGGGCACGTCACCAAGACAGCCATGTACAAAATGCTGCCTGTCCTATGAAACAAAAGAAGAATACTAAATACAATCCAACATTTTGAAGGTCACGTTAGCAGGGGCAGGGGTCTGGGAACCATAGTTTCAGGGGACATCTAGGTCAACTGACAGAACTTTTTAAAAATTTTTATTGTGACTAAGAGAAAGTATACAATCCAAATTAAATTTGCATGCCACCTTTCTGCAGCTCCTTCTGCTGTCCTTCACCAGTGACAGCACAGTGCTCCTATACTTGTCATATCCTCTTAATCTTCTGTCACTTCTTCTCCACCCTCTCCTCTCTCGTCTAGAAAGAGACCAGTAGGACAGCATGCTATAAATGCATAGAACCGTAAAGTACACACACCACATGGCCACACCGTGTCCTCGAATCCAGTCCATTTTTGTCCAAGAGTTGACCTCAATAGGGTTTTCTGGTCAGGGACAGCAGCAAGTCAAGGGGCCATGCTCCCAGGGGCTTCCCCAGGCCACCAGACCATCAGCTGTGGTCTTTTAGTAGAGTTCTTCAGCTGCACCCCTCTTTTTCTCGGGTTGCCACAGAGACTCAACCTTGTGTGTCCCATCACGGCTGTCTTTGGTGGTGGCCAGGCACCACCTGGTTCTTTAGGTCACATGTTGGTACAGTGTCTCATTCACATGGGTCCTTCTGTCTCCTGGGCTCCTTTTACCTCGTGTCTTTGTTCTCGGTGATCATCGGTTCTGAATGCACTGGGACAATTTGATGTGCCTCAGATGGCAGCTCTCTAGCTTTTGAGACTCCAGACGCCACTCGCAAATATGGGATGCAGAAGACTCTCTTAGAAATAGGCAAATTATGTCAAGTGAACTTGATGTACCATGAGAGCTTGGTCCCCAGACCCCACCCCTGCTACTCTATCCTTGCACTAATGGGTTAAGATTAGAAGAGTTTTCAGTTTATGTTGAAGTCCAGTTAACTTGATCTATTTTCTACTGTGTGCTGTCACTGCTGTCACCTATTTGTATCAACTATCTAGTCTATGACCAACTGTCTCCCTCCTGCTCCACCTGTGTAGTCATCAAAGAATCTTTTCTTCTATACATGAGTCTATTTTTAAGTCCTTATACTAGTATTTGTCCTTTTCCTGCTGACTGATTTCACTCAACACAGTGTCTTCCACTTGAAACCAGGTTATGAGATACTTCCTAAAGTCATCATTGTTCTTTATCATTGCACAGTGTTCCATTGAGTATATGTACCATAATTTGTTTATCCATTCATCTGTTGATGGGTATCTAGATTGATTCCATCTTTTGGCTATTGTGGACTGTGCTGCAATAAATAGTCTTGTGAATGTGTCTGTTCATGTGACAGCCTTTGTTTCTGTAGGATATATTCTGAGCAGTGGGATTGCTGAATCAAATGGTATATCTATTTCCGGTTTTAAGGAAGCACCAAATTGCTTTCCAAAGTGGTTGTATCATTTTGCAATCCCTCCAGGAGTGTAGGAGAGTTCCTATTTCTCCACAGCCTCTCTAACATGCATTATTTTGTGTTTTTTGTATCATGGCGATCCGACTCGACGGCAGTTGGCTGGCTGGCCAACCTTGTTGGGGTGAGATGGTATCTCACTGTAGTTTTGATTTGAATTTCTCTGACAGTTAATGATGGTGAGCATTTTCTCATGTGTCTTTTGGCTGCCTGGATATCCTCTCTGGTGAGGTGTCTGTTCATCTCCTTTGACCATCACTTGGGTTATTTACCTTTTTCTTGTTGACAGTTTGCAGTGCTTTGTAGATTATAGAAATCAGACATCTGTCTGACATGTAGTTGCCAAATATTTTTTCCCATTCTATAGGTGATCTTTTAACTCTTTTGATAAAATCTTTGCATGAGCAAATGTTTTGGATTCTTAGTAGTTCCCATTTATCTGTTTTCTCTTCTGTTGATTGTTCTTTGTCAGATTTTAAAGTCTGTCTAAGCTGTGTATTGAAGCTGCCATTGTTGATGCTATTTTTTCTGGCATGATCTTTATCTTTTCAGGTTTGATATTTAGGTCTTTGTTCCATTTTGAACGAGTTTTTGTGAAAAGTATGAGTTTTGTGAAAGGTAAGGGTTTTGTTTCAGTTTTTGCAGATGGAGATCTAATTCAGTTTTGCCAACACCATTTGTTAAAGAATCTGTTTTTACCCTAGTTTACAATCTTAAGGCGTTTGTCGAATATCTATTGTTCATAAGATGGTGGCATCTCTGGGGTCTCAACTCTGTTCCATAGGTCTACAGTACCAGGCTGTTTTGACTTTGTGGCGGTGAAATAGGTTCTAAAGTCTGGTAGGGTGAGGCTTCTTACTGTATCCTCTTCTTCAGTAATACTTTACTTATCTGGGGTTTCTTCCCTTTCCAAACAAAGTTGTTGATTTGTTTCTGCATCTCATTGAAAAATGACACTGGAATTTGTATTGGGATTGCATTGTATAGGTAGATCGCTTCAGGTAAAATAGACATTTTCACAATGGTAAGTCTTCCTATCCATGAGCAGGGTAGGTTTCTCCATTTATGTAAGTCTCTTGATTTCTTGCAGTAAGGGGTTATAGTGCTCTCTGTATAGGTCTCTTTCTAGTTAGATTCCTAGGTATTTTAACTTCTTGGGGGCTATAGTAAATGGTATTAATTTGGTGATTTCTTCTTTGATGATCTGTTTGTTGGTATAAAGGAATCCTACTTATTTATTTATGCTTGTCTTATATCCTGATACTTTGCTGAACTCCTCCATTAGTTCCAGTAGTTTACTTATGGATTATTTAGGATTCTCTGTGTATACAATCATATCATCTTCAAGTAGGGAGATTTTCTTCTTTGCCAATTCTGATGCTCTTTATTTCTTTGTCTTGTCTGGTAATTCTGGCTAGAACCTCTAGTACAATGCTGAACAGAAGTGATGAGAGTGGGCACCTTTGTCTAGTTCCTGTTCTGAAGGGGAATTCTTTCAGTCTCTCCCCATTCAGGATGACGTAGGTGGCTGGCTTTGCATAGATGCCCCTTATTGTGTTGAGGAATTTCCCCTCTATTCCTATTTTTCTGGGAGTTTTTAGCATGAATGGGTGTTGGACTTTGTCAAATGCCTTTTCTGCTTCAACTGAAAAAATCAGGTGATTCTTATTTTTGTGCTATTTATGTAGTTGATCACATTAATTGTTTTTCTGATGTTAAACCAGCCTTGCATTGGGGGTATGAATACAACTTAGTCATGATGAATTATTTTTTTAATATTTTTTTTAATTCTATTCGCGAGGATTTTGTTGAAGATTTTTGCAACTATGCTCATGAGTACTATTCGTCTGTAATTTTCTTTTTGTGGGACCTTTCCCTGGCTTTGGTATTAGGGATGCATTGGCTTCATAAAACAAATTTGGGAGCATTCCATCCCTTTCTATGCTGTCAAATATTTTCAGTGGTATTGGAGTTAACTCTTCTCTAAAAATTTTATAGAATTCTCTGGTGAAGTCATCTGGGCCAGAACTTTCTTTGGTTGGTATTTTTTGGATGAGTTTTTCAATCTCTTCCTTTATGATAGGCTTATTAAGTTGTTCTACTTCTCCTTGTGATAATTTTGGTAAGTGATATGAATCTAGACTTTCCTCTAGATTTTCAAATCTGTTAGAGTACAGTCTTTTGTATTGTTATGACATTTTTTATTTCAGTTGGGTCTTTTGTAACATCTCCCATCTCATTTCTTATTCAGGTTATTTATTTCCTCTCCTGTTTTTCTTTTGTAAGTTTAGCCAATGGCTTATCAATTTTGTTGATCGTTTCAAAAAACCAGCTTTTGGTTTTGTTACTTTTTTCAATTGTTCTTCTATTCTGTAATTAATTTAGTTCTGCTCTAATCGTTATGATCTGTTTTCTTCTGGTGCCTGAGGGATTCCTCTGTTGGTGTCTTTCTACTTAGTCAAGCCGTAGGGTTAAATCTTTGGTTTGGGTCCTTTCTTCCTTCTGCGTATGTGCATTTATTGAGATAAATTGACCTCTGAGCACAGCTTTAGCTGTATCCCATAGGTTCTGGTAGGATGTGTTTTCCTTTTCATTTGATTCCATAAATCTCTGTATTTCATTCTTGATTTCTTCTATAACCCATGGCTTTTTGAGCAAGGTGTTCACTTTCCATGAATTCAAATTTCTATGTTTCTTTTGCTCTTTATTTAAACTTCTGTGGCTTTATGGTCCAAGAAGATGCTTTGTAATAATTCAATTATTTGGATTTTGTTGAGATTTGCTTTATGTCCTAACACATGGTCTCTTCTGGAAAATATTCTATAGACACCGGAGAAGAAGGTGTAGTTATCTGGTGATGGATAAAAAGTTCTGTATAAGTCAACAAGGTCTAGTTGTTTAATTGCCATAATAAGATCTTCTGTATCTTTACTGAGGTTTTTTACTAGATGATCTATTCATAACTGAAAGGGGAGTGTTGAAGTCTTCAGCTACTACTGTGGAGTCATCTATCTCATTTTTCACTGTTGGCACTGCTTGTTCAATATATTTAGATGCTCCGGTATTGGGTGCATAAATATTTAATATTGTTATTTCCTACTTATGATGGAACCTTTCAGCAATAAATAGTGACCATCCTTGTCCATGGTGATGGATTTTACATTAAAGTCTATTTTATCTAAGATTAGTAGTGCCACTCCTGCTCTTCTCTGTATGTTGTTGGCTTGGTATAAATTTTACCTCCTTTGATTTTCAGTTTGTTCATATCTTTGAGTTCTAAGGTGTGTTTCTTGAAAGCAACATATAGACTGATTTTGTCTTTTGATCCAGGCTGTCACTCTCAGTTTCTTTGTTGGAGCGTTCAGTCAGTTTACATTCAGTGTAATTGTTGATAGGTTTGTGTTTAGTGCTGTCATTTTGATACATTTATTATTGTGTTCTCAATGTTTTCTATGTTGCTCTTAATATTCTATTCTGGGTAATCTTCTTTGTGGGTTGACTTGCCATCTTTTTCAGTGTTGTTTTTGTGTTTGTTGAGACTCCTATGTTATATTTCTTGTTTTGATATGTTACACTGTTATTTTGCTTTGTGGCTACCCCTATGGTCTCCTCTACTATTCTAAGTTTGAACCAGACATTAACTTCTGCATATCTTTTTAATTTCCTCTCCTTCTAAAAGGGTTGTAACTACTGAAATATGTCACCCTTTTTAGTGTGATGACGTCGTCATTTTCATGATATGATCACTGGTTCCCTTCTTTTAATATTGTGGCTTTGATTGAGCTTTGTGACTTCTCTAACTGAGTAGGATTCCAGATGCTGTGTCCTGCATTGCTCCTCAAGTACACACTTAATATTTTTGTTTTTCTAAGCAAAGAGCTTCTTTCAGTATTTCTTGTAGTTTTGGTTTGTTTTTTTACAAAGTCTCTAAGCTTCTGTTCTTGAAATGTCTCAGTTTGAGAGACAGTTTTGCAGAATATATAATTCTTGGTTGGAAGTTTTTCTCCTTCGAGGCTTTGTCTGTGTCATCCCCCTGCCTCCTTGCCAATGTCATTTCTGCTGAGAAGTTAGATGGAAGCCTACAGGTCTTACCTCTGACTGTTAGCTTTGCTTTGAGCCTTGCTAACTTTATCAGATTCTCTTCATATTTTGTTATGTTAACCTTTGGCTTGGACTATAATATGTCTTGGTGTCTTTCTTTTGGTTTCTAGTTTTTATGGCTTTCAATATACATCTTGGATATCTATGTTCTTTTCTTTCATGATTTCAGGGAAGTTTTCTATCAGCAACTCTAGAACACTGTATTTTCAGCTATCCCTCTCTGTTCCAATTATTTGTAGATTATTCCTTTTAATAGACTCTTAACACTTGTCTTTATGCTTCTTCATTTTTTTTGTTTCTTTTCTCTGATTTCTCCTCATAAATGCTGGAGTCAGTTGCTCTCTCCTCATGTTCACTAACTCTGGCTTCCACTTCCTCAGTTCTGTTCTTTTGGCTTTGGATTGAGTTGTTTAATTCTTAATTTAATTATTGATCATCCAATTTGATTGTTGATCTGCTGGATTTCAGATGGTTGGTGTTCCATCAGCTCAAATAGCTTGCTTAAGTTTTCTTTTCTTTTGTTTTTACATTTCGTTTAATCTCTAGGAGTGCTCTATATGTAATTCTTTTGTATTTGACCTCTAATAGTTTCCGAAAGGCTTCTTCATCTGGGAAGTTTTTTGATTCTTTATTTCGGGAATTTTCTATAGCCATGCCAGACTGTTTCTTTAAGTGGTTAGCTGTTGTTTGTTGCCTTTGCAACATGAATAAGCTGTTTGGTTTCTCTGTGGTGTTACCTCAACAGGGGCTGAGATGTAGTTGTAAGATGGAAGTTGGTCTCCAGCCACCTCTGTGTACTCTAGTGACTGGCCCCAGGTGTACTTTCTGGGGTGACAGGCTCTGGCTCCTAGCTGGCAAAGACAGCACCCTACTTATGGAGTTACTGGGGGGCCATAAGCTGATGTTATGATATGGATCAATGAAGGGTGGAGAAGATGCTCCGGGCTGCTCAGCAGTCAGTTCTCCAGATGGTCTTATTTTAAAAAGATACTTTATTGCTAAGTAAGAAGCTGTCTAATAGCTGCTGAAATTAGTCAGGACCTCAGGTGTGGCAAGTACCACATTCCTGCTGACAATGAAAGCACCTCATAGGCTGTCCACTAATGCTATAGCATGGTCTAAAGTAGGGAGAGCTTGCAGCTTTGCTGCCATCCTTTGCCAGGTCCCATCTGTAATTCCAGGCACTGCTGTAAGCACTTTCCAGATGGTGGCTGCTGTTCCATGTGATAATTAGCCCCAGCTAAGGCTTCCAGGTAGGTGACTTCACTTCCTAGCTGACAAGATGGTGTCTCACCTAAGCTGCCATGCCTGCTGTAAAATAGCAGAATCTATGGCACAGCTCAGAAAAGAGAGGGTAGAGGTAAGGTGGTGCTCTCAGTCAGCAGCTGAGCTCTCAATATGTGGCTATCCCAAGCCCAGTCTCTCTGCTGAGCTATATGCTGTTTACTTCAGCACTGCAGTTCAGTGTATCCACCAGTTCATGCCCTGGTCCCACCTCTTGGATAACAAAGAATTTGTCAGCACCTGTAGTCTTACCAAACAGTGAGTTAACAGAAGCAGTACTCAGCACTACTGCCTCATCTTTGAGAGAGGTAGTTTCCCGCTCCTGGCCTGTAATCCAATCTGACAACCCTATGCCAGATCCTAGGGCTTCCTGGATGTCAATGCTGCTCTGTTCAGTTATCATTCCAGGCCTTAGTTCTCAGAGTGAATTGAGGAGATATGTGTCTAGTCCATCATCTTGGCCCCTGCTCCATATTTTTTTGTTTGTTTGTTTGTTTGGAAAATGCTCTGCATCCCATTTTGGTGAATGGCATCTGGGGTCTTAAAAGCTAGCAAACTGTCATCTAAGGAGCATCAGCTGGTTCAATCCACCTGGAGGAGATGAGAGAGAAGGACATCAAAGACATGTGGAAAATATAAGCTCAGGAGACAGAAAGAGTCAGCATGAGACTGGAAGAACTAGATGGTGCCCAGCTGCCATCAATGACTGCCTTGACAGGGAATAAAATGTAAAATCTATGATGTAGCTGGTCAAAAATGGGGGTGCAGGTCTGGAACTCTATTTAAAGAGCAGACTTGACAGTTTGACATCCTGGAAGGTACCCTGGGAATATTGCCTATACACTGGCTCCTAGCCCAGATTTGAAACCAGTACTGAAGCCAACTCTTCAGACAAAAGTTGTGCTGGCCTATAAGCGTTAGATTGATGCTTGTGAAGTGTGTGCTTCTTGGCTGAAATATGTACACAAGGCTGTCAGAGCAGTTCCTCTCTAGAAGTGAGGTGGGAGGGTAAAGAGGAGGGGACCAGAGTTGTTTGAATGAATACAGGAAGTACAGGGTAAAACAGAGGAAGATGCTGTTATGGGGTTGGGAGAGCAGCTAGAGTTGCATAGAGGTATATGTGTGGGGCTGTAATCTTTCACTTAAAGCACAATAAAATATTTTAAAATAACAAAAGAAGAAGAATATATTAGTTCTCTTTAATTGGATATTGTTTACAGATAACCATTAACAGTTTGTTCTGCCTTCTGCAAAACTCACTTAAAATGTACAGCCACTTGGTGGCTGCTCTCTACCAGCATTATTCTGTCATTTCTCACAATTTTGAAGTCATTGCCCTATTGGCTCTGTGCTAGTGCTCCTGCCTGCTCAACCCTTGCTGGGCTGAGGGTGTTTCTAGCAGTGCTGAGGGTGTTTCTAGCAGTGCTGAGTGAACAAGAGCTGTATTTCAACACATTCTCCATTTCCTGGGCCCTTGGCTGCCCCTGCCATTCTGGAGAGGAAGCCAACCTGTCCAGTGGGCATGAGTGGTTATGATTTAAGCAATGCCAAGTGCCTTCCTCTCCACAGGGAGCAGAGTTCTCTGTCTCGTAGCATTCCTGGCCATCTCGGCTGGGATACAGAGACCACTGTGGCACCAGAATAATCTTGGCTAGTTCTTTCACAGCTTCTGCTTTAGGAATTGCCATGCCCTACCCCGTGGCGTATGACACCTGGAGCATGAATGTCACATGACTCAGAAACCTTACCTCCAACACTTCTCTCTACATCCCAGCCCGTGCTCACTTTTAATATTCTGCATCAAAAACTCTAGAATGAGTGCTTCCTTACCAGGAGTGAGGTAGGTGATGCACACATACCTTCCAGGAGCAAAAGCGCTCTGTGAAGGACAGGATGAAGCTCCACTTCACAGGGAGCAATGGGCAGGGCAGCAAAGATGAAGTCCTGGGGCAGAAAATGCTTCCTCCACTGACCCTGGAGGTTTTCTGCACGTGTTCTCAGTTACAGATTCTCTCATTTTCTCAATGACAACTCTCCTTTTTCAGTCTCTCTGTGGGTGCAAGAACCACACACAACTAGATATGACCCCTAAGGATTCCAACCATCATTTCATATGTTATCTTTATTAGTTTTGCATTGAATTTAATGGACTTTCATGATCTTAAAAGTTGACTAGATCTTTAAGGCAGCAAAAAGATGAAAACAGAGAGTACGTGTGGGAATGGATTAGTTTCCAAGGGCTGCTTTTATAAAATATTTCCAACTGGATGGCTTAAAAGAGTAGAAATTTATTCTCTTACAGTTGTAGAGGCCAGAAACCTGAAACCAAGGTATCAGCAAGGCCATGCCATTTTTAAGTATGCTAGTGGTTTGCAATCAGCTGCTCACCAAAAGGTTGGCAGCTCATACCCACCTAGAGGTACCTTGGAAGAAAGTCATAGGTAATAGTCTGGAAAATGCTATGGGGTACAGTTCTAATCTGCACACATAGGGACACCATGGCTCAGGACTGACTCTACAGCAACTAGTGATGGCAGTAACTATCAATAGAAAGACTCTACGCAGCAGGAAGCTGGCAGCCTGCAGTACTGACCTCAACAATTTATCAAATCCAACCAGCTGAATAAAACCCACAGAATTGAAGGATTTAACTGAGAAATGAAAGTGATTTTCTCCTTAAATTTCTAGATTGATTTGTCCACTTGGCCTGACTCTTGCTTGATCTGCAAGGAGGAAATCTAGGGTGACTTTCTCTCCAGTTAGAACCCTGTCTAGTGAACTGAGGCTGACTTGAGTGCCTTCAAGCTCCAAAATGCTGTCACTGATCTCTTCAGCTAAAGACAAGGATAAATCTTATACTACTTGGCTAATTGGATGACTCCCATCCTAGGGATAATAGCCTGAAGGGTATGCATAAATAACAAATTAGTTATTTGTCTAGGAGCTCTCCTAAGTAACCAAGGGTAGTCTTCAGAGTGATCTTCATAGTCACCTAAGGGCTTCACAATTTATCAATGATGTTTCCTGAACACTTGAGGTTTTTTATGACCACCCCTGAGATGCAAGTTAATATGTGGCTTCTACACAGAAAGTATAGTCCCCCAGGAATATCCATGATCACATTGAAAAGGAAATGTTGCAACTGACACTTTTTCCCTGAAGATAGAACCTATATCAGTTGGAGGGTACAGGCTGACAGTTCTTTCAACTGGGTATCCCAGCAAGCTGGCTGATCTCAGCCTTCCTAGTTCAGTTCAGGTAAGCATAGTCCTCATTGTTTTGGTTCTAGGTTAGTTAGTTCAAATTGTCTTGTTTCTCCATGACACTAGAGAGGGAGAGGAGATGTTTGTCTTCCTCGTGGAACAACTGAAACAGTTGTGGTGATGCCCAGAGGTATTGACAGGTACTTAGTACAGGAGGTGGGAGAGCTGGGGCCATTCTTATTTTGCTAGGCTTGTTAGAGCTGTATAGTGGGGTGCTTGCACAAGTTTAGGGGAGCTGTACTACGGGCATTTTCCTTCATAAAGAAGGATTCAGGGCAGCTTCTGAAAAAGGAAAGATCATTAATGTCTCTTCCTCTCCATCCCTCCCAGTTTCTGAGGTCTTCTTTCCTCAAGTGCAGAGGTTGTTATTTTCTTTCTACTGCCACCAAAGTGGTATGCTTGGCTCCTAACCAAAGGTTTGGAGCATTGAATCCACCAAGAGATACCTTGGAAGAAAGGGTTGGTGATCTACTAGGAAAGCAACCACTGAAAATCCCACGGAGCACAGTTCTCCTCTGATACATGTGGGTTGCCTTGAATTAGACTTGACTTGATGTCACTGGTTTTAACAGGACAGTACACCCACACCAAACAGGACTATCAGAGTCACAAGTGCTCTGAGTCAGGCATTCTGTTTCGACAAGAGTCTTGTAGCAAGCTAATCGCTGCTTTCTGGAAGGGATGTACCTGTCTGTCATGTCAGGGAGGCAACGTATCCCAAACCAGAGTAGATACTTCTAAGTAGAAGCTGCCTCCACTTGCCAAAGTGTTAGATGGGCCAAATCATCAGTCACAGAGACTTCAAGTGGGGCTCCCCAAAATATAATCCATTCTCTACATGCATCTCTCCCTGACTGGGAAAAACCCCCTTTGGCACATAGGCAAAGTATATAAATGTTCAGCTCATCTGTACATTTAGATGTAGATGCAACAACAGTGATGTGCATCTGTCCGAAGAGCCCCACCCACAAGGTCACTACAGCTCCTTTTACCCACCGTGAACCTGGCCCAGGTCTCAGCAGTGGAATCTGCTCCCTTCTCCGATGAGACCAGGTATAATAGTTACTTGCGAACCTGTATTCAACAAGATCATAAAAGTTTGATTGCTTCTCCCTCTGGAAGTCCCCAGCATACTCTGACAGAAGGTATGGTTCTTAATCCCCCTTGGGTACAGGGTGCCTTTAATCCCACTGCAATTAAATTTTCTCCTAAAGCAGCTGAAGCCAGAATAGAGACAGAGAGAGCAATGGGGGTGGGGAGAGTGACAGGCAGAGGAAGTGAGTGGCTCCGTGTCAGTACGCAAAGCTTCCCATTCACTTTCACTTTTGAGCAGACACTTGTTTCCATTAGAACCAACTATTAATCTGGTTCACCTGTGAATTGGAATCGACTTGATGGCACTGGGTTTGGTTTTATTTTTTTAATAGATCTATGGTGTCATAGCGGTTAAGTGCTACAGCTGTTAACCAGAGGGCTGGCAGTTCAAATCCACCAGACACTTCTTGGTGGAGTGGGGTAGTTCTAAGTTGTCATGTAGGTCACTATAAGTCAGAATTGGGTTGATGGCAGTGAGTTTGGTTTGGGTTTATAGTACTATGGACACCCTAGTGGCAGAGGAAATCCTGGTGTTATAGTGGTTAAATACTATGGCTGCTAACCAAAAGGTCAGCAGTTTGAATCCTCCAGGTGCTCCTTGGAAACTCAACAGGGCAGTTCTACTCTGTCCCGCAAGGTCACTATGAATTGCAATCAACTCAATGGCAATGTTTCTTTGTTTTTGTGTTTGTTTGTTTCTGTTGCATAAATATATAGGGGTCCTGGTGGCATAGCAGCTCAGTATTTATAACAAATGGTCAGCAGCGTGAACCTGTGAGGCGCTCCTAGAACGGTAGTCCCCTACTCTGTCCCTACAGGGTCACTATGAATCATAATCAACTCATCAGTAGTGGGTTTGGTTTTCCTTTCTTTCCTATTTTAGTAGCTCTATATTGGGGTATTGGTGGTTCATTGCTCCAATTCTCACTGTACATGTGGGGGACCCAGGTCTGCTTCCTGGCTAATGCACCTCGTGCACAGCTGCAGCCCGCCCGTCGGTGGGAGCCAGTGTGTTGCTGTAATGCTGAACAGGTTTCAGCTGAGCTTTTAGACTGAGACAAACTAGGAAGAAAGGCCTGATGATCTACTGCCAAAACACAGGCAGTGAAAACTCTGTGAATCATGACAGTTAGATTCCCCCCAAATTTGGGGGATGGTACAGAGCCCAGCAGCATTTGGTTCTGTTGTGCGTGGAGATGACAGGAGTCGAGGGCCAAAGCGACAGTAACTAATAAGAACAACAGCAGACCTCTGTACGCTCATTGCTGACACCATCCATTCCAGCTTTGGGACTCCTTGGCTTGGTAGCCACAACCTCGTTTCCTTTTGGCTGGGGCTTTGGGGCTTGCTGCTGCCCTTTCATGATAAAATCTCCTCCTTATCCAGCCTAGAAGAGAATGAGCAGCAACCAACACAGCTTGATCAATCCTACCTCATTTTAATCAGTCTCTGATTATGTACCACCATCCGTTATTTTCCAACTTGCCCACAATGTTGGTGAAAGCATTTCCTGCCAGAGCCTTTCATATCCTCACAGCTGCCCTGCAGGGCCCTTTTTCTTTTTCCAGAAAACCATGATTCGGTCAGCACCTTATTCTCATCACTAACACTGTCAAGAGCTGAGAAGGGTCTGAGATTTTACTCCACTCGAAAGCAAACAAGTTAGACTACCACTGCTTCATGGATGCCAAGACTCTTGGCTCAGAAGACAAAGGACTTAATTATTCACAGAAAAGAAAAAAGCATCAGCATATTTGTGTCAGTTTCCCTTGCCCCTATGTCCCATGAAAATGATGGGATGCACCCAGAGGGAGCCCTGTACACTCAGTGGGTTGCATTAGAGGAGAGGATCCTATAATTAAGGAATCTGAAAGTTGTTTTTTTTTTTTTGGCAATGGATAGCATGCATGCCTGCCCTTTTCTCAAGACAAGACTGTATTTTCCACAGCTATTTGCTTTATAAATGCCTTTAAAAAGATAATTCTGAACAAAGAACATTTAGTGCTCCACCTGCAAAATGTACAGAACTGCAAGAGATCCCTGGTGAACTGTGTCTCAACAATGACTAACGATGGATAATGGAAAGAGCTTTCTGAATTAATCAGTGAAAGAACATCCCAGATCTGAGTTCAAATCCCAACTCTATTCTTAACATCACTGTGATGTTACGAATGATTGACTTTAAGCTTCCTCACATATAAACGATTTATTATTGTTTTTATTATCAACTAACTCTTTTTTTCTTTGAGCCTTTATTTTATACCAAGCACTATTCTAAATGCTTTTTATGTGTTGTCTCGTTTAATCCTTAAATAATTTTAGGACCCAGAGACAATATTTTCCCTTTTACAAAGGAAGAAATGAGGCATGGAGATGTTGAGTTACTTTACCATTGTCGCACAGACAGTAAGCACTAAAGCTGAAATTCAAATCCTTGCAGTCCTCTCAAGTTTCAATAATTTTAAGTATTACTTTCTACTCTGCAAAAAAAAAAAAAAAACAAAAAAAACAAAAAGCATGTCAGAGTAAAACTGTGCTCCGTAGTGTTCTCATTGGCTGATTTTTCACAAGCGAATCACCAAGCTTTCCCTTTAAGATACCTGTGGGTGGACTTGAATCTGTAACCTTCCAGTTAGCAACAGAGCACAGTAAACATTTTTATTACTCAGGGACTCCAAGATGAGAGCTAATAACAGCCCCTACTTAACTTGGTTATTGTATGAAGATTGAAAAAAATGGGTAGATGCTTTAATAAAAGACAGTTTCCCTTCTTCTTCCTCTCACAGCTACTTAATTTAAAACCAAATAAAATAAAAACAAACCCTCAACTTCTTGGAATCCTCTTTTTTAAAAAAAATGATTATTATTGCTTTACAAAGTAAAAGTGGAAAAATATGTTCCAGCTTGCGACGAAAGAGGAGAAAGATAGACCCCTGGGTAGAGTGCAGTAGTGACGGGAACTAGTGCAATGAAATTAGACACAGCCAGGTTGAGGAGAGAAAGCCACCCACAGTGGGTCCTAGACCTCCAGGTGTCTGTGAAACGAAGAACTGCAGACTCTGGCCTCGAAATGGCTCCTCTTCATCACCTCCAGATGCGCCAGCCCACAGAGAGAACAGTGTGAAAGAACTGCCTGAGAGACGCTTGGAGAACTCACGGTGGGGCCGCTAATTGATGGCAGCCTAGAACAAGACAGAACTCTTTGTGTTCTTCTCCTTGCGTTGTCATTGGGTAATCTGAGCTGCCTGCTGTCATCACTGTGGGTAACGGTCCTGGTGTGGGGCTCCACCGCATCTGCCAGAAAAAAGAATTCTTGTGGTTTTAAAAGTGTATTGGCCAAAATGTAATTTTAGAAAGCCTATGTGTTTAGTAAATGTATAACAACTAAATTTGAAACACATTTAATGGAGATACATTTATGTGTCATTGTCTTAGAGGCTAATTTCTGCATCTCAGTGTAAAGCTGGAGTTCAATAGTCACTAATGTCATACTGCTCAGAATCCTTTCAAGCAGATGCTTGGGCAGAATGAATAAAATAGCATTTGATAGATTTTATGACCCAGTTATTCATTCCCAAGTTATATATTTTCTTTATAACTATATGTTTCTTGGTTCAATAGAAATAATTTTTGGTATAGATTCAGTAATCTTAAAATTCTTACTGTATGACATCATCTATAGTCCCTGCTGGGATAAAGGTTTTTTATTACATAGAAATGCTATTCACTGGACAGGGATGAAAACTAGGTAAAAGAAGAGGGCAAGGTATATGCTTACTATAATGTTCTCAGCCTCCAGGTTAGGAGAAACACTAATTTTCAGCAAGACTTGATACTTGAAGCCCCTTCTACTGTCTCTTAAGAAAGCTGGAGTAAGTTAAAGCCATGTGGAGGCTGTGCTCACGGTAGTACTTCTGTACCTACTGCTGCTACAGCGCCTCTGTGCTATTTCTTTACCTGCACATATTCTCTTCTGGTCACTCTGTTCCTCAAGGGCAATAACCATATATAAGTCACCTTTGCATCTAGAATTTAGAATGGACAAACCTCACAACAGATATTTTTAGGTCTGGGTATCTTCTTTTCTTTGCTATGGACATCAATTTTTCTACGGGGATTTATCATTCCTTGCATTGTTTTATACATTTGGTCCTTTGCACATGCTATTGGGTCTGCCTGTCGTGCTTTATTCCCCATACTTATGCTAAGTCCTGTTTGTCTCTTCTCCTCCTGGAAGACTTCCCTGACTTTCCCAATCTCAGTACTCCTCTAGCATCTGCTTATATGCCTGTCAAAGCTCTTATCACATGAACTGTAATGCTTGGCTTACTTTCCAAGCACAGACCATGTACCACTTGGCTTTGTTTCTTTAGTATATAGAATATTTCTGTATCATTAGAGGTGCTCAGATAAATGTTAGCCAAATTAATGAATGAATAAATGGATAAGGAGTAAATGGTGCACACAAAACATGCATTTTTAATATTTAGAAATTTTATACCAAGTTTGTGGTAGTTTTTGTACATCATTTCCAGAAAATCATGCTTTCATAATTACCCAGAGTTAGAAATGTAATCTACTTGATGATAAGTAGCAGAAACTTTGGTGGTGTAGTGGCTAAGTGCTACAGCTGCTAAACAAAACTTTGGCAGTTCAAGTCTAGCAGGGGCTCCTTGGAAACCCTGTGGGGCCGTTCCATTCTGTCCTATGGAGTTGCTATGGGCTGAAACTAACACAATGGCAATGGGTTTGTTTATTTGTTTGTTTTCTTGGCAGGGAAATTTAATTATTTATTTTAACTTGTAAGAACAGTGTCAAGCTGCTATGCAATGAAACAACAGTTGTTAGTTTTTATTAGTTGCCTTCAAGTTATCTCTGACTCATGGTGACCTCATGTACAATAGACTGAAACACTTTCCAGTCTTGTGCCATCTTTAAAATTGTTGGTATGATAGAGTCCATTGCTGTGGCCACTGTGTGTTTTGAGTGGCTTCCAAGTGTAGGGGGCTCATTCCAGTACTGTGTCAAGCTCAGAGACTATAGTGTATGCTTTAAGTGTCCACACGCCGATTTCCATCCAGGGGCAGGTTATTCAGTAAGTAAGGCTTGCTTTTGCTTACTTGGTAATCTATAGCGAATAATTTTCCAAGATGCAATCAAACTGATGTGACACTGTTTGCCACAAACTAGTAAATAAGTACAAGTAAGCCTCTGCTCATTTTGCTCACTGGTTCGTATGCACCTGTCAGTGGCTTTTTATTTGAAAAGAGGCTTTGATTCTATAAGAAGGTGCTATAGGGCTAGGACAGAGATGGATACCAGCCATACTTACAAGCAAAACTTTTGAAGTATTGAAAAAATGTGAAACTTTTCACTACAGATGACCTAATAAGCAAGGTAAGCACAGTACTTACATTTCTTATTGAATAATCTGCCTCTGTTCCCATCCTTTATTCCACCACACATATGGCTGTTTGTTAGACTATGGTGACTTGAATGTTAAATGATACTGGAAACTATGCCACTTATGTTTCAAACAGCAAAAGGGTCACCCATGATGGACAGATTTCAGCAGAGATTCTGGACTAAGAAAGACTAGGAAGAAAAGTCTGGTGATCTACTTCTGAAAATTAGCTGGTGAAAACCTTACGGATCATGACAGAATCTTGTTTGACACAGTACTGGAAGATGAGCCTTCTACTCTTGAAACCACTCAAAATACACAGTGGCCTCAGCAAAGGACTCTATCATACCAACAATTTTAAAGATGGCACAGGACTGGAAAGTGTTTCAGTCTATTGTACATGGGGTCACCATGAGTCAGAGATAACTTGCTGGCAACTAATAACAGCTAACAACTATTGTTTCATTGCATCGCAGCTTGCTTCCAATCCTCAGTACTTGCATTTCTTTGCAGAAGGCTTCATCTCTTTTCAGAGCCTCCTTTGCACACTTGTTCTATAGGTTGGAAATGTTGGGTGGTTAATGCTTCCCTAAAGCCTCTGTCACTCAAGGAACAACAATGTAAGTATCCCAGCTCCCACTACCTTTAGGTGGGATAACTCTGAGGTTTGTGGTTTATACAGGCTCCTAGAGATCCTGAGAGAGATTGAGCCCCAGTTGCCCGAGGACACCCACTCCTCGCTTATTGACATGGTTTAGTTCCAAAGGTGACATCACTGCATAACAATGGCGCTATGCAAAAATGAAGGATGATCATATCAGATCACAAGACAGAGGCTTACTATATCGTTATGTAACTGCCAAATGATATCACTACACAACTGCCAAGCCACTGAGACTCATGATCCAATCAAATCGACACATAAACTTAACTGTCACAGATTACATTGCTATTGCTCGTACCTCAGCATTCCTTACTGCCAGACGTAAATGTGCAAAATGGTCATATTTTTTATTATTGTCATAAGGGTAAAATGTCAGGTGATGATATAGTTGATAAGTGAGTGGTGGGTGTAGTAACATCGTTGACTTCCTTTTCTGTTTTGCTTTCTTGCTCTCCTGACTGTGTTTTTCTTGTTCTCCCTACTGGGTTTACTGGGATCTTTATCGTGAAAAGTCACATTTATTATCAGAGTAACTTCAGTCTTTTTCCTTGTTAGCATTTTGTCTTGGTCAGTGAAATTGTGTCTATAACAAAGTCTCAACTAACGTAATTCAATAATCAGAGCCCCTTGTTCTTCATAAAGAATCCTTTACCAAAATTTCTCTTCTAAGGGCTAGTTACTGTTTTATAAGCTTCACAGAACACTTGTCTTATTGGTAGAGGTGGCCTGCAGTAAAGTATTTCCCCTAAGCTTAGCAGTAAGGGAATCAGTAAAGTCCTTCGTCAGTGAAACAAACAAGTAATATGTAATGGATTGGGAAGAGTTATATAAAGTCACCTTATAGAAACAGAATGACTTCTAGGCTAACAAAGCTTGACCTTAGCAAGGTTGGTTCCTTCTAGAGAGCTACGAGGGAAAATCTGTTCCAAGCCTCTCTACTAGCTTCTAGGAATTTCCTGCAATCCTTGCCATTCCTCAGCTTGTAGATGAATCATATCAATCTCTGCTTCTATTGCTGCATGGCATTGATCTCTATATGTCTCCCTTTAAAGCAAATTTTCTCATTTTTATCACAATACGGGTAGGCTCAGAATTTTCTATACCTTCAAATTCTAGCTCCTTTTTGCTTTAAGCAGTTCTTTCCTCAACTTATCTCTCTTCTTGTATTTTCTTATAAGCAGCAAGGAGAGAACACACACTACATTCAATCCTTTGCTCCAAAATCTCCTCAGATTTTGAATTTAGATCTAAATTCATTGTAACAAGTTCCACTTTCTATAAAATGGTAGACTACAGTTCAGCCAAATTCTCTTCCACTTTATAACAAAGATTGCCTTTCCTTCAGTGTTCAATAACATATACATCATTTCCTGCTGCGGCCTCACCAGAAGTGCCTTGAATGTTCATATCTCTGCCATCCATCTCTTCAAGGAAGTCTAGAATTTTTCTATCACATACTTCAACATTATCCAAGTCTTTGCCCTTTACTCAATTTCAAAGCAACTTCTTAATTTTTGAGTATTTATTACAGCAGCACCTCCAGTTCCTGGTACCAAAATCGGTATTACTTTCTTATGATTGTCATAACAATGTACTACAGGATAAAAGTAAAAAAAAAAAAAAAAAGAATGAAAGAAACCCACCACCACTGAATTGATTCCAACTCATAGTGATCCTATGGGACAGAGTAGAGTTTCCACGCAGTGCCTGGTAGATTTGAACTGCTGATCTTTTGATAGCACTTAACTACTATGCCCCAGAGTTTCCAAGGTGGCTTAAAATACTGAAATTAATTCTCTCACAGTTTTTGGGAGGTTAGAAGTTCAAAATCAAGGTGTTGGCAAAGTCTTTTTTTCTGAAATACTCAGGAAGACCCAAAGAGAGGTATACAGAAAGTTTCTATTAGAGAACACCCAGGGTGTGATTGGAAAATTTTTGCTGGAGAGGTTAGACATGGAACTTGTGAATCCAATCAACCATCTCAGCAGAAACAGTGGCGTCTTAGACTGAAGAAGACATAGAGATGCATAAGAAATATGGCCATGTGAAGGTGGAGTTGGAGTCATGCTGCTACATGCCAAAGAACATCTAGAGGTGAACACCAGAAACTGCAAGAGACACAGAAGAATCTTCTCCAAGAATTTTGAGAGAGAACATAGTCCTACTGCCAACCAAAACAGTGAGAGAATATATTTCTATTGTTTGAAGCCACTCAGTTTGTGATATTTCACTATGGTAGTGCATTCATAGGGGTTGGTAACTAGAACATGGAATTTGGGGGGCCATTATTATGCCTTCCATAGGCGTATCAGGGCAGCCTTGGACAAAACTAAGAAATTACAGAGACAAGTTTGGTTGTGGCTTAAAACAGTGAGAGAGAGTCTTGGTGAAGCAGTCTCACAATACTGGAGTTTTCTTGGCCAGAGTGTATATATTCAGGAGGCTAGTGTTCAAACCACCTAACTGAAGAGACACTTCTGCAAATAACCAAATTCCTCTTGGTCTGATAGCATTGCACATAAGGGTGGGACAAATGGTTAAGCACTCAGCTTCTAATTGTAAGGCAGACAATTAGAATCCAGAAAAGTCATCTTGCAAGAGAGGACTGGCACTGTACTTAGAAAAGATCACACCACTGGAAACTATGGAGCACAATTCTTCTATGACACATATGAGGTCATCATGAGTTGGAATAATTCAATGACAACTTGTTCTGTTTATTTGCTTTCTTTGTATTCTGACACCTTGATTTTTCATCTATTTTAGCTATAACTAGAGAAAATACTGGGAAGCTTACAATAGTAACCTGCCGATAAATTGATGTTATGGTGTGTATGTGTTGTGTGATACATAAATCTCTCTGTGAGCTTGGTTAATGTGCTATTATACTACATGTGCTTATCTTGTGTGATACACCTATCCATCTCAGACTCTGCAAGCTTGTTAATGTGTATAGGCCCCTGAACCGTATGTCCATTCTCTGGGTACTAACAACAATTCTGCCAACCAATCCTGGGCTTTGGTGAATTCTCTTACTCTGTGGTGAATTGTCACCAGGCCTTTCTTCCTAGTCTGTGTTAGTCTGGAACCTCCGCTGAAGATCAGTATGGGTGACCTATTGGCATTTGAATACTGGTGGCACAGCTTCCAGCATCATAGCAACACACAAGTCACCGTACTTTGGCAAAATGACAGATGGGTAGTGAAGACATTGTATTTTTTTAAATTAAATTGCTGATACTGTTGATAAATGTGTAAATGCTGTTAAAATTAAAATTTTGCCTGATCTAGCTAATTATTAGGCAAAGCACATCTCAAATTCAATTACCAAGTCGTCTTTTCCCAACTCTTGGAATCTGATGAAGACAGTACATATATGAATTCAGGGAAATGAAGAGGCAGGGGAAATTTGCAGGGAGCTACTGGTTTCTATATGTATCTCGCTAAATCCCTCCAAGGCACTGGCGTGCACATGCCTCCTGACCCCAAGAGGAGTGAAGAGATGGGATGAGAGGCCAACAGGACCTCTCGGAGAGCAATGAAAAGGGGTTCATGTGCTTGGCGGTCCCAAAGACCCGGGAGACATAGGCTTACGCTGAGAAGATGGAGCAGGCTGGCAGCAGGACAGTAGGCTGTGTCTGCAAAGCAGCAGCATTCTCATCCTGACAGCAAGTACAAAGAACAAGTGGCTGCACTAGGATTGGCTTGCACTGTGGTTGAACTGCTGGGACAAAATTTGTGTGTTTCCTGTTCACCATTAGGGAAGAGACTTTAGCTGGAGCTGCTGTCCTTGTTTTAGTTGCTTGATTTGTTTATTCTTTTGGTAAACTTTTAATTAATGATTTACCTACATATCCACAGAAATCCTGGTGGCATAGCTGTTAAGAGTTTTGCTGGTAACAAAAAGGCTGGCAGTTCGAGTCCAACAGGTACTCCTCTGAAACCCTGTGGGGTGGTTCGACTCTGCCCTACAGGGAGGCTATGAGTTGGAATCAAACTTGATGATAATGAGTTTGGTTTGGGGGTTGTATACTTACATACATAAAGTGCACAGATATTTTTAATTATTAAGCGTTAAGAATTTGTAGAGAATAAATACTTTTTCTAAGACACAGTTACATTAAAATGAGTTAACACATATAGATTTATGTAACCACCATTATAAGCTGGGAACAGAAGAGTTCTCTTACCCAAAATATCCCCTCCTGCCTCCCCTTTGTAGCCCAAGCTCTCTCCAGTCCCTGATCCCTGGCAAATACTGATCTTTCTTCCAATCCTGTAGTCTTTTTTCTATTCCTGAATGTCATGTGATAGGTTCATTTAAGACTGGATTCTTTCACTCAGCATACTGTCTTTGGGATCCATCCATGTTGCCGGGTATATCAATGTTTAATTCCTTTTTGTTGCTGAGTAGTGTTCCATTGTATGCCCGTATACAGTTTGTTCATTCAGCCGCGTGTTGAAGGACAATTGGATTGTTTCTAGTTTTTAGCAAGTTATGAATACAGCTACTTATTTTGTACAAGTTTTTGTGTGAACATAGCTTTTAATACCTCTAACATTGGAGTAGGATTCTTGTGTTTTAACTTTATAAGAAATTATAAGAACATTGGCAAACTGGTTTCCACTGGTTTGCACCATCACCTGTGATGTATGAGTTCTAGTTATTCCACACCCTCAGCAGTGCTTAGTATGTCTTTAAGTTTTTGTCCTTCAGTTTAGCATTCTAGCAAGCATGTTGTTGCTGTTGTTAGCTGCTACCAAAGTATGTACTACTATGGTTTTAGTATGAATTTTCCTAATGGCTAAATGATGTTGAATAAACTTTTATTTCATTTGTATTTCTTGGCAAAGGTCAGCAGTTCAAATCCACTAGGTGCTCCTTGGAAACTTTATGGGGCAGTTCTACTCTGGCCTCTAAGGTTGCTATGAGTCAGACATGACTGAACGGCAGTGTGTGGGTTTAATGAACTTGAGTTGTCCTCATGTATTCGTTGATCAATTGTATATTATCTATCGTGAAATTTCTGTTCAAGGTTTTTGTCCATTTGAAAAAATTGGGATGTCTGTTTTTTAAAAAAGTATTTCAGTCCTTTATTAGATATATGTGCTGCAAACATATTTATTCCCACTTTATACTCCATTAATGGTGTCTTTTAATAAGCAAAAGTTTTTGTGTTACCGAAGTCCAATTCAGCAGTATGTAGTTAATGTGTGTGTAAGATTCTTGTTTAAGAAATCTTCCCTTACCCAAGGCCAGGAAGTTATTTTCTTGTATTATCTTTTAAAAGCTTTAATACTTTCTTTTTGCATTTCAGTTTTATCAGCTGTCTGCAATTGGATCCGACTCGACGGCACTTGGCTTGGCAATTGATTTTTGTGTTTGGTTTGAAGCATGAAGCAGGGCTCATTTTATTCCCATATGGTATCACAGCACCACTTATTGGATGGATAGATGGTCCTTTCCCCACTGAATTGCAAAGGGGCATTTTTCATAAATCATTTGACTGTGTATAGGTTTGTTTCAGACTCTTTGTATTCAGACTCTTTGGTCTTTTTGTCAATCCTTGCATCAAGACTATTTCATTTTAATTATTGTTGCTTTATAACAAAATTTAGAGTTCTGTGTGGTGCAAGTTGTTAACAAGTTCACAGCTAACTGAAAATTTGGTGGTTTGAGTCTACCCAAAGGCACCTTAAAAGAAAGGTCTGATGAGCTACTTCTGAAAAATCAGCCATCGAAAATGCTGAGCACAGTTCTGTTCTGATATACATACGGTCATGATCAGTTGGAATCAACTTGATGGCTACTGGTTTGGTTATAATAGAAGTTTTATAAGGTAGTCCTCTAACTTTGTTCTTCCTTTTCAAGACTGTCTTTACTACTCTTGATCCTTTGCATTCCATATAAATTTATTTCCATAAATATTTGCTAGAAATTTGAGTATAATTGATTATAATTGCATTTAAACAACAAATTTGGAAAAAATTGATATCTTTACAATATTAAGTCTTCCAACTCATAAACATGCACACACCTCCATCCATATTTAGTCTTCTTGAGAGTTTCTACGTATAGTTTGACAGTTTTCTGCATATAGTTTTTTTAAAGCTTCCATTAGACTTTCCCCAGGCATTTAACTTTTTGTTATTATAAATGGTATTTTAATAATGCCATTTTTGTTACTGGAATATAGAAATATATTTGATTTTGTATATTTTATTTCCAACAACCTTGCTCCACCCACTGCCATTGACTCAATTCTGACTCATTATTATCTTATAGGACAGAGTAGAACTGTCATAGGGCTTTCAAAGAGTGTCTGGTGGATTAAAACTGCCAACCTTTTGGTTAGCAGTCATTACACTTAACCACTATATCACCAGGGTTGCCAACAATATTGCTAGGCTCATTTAATAATTCTAATGGTATTTTTTAAAATAATGAATTAGTATTAAACTTCTACATTTATTGAAATGAGCATAATCTTTTTATCTTTTATTCTTATAATGTGGTGAACTATATTGATTAATTTTCAAATGTTAAATCAATATTGAGAGGAAAGGCCAAGATGGCAGAGTAGACTGATGGTTCCCATAAGTCGTCTACCAACAAAGACCCCAAAGAACAAATGAAACCAGTAAATATGACATCCTGGATGCCCAGATCATCAAAACGAGAATTCAAAAATTGAACACATCTAACTTGCTGGGAAGCAGCTACAGACCCCATGTCATGGGCCCAGCATGGCGGTCAGCGGGCACTCCCCTTAGTGGAGGTAGTTGTCTGTAGAGTCCACTCATGTCTCTGGAGCCAGTGAGGGACAGCACCAGTTACTCAAAAGCTAAGTTACTGCATATAGTCTACCGCATGTTCATCTGAATCTTTCCTTCTATAAAGGCCTGTCTCCCTTCCCTGGATCTACCCCCTCACTTCTCTGAACTGTACCTGGTGCTAGAGTCTCCTAACTCCCCTAGGGCAGAAAAGCAGAACAGAAGCAGTTCTTTCACCTAGCTTCACACATAAGGGGATACACCAGCCTCATAGACACTCATATGGCTGATAACTCCCTGCCTTTCTCAGTGGCTACAGCCAGACACCTGTGCCTTTCTCAGTTATCTCTGCCGATCTATGACAGTAGGAAAGAGCCTGCACCACATATTATAAAACTGACCATTGAGACACATGAACTGAATTCATATAAGAAAAGTAAACTGTATGTTTTAAAGCAATGAGCTAGAACACAGTAGGTGTCATGGATTGAATTGTGTCCCCTCAAAAATGTATGTATTGATTTGACTCAGCTAGGAGTCCCATTATGGTGCCATCTTTCACATGTGTCGTGAATCCTGCCTCTGTGGTACTGATGATGGAGAATGGGCTGCAGTTGTGTTAGTGAGGCAGGACTCAAGCTACAAGCTTGTGGAATATAAGAGAGAGAAGTGAGCAGAGGAAGTTGGGAACCTCATACTACGAAGAGAGCAGCATGACCTGTGCCAAGATACTTTCACTGGATTTGGACTCAGCCTACCAGACTCTGATAAATTCTCTTATTGAATGGACTTATAATTCATAAATGGATTTGTGGCTTTCTGAAATGTGTCAGTAAAAATTTCTCTTCATGAAGCCTTCCACTCATGGTATTTTCTGTTAGGGCAGTACCAGGTGACTAAGACAGTAGGCAAACAAAAAATAAATAACTACAATTTACTCATGGCTTAAAAACAGCAGTCTATGTGAAAGCAAGTAAAGGGGTAGACATGCTCTCTTCAGAAAGCTTCCAAAAGAAAGAGTCAAATTTTCCAGAGGAAGAGAACTTTCTGGAATTATCAGAAGTAGAATATGAAAGATTAATATTTAGAACTCTTTAAGAGATGAGGAAGAAGATGAGGCAAAATGCAGTAGACCATAACAACAAATTAAACAAGTTGTGAGAAAGCACTGAGTGGCAAGAATTAAAAGTTCAGAAAATTAATAATGAAATGTTCAAATTAGACAACTCAATAGAAAGTTAAAGGAGCAGAATTGAGGCAATGGGAGCCTGAGTTAATGACACTGAGGATAAAGCAACTGACATCAACATATCTGAGGAAAAGTCAGATAAAAGAATTTTAAAAAAATCAATAAACACTAAGAATTATGTTGGAATCTTTGAAGAGGAGTAGTCTATGAGTGATTGGAGCACCAGAACAGTTACAGATAACAGAAAACACAAGGAGAATTGTCAAAGATTTGCTGACAGAAAACTTCCCTGGTACCATGAAAGATGAGAAAGTACCTACCTAAGATACTCATTGAACTCCATACAAGATAGATCACAAAGAAAGGCACCAAGGCATATTATAATCAAATTTTCCAAAAGTAAAGATAAGAAGACACTTTTAAAATGGCTAGGGAGAAATGAAAAATAACTTACAAAGGAAAACCTGTAAGACTAAGCTCAGACTACTCAGCAGAAACCATGCAGACAAAAAGGCAATGGGATGACATATACAAAGTCTTGAAGGAAAATAATTGCCAGTGATGAATTATATGTCCAACAAAACTGTCTCTCAAATACGATGCTGAATTCAGGATATTTATGGATAAGCAGAAATTTAGAGTATTTGCAAAAACCAAACCAAAATGATGAGAAATACTAAAGGGAGTCCTTTATTCAGAAACCAGTAACACTAGGGAACAACCCAAGACTAGAACTCAGAACAGAGCAAGTGGATATCAACTCAAATAGTCAATCATAAAAATAAATCATAGACAGAACACTGAAAATAGGAAAACAGATGCCATCATGTAAGTATTACAACAAAAAAGAGCGACTCTAAAGAATATGTGGTCATGATCTTTCACATGGAGAGGAAATCAATGTAATATAAAGCAATTAAACATTGGTTTAAATTTAGAAAAATAAGGACAAATATTCAGGTAACCACAAAGGAAACTAGCATTCCTGTACATCAAAAAAAGATGGTGGACTAGATACACTTCTCATCTCTTCCCTTTGAGAACTAAGGCCAGGAGTGATATTTGTATGGAGCACTGAACTTTTGGGGAGTCCTAGGACCGGGTATATTTGACTAGGCACCAATATCAGACTAATCTTCCCATCTCAAAAATGAGCCAGTGGCTGTCTGACCTCCACTTCTGCTATTTCACTGAATCAAAGAACTGCAGCTTCATGAACAGCCAGTAACATACTTTCATTATCAGCTGGAAGGTAGAGTCTGCTACTCCTGACAGCCTGTTTTCAGCCAGCACATTGGACAGCTCCTAGTTCAGAACCTGGGACAGTTCTCTGCATAGAAGTGAAGTTTACTTTTAAAGTTGAGAGGCTTATGTATTTGCCTGGAGATCTGTCTGTTGAGAGGCCCGGCAGCTTTTCCCCTCAGCCTTTCTGACCCACATTGTAGGGTCGGCTGACAGCCCCCAGTATCTCTGTAAGTAAGTCAGTGTGTTTGCCACCCAAAAAGCAGAGACTTCCAGCACAGAGAGTCCACCTGGGGCAAATCACTAGAGTATATGGAGACGGCTGATGATCATCTTGCTTAGACCTAAGCTTCAGCTCCTGTTGAGGTAACATCAGAGAAATCAAACAGGGTTTAGATGGCACTCAGACAGCAGACCATACTTAATCATTTAAAGACGCACCCTTTAAATGTTCCAGAAAACTCCCAATAGAAAGATTTAAAAAATTTCCCAGATGAAGAAGCCTTTCTGAATCTTATCAGAGATCGAGTAAGAAAGAATTACATATAGAACCCTCCTAGAGATTAAACAAAATGCAGCAGAACAAAATGAAAAATTAAGTAAGCTATTTGAACTGATGGAACATCACCAATTTGAAATACATTAGATCAATAACAAAATTACAGAATTAGATAATTCAATCTAAAGCCAAAAGAGTAGAATTGAGCATATGGAAGTTAGACTTACCGGTCTTGAGGCAGAGCAACTGACATCAGCATTTATGAGGAGAAATCAGAGAAAAGAAATAATAAAAATGAAGAATCATTAAGAAACACGTGGGATTCCATTAATAGGAATAATGTACATTTAATTGGAGTTCCTGAACAAAGGGTGATAGGTGACAATACAGAGATCAGTGCTGTAGACATGCTGACAGAAAACTTTGCTGAGATTATGAACAAAGAGAACATAGGTATCCAAGATGTGCATCCAACACCACAAAAGCAGAATCCCAAAAGAAAGACACCAAGGCATGTTATAATGAAGCTTAATAAAATAAAACATAAACAGATGCTTCTGAAGGCAGCAAGGCTCAAAGCAAAGCTAACATTCCAAGGGAAGCATAGTAGGCTTTTGTCTGACTTCTCTGCAGAAACGACATTGGCTAGAGAACAGTGGGATGACACATTCAAAGCCCTGAAGGGGAAAAACTTCCAACCAAGAATTATATATCCTGAAAAACTGTCTATCAGACATGGCAGTGAAATGAAGACATTTGCAGATAAAGAGAAGCCTAGAAACTTTGTAAAAACTAAACCAAAACTACACGAAATATTGAAAGAAACTCTGCTTAGAAAAACAAAATCATTAAATGTATATTTAAGGTGGCAGTGCAGGACACAGCATCAAGAATTCTACTCAGTTATTTAAGTCGCAAAACTTAATCAAAGCTACAATGTTAAAAGAAGGGAATCAGCGATCATATCATGAAAGCTAAGACACCATCACACTAAAAACAGGGATATACTACAATAGTTATAGTCCTTTCAGATGGAGTGGAAGTTAAAGAGTTACGCAGAAGTTAAAATTGAGTTTAATCTTAGTATGTTAAGGGGGATCATAGGTGTAGCTGCAAAGCAAAATAACAATGCAACATATGAAAACAAGAAATGCAATGCAAGAGTCTCAACAAACACAAAACCAACACTGAAAAGTCAACCCATAAAGAAGACTGACCCAGAACAGAATATTAAGAACAATATCAAAAACATCAACATAAAAATAATTAGATCAAAATGATAGAACTAAGCACATACCTATCAATAATTACACTGAATGTAAATGGACTGTATGCTCCAGTAAAGAGACAATGAGTGACATCCTGGATGAAAAAACATCACTCATCTATATGTTGTTTACAAGAAACACACCTTAGACTCAAAGATATGGACAAACTAAAAATTAAAGGATGGAATAACATATACCAAGCTAACAACATACAAAGAGGAGCAGGTGTGGCAATACTAATCTCGGGTAAAATAGATTTTCCACTATCGTGGACAAGGATAGTCACAACTACCAAAAAGGTCAGGGCTCAAGCAGGACTTAACAATATTAAATATGTATGCACCTAATACCAGAGCATCTAAATACATTGAACAAACACTGACAACATTGAAATATGAGATAAATCATTCCACAGTAATAGTTGGAGACTTTAACACTCCTCAGTTATCGACAGATCTTCCAGAAAAAAGGCTCAGTAAAGATGCAGAACATCTTATTGAAACAATCAAGTAACTTGACCTTATCGACATATACAGATCTTTATACCCATCGATGGACAAGTACACCTTCTCCAGTGCACCTGGAACATTCTCCAGCATAGACCATGTATTAAGTTATAAAGTAATTCTCTATAAAACCCAAACCATAGATTTACTGCAAAGTATCTTCTTGGACCCTAGAGTCATAAAAGTTGAAATCTATAGCAGAAAAATGATAGGTAGAAATTCAAACATGTAGAAACTGAACAACACTTTGCTCAAAAAGCCTTGGGTTACAGAAGACATTAAGGACAAAATAAAGAAATTTATGGACTCAAATGAGAATGAAAACACATCCTACCAAAATCTATGAGATACAGCAAAAGCAGTGCTCAGAGGTCAGTTTATCTCTGTAACTGCACACATCCAGAAAGAAGAAAGGGCCCAAATTAAAGAATTAACCTTACAGCTTGAACAAGTAAAAAGAGAGCAACAGAGGAACCTCTCAGGCACCAGAGGAAAACAGATCATAAAGATTAGAGCAGAACTAAATGAATTAGAGAATAGAAGAACAATAGAGAAAATTAACAAAACCAAATAGTGATTTTTGGAAAAGACCAACAAAATTGATAAACCATTGGCTAAACTTACAAAAGAAAAACATCAGGAGATACAAATAACCCAATCAAGAGATGAGATGGGAGATTTTACAACAGACCCAGCTGAAATAAAAAATATCATGGCAGAACACTATGAAAGGCTGTACTCTACCAGGTTTGAAAACCTAGAGGAAATGGACAAATTTCTGGATTCGTATCACCCACCAAGATTATCATGAGGAGAAGTAGATCAACTTAACAAATCTATCACAAAGGAAGAGATTGAAAGTCATCAAAAATCTACCAACCAAAAAAAGTCCTGGCCCAGATGGCTTCACTACAGAATTCTGCCAAACTTTTAGAGCAGCGTTAATTCTGATACTGTTGAGGCTTTTTCACACTATAGAAAGGGATGGAATACTCCCAAACTCATTCTATGAAGCCAGCATAACCCTGATATCAAAGTCAGGGAATGATCCCACAAAAAAAGAAAATTACAGACCAATATCACTTACGAATGTTATGCAAACACCTCCAACAAAATTCTAGCCAAGAGAATTCAACAGCATATAAAAAAATAATTCATCATTATCAAGTTGGTTTCATTTCAGGGACACACAGCTTGTTCAACATCAGAAAAACAATTAATGTGATCAACCACATAAATAACACAAAAGATAAGAATCACCAGATTTTGTCAACTGATCCAGAAAAGGCATTTAACAAAGTCCAACAGCCATTCATGCTAAAAACTCTCAGAAAAATAGGAATAGAAGTGAAATTCCTCAATGCAGTTAGTGTCATCTACACAAAGCTAACTTCCTTTATCATCCTAAATGGTGAAAGACTGAAGATATTCCCCCTGAGAACTGGAATTAGACAGGGATGCCCACTTTTACCGCTTCTATTCAACATTGTGCTAGAAATTCTAGCCAGAGCAATTAGACAAAACAAAGAAATAATGGGTATCTGCATTGGCAATGAAGACGTAAAAACCTTCCTATTTGTAGATGACATGATTGCATATACAGACAATCCAAGGAATCCATAAGTAAACGACTGAAACTGATAGAAGAGTTCAGCAAAGTATCAGGATACAAGATAAACATAAGTAAGTCAGTAGGATTCTTTTATGCCAACAAAGAGTTCATCAAAGAAAAAAATCACCAGATCAATGCTATTTACTATAGCACCCAAGAAGATAAAATATCTAGGAGTTGGTAACTAGAGAAATAAGAGACCTATGCCAAGAGAACTACAAGGACTTGCTGCACGAAATCAAAAAAGACTTATAAAATTGGAGAAACCTATCCTGCTCATGGTTAGGAAGACTTAACATTGTGAAGATGTTTATTTTACCTAAAGCAATCTATTTACACAATGCAATCCCAATACAAATTCCAGTGTCATTTTTTAAAGAGATGGAGAAACATGTCACCAAATTTGGCTTAGTAATGCAGTTCTGAAGAGAGGAACACAATGGGAGGGCTCACACTACCAGAACTCAGAAAGTATTACTCTACCACAGTAGTCAAAACAGCATGGTACTGGTACAGAAAGAGATGTATAGACCAGTGGAATAGATTGGAGACCCCAGAGGTGCCACCATCCTCTTATGAACAGTGGACATTTGCCAAAGCCCTAGGATTGTAAACTGGGGCAAAAACAGTACCTTTAGCAAATGGTGCTGACAAAATTGGATATTCATCTGCAAAAAACTGAAACAAGAGCCATATCTTTCTCACACCTTATACAAAAACTAACTCTAAATGGATCAAGGACCTAAATATCAAATGATAACAATCATGGAAGAAAAAATGGGATCAACAATGGATGTTCTATTACACAGTTTAGATAGACACAGTTTAGAACAAACTGCAACTCAAATCTAACAAACAAAGAGTGGTTAAAAGAAGAGAAAATAGATAAATGGGAACCACTAAGAATCAAACACTTTTGTTCATCCAAATACTTTATCAAAACAGTTAAAAGACCACCTACAGAATGAGAAAAAATATTTGGCAATTACATGTCAGACCGTCATCTAATCTCCATAATCTACAAGTTTCTGCAAAATATCAACAAGGAAAAAGTAAACAACACAACTAAGCGATGGGCAAAGGAGATGGGCAGACACTTCACTAGAGAGAACATCCAGGCAGCCAAAAGACATATGAAAATATGCTCATGATCACTATTTATCAGAGAAATCCAGATCAAAACTACAATGAGATACCATCTCACCCCAGTAAGGTTGGCCACGATCTGAAAAACACAAAACAACAAATGCTGGAGAGGCTGTGGATTGAAACTTTCCTACATTGCTGGTGGAGTTGCAAGTTGGAAGGCATCTGGCGCTTCCTCAAAAAGCTAGCAACAGATACACTCTTTGATCCTATAATTCTACTGCTCGGAATTTATCCTTCAGAAACAAAGGATGTCACATTAACAGACACATGTACACAAATGTTCATTGCAGCACAGTCCACAGTAGCTAAAAGATGGAGTCAACCCAGATGCCCATCAGCAGATGGAATGGATAAACAAACCATGGTACATATATTCAATGGAACGCTATGGTATGGGTATGATAAAAAACAATGTAGATTTTAGAAAACATTTCATAACATGGCTTCAATTGGAAGATCTTATGCTGAGTGAAATCAGTGTCAAAAGGCCAAATATTGTATGACACCTCTGTTATAAGGACCTAAAAATAGAACTGTCTCCAGAAGAAAATAATTTTGTTGGCTACAAGGGTGGGGGCAGTGAGGGTTTATCACAGATGAGATAACTGATAGATCTTAGAAATTTTCTTCATTTATGTAGTTAATAAATTATAAATAAGACATATACATAAAAAGTTTTAGATAGGAAATGTTCTATAAATGCAACCATCATTGTTAAAAAAATAAAAAACAAGAAAAATATGAAGTCTCAGCAAATACAAAATGGCCAACACTGGAAAAGAAAACAAAGAAGACTCAGCACAGAAAATTAAACAGAACAAAAAAATTGTCTACAACATATAAAAAAGATGTCAAAATGAAAGCACTAAATTTATACCTATCAATAATCACCCTGAAGGTAAATGGACTACATGCACCAATAAAGAGACACAGAGTAGCAGACTGGACTAAAAAGCATGACCCACCTATATGCTGCCAACAGGAGACGTACCTTAGATTCAAAACTGCTGGCATTTCAGTCAGAAGTTTCCAGTTGCCGTTTCTGATCCATCATGCTATGCTTTCTGTTCTCAAGCCCATGAGCTGAAAAGAAAGACATGAACAAACTACAACTCAAAGGATGAAAAAAATATGTATTAGGCTAACAACGTGTTAAATCAATCAACCTTGGGTTTTAGGAATAAACCAAACTTCATCATGATATCCTTTTAATGTATTAATGGATTGTATATTTTAGTTTATATTTCAGAGGTTTGGGTCTATGTTCGTGAGAGATATTGGTCTGTAATTTTTCTTTCTTGTATAATCCTTGATAAATTTTGATACTAATATTATACTAGACTAACGTAATGAGTAGCCTGGTGGAGCTAACCAAAAGGTTAGCATTTCAGGTCTTGCTTCCATAGAGATTTACAGCTTTGGATACCCTATGTCCTATAACGTCACTGTGAGTTGGAACTGACTCAGTGGTAGGCGGTATTTTAACGTAGTGAGTTGGGAAGGATTAACAATTTTCAGTAAAGACTTTTGTAGGATTGGATTTTTGCTTTTAATTTTTGAAAGAAATCACTAGTAAAACCATCTGGGCTGGTATTTAATTGTGGGAATATATTTTTTTTTTTTTTAACTTAGTGACCCAATCAGAGTCCAGTCAGGAGACAGAAACCACATGGTAATTTGAACAATAAAGATTTAATGTAAAGAATTATTAACTATTTACTGGGGATTGTCTACTAAGAGACAATACAAGAGGATGTTAAAGAATATCCTAGGGCTGAAGCAGAGGACTCAAAGCAGGAAGAAATTCCAAAAAGTTATAGATGTCCTCTCCTCAGGTGTGAGAGAGATTCCTATTTTATTGAAGGATATGTGACTATGTGCCATTGCATGTTGTAGAAATTTGCATGTAGAAATTTGCTGAGTTTCTCTGGGTCAGAGCTGGTCCACAGCTTGTGGGCTTGGAAACAGAGGGCATAGAATGATGGGCCAGAAATGGAAACGTCAAAATTCTGGCTACCATGCCAGACTCAGGCTTAAATGAAGGAAGTTGTAAGTAGAGAACTCTCTACCAGGGTGCCATTAGGATGAGATTGGTAGGCAGAAAATTGATTGTGGGTCAAGACTAGCAAGTTGAAGATGAGTGTGACTGAGTGTCTTGCCTACTGTTGGTCTTAAGCAGTATACAGGCAAACTGAGAAGAGCACAAGGAAACCTGGAAGAAAATTTGCTTTCCACCAGTGTCCATCCAGCTGCCTCTAGCAACAAAGTCTAATATTGTGCCATAATGAAAAGGAAAAGTGTTCCCAAGGAGGAATGGACTTGGAGTTGGGAGACAACTGGCACTTTCCTATTCAAATTTTAGGTAAACTTAGAACTATTCAGATTTTCAAGTTCTTATGTTAACTTTGATAAGTTGTGATTTTTGTTACATTTGTCAATTTCACTGAAAATTTCAAATTTGCAGTAATCAATTTGTTTATAGTAACAGCTCATTGTCTTTTAAATGTCTAGTCTATAGTGCTAGCTCTTTATCAAGTTCAATGTCAGTAGTATGTTCCTCATTCTCTTCTTCTTGACTAGTAATTGCCAAGGATTTGTCACTTGCGTTACTATTTCCTCATTCATTTTGTTACTTGGACAGCTTTCTTTATTGTATGTATGTTTATTTCAGCTATTATCTTTATTTTTCTCAATTTGCCTTCTGCTTTCTTCTGAATTAATTTTTAATTATTTGATAGCTTTACAGTGTAGATATTTACAGTATAAATTTTCAACTACTTCCCCCTCCCCTGCACTTTATTTACTTAAGGCTACACGTATCCATCCACCACTCCTTTAGTTACATCACCCAAATTTTGATATGCTATATTTTTATTAAGTTAAAAATATTTTCTAATTTTCACTGTGATTTTTTTTTTTCATTTACCCTTGGATTATCCAGAAGTGTTTTGGCTTAACTTGCTAGCAGTTTTAGACTTCTAGCTTAATTCCACTGAGGTCAGAGAATGTATTCTGAATGATTTCAATTCCTTTGAAATTTGTTAAGAGTTGCTTTGTGGACAACTGTATGTCCTATTTTGGTAAACATCGACGTGTGGCTCAACGGCACTTGGCTGGCTGGCTGTGTTTAAAAAAGAAAAAAAAAAATGCAGCTGTACATACAGTGTTTTGTAATGTCAACTAAACGAAGTCTATTGATTGTGTTGTTCTAATTGCATGTATTTACCCATTTTCTTGGTTTGCTTCTTCTATCAGTTCCTGGAAAAGTTGGACACAGTGTGCCCAATTATCTGTTTCTCCTTTTAGTTTAGTTAGTTTTTAATCCAAATAATTGGAAGCTACATAAATTGCTGCATACAATTTTAAGTTTGTCATATAGCCTATATTTTGACACTTTTTCTTCATGGAATATCCTTCTTTGCCTCTAGCAGCACTTAGTGCCTTGAAGTTAACTTTGTCTGCTGTTATCATAGCTATGACACTTATCTTTTGGCTGTGGCTTATGTGATATATGTTTTCCAGTCCTTTACTTTTAAACTTTAAAGTATATGTCTAACTCTTACAAGTGTATATAAATCAAAACAACAAAACAATTGATGTCAGGTTAAGTTCGACTTGTGGTAGCCCCATGTGTTGCAGAGTAGAGCTGCATTCTGCAGACTCTTCATGGCTGTGACCTTTAGAAAGCACATCCCCAGGCCTTTCTTCCAAGGCACCAGGTGGTGGTTCTGAACTGTTAACTTTCAGTTAGTAGCCATGGGCTTAACTGTACCACCCAGGGTTAGTTCGGTTTTATTGACTTTATCCATTCTGATCATATTTCTCTTTAATTTTAGCGTTTATTCTCTTTTGATTTAAGGTTGATGTATTTGATTTTTTTCTTTTTTTGTTTTTTGTTAATTACAATAAAAGAATAAAATTTCTAACATCTACAGATTGTCTCATCTGTAATAAACCCTCAGCCTCCATCTACCCATGTAGCCAACACAGTCATTTTCTTCTATTGATAATTCTCTTATTAAGTTCTTATAACAGGAGTCTCACACAAAATTTGACCTTTTGACACTGACTGATTTCACTCAGCATGATCTCTTCCAAATGAAACCATGTTACGAGATTTTTCTAAAATTGTCATTGTTTTTTATCATAGCACAGTGTTCCATTGAATATATGTATCATAGTTTCCTTATCCATTCATCTGTTGATGGGTATCGGGGTTGATTCCAGCTTTTTACTTGTGCAACAAACATTCGTGTACACGTGTCTGTTCGTGTGACAACCTTTGTTTCTGATGGATGAATTCCGAGCCTGAGAATTACAGGATCAAATGGTGTATCTATCTCTAGTTTTTTAAGGAAGCACCAGACTGTTTTCCAAAGAGGTTGTACCATTTCGCAATCCCACCAGCAGTTCCAATTTCTCCACAGCCTCTCCGGCATTTGCTGTTTTGTGTTTTTTGGATCGTGGCCAACCTTATTGGGGTGAGATGATATCTCATTGTAGTTTTGACTTGAATTTCTTTAATTGCTAATGATCGTGAGCAATTCTGCATGTGTCGTTTGGCTGCCTGGATATGCTCTTTAGAGGAATGTCTCTCTATTTCCTTTGCTCATCACTCAATTGGATGATTTATCTTTTTCTTATTGATATTTTGTAGTACCTCATTGATTATGGACGTCAGGTGTTGGTCTGACATATAGTTGTGAAGTACTTTTTACCATTCTGTAGGTGGTTTTTTAATTCTATTAAAGTCTTTGGATGAGCAAAAGTGTTTGATTCTTAGTAGTTTCCATTTACCTATTTTCTGTTGTTTGTGGTTTGTTTGACAGATTTTGAAGTCTGTCTATGTTGTATATTAAAGCTTCTACTGTTGTTCTTACTTTTCTTGGATGAGCTTTATCGTTTTAGGTTTGATATTTAGGTCTTTTATCCATTTGGAGTTGGGTTTTGTATAAGGTGTAAGATATGGGTCTTGTTTCAATTTACGGCAGATGATAGCCAGTTTGGCCAGCACCATTTGTTGAAGAGATTGTTATCATCCCAGCTGAATGTCTTTGGGCCTTTGTCCAACGTCAACTGTTCATAGGAAGATGGTGTCACCTCTGGGGTCTCAATTCTGTTCCACTGATCTATCTGTCTCTTTTTGTACCAGTAGGCTGTATAGTAGGCTGTTTTGACTACTGTTACAGTGTAATAGGTTCTAAAGTCAGGTAGTGAGAGGCCTCCCAGTGTGTTCTTCTTCTTCAGTAGTGCTCTTATCAGGGGCTTCTTCCCTTTCTAAACAAAGTTGGTGATTTATTTCTCTGTCTCATTAAAAAATGTCACTGAAATTTGTATTGGGATTGCATTATATAAGTAGATTGCTTTGGATAAAATAGACATTTTCACAATGTTAAGTTTTCCTATCCATGAGCCGAGTATGTTTCTCCATTTATGTAAGTCTCTCTTAGTTTCTTATAGTAAGTTCTTGTAGTTCTCTTTGTTAAGGCCTGTTATTTCTCTGGTTAGATTTACTCCTAAGTATCTTCTTAGGGGCTATAGTAAATGCTGTTGATTTGGTGATTTCTTCTTTGATGAATTTTTTGTTGGTATAATGGAATCCTACTGATTTACTTATGTCTACCTTGTATCCTGATACTTTGATGAACTCCTCTGTTAGTTCCAGTAGTTTACTTATGGATTCCTTAGGATTCTCTATGTATACAATCGTATAATCTGTGAATAGGAAGATTTTTACTTTTTCATTGTGATACAGATGCTTTTTATTTCTTTGTCTCATCTAATTGGTCTGGCTAGAATGTTTAGCATAGTGTTGAATAGAAATAGTGAGAGTGGGCATTCTTGTCTAGTTCCTGTTCTCAAGGGAAATTGTTTCAGTCTCTCTCCATTCAGGATGACATAGGTAGCTGGCTTTGTACAAATGGCCCTTATTGAGTTGAAGAATTTGCCATCTATCCCTACCTTGCTGAGAGTTTTTTAGCATGAATGGGTGCTGGACTTTATCAAATGCTTTTTCTGCATCGATAGACAAAATCAGGTGATTCTTGTCTTTCATGTTATTTAAGTGGTTGATCACATTAATTGTTTTTCTGATGTTGAGCCAGCCTTGCATCCTTGGTGTGAATCCAACTTGGTCATGATGGATTATTTTTTATATGTTGTATTCTCTTGGCAAGAATTTTGCTGAAGATTTTTGCATCTAGATTCATGAGTGATATCAGTCTGTAGTTGTCCTTTTTTGTTGGGTCTTTTCCTGGCTTTGGTATTAGGGTTATGATAACTCTTGTCTAAAAGCTTGGTAGAATTCTGTGGTGAAGCCATCTGGGCCCAGGCTTTTTTTGGTTGGCAGTTTTGGGATTACCTTTTCAATCTCTTCCTTTGTGATGGGTTTATTAAGTTGTTCTGCCTCACCTTATGAGAATTTTGGCGGGTGATATGAATCAAGGAATTTGTCCATTTCCTCTAGGTTTTCAAATTTGTTAGAGTACAGACTTTTATAGTATTCTGTTATGATATTTTTTATTTCTGTTGGACCTCATATGACAACTCCACTCTCATTTCTTATTTGGGTTGTTTCCTGTTTTTCTTTAGTAAGTTTAGCCAGTGGTTTGTCAATTTTGTTGATCTTTTCAAAAACACCAGCTTTTAGTCTTTTCAATTTTGTCAATTGTTTTTCCATGCTTCAACTCATTTAGTTCTGCTCTAATCTATCTTTATGATCTTTTCTCTTCTGGTGCCTGAGGGGTTCCTCTGTTGTTCTCTCTCTACTTGTTCAAGCTGTAGAGTTAGTTTTTTCATTTGATTTCGTTCTTCCTTCCATAAGTGTGCATTCATGGAGAGAAACTGACCTCTGAGCACTGCTTTGGCCATGTCCCATAGGTTCTGGTAGGAAGTGTTTTTATTGTCATTGGAATCCATAAATTCCTTTATTTCATCCTTGATTTCTTCTGTAACCTATGGTTTTTTGAGCAAGATGTTGCTCAATTTCCATGAATTCTGCTTTCTATCTGTTTTTTTCTGCTATTGATTTCAACTTCTGTGGCTTTATGACCTGAAAAGATGCTTTGCATTAATTCAATGGCATGGATTTTGTTGAGAATTGCTTTATGTCCTAACATATGGTTTATTCTGGAGAATATTCCATATGTTCTGGAGCAGAAGGTGTAGTTCTCTGCTGATGGATGGAAAGTTCCATCAATAGAAAGTTATTTGATAAGTTGTCAATGGAAAGTTACGTTGATGAGGTCTAGTTGGTTAATTGTGGCAATAAGTCTTCTGCATCTTTATTGAGTTTTTTTCTAGACGATCTGTCCAATATTAAGACTGAAGTGTTGAAGTCTCCTACTATTATTGTGGAGTGATTGATCTCATGTTTGAGTGTAGTCAGTGCTTCTTTGATGTATTTAGGTGCTGTAATATTAGGTGCATAAATATTTAATATTGTTAAATCCTGCTTGTGTATTGAACCTTTCAGCAGTAAATAGTGTCCATTCTTGTTCACGATGGTGGATTTTATATTAAAGTCTATTTTACCTGAGATTAGAATTGCCACACCTGTTCTTCTTTGTGTATTGTTAGCTTGATGTATGTATGTTCTTCCATCCTTTAATTTTCAGTTTGTTCATATCTTTAAGTCCAAGGTGTGTTTCTTGTAGGCAGTTTATGGATGGGTCGTGTCTTTTGATCCAAGATGTCATTCGATGTCTCTTTACTGGAGCGTTCAGTCTATTGACATTCAACGTAATTATTGATAGGTATGTGTTTAGTTGGCTTGGCTGGCATGTGTTTAGTGCTGTTTATTTTTGTGTTGATTTTTTCTCTGTCTTTTTTTTAACCTGTCCTGGAACATTCTTCTTTTTGAGTTGATTTTTCACCTTTTTCAGGGTTGGTTTTGTGGTTGTTGAGACTCCTGTATTATGTTTCTTGATTTGATATGTTGCATCTTTATTGTGTTTTTTGGCTGCCCCTATTATTCCCCTTAATAAACTATGTATAAATTCAATTTTAATTACCCCCAGTCTTATTTGCTACTACTGCTAACCACAAGGTCAGCAGTTCAAATCTACCAGGTGCTCTTTAAATATTCTGGGGGTCAGTTCTACCCTAGCCCCTAGGATCGACGTGAGTCGGATCTGACTCGACGGCACTTGTCTTGGCCAGTCTTATTAATTTGTCTCCATCTGAAAGGACTATAACAACAGTAGTACACCCTCTTCTCAATACGATGACATCATAGTTTTCATGATATGATCAGTGGATCATTTCTTTCACTATTATAGCTTTGATTTAGTTTGGAGCCTTACCTAACTAAATAGGTTTCCGGGTGATGTGTCCTGAATTTGCTTCTAAAATATAAAGTTAGTGGTTTTTCTTTTTTCTAAGCTGAGAGCTTCTTTTGGTATTTCTTGGAGCTTTGGCTTGGTTTTTACAAAGTCTGTGAGTTTCTGTTTATCTGCAAATGTCTTAATTTCATTTTCATATTTGAAAGATAATTTTGCAGGATACATAATTCTTGTTTGGAAGTTCTTGTCCTGAAAGGCTTTGTATGTGTCATGCCACTGTGTCTGTGCCAGCATTGTTTCTGCTGAGAATTCCAATGAAAGCCTACAGAGTTTCCCTTTGAATGTTAGCTTTGCTTTGAGTCTTGCTGCCTTTAAGAGTTTCTGCTCATGTTTCATTTTGTTAAGCTTGATTATAATATGTCTTGGAGTCTTTCTTTTGAGATCTATATTGAGTGGCATTAGGTATGCATCTTGGGTATCTATATTCTCTTCTTCCTAATTTCTGGGAAGTTTTCTGTCAGTAACTGAGTAACAATACTTTCTGTGTTCTCAGGTGTCCCACCCTGTTCAGGAACTCCAATTAATCATAGATTGTTCCTCTTTATAGAGTCCCACATGCTTCTTAACGCTTCTTTATTTTTCTTGTTTCTTTTTTTCTGATTTCTCCTCACAGATGTTGGAGTCAGTAGCTCTGACTTCCAAGTCAGAAAGTCTACTTTCCATTTGTTCCATTCTGTTTTCTTGGCTTTGAATTGAAGTTTCTATTCCTTTGATCTTGTTCTTAATCTGTTGCATTTCAGAGTACTGGTGTTCCATCAGATCAAACAGCTTGCTGAATTCTTCATTTTGCTCTGCTGAACTTTGTATGAGGTCTAGAAGGGCTCTCTGTATAATCCTTTTATATTCACCTTCTGATGGTTTCAGAAAGGTTTCTTCATGTGGGAAGTTCTTTAGTTGTTTCTTTTGGGGGCCTTCTGAAGCCACAGGTGATTTCTTCATTATGCTTTTCTCTAGAATTTGTTGCTTTGGGGCATCATGTGAGTCAATAAAGGCTGGGAGAGATGCTGTGAGGAGGGACTATAGTTGTTTCTCCAGGCTGTCTTAAAATTAAAGATAAAAGTTATCTGACAACTTCTAAAGTTAGTCAGATTTTCAGGTGTATGGGTACCTCTTCCCAGCTGGGAAAGTAAGCACCTCTATATCCAAGCCCAGATGTTATAAACTAGTTCAAAATACAGAAAGGCTACTGCCCCACTGGCATCCACTGTCTGACCCCAACTGTAGGTGACACTGTGTAAAATATTGTTTTCTGCTGGAAAAGCTCTCTCCTCTGGGCAGGTGTTGCCTCCCAGCCTAGGAATGAGGTCCAGCTGAGGGCTCTGTATTGGTATATCCACCTCACAGTGGAACAACATGGCATCCCTCACAAGCTCCCCACCTACCTCAGTAAAGCCTACTCAATGGCGGATGTGGAAAGAGAGGCCAAAGTTGCTTAGATGTACAGCATCCAAAGCTGGGCTCTCAAATTCTCGCAACTTCACCAGCCGAGCCCACCAACTGTGTGTCTGAGATTAGCTGCTAGTCAAGTCCAAGCTCCACCCACCACCTAAGACAGAGAAAACAAGTTAACATGGTGAGTTACCTTTGGTTTGGTCTGTGAAAGCCAGCACTCACCAAGAGCAGAGGAAAGCAAATGAGAGGAGGTTTTTCATTCAGTGATATTGAGTCCAAATTAACACCCTATGCTCATGTCCTAGGGCTCACTAGGTGTCCAGAAGGCTCCATTTAATTATTAGTTCATGTCTTGGTTTCCAGAGGGATTTAGGGAGATGTGTGCTTAGTACACAGTCTTGACTCTGCCTCTCTGCTTTCCTTTTCAAGTTCAATTACACTTGAATTTCATCATATTCTAAATGTCTGTAAATTTCTATCTTTTCTATTCTTTTTGGTTCTTTGAGAAAGTATAAACCTGAATTATTTTCTATTGATCTATCTTCTAGTTCTTTAATCTTTTGTACTGTGTCTAATCTATTCTTAAATCCATCTTCTGAATTTTTAATTTCAGTATTATGTACCACTTTTTTTGTGCTTGATTATTTTTTGTTTCTGTGTTCTAATGGAATTTTCCATTGTTTTTTCCATCTAACTTGCTATTTATAATGTTTCATGGCTGTCTTGGTAGTGCAGTGGTTAAGCACTAAGCTGCTAAGCAAAAAGCTAGCAGTTCAAACCTATGAGCTGCCTTGTAGGAAAAAGATGTGGCAGTCTGCTTTCATAAAGATTTGCAGCCTTGGAAACCCTACAGGGAAGTTCTACTCTATCCTATACCAAAAAACCAAACCTGTTTTTGTCAAGCCAGTTTCAACTCATAGCGACCCTATAGGACAGAATAGAACTGCCTTGTAAAGTTTCCTAAAAGCATCTGGTAGATTCAAACTCCTGACCTTTTGGTTAGCAGACGTTGCACTTAACCACTGTGCCACCAGGGTTTTCTCTGTCCTATGAGGATGCTATATAATTTCACTATGTGTTGGAATTGACTGACAGCAAAAATGCTTTTAAATTTCCATGGTCAATAACTTCAGAATTTACCTTTCAGCCTTTTCTAAAGTCTACCTTTTAACTGTTGGTTTTGGTCATATGATGCTGTATCCTGGCATACTTGGTAAATTTGATCTAATGCCAAGCATTATGTGTAAAAAAATAGAAATTCTGGCTGACACCTGTCTCTAGAGAAAATTTAACGTTTACTGAAAGGGAGATAAATCACAAGTAGATCACTTTAATCCACTGGATTTGGATTTCAGGGTCAGAGTGAGGACTGGGAAGATCTGGTCTATTTCCAGTTAGTTTTTAGTCAGAAAAGGCCTACCTCTTCAAGAACCTCGTGTATAAGCCTGGTATGTTTGTTGGGGCTTTTCTTTCTTGGCAGAACCCAAACTTCAATTTTTGTTTTGCTGGCACCATGAGACTGCTAAAATTTCTGCTTAGATTTTTGACTTCTTAGCAGCTGCTTTCAGCTTAGATTCTTGGCAATTTGCCTCACACATGTGCAGCTTAGATGGTGGAAAATACTTCTAGGAAAATCATACATATAACATCTACCTTATGTCTCTTCATCCTGTCTTTTTCTCAGATCATTACTCTCCAAGTTCTAGCTGCTCTGGTAGCTGTACACTAATTTTTGACTCCCCAGCCTAGTGAGATTTTTGGCTGATCCTCTTAGTTCAGCATCTACACCCTTTAAATTAGAAAATTCCCTAGTTGGGGGAAAGCAGCAATTAAGGTAATATTTACCTCTGTCTCTTCTCTTCATAATTTTGTCTTTCAAGTTTCAAAGATATTTGGAAAATGCAACAGTACTACCATAGCCAGACTCTGTCGAGTCCACTTTAAGAAAACTAGGGGTGGGAGTGGGAGTGGACAATACAGGAAGAAAAATTTCTAAAATTAAAACAGTTGGAACTAGATAAGGCCCAACAAGAGAGCCGTAGGCAAACTCACAAAAACAACCATGAGAGAGAGAGAGAGTAAGCTTTAATATTTATTTGCTCAAAAGAAGAAGATTTCATGCTAGGATAGTACCAGTTCTTATCCCTTCTCTCTTCTCCCTTCCTATACTTCAACTTTTTCTGGAATATTATCAGCAAATAGATAATATGGATGAGGGTGAGGGAAATAAGAAAAACCCGGTCCTCCTCGACTACTAACAGTACAGCAGAGGTACCCTTAAAAGCAGAACTGAGCACAGTATGTTTGCATCTTTCTTCTGAGCTTATTAATTCTACCCCATTTCCAAGCATTGAATAAATAGTACACTGAAAAATAGAGTCTGTGTTCCAGTGACAATATAACTCATGAAGTTGTTACAAGGAAATTCCAGAATACTCCTGTGGCTTTGCCTCATATTAGGCAGGAAGAAACTTTTCCCTGAAGACAGAGTTGAATAGAGCCTTATGTCCCTGGAGGGCTGCACTGAAAGTTGGTCTTTGGAAGTTCTAACATAAACATACTCCCACCCACCTGGCTCACATACAGACCATAAACAACTTGACTCTTCTTCCCAGAAGAGCAGTTTTCTGTATGAGTCACTTACTTTTATCTCTTTATTTTGGACTTTAAACCTCAGGGGACCTTGAGGATCCACTGAAAATGATTTCAATTTTCAACAAACAATAAACAATATAAAGCCTTCTAAAAAGGCATATTCACTTCTTTGGTGTGCAGTAGAACCTAGGACTGGTATTCAATTCAATGGAAAATCAAGAACCTGGACCACAGTAACATGCTGATGAGTTCCACAAAAGGGAATATACCAGAAAGTGAAGCTTAGGATTTCTGAGAAAGTGGTTGATCAATTTAGGTCTATATAACATAGTATCCTATTGCTTGAAAGCCTTGGAAAACTTCCCTTGGGAAGACTTATAATCTCCAGACTCAATATTTGATTCAAGAGGCATCATACACTACCCTGCCTCTTCTGTGAAGAGTGGGTACACTGCAAAGAGCCATCCTCCAGGAAGAGAAAATTCAGGGACAAGACACAAGATTGCTCAGGGCGTCAAAATGGAATACAGGCAATAGCCTTTCCTACAAACATCGTTGGCTTGGTCCCTGTGTCCTCAGTGGAGTTGCCAAGGCTAGCCCTGGTGGATTTAGAATAGCACAGATTACTTGCTTCTCTGCCTGTTTTGAAATCACCATTTTGGAAGAAGCACATTGGACCTGGAATGTGTCCCTGCACAAGCCAAGTGATAATTAGGTTTTTACGCTTACAGAATAGTTTTAACATTACAAGATGAGAACAGCCTCTGCTTTTCTATCTTAAATTTCTGACTAGGCAACCTATTATTAGGATCTTGGGGCCCCTGGATATATCCAGTATCCCTGCTGGTGCTTCCTTGAACATGAATTCACTAACATTTATCTGTCTAAAGTGAAAGGCATCTCTAATGATCCCAGCTGACATTTATTCAGTGCCTTTCACTCAGGGATCCCAAAGAGCTCTGCAGGCTGATTTACAGGCTGTCCACGGAGTGGAAGTGAATGGTAATGACCACAGTGATGATGATCATGATAGATCGCCCCAGCTCTGGCATTTGATATGTCATGTTGTTTCTGGGGCGTTTCCAGTTTCCTGCACTTCCCGATGATTAGAAGCATAAGGGTAAGAGAGTGCTCCATCCATTTAATCCTGCATTTCTCAGTGGGGATGGCTGTGATTGGGGCCTTGGGAGGCCTTAATTCTCTGCCCGCCCCACACAGATTTTAGTAATCAGCAGAGAGCAGACAGTGTGAAAAGCTGCAGTAGGGCAAATGCAACTCCCGCCTCTCACTGGACGTGGCCACTGACGTTTCACCTTTCTTCTTGCAGTATCCATGATCACCTGACACCCTCTTAGCCTTTTTTTTGCTCCGTGGGACAAAGGGAGGAAGTAGAAGCAGGGATAAACTCTATTTAGAAGGTTTATGGTCACATAATCTGGCAGAGTGCTTTCAATTCTTCTTCTTTTTTTTTTTTCCTTTCTTGAAGACCTGAAAATTGCCACCTCCTTTTCTTTTTCAAACAAAATCCTTCAGGGAATTAATATTTGAAGCAGATAAAAGTGAGTTGTTCTGTTACAATCCTTCCCTTTCCCTGCTGGTCAAGATGCCCCTAGGTTGTTAAATTGTGATCTATAAAGGAATACCTGGTTTCTTTCTAGGTTTTACCACTAACTTTTCAGTAAATTATTGATTCCCTATGTGCTTTCTTTGTTTCATCTGTACCACTGCCATAAAGCTGATTCCAACTCAAAGTGACCCAATGGTTTCATCTCTAGAAACGAAACAATCTTCAGTAAATATTACAATTCAAGCTTTTGAAGCCTTGGACACAAGCATGCTAGATCTAGAACAGTGATAAGGAGAATCAGGTTCCAGGAATAGTTCTAAATGCTTTCCCTCAGGAAACCCTAGTGGCATACTTGTTGAGTGCTATGTCTGCTAACCAAAATGTCAGCTGTTCAAATCTTCCAGCACACCTCGGAAACTCTGAGATGGTTCTACTCTGACCTATAGGGTTGCTATGAGTCAGAATTAACTCAACAGTGGTGGCTTTGGTGGCTTTATCACATCATTTGGAAACCCTAGTGGTATAGTGGTTAAGTACTACAGCTTCTAACCAAAAGATCAGCAGCTTGAATCCACCAGGCACTCTTTGCAAACTCTATGGAGTAGTTCTGCTCTGTCCTGTAGGGTCACTATGAGTCAGAATCAACTTAATGGAAACTTTTTTATTTTTAATGAGATCATTTAATTATTTTTTATATTTTGCAGTGTACAGACAGTTTATGTATAGCAGTTCTGTTTCTTCTATTTACTTTTCTTTATACTTTAGAGGAAGCTTTAAGAACAAACTAGATTCCATCTTGAACAGCTAGTACACATATTCTTTTATAACATTAACCATCCCACAATAGGTCAGCACTCTTCCTTCTCAACCTTGGGTTCATTTTTACTGACTTTCCTGTCCCCTCATGCTTCCTAGTCATTACCCCTAGGCTGGCATGCTCTTTAGTCTTGCTTTGTTTTATGGTGTTTTTGTTAGGTACCATTGAGTTGGTTCTGACTTATAGTGACTTTATGTACAATAGAATGAAATACTGCCCAGTCCTATGCCATGCCCACAATCATTTTTATGCTTATATTCATTGTTACAGCCACTGTGTCAAACCATCTTATGGAGGGTCTTCCTCTTTTTTTGCTGATGCTCTGCTTGACCAAGCATGATATCCTTCTCCAGGGACTGATCCCTCCTGACAACATGTCCAAGGTATGTAAGATCGTCTTGCCATCCTTTCTTTCAATGAGCCCTCTAGTTATACTTCTTTCCAATCTTTGGCTGAAGGGTAAATGTCAGAAGTGACTTCATTACTGATCTGGAAGCATATCTGCAGGGCCATACTCTCAGGATTTCTCCAGTCTCCTTCATGGCCAGGAAGTTTGATTTTTCTTTTTAAGTCAGAATTTTGTTCTACATTTTTCTCCAGCTCTATTCAAGACCCTCTGTTATGATCCCTGTCAGAGCAGTCAGTAGTGGTAGCCAGGGTAGGTCCTTGTAGATGAGCTTGTCTCATTAGTTTTTTTCATTCTTCCTTGTTTGCAAAAAAGGTGAGATCAGTGAAGTATCCTAGATGACCGTTCACAGGCTTTTAAGACCCCAATTGCTACTCACCAAAGTAGAATGTAGAACATTTTCTTTACGTTATGACAATTGAGTTGATGTTCCCAGAGACCACGGTCCCCACAGCCTTCAGCCTAGCAACTCGGTCCTTCAAGAATTAGGATGTGTCAACGGAGTTTCCATGATCTTACCTTGTACAAGTTGTTCTGCCTTCCCCTGTGTTCACCAAAGTTACCACTTATCTATTGTCTATTTAGTGTTTTTCCATCCCCACCTGTCTGCTCCCTGATAACTATCAAATTGTTTTGTTTTATGTATAAACTTTTCTGTGAGTTTATATAGTAGTTGTCTCATGCAATATTTGTCCTTTTGTGATTGTCTTATTTCACTCAGCATCTTAATTCCTTTGGTTTGTGGGCTTCTTTGTCATTTCTTTTGTTCTTGTAGATTCGTCTTTATTGATAATTTATATTTTTTATTTTGATGAGTAAGTTGTTAACTTTCTTTGTGGTTACCTTGAAATTTATCTCTATCTTCCTAGGTTTAAATCAGCCTATTATTACTTAGTATTGTGTTCCATTTAGGTAGAAAGTTCTATACCTACACCAATTATTCCCTCTTTCATTGTTCAGACATTGTTGTCAATTACCAGCTAACCTCTCTGATCCCCTGTTACAATTGTTTTGGTTTTGGATAGCCCTTAAGCATTCATCTCCTAAACTGATATCTAGCTGGTACCATCTTGTACCGTAGATTCAGGCTGTGGCCTGATGTTTGTTCTCAGCCTGGAGGACTCCCTTTAATAATTCTTGTAAGTTTGGTTTCTTTTTTTAGGTATTTCCTTAATTGCTACTTATATGGAAAGGTCATAATTTCATACTCATGTATGAGTAAAAGTTTTACAGTATATACTATTCTTGGTTGGCAATTTTTTTCTTTCAAAGTTATATATATATATATATACATACATATATACATTACCTTCTTGCCTGCATGTTTTCTGCTGAATTATTAGAGCTTAGTCTTATTGTTTGTCATCTGTATGTGACATTTTGTTTTGCTTGAGCTACTTTCATAATTATTTTCTTTGTCCTTGGTTTTAATGACCAAAAACTCATAGCCATCAAGTTGATTCTGACTCATAACAACCTACAGAAGAGAGTAGAACTGCCCCATAGAATTTCCAAGCGGAACCTGGCCTATTTGAACTGCCGACCTTTCAGTTAGCAGCCAAAGCCAAGTGCTGTCGAGTTGGATCTGATTCACGGTGACCCTAGCAGACACAGAGCTTAATCACTACACCACCAGGGTTTCCCTAGTATACCTTGGTGATTTTGTCTATCCCTATCCGATATAGGGTTTGTTGTGCTTCTCGGATGGTCAGCGTTTCATCTTTCATGATATGAGACAAGTTTTCTGTCATCACTTCTTCAAAATTCTTCTCTATGTTTTCCATTTTCTCCCCCTGTTCTGGACCTCTGGCCACTCTCAGATTTTGCTTGATTGTATCCCAAATAATTATCAGGATTTTTAGTTTTTCTTCATTCTTTTTTTCTGATTTTTCCGCAAACCGAATTGTATCTGAGTGTTTGTCTTCAATTTTGTTGATCTTGTCTTCCATCATTTCAAAACTGCTCCTGACCTCTTCTTTGACACTGCATTTCTGAAATTGTATCTTTTGGATTTCTTATGGTTGTTTTTATTATATGATTTCTTGTTGTTAATTTGTTTTGGAAATTTGTTCCTGCATTATTTTAATGAATTTTTCTATATTTTCCTCATTTTTTTCTGCTTTTTGCCTCAACTCTTGAATACCTCTTAATATTAGAGATTTGAATTCCCTGCTAGGTAATTCTAGTGCCTTTTTCCCTACTCGAAAGTCATCTGGTGTTTTATCTTGGATTCTTGCTAGAACCATCCTGTCCTGTCCTTTTTTTAAATATATATATATATATATTGTTTGGGAGACATTCAGTAATTATTTTCTTTGTTCATCAGTTGTAGATTTGTTTGTTTCATTCTGCTTTTTTGCTTTATTTAGTTATGTGAGGGCAGGCAGGCTGTGCATTTTTTTATTGTTTGCCTATCAGTGGCCATGATATTTTTCACCTCCTTGTGGGTAGGGCCAGTTGCTTAGCTATGATGTAAGCAGGGCAGGTCCAGCTGAAAGAGAGAGGGTGGGATATGTTGTTTGAGGCATGTGCTTGAGTTGATAGGGCAGGCCAGAAATCAGCGCTGGGTGGGTTCCACTAAGCTATGCCTATGCTGCTTGAGGGTGTGATATTTATAACATGGTTCATGTAGGTAGGAAACAGAGGGGCGATTGTGACCTATGGAGCTAAGCTGGATATGGGCAAGAGGAGAGAGGGGAGAAAGAAATAGGAGCTAAAAGCAAGTAAGCAAACAAAAAGTAGCGTTAAGGGAGCTTGCCATTGGAGTAGAGAGATAAGAAACCAACAAATGCAGTAAAACAAACAGGAAAAGAAAAAGATGAAAAAATATAACTAGATAAAAATCTGGAAAAGAGAAAAACAGAATAAAGACACCCCAAGGATCCTAGTGGTGCTATTGTGAAGACCAAGGCAGTATTGTCCAAGCTACGTAGTATAGCCTGGCTAGAAGGGATGTTTAGATGGCACACAGTTTCAGGTGTTCAGGACACAGAAAACGGGGGTAAATATATAGAGGAGAACTGAGAGATGAAGAAAAACAGAAACAAGGAAAGAAAGAAGGAAGAAAGAAAAAGAAAAATGTCTCCATGAATCTCACCAACCTATGCAGACTGGGGATGTGTGCAGCACAGCTTGGCTAGAAGGGACTTCCAAGCTGCAAAAATAAAAAGAAAATAAACAGACAAAACAAAACAAGATCAGAGGAAAAAAAAAGACATGGAAGATCACATCAGTGAGGCATCACGGGCAGGGGAATGGTTCCCGAGATGAGTGGTACTTCATGAACTTTCAGGAAAAGGCAGAGCTGGCACACAGAGTCAAGCATATGAGAGAAAGGAGAAGGTCATAAGAGGCACAGAAGAAGCCAAAACAAATGGAAAAAAGGAACACCGACTACAGCCAAATGGCATTCAGGAAATGGATCACTGTGTGCAGGATGAATCCAGGTTCTGACATTGAAGGTGTTTTCTCCTGGCCAAAAGATTGTGGTTGAGGCAGAGGAAACTAAGGTTGGTGGGGGTGGGAAGTGGGGAGGTGGTTAACGATGTTAAGAAAGTATGTATCACTGGTTACTGGGTGATGCATAGCCTGCGTGGAACTCCAGAAGCTGCTGTTGAGTACTCCTTGTCCAGTGCTCTCTGATGTGGGCCAGCACTGATGCTACACTTTCCCTGGGAGGCAGAGCAATGAGAAGAATGTCGAGGGTACAGCAGTGTGTACTACTGGTTACAGGTGCTTTGTCTTCTGCTGGATTTCTTTGAAGCTACTTTCCTGTGTTCCCTGTCTACAGATTCTGGACAGGAATTCAAGATGGTAAACACATACTAAGTTAGCTGACGGGGAGCTTCTACTTGTATCTCTTTTCACTCTCTATTCTCTTGTCAGTTTCTTACTCTATTTAATGTTTGGCTGAGATCTTTATCTCTCCGTTTAACACTTTGGGTTCCAGGACTGATGTTTTCTGTTCTACCTAATTTTTCCAGTCTTCGCTGTTAAGGGAGAGCATGGTGCATTTGTCTATGGCACCACATTAGCTGTAAGTCCAGATGTCATTTAATTTTTATAATCTCTCTATAGGCAGAAACAACTATTACCTCTACTGTTAAGCTGGTGAAGCTGAGGCACAGAGAGTTTATGCAACTTTCCCTAGGGCATTCAGATTGGAAATGGTGAAAGAAGAATTCAACACCAAACAGCCTGACTCCAAATCCCTTAGAATTTATCTCCCTTCGTCAGTGGTTTTCAAACTTGGTTGCACATTAGAATCAGTTAACCAGTTGCCACCGAATCAACTTAAACCAGTTAGCCAGTTGCCTTTGAGTCAGCTCTGACTTATGGCAATCCCATGTGTGTCAAAATAGAATTGTGATCTATGGAATTTTCAATGACTGATTTTTTGGTAACAGAGTGGCAGGCCTTTCTTCCAAGGTGCATTTGGGTGAACTTGAACCTCCAACCTTTTGGTGAGTAGCTGAGCACATTAACCATTTGTACCACCCACAGACTCTTACAATCTCTTAGAGATTTTTAAAAAATTTTAAAGCCCAGGCTACACAAATTAAATTTCAGTCCCTGATAGCAGAAAATTATTAGCAGTATTCTTCAAGCTTGCAAGTGATTTTGCTGTGCAGGCAGGTTTGAGCACCACTGCTCAATGATAATTTCTTTCCTAAAGAATTTATTGTCTGTGGGGAAAAACCCTGTTATCTGACTTGATGAGGGTAGGTGTTGGTTTTTTTGCCATGTTATGCAAACACTGGCTAGACCACCTTCTAATGCATGGATCAGTGTTGCCCAGAGGGAGATGGGACAGTCACTCACAGTGCTTTTGTTTGGGTAGCAACTGTAGTATAGTGGGGGGTGTGAGCATGGACAAAGAGTAAGGTGTCCCTTGGACAATGGGAAAGGGTAGAGGAGCATAATTAGTGTTTCCTTTAAAGATAGCACTGTAGCTGTGAGATTATTATGGTGGAGAAATCACCGTCATGGAAAAAGACTGCTTGCAACCTTGCGTAATAGAGCCTTATGAGTGATCCCTGAGGCATCTGCAAGAAGATCATATTGGAATGCCTTACAAAGAGTGATTCTTAAACCTGAGGGACAGATTTTCAGAGTTGGATATGGGAAAAGGTGTTCCAAGAAAAAGGAATACTTGAGCAAAGGAGTGGAAGGGGAACTGGCAGAGCTAGGGGATGGGGCAGGTGGTAAGGAGTGAATTGACTCCATGGTCTTAGCATAACATAGGTGGAAAAGACATTTCTAGTAAAAAGAAGCCCCCCAAAGTACATTAAGGTGATTTTCTGGTGGGATTTGGAGGCCTTGAGGCTTCATATTTCATATTATAACCAAAGTAGAGTCAGTGGAGCCTATTGATGAGGGGAAGAGCTCCATCATTAGCCTCAAGGATGTCAGTAATGTTTAATAGGGTCTTCATTCCATGGCCAGAGCTAAAATGGCTCAGTTTGTTTTCTCAATGGCATTATGAGACAGATATTGTTATTACACTTATTTTATGGTTTAAGGAACTGAAGCTCAGAGAATTTCAGTTACAGCTCTTGTCACGTAACAACAAAATGTCAAAATCTGGATTTGAACACTGGCCATCTAATTTTACATGCATAGGTTTTACTGACTTAGATTCAATTGAAGTTAACTTGGTGTTGAAGAAAAACAGCCCCATTGGCAGTGTTAGGCAAATGTGGGCAATGGCTTGTGGGGAATAAAGAATAGGAACAGAATAACCAGCTAGGAAGAGATTTCAGAATGAAATGAAATATCTCAAAAGAGTGTCAGACAAGATTTGGTCACTGGTTGCAGACCAGGGATATCCTCCCAGTTGAGGATAACTGAGCAATTGGGAGAAAGGTGATGCCTTTACTGAGATAGAGAATGGAGCAGGAGGAGTAGGTTGGGTAGAAGGTAATAAGATTCTTTTGAACATTTCAAAATGATACCTATATAGTAGCTATGCTGAAAGTGTTCAAGAAGTATATGAAAATGTGGTTTAGAGGTAGCTATATTTTAGGAGGCATATGTCACTGGAGCTAATTTTGAGAATTTAGGAATTGAACACCATAGAGAGACAGCTTAAGTGTAGAGTGGACTGCTGGTTTGAAGTCTCTGACTGTATCAGCTGGGTGTTTTGGGGCAAGTCTCAGTTTTTTTATCTGTAAAATGGGAATAGTAATAGGACATATTTCCCAGTGTTGTACAAAAGATTAAATAAGACTTACTGAGGACTTGGCAAGATAAATGGTTAAGAAATATGCATTATATCCATCTTGCCTCCTTTTAACCTAGGAAGCTGCTCCTTGACAACAAAATTTTCTGCTTATGTTAGAATTTAGTTTCCTTAATATTTTTCAACTCAGGAGTTTCCTTATTATTGAAGATTACTTCCTTTTTTCCCAGGAATTGCTTGTAGTGTTTCCTCTTTTCTGTCTCCTTGACATAGTGTGGACATGGTTTTCCTTTTGTGTAACCCCTTTCTTCATGGAGTCTCATACTTAATACTGAGGCTGGAATCAAGTAGGCCACACTGCTCAGTCCCTCTAATTCTGTCTGATAGTCCAGCATGCTTGTTGGTATCCATGGTTAGCTCCTGAGCATCCTGAGGTAAGCACTTGGGGTCCTCTGTATGCCATATGCCTAGCATGGTGTCTGGTACATTCCTGTGGTTCAGTATATAAATATGAACAATAGGTACTCTTCTTAGGCAGGGTTGAGCTGAATGAAATAATAGCAACAAAAGTGTAAGACTGGTTTCTTAATTTTTTTCATCTAGAAAGAGGTGGTCTATAATTCCGATTTCCTAGAGTTCAAAAGTCATCTGTCTCTGCTGATCTGGGGAATTGTAGCTAGAAACTTCACAACTCATCTGTAAGTTTGTCTTACTGTGGTGGCTTGCGTGGTGCTGTGATTCTAAGAGCAATGCCACTGGTATTTCAAATTTCAGCAGGGACAGGTTTCAGTGGAGTGCCCAGACTAAGACAGGCTGGGAAGAAGGATGTGGCAACCTACTTCTGAAAGAAAGTGAAAACCTAAAGAACAGCAGTGGAGTATTGTCTGATACAAGGCCAGAATATGGGCCTTTCAGGGTAGAAGGAGCTCAGCATGTTACTAGGGAAGAGCTGTCTCCTGAAAGTAGAGTCAGTCTTAATGATATGGATGGAGTAAAGCTTTTAGGCTCTTCGCTTGCTGATGTGGCATGACTCACAATGAAAACATACGGTTGAAAAATCCATTAAGAATAGAACATAGAATGTATGAAGTATTAATCTAGGAAAATTGGAAGTCACCAAAAATGAAACAAAATGCATAACGATAGCTGTCCTAGGCTTTAGTAAGCTGAAATGGACTGGTATTAGCCGTTTTGAATCAGACAGTCACATGATCTACAATGCTGGAAACAACAAATTAAAGAGGAAAGACATCACATCGATGGTCAAAAAAACATTTTAAGGTCTATCTTGAAAGACGACACTATCAATGACAGGACAATATGTGTATCCATAGGTCTACAAGGAAGATCATCTAATACAACTATTATTCAAATTTACACACTAATCACTAATACCAAAGATAAAGAAACTCAAGATTTTTACCAATTTTTGCAGTCGGAAGTGAATCAAAGATGCAGTCAAGATGCACTGATAATTACTGGTAATTGGAATATAAACATTGGAAACCAGAAAGAATGATCAATCGTTGGAAAACATGGCCTTGGTGGTAGAAACTACATGAGAGACTACATTATAGAATTTTGCAAGACCAATGACTTACACATTTCAACAACATAAATGGCAACAATATACATGTACCTTGCCAGACAGAATACAGTAGGAATCAAATCAACTACATTAATGTAGAAAAAGATAGCAGAAAAGCTTAACATCATCATTTAGAACCAAAGCTTCAAACTTTTGAACCCCTGCTGAGAGCTTGCATTTTTAACAAGTTCCTTGCTGAGGTTATGCATTTCTAGCAAGTTTCTAATATATAAAAATCATGTAGGGATCTTATTAAAACATAGATTCTGATTCAGTATATCTGGGAACGGAAATGCAAATTCTTATGCAGGAATTTGCTAAAAATGCCAATTTTCAGCACAGGATAAAACTGAAATAAACTAGTTAAAATTTCTGGGCAGAACAAGCTCAGAAGCCTACTGGAATACAGATCACCAATTGGTCATATGCAAGTTCAAACTGGAGCTGAAGAAAATTAAAACAAATCCACAAATGGCTTAAGGAGACAAAATATTATAATAAAATATGCAAAGACCTGGAGTTAGAAAACTGAAAGAGATGAGCACGCTTTGCATTTCTCAAGCCGAAAGAACAGTAGAAAAAATTCAAGCCTCCAGTTGCAATACTGAAGGATTTTCTGGGGAAAGATATTGAATGATTCGAGAAACAGTAAAAGAAGACGAAAGGAATGCAGAGTCACTGTACCACAAAGAACTGGTGAGCTTCAGTTATTTCACAAGGTAGCACATGATCAAGAACCAATGGTACTGAAAGAAGTCCAACCTGCACATTGGTGAAAAACAAGGTTTTAGGAACTCACAGAATACTAGTTGTTATGGACTGAGTTATTTTCCCCCCAAATATATATTGTAAATTCCAAACTCTATATGTGTGGTTATAATCTCATTTGGAAACAGGTTGTTTTTGTTATATTAATGAAGCATGATTGGTATAGGATGTATCTTGAGATAGAGTAAGATAGATACCAAGACACATGGATATTCTTGAGGAACCAGAAAGCAGAACCTGAAGATGGAAAGACAGTCCTCCAGAGTCAACACAGAGAGAAAGTCTTCCCCTATGGTACCCTGAATTTGGACTTCTGGACTCATGAACTGTGAGAAAATAAAGTTCTGTTTGTTAAAGGCATCCGCTTGTGGTATTTATGTTACAGCAGCTGTAGATAACTTAGAATTTGGTACTAGGAAAATGAAGTGCTTCTCTAATAGATAACTAAAATACGGAAAAATAAGGAAGCAATTTTGGGATTGGGTAATGGATTGAGGCTAGAAGAGTTTTAAGGTGACTAATGGTAAAATCCTAGATTGCCTTGAAGATACTCTTGGTAAAACTATGGACCTCAAAAGCAGTTCTGGTGAGAACTCAGAAGGAACTAAAGGAGCTATTGAGAAAGTCTGTATTATCTTAGAGAATACATACGGCACCAGGAAGAGAATGTTGCTAGAAATGTGCACATTACATATGCTTCTGGTAAGCCTTTAAGAGAAAATAAAAAACATGTTATTGGATGATGGAAGAAGGGCAATGCTTTTAATGAAGTGACAAAGAACTTATCTGAATTATGTTTTAGTGTTTGGTGGGAGGTAGAGCTTTTAAGTGATGAACTTAGATATCTGGCTGATGAGATTCTAAGCAAGCTCCTACAGTAGCCACATGGTTTTTCCTTGCCACTTAAAGTATAGTAAAATCTTGGAGGAAAGAGATGGACTTAAAAATGAACTGTGCAATATGGAAACAACTTAAAAATTTGGAAAATTCTGTTGTACAAACTAAGGGCACATGTCCTAGAATATTCACCAAGGATGTGGCTATACAAACTTATGTTAAAGAAATTAAGCCTGTGACTGATCTAATCAACTACCATGACAGAAAATTCATCAGCTTCATCTAAAGTGGGCAGATGAAGAATGAGAAGAAAGAATACTGCTTCTTGGAATAGTACAGATAGAAAACAGGCCAAAGGAGCTACATATGCTGTCCTCCAACAAAAGAAACCAACTCTGGAGCAGCTCAGATATCAGAACTGTTTGAAGGAACACAGGGAGCAAGACTTTCTAGGCTTCAATGGGTGGGGCCATGGTCTCATCACTCTCAAAAAGGTCAAATCTTCAACTTGGTTCTGGAGTGTGGGGCTATTGCTAACATGTGCCAGCAGTACGGGACTACTCCCCAGAGCTGAGGGTATGGGGCTGCCATGCCCAAGAGGCAGAAGAATAGTGTTCTAGTGTTGAAGGAGTAGGGTTGCCACTCAGGGCCTTCTAAAGCCAAGGACAGAGCCCTGGTTGTGCAGTAGTTAAGAGCTTAGGCTGCTAACTAAAGGGATGGCAGTTCAAATCGACCAGTCCCTCCTTGTAAACCCTATGGAGCAGTTCTACTCTGTCCTATAAGGTTGTTATGAGTCGAAATTGACTTGAGAGCAATGGGTGCTTTTGTTTTCTTGTAAAGCCTAGGAGGTCAAGTTGCTATTCCAGAAGCCCTGGAAGGTAGAACTGAAACTCAAGGCAATGGGGACTCCACGGAGTGTGGTCAACACTCAGAGTCTAGAGGGTAAGGCCGTTGCTGAAATGCTCTCAGAAAAGAGAAGACTATTTTCAAGACTTGAGGTCTAATGTAAATTTTTCTGCTAGGTTTTTGACTTGCTTGATACCGGTTGTCCCTTCTTCCCCTTGAATTTCTTCTATTTGTAAAGGAAATGTCTACCTTGTGCCTGTTCCAACTTTGTAATTTGGAAATACATAACTTGTATGGAGATGAAGAGGAGTTTTACTCCAGGATAGAATACATCTAAAGTTCTATGCATATTTGATTTACAGGATTCAGAAGGTGACATTTTGGCCTTGGAGTTGACTTAAGACTTACAGGATGATGTGATGGGGTCAATGTGTTTAGCATGTGGCAAAGACATGAATTGGGGGTGGGGGTGAGAAAAGAGTGCAATGCTATGTTATGGATTGAATATGTACCCCCCCAATATGTGTTGCAAATCTTAATATCTAAGATGGTGGCTATAATCCCACTTGTCTTTATTACGTTATTGAGGTGGGATTGGTGTAGAGTATATCTTGAGTCAGTTTCTTTTGAGACACAAAAGAGATCAATTAAGTAAGTTGATCTTCACAACCTGTTTTCTCATCTGCTGATCTTTGGTTCATCACCCTCTGTGGTTAGGTAAATCAGGGGAAGCCCCATCCTGATCCACAGACTGGGCAGTTCCAGCTTCTACAACCACATAAGCCATTTCCTACATATAAATCTCTCTCTATATATTTATATAGTTTACTGCTTTTGCTTCTCTAGAGAACCCAGTTAAAGACAAACTAGGTCAATGGTAAACTTTAGGAGTCCAACAAGTTCTTTTATTTTTGAGCAATCAGGCTTTCTCCTCACTCCTCATTCCTACCCTCCTGTGGACTAGGATAACTTGTGCCAATGGAACATGCCCAAACTCAGCCTGTCTCTTTATTACTGCCTGTCCTGCTTCTGCTCATAAGTGGACCCAGGTAGTCACCACAAGCAAGCTGACCAAGCTGTCTACTTGCAGGCTTCTTTTCACTCCCAGTCCTTGAAGAGGTCTCCTTCTGATGAGAGCTCACTTTTCCTGGTTGTTGTATCCAACAGAGAATCACTTGCTTGAAATTCAAAATGCAAAACAGTCATTCTTTTCTTCCTTCTGCAAGTTCTGCTTTCAAAATGAAAATCTTAAGCTCTTTCAGCAATTCTAGGCGGTTCTGCATGTCTTTTAAAATGCGAAATCTAAGTGAAGCTCTGGTTTTCAACTTAGCCTCCACTTTAACACAGGGCTTCTGTTTCCAAACAGTCTGTGTTTCCTTCAGGCAAATCCTAGTTCCCCTTTTGGCATAGCCAATCAAGTGTTGGCTGAAGGCCGAGTTACATGTTCTCTGTAATCTATAATACTCGCTATTCATTTGCACTATACATTTAGGTCAGTTTTACAATAGTAGGTAGGAGAAGCATTCAGGATCTACAGGACATTCAAATAAATGCATAATACTAAACACATACCTCTTTTGAAGACATTCTAGTTGAATTTCCTCCTCTACATAGTTTAAGTACCTTCACATTTGTATGCATCTGGCCTTGGGCTTCTAGTTGGGTGGAACTAGAAGACCCTAGCCTCCTATCAATCATCCTGCTGTGTGGTCTGGCTTTTGCCCTAGGCATCTCCCAGTGGGACTTTTCTCCCCTCAGCTGCAGCATAATTTTCTCTTCAGCTGTTACAAACAACAACAACCAAAGCAACCATCCAAGAATCAAAAGTTTCAGTTGCAAAGCCCCTTCTTTTACAAAGTCTTATGCTTTCATGAGTCTGGAGATATTGCTAAGAATCCCATTTCTGATGCCAGCTATAAAAATGGCATGGCAGAGGCAGGGAAAGATGGTGAAGTAGATGGACACGTCCCATGGCTCTTTTAACAACAAAGAGCAAATGAATCCAGTACATATGACATCTTAGGAGCCTTGAACATCAAAGGAGAAGTTGAGAAATTAGACTGAGCAAAGGGAAAGAGAGAATATCTCCTTTATCTCAGTACTCCCCCTTCTATTCTCTGAACTGCTTACAGCACTGGAGTCTGACCCATTGACTGAGCCAGAAGTAGGATTCCTCAAGTCTGCCCTGCACCATTCCCCTACTCCTTTCTCTGCACTGTGCCTTGATCTGGAATCTGATGCCATTAACTGAGCTGGAAATATCACTCCTTAAAACCTCCCTGAGCCATTCTCTGAGACTCTAAGGGGAAAACAGTTTAACAAACTCGGAGGGAGAGGTTTTTTCCGCTGACTTCCCTAAGCCAGAAAATCAGGACAGAAACTGTTCTTTCACTTTAATTCACACAACCTCACAGCCAGGGATGGCTGTTAACCTCTGACCTTCCTTAGCAGCTGAAGTCTGACACCTATGTCTATACCAATAATCCCTGCCCATCTAGGGAAGTAGGTGAGAGCCCGCACCACACACTAGGACGCTTGAGCTGAATTTGTATAAGAAAAGTAAGCTGTATATTTTGAAACAAGATGTTAGAACACAATAGGCAAGCATAATAACTACAGTATGCTGGTGGCAATCTGTATCAAAGCACTTAAAGGGGTGTGCCACCATCTCTTCAGAAAGATCCCCAAATAAAGAAGCCAATTTTCCAGAGGAAGAGAACCTCCTGTAATTATCACAGGTAGAATATAAAAGATTAATATTTAGAACTCTTTAAGAGATGAGGAAGAACATAAGGCAAAATGCAGCAGAGTATTATGACAAACTGAACAAACTGCAAGAAAGCATTGCATGAGAAGAATTAGAAATTCAGAAAATTAATACAGAAATTACAGTTGCACAACTCAGTAGAAAGTCAAAGGAGCAGAACTGAGGCAACAGAAACCTGAATTAGTAAGATTGAAGATAAAGTATATTTGGGAAAATATCAGATTAAAGAACTTAAAAAAAATCCAAGAAACATTAAGAATTATGTGGGACTATATGAAAAGGAATCATCTACAAATGATTGGGACAGGTAGAGATAACAGAAAATGTGGAGAAAATTGTTGAGGGTTTGCCTACAGAAAACTTCCCTGATGTCATGAAATATGAGAAGATGTCTATTCAAGACACTTACTGAACTCCACACAAGATAGGTCACAAAAAAAAGACCCCAAGGCATTTTATAATCAAATTTGCCAAAACTAAAGATAAGGAAAAAGTTTCAAAAATGACTAGGAAAAAAAAGATGGCAGAGTAAACAGACATCTCCTCGTTTCCCTCTGAGAACTAAGGCCTGGATGATTTTTGTATGGAGCATTGAACATCTGGGGAGCCTTAGGACCTAGCATATTTGACTAGGCAACGATAGCAGACTAATCTTTCAAAAATGATACAGTGACTGTCTGACTCCCCTCCTGCTGTTTCATTGTATCAGAGAACTGCAGATTCCGCAAACGGCCAGTAACGTACTTTCACTATCAGCTGGCAGGTGGAGTCTGCTGCTCCTGACTGCCTGTTCAGGCCAGCCTGTTGGACAGCCCCCAGCTCCCAGTTCAGCTCCTGAACAGCTCCCTGCATAGAAGTGTAGTTTACGTTTAAGGCTGAGAGGTCTTTGTATCTGCCTGGAGATCTGTCTGTTGAGAGTCCTCAGCTATTCCTCCCTCTCTTCTCGACTCACACTGTAGGGTTGGCTGACAGCCCACATTTCTCCATAAGCAGAGCAGCCTCTTTGCCACCAAATAAACAGTGTCTTCCACCCTTGAGAGTCCATCTGGGGCAAATCATTAGAGTATTAGGGTCAGAGAAATCAAACAGTGTCTAGATGGCTTGCAGGCATCAGACTATAATTAATCATTTAAAGAAGCAGTCTTCAAATGCTCCAGAAAATTCCCTAAATAAAGATTCAAAAAATTCAAAAAACTTCCCAGATGAAGAAGCCTTTCTGAATCTATTGGATGTTGAATACAAAAAATTTCTATATAGGACTCTCCTAGAGATTAAACAAAATGCAGTAGAACAAAATGAAAAATTTGGGAAGCTATTTGAACTGATGGAACATCAACGATCTGAAATACATCAGATCAATAACAAAATTACCAAATCAGATAATTCTATCCAAAGACAAAAGAGTAGGATTGAACAAATGGAAGTTAGACTCAGTGAACTAGAAGATAGAGTAGCTGACACCAGAATTTATGAGGTAAAATCAGAGAAAAGAAATAAGAAAAATGAAGAAGCATTAAGAAACATGTGGGACTCCATGAAGAGTAATAATTTACATTTAATTAGAGTTCCTGAACAAGGGGGGATTAATGACAATATAGAGAGTATTGCTGTAGAGATGCTGACAGAAAACTTTCCTGAGATTATGAGCAAAGAGGACATAGATATCCAAGATGTTCATCTAACACTGCAAAAGCTAGACCCAAAAAGAAAGACACCAACACACATTATAGTCAAGCTTAATAAGCTAAAACATAAACAGATGCTCCTGAAGGCTGCAACGCTCAAAGCAAAACTATCATTCCAAGGGAAACCCTGTAGGCTTTCATCCAACTTTTCCACTGAAACAAAGCTGGCTACAAAACAGTGGGCAGACACATTCAAAGCCATGAATGAGAAAAACTTCCATCCTAGAATTGTTTATCCTGTAAAATTGTCTATCAAATGCAATGGTGAAATTAAGACTTGTGAAGATAAAGAGAAATTTAGGGACTTCATAAAAACTAAACCAAAATTACATGAAATATTGAAACAAGCTCTTCCCTAAAAGTGCATTTTAGGTGACAATTCAGGACAGTTCATCCAAATTTCCAATCAGTTAAGGAAGTCACAAAACTTCACCAAAGCTACAGTATTATAATAAGTGAATCCATGATCATATCATGACAACTATAACACCATCACATTAAAAGAGGGATAAACTACAATAGTTATAATTGTTTTAGATGCAGAGGAAGTTTCAGAGTTATGAAGTAGTTAAAACTGGGTTTAATCTTTGTATGTTAAGGGGGATAATACATGTAGCTATAAAGCAGATTAACAATGCATTGTATCAAAATAAGAAATGCAATACAGGAGTCTCAATGAACACAAAACCAATCTGAAACAACAACCCATAAAGAAGAATGCCCCAGAACAGAACATTAAGAGCAATGCAGAAGACATGAATGCAAAATAGCACCAAGCACATACCTATCAATAATTATGCTGAATGTAAATGGACTGAACGCTCCAGTAAAGAGACAGCGAGTGACATCGTGGTTCAAAAGGCATGACCTGCCTATGTGTTGCTTACCAGAAACACACTTTAGACTTAAAGATATGAACAAGTTGAGAATTAAAGTTTGGAATAATATATATCAAGACAACAATACACAAAGAGGAGCAGGTGTGGCAATACTAATCTCAGATAAAATAGACTGTAATGTAAAATCCACTACTGTGGACAAGGATGGTCACTATTTATTGCTGTAAGGTTCAATACACAAGCAGGACTTAACAGTATTAAATACTTATGCACCCAATATCAGAGCACCTAAACACACTGAACAAATACTGACAACACTGAAAAATGAGATAGATCATTCTACAATAATAGTTGGAGACTTCAACACTCTGCTTTCAGTTATGGATAGATCATCCAGAAAAAAACCTCAGTAAAGATGCAGAAGATCAACCAACATGAACTTATTGACATATACAGATCTTTTCATCCCTCATCAGGTAAGTACACCTTCTTCTCAAATGCACACAGAACATTCTCCAAAATAGATCATGTGTTAGGTTATAAAGCAATTCTCTATAAAATCAAAACCATTGATTTACTGCAAAGTATCTTCTCAGACCATAGAGCTATGAAAGTTGAAATCAATAACAGAAAATTCATAGGTAGACATTCAGACTTGTGGAAACTGAACAACTCTTTGCTCATAAAGCCTTGGGTTATAGAAGAAATTAAGGACAAAATAAAGAAATTTATGGATTCAAGTGTGAATGAAAACACATCCTAGCAAAATTTATGGGATATAGCAAAAGCAGTGCTCAGAGGTCAGTTTCTCTCTATAACTGCACACATCCAGAAAGAACAAAGGACCCAAGTTAAAGAACTGACCTTACAGCTTGAACAAGTAAAAAGGGAGAAACACAAGAACCCCTCAGGCACCAGAAAAAAATTGATCATAAAGATTAGAGCAGAACTAAATGCATTAGAGAATGGAAAAACAATTGAAAAAAATTAACAAAATCAAAAAAGCTGGTTCTTTGAAAAGATCAACAAAATTGATAAACCACTGGCTAAACTTACAAAAGAAAAACAGCAGGAGATACAAATAACCTGATTAAGAAATAAGATGGGAGATTTTACAGCTGAAATCAAAAATATCGTAACAGAATACTATGAAAGACTGAACTCTAACAGGTTTGAAAACCTAGAGAAAATGAACAAATTTCTAGATTCATATGATTTACTAAGATTATCACAAAGAGAAGTAGATCAACTTAATAAATCTATCAGAAAGGAAAAGATTGAAAAAGTCATCAAAAGTCTACCAACCAAAAAAGGTCCTGGCCCAGATGGCTTCACCACAGAATTCTACCAAACTTGTAGAGAAGAGTTAACTCCAATACTATTGAGGCTATTTCACACCATAGAAAGGGGTGGAATATTCCCAAATTCATTCTATGAAGCCAGTATAACCCTGATACCAAAGCCAGGGAAAGATCCTCTGAGAAAAGAAAATTACAGACTAATATCACTCATGAATTTAGACGCAAAAATTTTCAACAAAATTCTGGCCAATAGAATTCAACAACATATAAAAAAAATCATTCATCATGATCAAGTTGGTTTCATTCTAGGGATGCAAAACAATTAATGTAATCAACCACATTAATAACACAATAGATATAAGAATCACCTGATTTTGTCTATTGATGCACAAAAGGCATTTGACAAAGTTCAACACCCATTCATGCTTAAAACTCTCAGAAAAACAGGAATAGAGGGGAAATTCCACAATGTAATCAGTAGCATCCATGCAAAGCCAACTGGCTTCATCATCCTGAATGGGAAAGACTGACAGAATTCCCCATGAGAGCAGGAACTAGACAATGATACCCCCTCTCACCACTTCTATTCAACATTGTGCTAGAAGTTCTAGCCAGAGCAATTAGACAAGACAAAGAAATACAGGGCATCCGTATTGGCAGTGAAGAAGTAAAGATCTCCTTTGTTGCAGATGATATGATTGTTTATACAGAGAATCCAAAGGAATCCATAAGTAAGTTATTGGAACTAATAAAGGAGTTCAGCAAAGTATCAGCATACAAGATAAACATAAGTAAATCAGTAGGCTTTCTTTACACCAACAATGAGATTATTAAAAAAGAAATCACCAAATCAATTACATTTACTATAGCCCCCAAGAAGATAAAATACCTAGGAATAAATCTAACTAGAGAAATAAGAGATCTTTACAAAGAGAACTACAAGATCTTACTACAAGAAACTGGGAGTTTCATATATGGAACATATATGAAGTATATGGAGTATACATATATGGAGTAATCTGCCCTGCTGTCATGGATAGGAAGGCTCAACATTGTGAAAACATCTGTTTTGCCCAAAGCAATCTACTTATATAATGCAATCCCATTACAAATTCCAGCAAAATTTTTTAATGTGATGGAGAAACAAATCATCAACTTTGTTCGGAAAGAGAAGAAGCTCCAGATAAGTAAAGCACTACTGAAGAAGAAGAACACACTGGGAGGCCTCTCACTACCTGACTTTAGAACCTATCACACTGCCACAGTTGTCAAAACAGCCTGGTACTAGTACAAAAAGAGATATATAGACCAATGGAACTGAGAGATTTCACCATCCTCCTATGAAAAGCTGATATTTGACAAAGGCCTTAAGGTTTTAAACTGGGGTAAGAACAGTCTATTTAACAAATGGTGCTGGAAAAATTGGATATCCATCTGCTATAAATTGAAACTAGCCTCATATCTCACACCTTATACAAAACTCAACTAAAACGGGATAAAAGACCTAAACATAAAATCTAAAATGGTAAAGCTCGTCCAAGATAAAATAGAGTCAACAATGGAAGTTTTAATGTTCAATATAGACAGACTTCAAAATCTGACAAACAAAGCACATTCATCAGAAGAGAAAATAGATAAATGGGAATAACTAAGAATCAAACACTTCTGCTCATCCAAAGACTTCATCAAAAGAATTAAAAGACCACCTTCAGAATGGGAAAAAATATTTGGCAACTCTATGTCACACCGTCTGATCTCCATAATCTATAAGGTATTACAAAATATCAACAAGAAAAGGATAAATAATCCAATTAAAAGATAGGTGAAGGAGATAGACATTTTTCTAAAGAGGATATCCTGGCAGCCAAACGAAACATGCAAAGTTGCTCACTATCCTTAGCTATTTAAGAAATTCAAATCAAAACTACAATGAGATACTATCTCATCCTAACAAGATTGGCCGTGATCCAAAAAACACAAAACAACAAATGCTGGAGAGGCTGTGGAGAAATTGGAACTCTCCTACACTGCTGGTGGGATTGTAAAATGGTACAACCTCTTTGGACAACAATCTGGCACTTCCTTAAAAAGCTGGAGATAGATATACCATTTGATCCTGTAATTCCACTGCTCAGAATTTATCCTTCAGAAACAAAGCTTGGTACACAAACAGACACATGTACATGAATGTTTGTTGCAGCACAGTCCACAATAGCAAAAAGTTGAAATCAACCCTGATGTCCATCAGCAGATGAATGGATGAACAAACTATGGTACATATACTCAATGGAACACTATGTTATGATAAAAAAACAATGACAATTTTAGAAAACATCTCATAACATGGCCTCATTTGGAAGAGATCATGCTGAGTGAAATCAATCAGTGGCAAAAGGTCAAATTTTGTATGAGACTCCTGTTATAAGAACTTAACAATTATCCATAGAAGAAAATGACTCTGTTGCCCACATGGGTGAGTGGGGACTGAGGGTTTATCATAGATGAGATAACTGATAGATGTTAGAAATTTTATTCTTTTATTGTAATTAATAAAAAATAAAAATAAGTGGCTAGAGATAAATGAAATAAAAGCTAGAAAGGAGAATCAATTAGACTAAGCTCAGACTACTCAGCAGAAACCACGCAGGTAAGATAGAAATGGGCTGGCATATACAAAGCCTTGAAGGAAAATAATTACCAGTCAAGAATTATATTTTCAGCAAATTTGTCTTGAAATATGATGGTGAAAGTAGAACATTTCCAGACAAACAGAGGTTAGGAAACCAATAACACCAGGTAACAACCTAAGACCAGAATGCAGAACAGAGAACTGGGTATCAACACAAATAAGGGAATCAGAAACAGAAATCACAGCCAAACACTGAAAAAGGGAACCACAGATGTCACTAGGTAAATAAACATAATGAAAACAGGGACCCGAGAGAAAACGTAGTTATAGATTGTTAGTATGAAGAAGTCAAGACAACATAAAGAAACCAAAGACTGGTTTAAATTTAGAAAAATAAGAGTAAATATTAAGGCAGCCACAAAGGAAACTATTAATTCTATGCATCAAAAAGAAAGAATGAAAAACATGAAGTCTCAGCAAATAGAAAACCACCGACACTGAAAAAGAGGAAAGAAGATGCATTAAAAAACAAACAAACAAAAAAAAAAAACTCAGCACTGAAAATTCAATGGAACGAAGGAATTATCTACACCACACAAAAAAAGACAACAAAATGACAACACTAAGTCAGATCCGACTCGACCGCACTTGGCTGGCAAGCTCATGCCTATTAATAATCACACTAAATGTAAACCGACTAAATGCACCAATAAAGAGACAGAGAGTGGCAAATTAGATGAAAAAGAAAAACAGAAAACATAAACTATCTATGTGTTGTTTAAAGGACACACACTTTAGACTCAAAGATGTGAATAGACTACAACTGAAAGGATGGGAAAAAATGTACCAGGGTAACGACATTCAAAAAAAGAGCAGGAGCAGCAATGTCAATCTGTGATAAAATAGACATCAAAAGCCAGCCAAGTGTCATCGAGTCAGACACTGATAAGGAAGGATAATATATAAAGGTTAAAGGCTCAATACTCCACAAGGACACAACCGTATTAAATATCTATACATCCAGTGACAGATTCCAAAATACATAAAACAAACACTATCTGCATTGAGAACAGAAATAGCTCCACAATAATAGTAGGAAACTTCAACACACCACTATCAGTGAAGACAAAACATCTGGAAAAAAAGCTCAGTAAAGACACAGAAGATGTAATTGCCACAATCCACTAAATTGACCTCAAAGACATATAAAGAATACTCCACCCAACAGAGCCAAGTGGACTTTGTTTTCCAAGGTACTTGCAACGTTTTACAAAATTTACCACATGTTAGACCACAGACCAATTCTTAAAAAAATTCAAAGTATTTTAAGATCATAAAGACATAAAAGTAGACATCAGCAACAGAAAAAAAGATGGAAAAAATAAAAATAGAAACATAAAAATCAAACAACATTTACTCAAAAATGACTAGGTAGTAAAAGAATCAAGAATAGAATAAAGAAATTCACAGAATCAAATGGAAATGAAAATACATCCTATTAGAAATTATGGCACACAGCAAAAGCAATTCTCAGATGTCAGTTTATTTGAATAAATGCATATGTGCAAAAAGAAGAAATAGGCCAAATAAAAAATTCAACTCTGCGACTCAAACAAGTGAAAAGCGGGCACCAAAAGGACCTCTCAGCCACTGAAAGAATGCAAAAGATAAAATCTGAAGGAAACCTAAATGAATTATTGAATAGAAAAGATGATTGAAAGGGTTGACAAGACCAAAAGCTGATTTTTTGAAAAGATCAACAAAATTGATAAATCATTAACCAAACTGACAAAAGAAAAACAGGAGAGGAAGCAAATAACTCATATAAGAAGTGAGATGGGTGATATCACAACAGACCCAACTAATATTCAAAGAATCATAACATAATACTATGAAAAATTGTACACTAATGTTTTTGAACACTAGAGGAAATGGACAAATTTCCAGAAACACATCACCTATCAACACTAGCACAAACAGAAGTAGAACAACTAAATAAACCTATCATAAAATAAGAGGCAGGAAAGGTAATTTTAAAAAAAAAGTCTTGGCCGAGACAGCTTCTCTGGAGAATTCTACCAAACTATTAGGGAAGAGTTAACATCACTGTTAAATAAAGGTATTCTAGAGCATGGAAAAAGATGGACTATTCCCAATTTCATTCTATGATAACCCTGATACAAAAATCAGATAAAGATTGCACAAAAAAAGGAAAATTACAGACCAGTATCTCTGGTGAACTTTTTTAGATGCAAAAATTCTCAACAAAATTCTAGCCATTAGAATTCAACAGCATATCAAAAAAATAAATAAATAACAATTCACTGTGACCAAGTAGGATTCATACCAAGGATGTGCAGTGATGGTTCAACATTGGGAAAACAATTACTATTATCAACTACACAAATAAAACAGAAAATAAGACTCGCTTGATTTAATCACTTGATGCCTAAAAGGTATTTGACAAAGTCCAACACCCATTCGTGTTAAAAAGTCTCGGTAGAATAGTAATAGAAGGGAAGTTGTCAACATAAGGGGCATCTATGCAAAGCTAACAGCCAACATCATCCTAAATTGAACAAGTCTGAAAGCATTACCCTTGAGACCAAGTACCAGACAAGGATGCCCTTTGTCACCACTCTCATTCAACATCGTCCTGGAAGCTCCAGTGAGGGCATTCAGGCAAGATAAAGAAATAATGAGCATCTAAATTGGTAAGGAAAATATAAAAGCATCTCTGTTTGCAGATGAGATGATTTTATGCACAGAAAACCCTAAATAATCCACACACACACACACAAACTACTGGAACTACCAGAAGATTTCAGCAAAGTTAGCAGGACACAAGATAAGCATACGCAAATCAGTTAGATTCCTTTAAACCAACTAAGAGACCAACGAAGAGGAAATTCTGAAAGAAATCATTACCATTTATTATAATTCCTCAAAAGATAAAATACCTAGGAATAAATCTAACCAGAAATATAAAAAATGTATACAAAGAAAATGACAAGGCTCTAATGAAAGAAACCAAAAGAGAGAGCTATGTAAGTGGAAAAACCTATCTTACTCATGGATAGGAAAACTTAACATCTTGAAAATGTCTAGTCTACCCAAAGGAATCTATACATACAATGCAATCCTAATACAAATTCCAATGGCATTTTTTTAATAAGATGGAAAAACAAATCACCAACTTCTTATAGAAAGAGAAGAAGCCTCAGACAAGTAAAGCATTACTGAAGAAGAACCTGACTTTGAAACCTATTACACTGCCTTGGTGGTCAAAACAGTCTGGTACTGGTACAGAAACAGACATACATGGTCTGACAGTTAAATTCTTGAACTCATCCTAGAAGAAGTGCTACATACCTCATTGCTGAGTATCTACAGTCACCCCTTTGATGTTCTCCACTTGAGAAGCTGTGCACTGATGCCTGCACTTAGTCTACCCGTCAAAGACATTTTGGAACTCTTTTTCTGGTATGGCCATCAGAGCTGTTGTCATATTACCCTTGATGTCCTGAATGTCATCAAAATGTCTTACTTTCAATTTTTTTTTATTTTGAGTAAAGAAAAGGTTATTTGGGGCCAGATTAGGTGAATAGGGAATGTTCCAGTACGGATAGCTGTTTACTGGCTAAAAACTCCCTCACAGACAGCGCCATGTGAGCTGGTACATTGTCATTATGCAATAGCAAGAAGTTGTTGGTGGAAAGTATAGGTCATTTTGTCTTTTTCAAGCAGCCTTTTCAGCACTTGCAAATAGTAAACTTGGTTAACTGTTTATCCAGTTGGTTCAAGCTAATAATGAGCAATCCCTCTGATATTAAAAGCGTTAGCAACATCATTTTGACTCTTGATTTGGACTCGTGGAACATTTTTTGTTGTGGAGAACTGACTGACTTCTATTGTACACTTTGACACTTTGTTTCATGGTCATATTGGCACACTCATGTTTCATCACCAGTGATAAAATGGCCCAAAACATCATCTTGCCTCTTCAAAAGGTCTTGGCAAACTTTGACTCTCCTTTGCTTTTGTTCATCAGTGAGTTCCTTCAGGACCATTTTTGCACACACCTTTCTCATGCTAAGATTTTCATTTCAGATTTTCCTGTTTGACTGTTGATGTTTACTTGGTTGACTATGCTTCTTACAGTCAGCCAAAGATTTTGACACACAATTTCATCAAATTTTGCAATGTTTTTGTCAATTCTGCTCATTACTGCCCACCCTGATCTCTCTTCATCAGTGATACTTTAGTATCACTGTGATACACAGAAAAACATCTAATCCATTTGTATACTGCCATTTTAGTCACAGCATTATCCCATAAACTTGGACTAACAAGTCCCTAATTTCACTTCCACTCTTGTCAAGTTTAACAAGAAATGTAATGTTTGGAACTCCAATATTCTCATGAGGGCACACAAAAACATGCAACAACAATAATGAATGCCACTCAGCAAGACACTGCCACATGTCGACACAAACACAATTGTGAGACCCTGACATACCAAGGTTATGAAACTTCATTGAATTGTTTGTACAGTGCTGTCAATGCAAGCACACGGTGAGAAGTTTGTGAACTTAATGGTCAGACTTCATAGATCAATGGAACAAATTGAGAACTGAGATGTAACATCACCCATCTATGAGCAGCTCTTATTTGACACAGGTCCAAAGGCTGTGAACTTGGGAGATGACAGTGCCTTTGACAAATAGTATTGGCATAACTGAATATCTATCTACAAAAATATATATATATATATATCTCACACCATGCACAAAATCTAACTCAAAATGGATCGAAGACCTAAGTACAAAATCTAAAACAAAAAGGTCATGGAATAAAAATAGAGACAATGCTGGAAGACCTAGTATATGGCATAAACAGACTACAAAATATTACTAAAAATGCACAAACACCAGAAGAGAATATAAATAAATGGAAACTCCTAAAAATCAAATACTTATGCTCATTAAAAGACTTCACCAAAAGATTGAAAAGACTACCTACAGACTGTGGAAGAATTCTTGGCTGCCACGGATCCTATCGGTGTCTAGTCTCCATAATCTGCAAGGTACTAAAAAAACCTCTGCAAGAAAAAGACAGCTAACCCAACTAGACAATGGACAAAGGATAAGAACAGATACTTTACCAAAGAAGACATCCAGGATATTAACAGATATCTGAGGAAACGTTCATGATCATCAACCACCAGAGAAATTCAAATCAAAACTATGAGATACCATCTTACACCAACAAGGCAGCCATTAATCCAAAATACAAAATAACAAATGCTTTGATGTTATGAAGAAATTCAAACTCCTCCACACTGCTTGTGGGAATGTAAAATGGTACAACAACTTTGGAAATCAATTTGGTACTTTCTTAAAAGGTTAGTAATATAAATACCACATAATCCACCAATCCCACTTCTGGGAATATGTCCTAGAGATATAAGGGCTGTCACATGAATAGATACACGCAGACCCATTTTTATTGCAGTGCTGTCCACAATAGCAAAAAGATGGAATCAATCTAGGTGCCCATCCACAGAATGAATGGATAAACGAAGTATGGTGTATTCACACAGTGGAACACTATGCAATGATAAAGAACAACAATGATTTTAGGAAATATAAGGCGGGATCATCTGGAAGACATTATACTGAGTGAAATTATTCAGATTTAAGAAGACAAATATTGTATGAACTATTGCTGTAAGGACTTAAGAAAAGTTTTAAGCACAGAAGAAAATGTACTTTGATGGTTACAAGTGTGGGGAGGGTGGGAAAGGGGTATTCACAGATTAGACAGTAGATGGGAATTGGGTTAGGTGCAGAGAGTGACAGTACACGGTAGAAGGGACATTACCATATCTGGCCTACATAAAAAAACTAGACAGTTTTATAAATACAACCCAGCATTTGAAGGAGAGGGTAGTAGGGACAGGGTTCTAGGGACCATGATTTCAGGGATCATGTGGGCTAATTGGCACAACTAAGTCTTTTTTAAAAGAAAATGTTCTGCATACTACTTTGGTGAGTAGTGTCTGGGATCTTAAAAGCTAGCAAGTGGCCATCTAAGTAGTATCAACTGTTCCCAGTCTACTTGGAGCAGAGGAGAACGAAGGACATCAAAGACCAGAGGAGGATACGAGCCCAGCAGACAGAAGGTGCCATATGATCCAGAGACTATTTCAGCATGTGACCAGAAGAACTAGATTGTGTGTGGCCACCACTTAATGACTGCTGTGACAGGAAACACAGCATAAAGTCCCTGATGTAGCAGGAGAAAAATGGGCATGCAGAAATAGAACTCACTAACAGGTCACACTTGAAGGCCTGTTGGACTGGAGGGAACCCTAAGGACATAGGCCCTGGACTCTGTTAATCAGATCTGAAACCAGTACCACCGCCAACTCTTCAGACAAAGACTACTGGACTACAAGATGTAGAGTGATGCTCATGAAGACTATCTTCTTGGCTTAAATGTGTACACAAGACTGCTTGAGCAGCTCTTGTCCAGAGGCAAGATGAGAAGGTGGAGGGACGTAGGAGTTGGTCGAATGGATATGGGAAATACATGGTAAGAAGCAGAAGTACACTGCCGCGGGGTGGGGAAGGGAGAAGAGCAGTTAAAGTAGCATAGTGGTGTGTGTTCGGGTTTTATGTGGCAAACTAATTTATATTATAAACTTTTTCTCAAAGCACAATAAAATATATTTTTTAAAAAACCAAATTCAAAGTGTCCTTTAAAAAAGGGTGCAGTGATGCGTCTGATCTCCGTGATGTCAGGGTCAAACACGCCTCTCTCGCTGCAATCTTTACCAATTCTGACACCAACTGTTCCTCCCATGGTACTCTCTGCTTCACTGCTGGGTTCTGTAATTCATTGCAAAGGCCACACAGAATTCACAGACTATAATCACGTTTATGAGTTTATTAGGGAAGTAACAGGTTACAATTCCAGCTCAGGAACACTAAAAGATACAGTTCTTTCATCACAACAACTTCTTTCCAGCTGTGCTTGCAGACATGCCTCCCTCTAGCCTTCGGTCTTTGCCCAAAGGCTCTTAGTTTTCTTGCTCCAGGAGCCAGGAAGCCCACTATGCTGTATCCTGCAGGTTTCTCCTTTGGATCTCTTCTGCCAGTCTCTTTTTCATTGGTATTGGTAGACTCTTCTCTTGACCACCTCTAGGATGGTTCATTTCGAGCCTATCTTAATATGACTATATTTCCTGGCTCTTTCTTAGTGGTTGGTATCATGTGACTAGCTCTGACCAAGGAGTTGAAAGCAAAAGTAAGGTGTGTCATTTCTGAGCTGTGACACTAATGTCAACATGAGACCCTTCCAGATTCAATTTTCTCTCTGCTCATTCGACCAGCAGCTCTCTATAGAGTCGGCAGCTCTGTCAGCCTGGTTCCTAGTGACAATAACAGAGACGGGGTCCCAACCAGCCTGCCTTGGATATGTAGTACAAGCCAGAAATCAACCTTTATTTTTAGCCACTGATACTTTGAAGTTTTTGTTACTGCAGCATAACTTATCTTGACTGAGATAGGCAGCTTGTAAGATAATAATAAAAAAATGTGTGAAGTACACAAGGAAGACATTCTTATCATCTTTCAAATACCATTTCTAATCCGAAGCCCAAAAAACTCACTGCTGTAAAGTTGATTCAGAAATGCCCCCCAGTTTAAATGCATAGCCCATGTATCATCTCTGAGCTTAGATTTACATATCTCATTATCCTACTGGACATATCCACTTGAATGCTTCAAAAGATGACTTAAAATCTTGTCTGAAACTGAACTCATAATGTCTCCCCAAACCTGCACTCCTCAGTCTTCCTCTGTCAGCACTTAACACCGGTGTCATCATAAACATCTCCTTTTACTTTATGAGAAATGTGATGGGGCATAACTTTCCCATCACCAAGGCTTGATGCTGTTGCTGCCTCTAGAACATAGCTTTTGCATGTCCACTTTTCCCATCTTTATTGTTAGCACTCTAGACAAAGCCATCAATGTCTAACACTTAGATTACCACAATGTTCTCTGAATAGGCCCGTTGTCTCTATGTGTCCTTTCGATGGATTCTGGGCACAGTATCCAGAAAACTTTAAGAAATGTAAATAGATTGTATTGACCCCCTTCAAAGACTCCCCATTATATAGAGAACGAAGGTCCAAATTTCTTACTCTCTTAGTCATCTAGTGCTACTACCACAGAAATGCCACAAGCAGATAGCTTTAACCAAGAGAAATCAATTTTCTCATGGAAATGTCAAGTTCAGTTCATCAGTTCCAAGGGAAGGCTTTCTCTGTTGGTCTGGAGGAAGGTCCTTGTCATCAGTCTTCCCCTGGACTGCGAACTTCTGAGGCACAGGGACCCCAGGTCCAAAGGACACTCTTCTCCTGGCACTGCTTTTCTACTGATGATACAAGGTCCCCAACTCTCTGCTTGCTTCCCTTTCCTTTATATCCCAAGAGAGTAAATTAAGGTACAATACAGTCTTACACAGTGAGTACTGCCTCACCAACACAACTGCGCCCATTCTCCCTCGTTAACATCACAGGGGCAGAATTTACAGCATATGGAAATATCACACAATACCAGGAATCATGGCCTAGGCAAATTTTTATACGTAATTTTTGGGAGACACAATTCAATCCATGACACCTGTTTTAGGCAGCTAGGGCTACTCTAACAGAAATACCACAGAGTGGTTGGCTTTATAAAATGAAGGTTTATTCTTACATAGTCCAGTAAGTTACAAGTCCAAATTCAGGATATCTGCTCCAGGGGAAGGCTTTCCCCCTTGTCAGCTCTGGAGGAAAATCCAGTATTGCATCAGTCTTTGTCCAGAGAGCATCTTGGTGTAGGAACCTTGGGTCTGAAGGACATGCGGACATGCTTTTCTTCAGGTGTTGCTTTCTTGATGGTATTAGGTTCCCAATTCTCTGCTTGCTTTGATTTCCTTTTATCTCTTGTAGAATAAAAGGATTAAGGGTAGTGCAAGCCACACTCCAGGGAAACTTCCTTTACAGTAGAGTGGGGAGGTAATCTTCTGAAGGGATTTGCAGTCCCACCCTAATCCTTTAACGTACAGCAGAGCAAAATCACAGAATGGAGGACAATCATAGACTATAGGTAATCACGGTCCAGCCACAGCACTACACCTATTTTGTGGGGGGATGTAATTCGATCCATCACAACACCAAAGCCTACAAGGTCCTTTATGATCTCTCTACAGTCTCATTTTGTACCTCTGTTACTCATTAGCCATCTCTTAATTAGAACAAGCCAAGTCTCTCAAACATCCAGGCCTTTACGATTGCTCTTGTTCCCCTCTGCCTATAAGACTCTTACATTGGTGCTAAAAATTGTTTATTCCTTCTTATCTCATAGCTTTCAGCATGGTTTTCACTCTTCAGAGAGATCTCAGGCTTTTGTACCTTTGTGTGTTACTGTCAGTCATGCTCTTCTATTTCCTTAAGAATAGTGATCACAAGCTGTGTTTATTTTTCACTTGTTTATTGTCACTCTCCACATGGAATGAAAGTTCCAGGAGGACTAGAATCTGTTTAACATTGTTCATCACTGCAATCTGAGTACACTGTACAATGAGAGTACACAGAACATTCTTATCATATATGTGAGAGAATGGATGGATTATCCTTATTTCTCAAAAGGAATCTCCGACTCAGAGAGTGCATGATGTGCCCAAAGCACACAGAGAGCAAGTGATGGGCTGGGTCTCCAGTAACATCTTCTGGCCCCATGTTTTGTGCTTTGACTCTGCATAACATAGACGTTTATGCTGCCACTTGAAAGTAGCAAAAGGAAGTCAATTTGCCATTTTCTACAAGAACTCCACGTAATCTTTCCCTTTCCTTCACCACAAAAGCATAGCGGCTTTGCAACCCCAGCAGCCCAGTGAGTTTACTCATTTTTCATACTATAAAATGTTATTAAACTGCACCACGCAGATAAGTGCTAGAAAAATTGCTGGGTTATTTTCCTAACATAAAATTAGCCAATTTGCCTGTATATGGGACTGTAAAGGATGCAAAGCATCCCATTCAAGTGATTAACCTCTTAGTTAATAAAAGCAACAATTTTGTGTGTATAAATAATATAAGGAACATTCATATCAAAGTTATGTAGCCCTCCCTTTCCTCTGTTCATCTCCTTAATTGGTAAATAATTCATCAAACTCTGAAATGAATTGTGCTCCCACCCACATTTCTTCATCCAATTATCTTGAAATAGGAAAGCAGGCTCCTTCTCCCTTTGGAAGGCAGGAGATAATGAAATCATTCAGGGCTTCTCTGAGCCTGTGTTAGGCTAGATACTGAACTAGCTGGCATGGGGCTTGTCAGGGTAGCTGAGTGATGCTTCTTCAGGTGCTGAAGAATTGAGCTTTTCCTTTTCATTTGACCTCTCACCCCTGAAGTTCACCTATTCATTGTTCTACTAGTGTGCCTATAAATATTGCCTGTTATGACCATGACTTTCAGTAGGAAGAGATGGGAAGCAGGCAGCTGCCTGAAGATTTTCTTACGACTTTTGCATCAGATGAGTTGCGCAGATCCAGTTTTACAATGCTGATGAGCCACAATTCCTGGACATGGAAATGTCCCTTTATGTTGTAAATTATGTAAGATTATTGCCAAAAGTTTCTTGTGGGAGCTATAATTTTTTCCCCTTTGGACTTCTTCACATGTAGAAAAACCCCTACATTAGATATAAATTAATATACTCTGGGGCTGATGACCTTTGGTTTTTTGCCTTTTACCTTTAAATTGAGGTAGAATAATGCCCAACATAGTATAATTTGCCTTTGCAAAACTCTTATATGTATGTCACTAGAATTCCCTAGGATGATCTTGCTAATAAATCCCGTTAAAACCCCCTTGTCTAGATCATTTTGGTTCCTCTCGTGAGTTCTGTTTAGAATTTTATCTTTATCCAGACTCAACAGCTTTAACTTTGTTGTGGGTAGATCACATGGTCTGTGTTCTGAACTTAGAATAGCAGTGTTTATACCTGAGGCTTCTTTATTTTTCCTCCAATGCATTAGAATTTTATGAAAAAAGATAAAACAGTTACTACCTCCTTTACCACATTGTTTTGAATAGCCTTTTCAGCTGGAAGTTTATGGCTTCTGAAAAAAATCACAGTAATTTGCAAATTGTACAAGCTTTGTTTCCTGGGTCTTGGTACCATTCCCAGGTACAGAGAGACATAAATTCCAGCAGCAATGCTGATGACTGACTTGGGGAGATGGGGGATATTTCCTTTTCAATCAAGACGGAGTGGATTATCCCAGTGTTTTAGTTAGCTAGTGCTGCTTTAACAGAAGTATCACAGACCGATGGCCTTAACAAAGGAAGGGTCATTCTTATGCAGTTCAGTAGGCTACAAGTCCAAATTCAGGAGGTCCACTCCAGGGGAAGGCTTTCCTCCTTGTCAGCTCTGGAGGAAAGTCTGGTATTGCATCAGTCTTTGTCCAGGGAGCATCTTGGCACAGGAACCTCAGGTCTGAAGGAGGCGCTTTTCTCTCAGTGCTGTTTTCTTGATGCTATGAGGTTCCCTGTTCTCTGCTTGCTTCCCTTTCTTTTTATCTCTTGCAGGATGAAAAGGTTAAGGGTGTTGCAATCCAAACTCCAGGGAAACTCTCTTTACAGTAGAGTGGGGAGGTGATCCTATGAAGGGATTTACAACCCCACCCTAATCCTTTAACATACAGCACAGGAAAATCACAAAATACTGAGAATCGTGGCTCAGGCACAGCTACATATATTTTGGGGGGGACACAATTCAATCCATGACACCAGATGACACAGCAAAATGGTGGGAATGAGACTCAGCCCTGGGATCTCATGCCTCTGTATTTCATCTGTGGCCAATAAAAACACTTAACGTTAGTTTTTCTAGCTATTTGAGATTGTGACATATGCATTCTGTTTAAAAAGGATAGCTTGAAGACTTGTTGGCTGCTATTGAGTTAATTCTCCACTCATGGCAACTCTGTGTACAACAGAGCAAAAACACTGCCCAGTCTTGTGCTACCCCATGATTGGTCGTGGTCCATAGAAGTTTCACTGAATGACATTTGAAAGTCGATCACCAGACCATTTTCCTAGCCTATCTTAGTCTGGAAGCTGCAGCAACATAGCAACATAAAAGCCTCCACTAGTAGTCAGGTGGTAGCTGTGGATGAGCTGCAATGGCTAGCTGGAAATTGAACCCAGGTCTTCTACATGGGAGACAAGAGTTTTTTCAAACCCAGGTCTCCTGCTTGGAAGACAAGAATTCAACCACTGAACCCCCAAGGCACCATTTTAATTCTCCCCTAAAACTTTTCCCTTTTCTTTTAAAATAAATAAGCTCTTCTTCACTGCTGTGAAAGTCTGGCTGCTTCTGCTACTTATGACTGCCCTACAGAGACCAAGACATTTCTGTAGAAATGAACAATGGGAAAAGAACCATACCCAAATTGGATTGACTGGACTTGCTAAAGACAATATGTCTTAATCTTAATTAACCAGCTTTTGACATCTGGGTGCTGGGATTGCTGGCTCTGTCGCATGAGTACTTTATAATCCATATCCTCTGGGTGGCTGCCCTGAGACGTTTCCTCTGCAGAGTAAATTCTTTCTATCAGACAGCATAACACAGTATCCCAACCCACAGCAGTGAAACTTTGATCAAGGTCAGTGCAAATGGTCTTGGAGGAGTTTTTAGCAGAGAAGGGCAGCTATTTCTTTGAGACTGATGGAAGAACCGACTTGATTTGTAAAAGACATACTCTGCAGAGAAAGACTCAACTTTGCATGACGGTCTGCCTATGAATACTGAGCAGGGAGGCATACTTGTCCAGCCAGACTGCCCAGCAGAAACAGTTTTCATTTCCTTTGGTCAATTCTTAGTGGTTGTTTAGAGTCCCTTCTTTGTTCTCTTGTGCTTCTGTAACAGGAATACCAAAGTGAGTAGCTTTAAAGAATAGAAATTCACTTTCTTTCAATTCTGGAGGCTGAATTCCAAAACTAGTATGTTGGCCATGTCAATTCGTTCTGTGAACCCGTTAATTTTTGCTGTCTTCTATGTGCTTATATGTCATCTGTCTTTCCAGGTGTGTGTGTTTCTGTGTTCTGGTCTTTTTGTAACTGGAATTGATTGGGTTTAGGACCCACCCTACACTACTAGCATGATCTCATCAATATAATATAAAAAACCCTATTTCCAAACAGGGTCATATTTACAGATACGAGGTTTAAGATTTCAGCACATTTTTTTTTTTTCTGACACAAATGACTCCATAACAGGTCACAACCTGATGATTTAGCAGTGTTCATTAAAGAATTTAAGCAACACTCCAGCTTAAACAGGACTTTTTCTGAGTAGAATGATGAAACAGAGAAGCATTTATAATGTCTGTTTTGGTGTCCTTCTGACTATTCCCTGGTCTACTTCCCCCAGCCAGCACTCCATTTCTCTGGGTTCCTTTCTCTCTATTTGCTTCACCTTCAAAATTTTTCTGCCCATTGTCCTACCTCTTCAAAGTCCTCATCTCTATCATCTTGATAGTGGAAGAAAAACAAGGAGTTAATATTCACTGAGTATCTGGCATATTACAGATTGTTTAAAAAGAAATATATGTGTTACTGCATTTATATTACAGTCGTGCATGTGAGTTATCTCCACTTTACAGGCATGAACACTAAGTTCTTAGAGAATGAGTGATTTCCTTAAGGGTACATAGCAGCAAAGGAGTACAGACAGAATCGGAATGCAAGTATACCTGATTTAAATGGTCTTCTTCAACTAACCCTTTGTAATCTGATACTTGAAAGGTTACATAATTGCTTAAAAACAAACAAAATCCTCTAGTCTGTTCCAACTCGTAGTGGCCTCTTAAGACAGAGTGGAACTACCCTAGAGGGTTTGCAAAAACCCAGTGAAAATTTCCTTATTCACATATAATTCTTTATGGAGTCAAGTTTTCATTCTAAGTCAGGTTTATGGGTGAGATTTTTTTTTTTCCTGTCAGATTAGATAGAAAAGGGCTACCTCGTCTGTCTTAACTACAAGGCCAGTTTTGAGTGGGACATGTTTACAACTAATAAAATGCAGCTAACTTCATATTCCTGGAATTGCTGTAATTCCGTAGGTTATATTTGTGTGTCCACTCTTTTCAGCCGTTTTGGCTTTCCAGGACCAGGCATACATGGAATTTTGCTGTTGGCTTTCTAAATCTATAGTTACCTCCAGGATTACCTGTGCTGTCTTGTGCTTGGGCTCCATTACGTGCGTGTGGCTCATTTATAGTTATGTGTCTGTTGCTGTGCTGTTACCATCTTCTAAAACCCTGCCCAATCTCTCTCCAGCTTGTTCCTTTTTTGGCCCAATCTTGCTCACTACTAGCTGCATCTTCCAGTATTTCTCTAATACGGCATATACTAACATTTATTCCTTAGGTCTCATTATGCAACAGGATGTTGAGTGGGGCATTGTTTGTGTCCTCAGAACTAGCACCCCAACTTGAGGACAAATAGGCATTTATTATTTTTGTTTTCTAAACCCAGTGCCATTTTCTAAAGGGATCCAACAATTGTGTCTACATTTCTCCTAAAGGCTTCTGAAGAGATGGCCATGCTTTCTCTGCTACCTTCCCAGTCTCCCCACCCCACATATGTGAATAAGAACACTGGGTGAGTCTGTGAGAGGGCAGGGAGGTGGTCATCGACAGGACAGTATTCATAATAAAGTTTTCTCTCGACGTCCATGGATAAGAGGAGAACAGAATGATTACCTCCTTTACCTTCAAGTATACAAGGGAAACGTGGAGACAATCACTTTCAAAGATTGGATGTACCTATAAGAAGCAGTCACTGTCATTATAGCCCTAGAGTGGACACTTGCAGAATCTACATTGGCATTGCCCAATGTGGTGGAGTCAAGCATAATGAGAAAGTTCTTTGGGACTCTTCTGTTCCTCCTGAAGTTGAGAGGCGTCATGTTCCTAGCAATCAGTGTGGACTCTGATCTCTCCTTAATCTCCAAAAGTGAGAAGCTTGTGGTGGCAGATTGGAGGAAGAGACTGTGGGAAAAAGATGACAGCTTCCTCTAAATGTCCAATCCTTGATGTGTTTAGACAGTGCTGATCTCAACACTCCACATGAAGACTAATGAGTTTAAAAAGGAGGTATGAATGATAGGGTATTCAGACAATGTATAAGACTTGTTCCTCCCACCCTACCCATAGAGGACTTGGGGGTCACTGAGCCAGGTGGGAGCTATAACACCTGCCCATTCTCTACGCTTGCCTTTTGTCTCAGTACACTGGAAGGACTAACAACTTAGAAGAAAAGGAACTGAAGATGTCCAGTCGTTGTTAGATGCCAGCGAGTCAGGTCGGACTCATAGCAACCCTAGGTACAACAGAACCAAACACTGCCCAGTCCTTTGCCATCCACACGATTGTTGCTATACTTGAGCCCATTGTTGCAACCACTGTATCAATCCATCTCATTAAGGGTCTTCCTGTTTTTCAATGACCCTCTACTTGGTGTCTTTTGCCAAGGGCTGGTCCCTCCTGATAAGGTATCCAAAGCATGTGAGGCAAAGTCTCACCATCATTTATTCTAAGGATTATTCCAACTGTACTTGTTTCAGGACAGATTTGTTAGTTCTTCTGGCAGTCCATGGTATATTAAATATTCTTTGCCAGTACCATAGTCCAAAGGCATCAGTTCTTCTTCAGTCTTCCTTATTCATTGTCTAGCTTTCACATTCATATGAGGCAATGAAAATATCATGGCTTAGATCAAGCGTGCCTTAGTCCTCAAGGTAGCATCTTTGTTTTTTAACCCTTTTGCAGCAAATTTGCCCAACACAATATGATGTTTGATGTTTTGAGAACAATGAGATTGCTGTATCTAAGAACAGTTTAAACTCTTCATTATAAATTCTACTTATTTGCTGTTGAAAAGTCATAGTGAGTGTTACTGTGTGGTAAGGATACTTGCTTTGGTCATTCTACTCAATGGTTAGATTTTAGCTGCAATGAGAATACAGTAGACAAGTAGGATATCGAACACGTGTGTGTGTGTGTGTGTGTGTGTACTTCAGAGTAAAAACTTAGCTGATTCAAAGCAATCACAACCCGTTTTTGTTTAAAGAGATTAGATTGGAAAACTGATTGTCTTATTTTAGTTTATCTTCACTCAGTGTGGACAAGTAGACTCTGTTGGGGTTTAGAATATCTCATATCTAGTATTGGCTCCATTCATAATAACCTATACCAAAGCAGTCACATCATTGAAATTTTGGTATCTTGATTTCAGTTGTTACCCAAATTCAGTAAGCATTTACCAGATCTCTTATGAGAATAGTGGGCTTTATAATTAGATTATGTAGGCTAAATCCAGGTCCTAAGACATAACTGGCTGTGTGATCTCGGTTAAGTCACTGATCTGAAGTACTGTTTTCTCATCTTTAAAACAAAATGCAGCAATTTACTTAGAACACAAAGGATCAGTAAAATTTCTTCTTTAACACAGAACATTTGAACTATGTAATTTATAAAACTTCTACAATTCTAAAATTCTAGTTTGTATAGTCCTACAGGGAAATAAAGTGGACTTAAATAGAATCATGTTGTTTCAGAAGAAATAACTTTCTTGTTAGACACCAGATGAAAAAGTTCTGGAGTTATCCAACTAATTAAAAAACAAAACAATAGAACCTAGTCATTTATCTGGCTGTGTTGGTTTTTCTATGTTTCTGCTGAAAAGATGGAGAGGGCAAATCAGTGGTTTTCAAAAACTAGTCCAAGACTGAGCAGAACTGGAATCACCTAGGCACCTTTTCACACTCTCCTAGCTATGACACTTTTTCTGTATGACTGTGAATTTGCCTAATTCTATCTAAGTTCTCACAGCTTTTGTTTTTTGTAATTCTCACAGTGTTTGTTTCAAGTGTTTCAGAGCTTTGTTATTAGGTGCATATATGCTTAGATTTTTTTTTTCTTGATGAATTGATCTTTTTATCACTATTAAATGTCCTCCTTTATCTCCAAAAGTCTTGTCTTGATGTCTTCTTTGTCTGGTACCTGTTTAACCACTTCATCTCTCTTCTTTTTTTTTTATCCTTTTACTCAGTAGGTGTCTTCCCATTTGAAAATTCATCTCTTTTAAACAATATATGTTTGAATCTTTCTTTTCATTGAGTCTGATAATCTCTGCCCTTCAGTTGGAGTCTTTTTTTAGTTTAGCTTTTTTTCATTTTTTTTTCTCTTTGTGTCATTGGTTCTTTTATTTCTTCCTTTTTTATGACTTCTTTCAAACTATTTAATCAAAAGAAGCATTACATTGGGCAAATCTGCTGCAAAAGACCTCTTCACATTGTTGAAAAGCAAAGATATCACCATGAAAACTAAGGTGCACCTGCCCCAAGTCATGGTATTTTCAACTGCATCATAGGCATGTGAAAGCGGGACAATGAATGAGAAAGACAGAAGAAGAATTGATACTTTGGAATTGCGGTGCTGGAGAGGAATATTGAATACTCAGTGGACCAGAAAAGAACAAACAGATTTATCTTAGAAGTACAACCAGAGTGCTCCTTGGAAGCAAGGATGGCAAGACTACATCTCATATACTTTGGGCATGTTGTCAGGAGGGATCAGTTCCTGGAGAAGGATATCATGTTTTGTAAAATACCAAACCCCACTGCCGTTGAGTCAATTTCAACTTATAGCAAGCCTATAGGACAGAGTAGAACTGTCCTGTAGAATTTCCAAGGAATGCCTGGTGGATTCGAACTGCTGGCCTTTTGGTTAGCAGATGTAGCACTTAATTACTACCCCACCAGAGTTTCCAGGGGCAGTGAAAAAGAAGAAGACCCTCAACAGTGTTGGCACAGTGTTGGCACAGTGGCTGCAACAACTTGCTCAAGTGCTAGCAATGATTGTGGGCATGGTGCAGGACCTGGCGGTATTTAGTTCTGCTGTACATGGGTCACCGTGAATCAGAACCAACTTGACAGCACCTAACAACAATGGCTCTGTTTTATCCCTGTTGGCTTATTAGGAACCCTAGTGGTACAGTGGGTAAAGTGCTCAGCTGGTAACTGAAAAAGTGGCGATTTGAACCCAACAGCTGCTCTGTGGGAAAGGGATGTGGCAGTCTGCGTCTATAGTGATTTACAGCCTTGGAAACCCTATGGCGCAATTCTACTCCATCCCATAGGGTTGCTACGAGTCAAAATCAACTCGATGGTAGTGGGTTTGATTTGGTGGTTTTATTGATTTATTAGCTATCTCTCTGAGCTTTATTTATTTATTTATTTTAAGTGGTTGGTCCAGATTGCCAGCCAGCCAAGTGCCGTCAAGTCAGATCCAACTCGTGGCGACCCCAGGGGCCAGTTTGAAAAAAAACCTCATGGCCATCGAGCCAATTCTGACTCACAATGACAGTACAGAGCAAAGTAGAACTGTCTTAAATAGTTTCCAAGGAGCACCTCGGTCAGTAGCCATAGCTCTTGACCACTACACCACTAGTGTTTCCTTGGATTGCAATGCACAACCCTAATTTATCAGCATATACCTTGAATTCCTATCACTTCACATATAATGTAAGAACCTTACAGCAATCAGCTTCCATTTACTCCACTGTTTGGTTTACTCACAATTGTTAATTGAAGCACTTTTCATTTCTTCATTTAGGACCAAGCTCTGGTCTAATTCCTCTTCAACCTGAAGAACTTTCTTTTCTTTTAACAGTTTACGTAGTGTAGGTCTGCAGTTGATGAATTCTTTCAGCTTATGTTTATCTAAAAATGTATTTCTCTTTCATTTTTGAAGCATACTTTTAGCTTAACATAACATTCTAGGTCATTTTTTTTTTTTTTTTTTAGAACTTTAAAGATGATATCCCATTGTCTTCTGGCTCACATTATTTCTGACAGGAGATCTTCTTTCATTCTTATTGTTGTGGTGCCATGTGTCTTTTTTTTCTCTTCCCGATTTTAAGATTTTATCATTATCTTTGGTATTCAGTAACATGACTATAATACACTTAAGCAGAAATTTCTTCATATTTATCCTACTTGAGGTCTGTTGGGACTTCTTGGCTCTACAGGTTGATAGTAAACTTACACTTGGAATATTTTTGATCACTATTTCTTTAAATACATGTTTTTGTACCAATAAGGACAGAGTATGTAATGAAGTTTAATCAGTCTAGCCCACTCCCTCTCTCTGCTTTTATTCTGGTACTCCAATTACACATATGTTAGTCAATGTGACATTGTTTGTTAGGTCCCACAGACTCTATTAAACTTTTTTGCAGTCTTTGCCTCAGTATTTCAGTTTGCATAGTTTCTATTGGCCTGTATTAAGTTTGTTGTTCATTTCCTCTACTTTCTCCAGTGTGTATCGTCATGTCCACTGACTGACTCTTTCATTTCATATACTATACTTTTCAATTTTCAAATCTCCATTTTTTTATTTTATAGTTTTTCTGTGTCTTCTGAGACTTCTCATCTGTTTACAAATATGTCTATCTTTCCCTTAAATTTTTGACTATATTATAATAGCTGTTTTAAAATAATCGGCTATGAATTCTGATATCCGTATCTGAGTCTGTTTATATTGATGACTATACTCTTAGTGATGAATCAAATTGTCCAGCTTTTTTGCATTTGTGAAATAAAATCTGTGATTTGGCTCCATTTCCTTGTGCTACAGTTTACAAAGTGTCCATAGGTAGAAAACTAAGGTGAATGTGGAGCTCACCTCTTTGTTCTGACCCTCCTCTGTAGGTTGTAAGGAAACCCTGGTGGTGTAGTGGTTAAGTGCTATGCATGCCAACCAAAAGGCTGGCAGTTCAGATCCACTGGGACTCCTTGGAAACTCTATGAGGCAGTTCTACACTCTCCTATAGGGTTGTTATGAGTCAGAATCAACTCAGTTGCAGTGGGTTTCAGTTTGGTAGGTTTTAAAGAAACGCTGGTGGTGTAGTGGTTAAGTGCTATGCCCGCTAACCGGAAGGTCAGCTGTTCAAATCTGCCAAGTGGCCTTTGGAAACTCTATGGGGCAGTTCTACTCTGTCTGTAGGGTCAGTATGAGTCAGAATCAACTTGATAGCAGTGGGTTTTGGTTGGTAGGCTATAAGATGCCTGAAAACAGTTACTGTAAGTATTTTGTCCAGTTTTACTGATGATTGTAGCACATAGATAATGCACACATTTATTACTTCACCATTGCTGGAATCCTGAGCATCTTTTTAAATATATAAATACCAGCTCTCTACCAAAACCTTCTGGTTCAGAATCTCCAAGGCAATCTCAGAAAACTTCCATTTTTATTTTGATGTATAATTATGCTTTGGACACAGTAATGTACATGACCTTTCTAGGTGACATCAGACCATGATTGTGTTGACCCGAGAACATCTGAAAAGCCATGTTTAAAGTCTCTCAGTTGATGTATCTTTCACCACTTCCCCTAGGAGATTAATAATGAATTATCCAGCCTCCATAAAAGTTCTCAGTGTGCCAACTGTTGAAGTCCTTAGATTTTCTTACTGCTAGAAAGGTATTTTTCTGAATCAAAGTAAACAATTTCTTATATTCTCAGTGTTCACACCTTCAAAGGTTAGCCACTTGTAGGCACTTAATTCTGTCCCCTGCCAGTCATCATTTAACCAAGCTATACATATTTAATTATTTTAATGTATCCCCTTCCCCCCATAAATCAACTCTGTGAACTCCCTAGTCATTCTAGTTGCAATATTTTGCCCTCTGTCTAGGTGAAAATGAAGAAAGCCAGGCCAAGCCATCTCTATTCTGGCCTCAGCTTTCTTGAGGAATGAGAATAATATTCTATCTTCTCTAGTCATAGCCATCTGATGTGAGATAGTCTATAAACCTGCAGAATTTTTATTATGCATCAGTTCCATTTTGATTATATTGTACACAACTTTCAAGTTTTTAAGCTCTCTTCTTTCATTGAATTCAAGTTTTTTTAATTCAAAAATTAAAAATTTGTTAAATTGGCATATGCTTTGCAGTACATATCGTCAACAAGAGAATAAAATAAATGATAAACTTTTTAAAAAATATAATTGCTATTCCTCAAGTGGAATGAAAACATTAAAAATCCTGTGGGTACAATTAAACAATCTTAGTGTCCCTAGGTTTCTCTGTCATTTCTGACACCTGGCATTCCTTCCTCAGAGGTTTTCAACTGTGGACTAGAATACTTTTAGGATAATGAGAATTCTGATTCCACAAATCACCCAAAGCCCAGCATCAGTATCTTTGGCCAATAAAGCACGCCCGGTTAGCTGAAGGCTTTCAGAAGGGCTGACAAAAAGCTTTAGATAATGCACTGAGTATAGCGCTGTTTAAGGCCATCACAATGTACTGTAATTATTGTGGCAGGCTCCTTTCTGTCTAGAATATCTCCCTGAACAGTGGGTAGTGTGTCTTGGGGTTGACAGGTGGCTAGATTCCCCTCTGTGAGTGAGGATGTTAGATGTTGCCAGGAGAATTTAAAGCAACATACTCACAGTCTTAGCACTTGAATTGTTCTGATTCCCTGGTAACTGTACAATATGCATTTGTAGGCACATGCAAGTGACAAGCCTGTTTTCCCTCTTTTTCTTGAACTCCCCTTCACAGCAAGGCACATTCTCCAATTTGCTGGCTGCCCCACGAGCCATCCTTACTGTGTCCCCTGACAGCCCTGTGCCCATGTTTTATGCAAAGATGTGAGCAGCTGGCCACGAAGCCCTTGAGAGTCTAAGGCTTTTGTGTTGCAAAGCCTCTTCTCTGTCTTCTCTTCCCTCCTCTCCTGGCTTCCAGGCCCTGTGATCTTTTCCCCACCACTCCCTGCCATCAGCAGCTGCTGGATGTGCTCTGCACTTTTTCCACGCCTGGAGTCTGTGCTGAGGAATGCTCAAGTCACAGCAGAGGTGGTAGGTCAACGGAGGAGGTGGTGTCAGAGAGCGCCTGGTACTTAGTACGCTGCCTTGGCACTGAGACTTTGTTCAAGCCTTCTGGTGAAGTACCACATTCCCAAAACAAAGAAAACCCAATGCCAATGAGTGCATTCAGATTCGACCTCATAGGACACTGTAGAATTACCCCCTACAGTTTCCAAGAAGCATCTGATGGATTCAAACAGCCCACCTTTTGTTTAGCGGTTGTAGCTCTTAACTATTATGCCACCTACCACACTGGGCCGCAGAGGCAGCACTGCAGAACAGTGGAGGGAATACAAGATTTGGAGGGTAGAGTCTGCTATGAGCTTTACATCAGGTGATATAGGAGCAGCATGGAAGTCCCAGGGTGGCGCAAATGGTTAAGCAGTGGACTACTGCCTGAATGTCTGCCTCTTCAAACTCACTCATGGGCACCTCAGAAGCAAGGCCTGGAAATCAATCTGCTTCTAAAAGGTCACAGTCTTGAAAACTCTATGGAGTGGAGTTCTAATCTGCATACACAGGGCCACCAGGAGCTAGAATCAACTCATGACAACGGAGAACAACAACAAATGCAGGTGAAATTCTAAAGCAGTGTCTGCTCAGAAATGAGCTCAAGTCCTGGAACCAGACTGTTGAGGTTTTAACTCTGGTTCTGCCGTTTATCATCGTCACCTTAGGAACCTATATGGTACCTAAGGTCACCTATGTTCTTTATGACTCAGTTGCTTCATCAGCAAAATAGAAATAATAATAGCTCCCAGGCCTGTGAAGAAGATTCCATGATTTCACAGACGTAAAGTACTTAAAATAATGCCTAGCACATAACTACGTAATATTTCTCAGTAAAAAGGTAGTTACAACAACAACACAGTCAGGTTATCATTATTATTGATGCTTTTGTTATCAGACATCTTAAAAATTCATCAGGTCCTTTGTATATTCTAATTACTCCAGTGGGTCTAAGATAGGTCATGATGTTGTAGCCAGAGAGAACACACTGATGTTCTAGTTCATGTTCTCTATTGTAATAGACATTCTTCACTGCAGTAAAGTTCCTGCAGTGAGGATTCTGTGTTTGTCCGATCAAGCCACTTGCCAAAGATGCCAGGGTACCTCACTCTATAAGCATGATGGCTTAGGGAGTGCTTTCTGTGAAGAGAGGGGACCTTAGTCCTACCCTAGTAGCAGGAAGGAGTGTGGTGACACAGTGATTGACAGCTTGTCTGACAACCAAAAGGTGGGAAATTTGAATTCACCAGCTGCTCCTTGGAAACCCTAGGGGCCAGCCAGTTCTTCTCTCTCCTACAGGTTACTTGTGAGTTGAAACTGACTAGATGGCAATGGGTTTTTCAGTAGTAGAAAGATTAAGTCTAGAGGTAGGATTATTCGTGAGTTTAAATATTCCTAAGGCAAAGAGAAAAAACTGCCTAGATCGTTCTACCTGAAGTCATCCCAAGCATGATTATTGCTCTTTCAGCCTTCTAGAGATATTGGCAATGGTAGAAAAATCTCCCAAATTGAAAGAAGCTGTTATGAGTAGTTCAGCATGGAGAAATGTGACTGGTTTCCCGAGGTCCACCTGGACCTGTCTTCATTCCTTCCCACATCTGTGCACAGGAAGGTCTACAGTCAACATTTTTTTTTTTTTTTTTCTCTGAAACTCCCTTTGTCTTTTGCCCATTTGGGGAACTGTGATCTCTACCGAGGCTGCCACTTGGCTCAAGAACTGCTCTCACTAACTGGGGTCAGAAACACGTGCAAGGCATGGGTCTTGTGCCAGCCTGGGTGGATCACAGTCAAAGTTAGGATTTCTTTTTGGAACAAAGTGTGATGCTAATCAGGATGGAATCTGCCTTGAACAAAAGTTTGTGCAGTTCATTTCAAGGACTGGCTGAGGTTCGAGCTGCCTCTGATTTCATCTGACCCTTAGAGGGAAGATAGAGACACACTTGTGTCTGCTATTTATCATTTCTATGGGAACTGTGCGGGCAGCTTCCATTACGCCAGGCCAAATTTAGACGAATGAAAAGGTCGACTAAGTAATTATTGATTTTATATGTGTGCATAAATTAGAGCATGGAGTCCTTTAGTCACTGCTAAAAATAAGCCTGCTATGGATTAGGGTGGGGAGGCAGAGAGCCCATGTACTGAGGATAACACAGAAGCTTTGTGGTAAATCTGTGCGTTGGGTAACTGTTTCCTTATGGGCGTCGTATTTGTTCAAGACTTACATTAAGAAAAAAAATCAGCAAATGGAGCATTTTGGATATGCACGAGAGGATTGGATAAGGCAGGCCAGAACTATTCCTTCTCTTTAATCATAAAAATGATACTGGCCATAATCCTTTTAGCAACAGGCTTTTCTCAAGCAGCAGTGACTTATGAATGCTATTCTGAGGAAAACTGGTCAATATATTAGTTTTCTTTTAATTATGCAGCTGCAGCAGTAAGTCATGCATGAGTTTTATGGAGCTTTGTGAATTTTCCATCAGTTCTGGGAAGGAAAGAATTTATGCATATACTATAGAGCCACTTGCTTTGGTTGGAAAACAGAAACTGTACCTTTCAGTCTTGAAAATGAAGAGCTTGTACTTAAAGTGGGAAATTCCAAGAATCTATAACCAAATCAGCCAAGGTTGTTAATTAAAATCGTTGAGTATTAAGCATCTGTGTAATGAGCTGTAATGGCACAATGGTTAAGCTCTTGGCTGCTAACAATTGTTTGAATCCACCAACTTCTTTTCAAGAGAAAGATGTGGCAGTTCGCTTTCATAAAGCTTTAAAGCCTTGGAAAACCCTACAAGGCAATCTTACTCTGTTCTATAGGGTTGCTAAGAGTTAGAATTGGCTCAGTGTTCTTTTTTGGGAAGCATTTATTATGTAATACCATAAAATGTTGTACTACTAGAAAACTTCCAATTGCCTGAAGTTTGCAACTGTTATCATACTTACAAGGGGAAACTTTGCAAAGAATAGCAATTTCAGGACACTTAATTGTGCTCATGCGAAACCTGTACATAGACCAAGAAGCAATCCTTCCAACAAACAAGCTACATTGTGTAATGATCTTAATTGTGTTTAGATGGAAGTAGGTTGAAGTTCATTTATATATTATATGTACATCTTAAGTTCTAGAGTACAGTAATTTTTCTCTCCTTGGTTAGTAATTACTGTAATGCTGAGATGCAAAATGTCTTGTTCAGACTTAACTTGATACTCTTCAGAAATAAACTTAACGAAGTCTTAAGCAAGACTTACTATGCTCTGCCTGACCTAATGGGCCACAAGTTTCCAAAGTGAGGAAATTAAAAGCAGTATGCTGAGGAAGAGGGGTAGCTGAGTAGGAAGGGAATGGCCTGTGACTAGCAAAAAGTAACTTCTAGAACCAGCTGATTCCACATACAGGTTCTTCCACCTCTAGGGCCAATCCTAACCTTAAGCTGAGTGGGCTTGATGATTCTGACCTTGGAGCTGAGTACTAAGTCAGCCTTGCTACTTGTTCACCTTGCATAAAGGGGCTTTTTCCACTGTGGGAGATCCAGTGTCCACTTTGTAGCCTTATCACGTTAACTGGGTCCTTGCCTTGCCCTTCTTCTTTATTAATCTATTTAATGCCGTAGTCTTTTAGAATGGATATCTTGCCCTAGTTGGGAGTTCTACAACCTTCCCTATTGCATACATCTTGCTGTGAATATTGTCCACTTCTGCGTTCTTCATGACATTCTTTGGATGTCTACTGGGACACTCTACGTATCTTTGGGTGGGCCATCTCCTGCATTCTCCCACCTCATGCAAATAATTGCTTAGACTAACAGGCTTGTTCATTGTTATGCTTTTTCCAAACCACATATCCAATGTCTAGCAGACAGTGTGATTCATAATAGGCATTCAGTAAGTAATTTGGGAATGAACATAAACATCTAATATGCTGCTTAGGACTTCCTTCTAGTATTTAGTGACAAGGTACATTGCCTCAAAAATCTCCTACCTCAAGGATTTCTAGGCCTCTGCTTAACCTCCAACGCTTCTTTGCTCTTCTAGGAGCTGGGACACAGCAACAAAAATCATACATCTTAGGTAAATTAATGTTATTGCCAGGATGTGTCTTCACTACCTCACCCTTCTTTCCAGCCTCTTTTGTTTACTTGCTTCTGTTCTCTACTGCATCTTGGTTTTCCCTCAGAAATTTTATTTAATGAAATTAATTCATACCAAAGTGTTAATGACTAGCAATTTGCAGCCGTTAGCCAAGAAATTTCCAGGCCTAGCTATGGGTTGTAATTTAAGAAGCCTAGAGGAAGTTCAGCCTTATACATTGCAGGAATGTTTTGAGAAACTGGGAGTATATAACTTGGAGAAGAATCACCTTAGGAAGATCATAACAGCACTTTTCAAGTATTTATGCATGTCTGGTGTATAAAAGGCAGAACGTATCAATATTGTACAAACAGAATTGATGATCATCAGCCATGAGGAGTCAGATATGGTGATTGGATATGGACTCTAGAAGATCCAGAAGATCCAGAAGAACAGCTGTAGAACTGATGGGTTTAGTTGGTGTTCTTCATCATAAACAGCCCAGTATCTCACCTCTAACTTCAACCTTAGACTGGAGAGACATTGTTGCTAAAGTTCCAGGCATTGCATATTGACCCAGAATTTCCAGGAAAACAATAAAGATATTGTATTCCTTTCTTAAAGAAACTCTTGCAAGAACTTTTATCCATTCCCTAAAAAACTTCCTCTCAAAAATATAAGCCAGTATTATGTCACATATTCCTATTTCTAATTCAGTTTGGCAATTGGAATAGTATTACCATATCTAGACAAGGGAGGCATCCACTATGCTCATGATATTCTGCCTAGGAGCAAGCACTGAGAAACACCGCTATACAGGAAAGCTGGTAAAAACAGCAGAACCACAAAATATTCCAATTTTCATGTTGAAGTTTGTGTACCATAGCTAGAGTCCATATGCATGAAAATAAGACAGTGTTTGTGTGCCTAGTTCTTGACACTTCCTACTTAGGGAGAGTAGTGGAAGCCGCATAGAGGTGGGCACGTAAATTTATATGGGAATGTACATTTTCACTCAGTCATATTAAATACAAAAAAAAAAAAAAAAAAGAATTGCAAGACTTTGAGCTAGTCCTTCCTCGTTCAGTTTTGGCCAAGGCAACAAAAGTAGAATAGACCTGAATCTTCAAAATTTGGGTGAAGCAGAGGGATAACCAGAGTGGGAAAAATTACAGGTAAAAGCTCCTCTAGAAACAAAACCTAACTCTTAAAAAACAAGAGCAGTGTACACATTGCAGAGCAACCAGATCTCTTACCTTTGGGATTTTGGAAAGTGTTCTGAAAGTGCAATACTTTACTCAGAGATGGTGGCTGACCTCACTTCTTTGAATACATGTCAATTTTCACAGTCCTGCCAGTAATTCAGTCTCCACATCAAGCTCCTAAAAGGGCTCACTAGCAAGGCCTCTAAGTCTTCCATTCCAGGCTTGAATCCATAATTTTTCCTATTCTGATTGTTGTTTAGTTCACCTACATTGTAAAAATTTGGGTCTGTTGTGGTTTTGCTTCATCAGCTTTGACCGAAACAGGAAGAACCGGCTGGAGGCTCTGGTATAAAGCTAAGCTGAATCTTCCTAAGAATATTTTTCTAGCTGGACATCGTTTTACGGTTCTGCTGTTGTTTACCAGCTTTCCTGTATAGTGGAGTTTCTCAGTGCTTGCTCCTAGGCAGAATATCATGAGCATAGTGGATGCCTCCCTTGTCTAGATATGGTAATACTATTCCAATTGCCAAACTGAATTAGAAATAGGAATATGTGACATAATACTGGCTTATATTTTTGAGAGGAAGTTTTTTAGGGAATGGATAAAAGTTCTTGCAAGAGTTTCTTTAAGAAAGGAATACAACATCTTTATTGTTTTCCTGGAAATTCTGGGTCAATATGCAATACCTGGAACTTTAGAAACAAGGTCTCTCCAGCCTAAGGTTGAAGTTAGAGGTGAGATACTGGGCCGTTTATGATGAGGAACACCAACTAAACCCATCAGTTCTAGAGCTGTTCTTCTGGATCTTCTGGTTTTTGATGCATTTCCCTATTTTTAGGCAATTTGAATCAGGTCCAGTTACATTGCAGGCAATATCATCTTCACTGAGACTTATTTAAAAATGATGGGAGTGAGGGGTAGCAAAGCAGTGGTTAAAAAAAAATCAAGTATATGTTTTGAATTAGATTGGTTCTAACCACACTGTGGCAGGTCAGTCATGTGTGTTTTAGGAAAATTGTGTCTTTATTTATTTATTTATTTATTATCCCTCCCTTGGGAAAACCACAAAATATTCCAATTTTCATGTTGAAGTTTGTGTACCATAGCTACAATGTGTGTTCCCAGTAGTTTCCTTTTAGTCAGTATTTAGATTAAAATATGACTGAGTCAAGCTAAGTGAGTCCAGTGAAGCACCAAATGCAAATCATGATGACATGGGTACGTACTCAGCAGGTGCCACTCACTTCTCTTGCTAGGGCCAGCTGGCCTCGCCATCACAGAGATGGGTACTGGGTACCCACCTCAGAGATCCTAAGAGAGAAAGTGTTTTGAATCACAAAAGAAATGAGAAAAAGTCTCTGCTAAGACTTGACTTTTAAGAATGTGGAATGCCAATGAGATGCATTTTAAGTACTTCATAAATTGATGAGCAGACATATGGAAAAAATCCTAGGGAGGGACAATATTCCAGGTTGGTCCTGGGATAGCAAATGCAGTCCTAATTTAAGCTAGGTCTACATGATCATCTCTTCTCTGTCTGATGACTCAGGTCAAGACTTACAGAGTTCTCTCTGTGATGAGAGAATCAAATGATTTATCTGAATTAACACAGGATTAACGTGAAAAGATGGCTTAGTTTCTGAATCAGGAATGGAGGGAGGTTATCGGCTGCTAGTACATGTTTATACACCATTCACAGTCCCATTACATCATGTCACTTCTGATACAGTTTAAGGTGATGTGACTAACGTAATCAGATGCGAAGTGTACTACAGCACATGTCAAGTTGGCAAATTTGAGGAAAGAGATAGGTTTCTTGCTAAATCATGGCTGGGTTATTTCTGTCAGCCAGAAGGCTTTGTTTTCAGAGCACAGTTTTCTGTGTTGGCCTTCTGGCCAAGGGTGTATGTCAAGAGAGCTAATCCTTCCCAGAGAGAGTGGCACTGGGGCATATGAGCTGGTGCCTCATGTGCTGGCCCCCGCATGCCTTTCAGATCAACATGGCTCACCTCTTTGCCACCACAAGGTCTTCACTCTGGAGGTATGCGCTGCACAGCTCTGATTGCTCAGAAAATTAAAGGCCATCTGTTAACTTCATACAGGTTCAGGAAAGGTATGCCTGAAGGCTACTGACGCTCCAAAGGAGGAATTTAGGGACTCAAAGTGTTGAATGGAAACCGTGGTTAAGCGCTATGTCTGCTGACCTTTTCATTCAAATCCGCCAGGTGCTCCTTGGAAACTCTATGGGGCAGTTCTACTCTGACCTATAGGGTTACCATGAGTCAAAATCAACTTGATGGCAGTTGGCTTGGTTTGGGTTTGGGTTTAAAGTGCTGAACAAAACCAATGTCATTCAAATGTGATAGCTAATGTGGATCATGGCTTTTGGTATGTTCGTTAAGCGATCTGTCAAGTCTCTATACAGGCTTCCTTGTACTTGGTAGATTGAGTGTTCTTCATGACCATGTCTTGTTACCAAACATAAGCTACAGGAAAGGACCCCCCTGTGGCTTGGTTTCATGAGACATCCAGTCTCTTCCACCCCAGCTAGGCCACAGAACTCTCTTTCTCTCTGCCTCCTCCGCTCCCTCTTTCTCCTCTCCCATACATTGAAATTTATAGGATGTACGTAAGGGTCTAAAAGTCCAAGAGAAGACCTGAAGGAATTCTGACCCTTACAATTTCTTAATCAGTGGTTTATGAAACTTGATACATAAACAGATGAAGGTGGGGCATCTTCATTTAAAGCAGGGACAAGGGTGGTGCTCAGGTCCCACCAATCACCCCTCTCCACCCTAACTAGAATATAGAATAGAATCAGAGAATACATAACTGTAAAGTTGGAACATAATTTAACATTCTCACAGTTCTAGAGAATATTAAGGGTATCCTAATGTCGCTAGACTGAACTCAGAGTAGAACTTGGACTTTCTGTCCTCTCGGTCCAGGGCTGAATTTACTATGCTGTGGATACCGAGGAGTCCCTGGGTTGTGGAAACAGTTAATGTACTTGGCTGCTAACCTAAAAGTTGATAGTTCAACTCTGCCCAGAGGTGTCTCAGAAGAAAGACCTGGTGACCTACGTCCAAAAGACCAGCCACTGAAAACCCTGTGATGCACAGTCCTGCTCTGACACACATGGGTCACCATGCTTCCAGATTGATTGAAGGCAATTGTGTAGATCCTGGAGCTTTGTTTCACCTCCCCTCCCCCTGCAGGTTGCTTTCCTGGTGGCCACAGAGGCTGTAGGACAGAGACCACTCGTTCCTATGGAGCCATCTCCATCCTTACCCCTTTCTCACACTTGCAACCTCTCCATCAGGGCATAGCTGCGATGAGGTAGGTAAAGTAAACTTAAAATCAGCAGATTCATTTATGATTTCCTACATAACTGTGAAGCAACTGAGGTCTGTCATCCACTTCTGTTGACCTCCATTTGGCATCAGCTTTTCTCTTTTGTGTTTCCCTGCTCACTGTGTACCCTCCCCTGGACCCCGCCTGACTTCTTCAGGTCCATCCTTCCCCAAAGCTGCCCTCTCTGCAGCCCTTTAGTTCTCAGGCCTTTCATATCTTGGCCCTTACCTGACCTTCCCTTTGCCCCCTCCTGCTCACTCCATTAAATTCAACCTTTCCCCATGTACCAATTTATTGGACTGAGTCCTTTGCTCAGTGACAACCAGCTAATATGAGAAACTAATCTGTTTTAATGTGTTACCCACTCGTTAGCCACTGCTAGCGACTTAATGAGTTTTTGAGTTTTACTTGTCTCATCAAAGGTCCTCAATTCAATTACAAACTCTGTGAGTGGGAGGTACCATTTTCTATTTCTTCTTTATCTCACACGGTAGCTAAGTACTGCTGGCTGAAGAAAGCTCTATCATGACATTGTTGAATGGATTGAAAGATAGAGAAGTAAATGCACAACCCTCAGTGGACAGAAGATAAACAAACACGATGACAGAATAAAATGCAAGTAAAAAGTGTTGGTAAGAGAATCTGTCAAGTCCTTTTTAAAAAGTATTTTTAAAACACCCAGGGACGATAAATTAACTCAGCCTAAACCTTCAATGAAGGTTACCTTATAAAACAAGTTACTAAAACAAAAATGCTACAAAGCAGCTATTTAGGCCTGAAACCGGCCCTAAAATCAAAGTATTCTGGTGGACCTTCCACCATCTTCTGGGAAGAAATTTGCTTTTAAACGTTTGAAGCAAAAATACACTCAAAATACATGTGGCAATAAAGCCCTTGGGTACTGCGAAAGACATTAGCTGTGGGCTCAGTAAATGTGAAATTCTGGGAAATGAAGAATCTAGAGCAGCACTGTTTAATAGTACCTCATATGACAGAAATGTTCTATTCTGTGCTGCTTAAGGCAGTCAGTGGTCACTAGCTGTATAAGGCCACTGAGCACCAGAAAAGTGGCTAGTATGTCTGGGGAGCTGAATGTTGACCTTTTTTTTTTTTTTTAATTTTTATTTAACATGACTGAGCGAAAATGTACATTCACATATAAATTTACATGCCCACCTATATGCAGCTTCCACTGTCCGGTGACTGCACACTATTCCTCTCTGCTCCATACATGTCTCATCCTCCCAACAGCCTTCTTTCCCCTCCTCTCCACCCACTCCCCTTCCTCCAGCCAGAGGTCAGCAGGATGATATCCTATAGATGTATAGAACCATAAGTGCTTCCAATATATGGTCACTCTGCATTGCCAAGTCCAATCCATTCCTGTCCAAAGAGTGGACCTTTGTTATAAATTATGGGAAAGGGCAGCATAAGGGCTGGGGGCCATGCTCTCAGAGGAATCCCAAAACCACTGGACCATCAATTAAGGTCTTTTAGTGGAGATCTCATGATGCACCCCTTTTTATTCTTGTGTTGCCAGTGAGACTCCTCTCTGTGAGCTCCATCGTGGCTATCGCTGGTGGTGGCCGGGCACCATCCCGTTCTTCCAGTCTCAAGTCAATGTAGGCACCCACTCTTGTGGGTCTCTCTGTCTTCTCAGTTGTCTTTACCACATGTCATTTTGGTCCTCGGTGAGCATCCATTCCTGCTGAGTTGGGACCATTTGCTGTGTCCTCGGATGGCAGCTTGGCAGCTTTTAAGACCCCAGACGCCACTCACTGATGTGGGGTGCAGTGAGCTCTCTTAGCAAAACACTAGTTGTGCCAACTGGCCTGGAATTCACCTAAGAGCATGGTCCCCTACCCCCACCCCAGCTACTCTATCCTTGCAGTATTGAGTTAAGATGGAAGGAGTACTCAAGTTATGCTGAAGTCCACTTAATGTTGTTCTTGTTTCTAATGTGTGCTATCACCGCTTTCTCCCAACTAGATTTCTAGTAACTATCTAAACTAAACCCTACCCCTCTCAGCCTCCCTCCCTCCCCTCCCTTGCAGCTGTCAAAGAGTCTTTTCTTCTATACACAAGTCTGTTTTTGAGATCTTATCGTAGAGGTCTCATATAGTGTTTGTCCTTTTGTTGAATGTTGGCCTTTTTAAAAAATTTATGTTTAAATAAACCAAGAAAAAAATCTCAAACCAGTTGCCATCAAGTCAATTCCAACTCATGATGGCATTTAGAATAGAACTAAACTGTAGGATTTTCAAAACCTGTGAATTTTCAACAGGGAAATGCTAGGCCTTTCTTCCGAGGAGTCTCTGGATAGATTTGAGCTGCTACCCTCTGAGCCACCTAGAGAACCAGTTACATTTAAATAACCAGGTTTTATTTAACCCACACCCATCACAGATGAGGAGATGCTGACTAGTAGTGACCTGAAAGGACAGAGTAGACCTACCCCATAGCATTTCTAAGTCTGTAAAGCTTTACAGAAGAGACTGCCACATCTTTCTCTCATGAAGCGGCTGGTGGGTTTCAACCTCTGATGTTTTGGTTAGCAGCCAAGTGCTTTAACCACCGTGCCACCAAGTCTCCTTGTGCTATTTAAGGAGATTTGTTGTTTAAAGCAGGACTCATGGATCAGAAGTGTTGACTGCACTTAGATGCTTGTTGGAAATGTAAAATATAGGCCCTGCCCATAACCTATTTAATCTGCAGTTTGGTGAGATTCTCAGCTACATTAAATTTTGAGATGTCCTCTTCTGGATCAGGGGTCTTTACCTCTGACTGCTGAATTACCTGAATGATTACAATTACCTGATAAAAACTTTATTGCTGTAGAATGGGTTCTAACTCACTGAGACCTACAGAACAGAGTAGAACTGCTCCATAGAGTTTCCAAGGAACAGCTGGTAGATTCAAACTGCCCACCTTACGTTAGCAGCCAGGCTGTTAAATACTATGCATCCAGGGCTCCTAGAATCAACTGTTGTTGGTATGTGCCAGTCAAGCTGGTTTCGATTCACACTGATCCTGTATACAATACGAGAAAATGCTACAGGTCCTGCACCATTTTCACAGGTTCCTGAGTCCATTGTTGCAGCCACTGTGTCACTTTATCTCCTTGAGATCTTCCTGTTTTTTTCTGACTCTCTACTTTATTAAGCATTATGTCCTGCTCTAGGGACTGATCCCTCCAGAAAATATATATAAGGTATATGAGACATAGCCTTTCCATGCTGTCTTCTAATGATCATTCTGGTTGTACTTCTTCTGAGACAGGTTCATTTGTTCTTTTGGCAATCTTTGGTATATTCAATATTCTTCTCCAACACGATAATTCAAAGACATCAATTCTTAGGTCTTGGTTATTCACTGTTCAGCTTTTGCATGCATATAAGTCACTTGAAAACACCCTGGCTTGGGTCAGTCACATCTGAGTCTTCAAAGTGACATTTTTTTAAAAACACTTTAAAGAGGGCTTTTGCAGCAGATTTGCCCAGTGCAATCTGTTGGTTAATTTCTTGACTGCTGCTTTCATGGGTATTTATTGTAGACCCAAGTAAAAGGAAATCCTTGACAATGTCAGTCTTTTCTCTTTTTATAATGATGATGCTTATGGGCCCGGCTTTGTGGAATTTTGTTTTGTTTATGTTGAAGTGTAATCCTTACTGAAGGCTGTAGTCTTTGAGCTTCATCAGTAAGTGCTTCAAGTCCTCTTCAAGTCTAGAATCACCTATGGCTGAACCTCACCATGGACCAGTTAAATCAGATACTGTGGTGGGAGACCAGGCATCAGAATCATAGTCCTCCAGTCTAAGGAAGCCCCCTTAGACTTTGCTGCAGCAGCTTATGAACATTTCAGTAAACATGGAATAGAGGAATGATAAAGATTCCAATGATCCTTAAAATAAATAAAGAACTTAACAGAAAAAAAGCCACAGCTTCGCACATTGTTCTCAAATAGGACCTTTAAGATTTTATCTTTAAGAAGAAATGAACACAGCTCTTCAATCTAGAGTATTCTTTTGACCAGTTCAGTTGGAATCAGAAAAGGTCTTAAGGCATGTGAAGCATTTAGTCTCTTAAACTAGAAGACTTGGCCTCGGTTTGGGGAGCCGTGGGTCTGAGGTGATGTGATGCTAGGACCCAGGCAGCCAGGGAACCTTACTAGTTATAGGAACACAGGGCAGTTAAATCAAGGTAAAGTTGAGCACACTGAGTTTAATACCTGAGGATTTAAAAAGGTTAGGACAGATTGATGACTCCAGGCCCTTGAAGTAATTCACATGACCACGGAAGAAGTGAATTTCCATACAGCCATGTGCTATGACATATGATCCAAAATGAATAATGAATTTCTCAGATACCTAAGACACTCATTAAAGAAGCAATAACTCCAGGTGGAGTTTGCTGGAAGATGTAGAAATGCCCAGTGGTACCACAGAAGAAGAGAACTTACAATCTGCTTCCAATAACATTACAGCCAAGAAAACCCTACTGGGCAGCTCTCCTTTGTAACTTGTTGGGTTGCCATAAGTTGGAACTGACTTGATGACAACTACAAACAACAACAGACTTGATAATTCAAGCAGAGCTTCAGAATGTTTTTCAAGGCACATGTAAGGCCTTTACTTGATGGACTGGTTTTAGGAAAATAGGAAGCAAATATGATGGTTGAAGAGTCTTTAGGTGGTTCAGTTAATGTTTTTTCTGCTAATTGAAAGATTAGAGATTTTTTTTTAATTGTGATTAAGTGGAAGTATACAATCCAAATTGATTTTGCATGCCTGCCTATCTGCAGCTGTTTCTGTTCTCCTTGACCAGTGACAGCACGCTCCTCCTTTTCATTCTATACTTGTCGTATCCTCTTAGCAAGCTCCTGTCCCCTCCTCTCCACCCTATTCTCTCCCATTTAGAAAGAGATCAGAAGGACAGCATCCTATAAATGCATAGAACTGTAAAGTACACACATCATATGGTCACATTGTGTTCCCGAGTCCAATCCATTTTTGTCCAAAGAGTTGACTTCAGTAGTGTTTTCTGGTCAGGGGTAGCAGCAGATCTAGGGACCATGTTCCCAGGGGATTCTCAAGGTCATCAAACAATCAATTGTGGTCTTTTAGTAGAGTTTTGAGTTGTACCCAAAAAGGTTAAAGATTTGAGTTCAACCATAAACACCTTGCAAGAAAGGCCTGGTAATCTACTTTTGAAAATTTAGCTATTGGAAATTTTAGGTCTAGCCTCTGCTAGACCTAATTCCTGGGCTGGGAGGCAGTACCTGCCTGGAGGAGAGTGCTTTTCCAACAGAAAAGCAGTATTCTACACAGTGTCACATACAGCTGGGGCCCCAAAGCAGAGGCTAGCAAAGCAGTAGACGTTCTGTATTTTGAGCTACTTTATAACGTCTGGGGTTCGATACAGAGGTGCTCATTTTGCCAGGTGGGAAGAGGGGCCTATATGCCTGAAAATCTGACTGACTTTGGAAATTATCAGGTATTTTTTAACCTCTCGTTTTAAGAGAGCCTAGAAAAATAACTGCAGTCCATCCTAACAGCATCTCCACTAGCTGCTGTTGACTCATATGATGCCCCCAAAGCAACAAACTCTGGAGAAAACCATAACCAAGAAATCACCTATGGCTTCAGAAAGCCCCTAAAAGAAAATACCTCAAAACTTCCCAGACGAAGAAGCTTTTCTGAAAGTATTGGAAGGTGAATACAAAGGTTTATATAGAGAGCCCTCCTAGACCTTATACAAAATGCAGCAGAGCAAAATGAAAAATTAAGCAAGCTGTTCAATCTGATGGAACATCAGTACTTGGAATCCAACAGATCAAGAACAAAATCAAAGACATAGAAACTTCAATTCAAAGCAAAGACAACAGAATTGAACAAATGGAAAGTAAGACTTTCTGATTTGGAAGACAGAGCTAATGACTCTGGCATCTATGAGGAGAAATCAGAAACAAGAAAAATGAAGAAGAATTAAGAAACATGTGGGACTCTACTAAGAGAAACAATCTACAGTTAATTGGAGTTCCTGAATAGGGTGAGACACCTGAGAACACAGAGAGTCTTGTTGCTGAGCTGCTGACAGAAAAATTCCCAGAAATTATGAAAGAAGAGAATATAGATATCCAAGATGCACATTGAATGCCACTCAATATAGATCTCAAAAGAAAGACTCCAAGACATATTATAATCAAGCTTAACAAAATGAAACATGAGCAGAAACTCTTAAAGGCAGGCAGACTCAAAGCAAAGCTAGCATTCAGGCTTTCTCTGGATTTCTCAGCAGAAACCACGCTGGCACACAGACAGTGACATGACACATTCAAAACCTTGAAGGAGAAGCACTTTCAACCAAGAATTATATATCTTGCAAAACTATCTTTCAAATATGAAAATGAAATTAAGACATTCACAGATAAACAGAAAATCACAGAAATGGTAAAAAGCAAAGCAAAGCTACAAGAAATATCTTGGCTTAGAAGAACAAAACCAATAGCTTTATATTTTAGAAGCAAATACAGGACACATCACCCAGAATCCTACTCAGTTAGGAAAGGCTGCAAACTCAATCGAAGCTATAATAGTGAAGAAATAATCCAGTGATCATATCATGAAAACTATGATGTCATCATATTAAAAAGAGGGATGTACTACAGTTGTTATAGTCCTTCTACAGAGGGAGTTGTTAAGAATGGTAGTAATTGAAATTGGGTTTATAAATAGTTTATTAAGGTGGATTATAGGGGCAGCTGTAAAGCACAATAAAGATGCAACTTTTCAAATCAAGAAATGTAATACAGGAGTCTCAACAGCTACAAAACCCACCCTGTAAAAGGTAAAAACTCAACTCACAAAGAATATCTTAGAATAGATTAATAAGAACAACATAGAAAACATCAACACAAAAATAACCATATCACAATGGCAGCACTGAATACATATCTGTCAATAATCACATTGAATGTGAATGGACTGAATTCTCCAGTACAGAGACATCGAGTGACATCTTGGATCAAAAGACATGATCCATCCATATGTGGCCTACAGAAACTCACCTTAGACTTTAGGATAGGAACAAACTGAAAATTAAAGGATGGAAGAATATATATCAAGTTAATAATGAAGAAAGAAAAGCAGGTGTGGCAATTCTAATCTCAGATAAAATAGAATTAATGTAAAATCCCCCATTGTGGACAAGGACGGACACTATTTATTGCTGAAAATTTCAATACACAAACAGGACTTAACAATATTGAATATTTATGCACCTAATATTAGAGCATCTAGCTGGCAAGTACACTGAAGAAACACTGACTACACTCAAAAAGGAGATCGACCACACCACAATAATAGGGGGAGATTTCAACACTCCACTCTCAATATTGGACAGATCGTCTAGAAAAAGGCTCAATAAAGACACAGAAGACCTTGCCACCACAATTAACCAATTGGGCCTCATCAACATATACAGAACTTTCTATCCATCAGCAGACAACTACACCTTCTCCAGTGCACACAAAACATTCTGCAGAATAGACCATGTGTTAGGGCATAAAGCAGTTGTTGACAAATTCAATGCCACTGAATTAATGCAAAGCATCTTTTCAGATCATAAAGCCATAAAAGTCAAAGTCAGTAGCTGAGAAAAACATAAACAGAAAGTGGAACTCATGGAAACTCAACAAAATCTTGCTCAAAAAAACCATGAGTTATAGAGGAAATCAAGGATGAAATAAAGAAATTTACGGATTCCAATGAGAATGAAAACACAGAACCTATGGGATACAGCCAAAGCAGTGCTCAGAGGTCAGTTTATCTCCATAAATGCACATATCTGGAAGGAAGAAACAAACCAAACAAAAGAAGTAACCTTATAGCTTGAACAAGTAGAGGGAGAACAACAGAGGAATCCCTCAGTCACCAGAAGAAAACAGATCATATAGATTAGAGCAGAACTAAATGAGTTGGAGGATGGAAAAACAATTGAAAAAGCTGAAAAGACCAAAACCTGGTTGTACGAAAAGATAAAATTGACAAACCATTGGCTAAAGTTAGCAAAGAAAAATAGAACAAATAACCCAAGTAAGAAATGAGAAGGGAGTTGTCATAACAGATCCAACAGAAATAAAAAATATCATAACAGAATACTATGAAAGTCTGTACTCTAACAAAGTTGAAAACCTAGAGGAAATGGACAAATTTCTTGATTCATATCACCTACCAAAATCATCACAAGGTGAAGCAGAACAACTGAATAAACCCATCACAAAGGAAGAGACTAAAAAATTCATCCAAAAACTACCAACAGAAAAACCCTGGGCACAGATGGCTTCACTGCAGAATTCTACCAACTTTTTAGAGAAGAGTTATCTCCAATACTACTGAGACTATTTCACAGTATAGAAATGGGTAGAATACTCCCAAATTCATTCTGTGAAGCCAGCGTAACCCTGATACCAAAGCAGGGAAAGACCCCACGATAAAGGAGAACTACAGACCGATATTAGTTATGAATCTAGATGCAAAAATCTTCAACAAAATTCCTGCCAATGGAATACAACAACATATCCAAAAAATAATCCATCATGACTAAATTAGATTCATACCAAGCATGCAAGTCTCGTTCAGCATCAGAAAAACAATTAACATGATCAACCACATAAATAACACAAAAGACGAGAAACACTTGCTTTTGTCTATTGATGCAGAAAAGGCATTTGATAAAGTCCAACACCCATTCACGCTAAAAACTCTCAGAAAAATGGGAATAGACAGCAAATTCCTCAATGCAATAAGGGCCCTTTACACAAAGCCAACTGTCTACATCATCCTGAATGGAGAGAGACTGAAACAGTTTCCCTTGAGAACAGGAACTAGACAAGGATGCCCACTCTCACCTCTCCTATTCAGCATTGTACTAGAAGTTCTAGCCAGAGCAATTAAACAAGACCAAGAAATAAAGGGCATCTGCATCAGCAAAGAAGAAGTAAAAATTTCCCTGTTTGCAGATGATATGATTGTATACGCAGAGAATCCTAAAGAATCCATAAGTAAGCTACTCAAACTGATAGAAGAGTTCAACAAAGTCTCAGGATACAAGTAAACATATGTAAATCAGCAGGATTCCTTTATACCAACAATGAGATTATTAATGAAGAAATCACCAAATCAATACCATTTACTACAGCCCCTAAGAAGATAAAGTACATAGGAGTAAATCTAACCAGAGAAATAACAGACCTTTACAAAGAGAACTACAAGTCCTTACTGTAAGAAATTTAGAGAGACTTACGAAAGTGGAGAAACCTAACCCGCTCGTGGATAGAAAGACTTAACATTGTGAAAATGTCTATTTTACCCAAAGCAATCTACTTATATAATGCAATCCCAATAGAAGTTCCAATGACAGTTTTTAATGCGATGGAGAAACAAATCACCAACTTTGTTTGGAAAGGGAAGAAGCCCTGGATAAGTAAAGTACTACGAAAGAAGAAGAACACACTTAGAGACCTCTCACTAACCGACTTTAGAAACTATTACAATGCCAAGTACTCAAAACAGCCTAGGACTGGTACAAAAAGAGACAGGTAGATCAGTGGAACAGAACTGAGACCCCAGAGATGACACCGTCTTCCTAGGAACAGTTGATGTTTGACAAAGGCCCTAAGACATTACACTGGAGTAAAAAAAATCTCTTCAACAAATGGTGCTGGCCAAAGTCGATATCCATCTGCACTAAATTAAAACAAGACCTATATCTTATACCTTATACAAAAACCAACTCAAAGTGGTTGAAACACTTAAATATCAAATCTAAAATGATAAAGTTCATCCAAGAAAAAGTAGGAACAACAATGCAAGCTTTAATATGCAATGTAGACACACTTCAAAATCTATCAAACAAACCACAAACAACAGAAGAGAAAATAGATAAATTGGAACTACTAAGAATCAAACACCTTTGCTCATCCAAAGACTTTATTAGCAGAATTAAAAGGCCACCTGTAGAATGAGAAATAGTATTTGGCAACTATATGCGAGACAAATGCCTTATCTCCATAATCTATAAGGTACTACAAAATACGAATAAGAAAAAGTTAAATAATCCAATTAAGCAATGGGCAAAGGAGATGGACAGATACTTCTCTAAAGAGGAGATCCAGGCAGCCAAAAAACACACATGGGCGTGCTCACAATCATTAGCCATTAAAGAAATTCAAATCAAAACTACGATGAAATACCATCTCATCCCAACAGAGTTGGCCATGATTCAAAAAATGCAAAACAACAAACGCTGGAGAGGCTATGGAGAAATTGAAACTCTTCTACACTGTTTGTGGGATTGCAAAATGGTGCAACCTCTTTGGAAAGCAATCTGGAGCTTCCTTAAAAAGCTGGATATAGATATACCATTTGACCCAGTAATTCCACTGCTAGGAATATATCCTACAGAATCCAGGCCATTCACACCAACGGATACATGTACTCAAATGTTTACTGCAACACAGTCCACAACAGCAAAAAGATGGAGTCAACCCAGATGCCCAACAACAGAGGAACAGATAAGTAAACCATGGTATATATACTCAGTGGACCACTATGCAATGATAAACAACAACGATTATTTTAGGAAACATCTCATAACCTGACCTCAGATGGAGGACATTATGCTGAGTGAAAGTAATCAGTGATGAAAGGGCAAATATTGTATGAGACCCCTACGATAAGAACTTAAAAACAGACTCATGTATAGAAGAAAAGACTATTTGACAGCTGCAAGGTTGGGGAAGGGGGGAAGGGTTAGGGTGGGAGGGTTTAGATTAGATAGTTGATAGAAATGTGTTTGGGTTGTCTTTACCCCATGTCATTTTGGTCCTTGGTGATCATCCTTTCCTGCTGTGTTGAGAGCATTTGCTGTGCCCTTGGATGGCAGTGCAGCCATAGGATATCATCCTGCTGACCTCTGGCTGGAGGAAGGAGAGTGGGTGGAGAGGAGGGGAAAGGAGACTGTTGGGAAGATGAGACATATATGGAACAGAGAGGAATAGTGTGCTGTCACTGGGCAGGGAGAGCAGTGGGAGCTGCATATACGTGGGTATGTAAATTTACACGGGAATGTACATTTTCACTCAGTCATAATAAAAAAAATAAATTTGTTTGGGTAAAATCTGTGACAGCCTGTATTAGAAAGAAGGTCAATATTAACTGGACTTCAACATAACATGATTGCTTCTCCCATGTTAACCCAGTGTTGCAAGGACAGAGTAGATGGGGCAGGGGGCCAAGGACTATGTTCTCAGGGGAAATCAAGGCCAGTTGGGACAACTAGTGTTTTGCTAAGAAAGCTCTCTGCACCCCACATTGGTGAGTGGCATTTGGGGTCTTGAAAACTGCCAAGCAGCTACATGAGGGTACAGCAAACGGTCCCTACTCAGCAGGAATGATCACCAAGAACCAAAACGACATGGGGGAAAGAGAACCCAGAAGACAGACAGACCCATGTGAGTTGGTGACTACATCAACTCGTGACCGAAAGAATTGGATGCCCAGCCACCACCAGTGATAGCCATGACAGAGCTCACAAAGCTGAGTCTCACTGGCAGCACCAGAATAAAAAGGGATGCTCCCTGAGGCCTCAACTAAAAGACTGCAATTGATGCGCCAGGGGCCTCGGAGTTCCCCTGAGAGCATGGACCCTGGCCCTGATGCTGCCCTGTCCATAAATCATAATGGAGTTCAACTTTCGGACAGGAATGAATTGGACTTGGAGAGACAGAGTGACCATGTCATGTGTGCACTTCGTGGTTCTATTCATCTATAGGATGTCTTCCTGCTGACTTCTTACTGGAGGAAGGGGAGTGGTTGGAGAGGAGGGGATAAGAGATTGTTGGGAGGATAAGACATGTATGGAGCAGAGAGGAAGAGTGTGTTGTCACCGAGCAAGCAGAGCAGTGGGAGCTGCATATAGGTGGGCATGCAAATTTATATGGGAATGTACATTTTCATTCAATCATATTTTAAAAAAAAAGATTCTGACTGAGAATAAAACCCACAGAGTCATAGAATATTGGTGATTGTATATTACAGTAATTCCAGCTCCTCATCAGACTTTGTGATGGGCCCTACGGTGTCCTTCCTTTGGTTCCAGACACCCTCCCACTGACTGAGCCCCTACTGGGATCTCAATGTCTCTACTCCTTAAAGGTCCAACCTTCAGCCTTGACTCACTTATCTCACTTTCTGTGCAAAGGCTGGCTCCACCCATAGGTTTGAGGATAGCATCAGAGTCTACTGTCCTTAATGACCCTGTGCCCTCTAGATCCCTCGGAGGCTTATTTCCTTCACACACTACTGGCTTTAAGCAAATGAATCTATTCACAGTTCAGGGAGTACCTCAAGGACATTCTTGGCTCTTCATTTTTGTTCAAATGGTTTTTGTGCTTCTATAGGTCCTATCAGTGCTTTAACACCCAACTTAAATTTTAGCTCCAACAAGCAGTTGTCCTGACATTCCAGTCTTCCCTGTTTTTTGATTTTTGTGTTAATATGCTAATAGAAGTTACTCTTGTAACTGGCACAGTGAATGAGAAGCCCTCATGAGATATAAACAGAAAGTCATTTACTTTTGTCTGTCACAGAGTCTGTCAATTTGTTCATTAACGTTTCTATTAATTAGTTAATCAATTAATTATTGAATGCCTACTATGTATCCAACATTCTAGGACCTGGGGATACAGTAGAGAATGAGATAGACAAAAATATTACTGGAGGCTCAAAACAAAAAATCAAAAAACGTAAGTACAATTTTAGTATGATAAATCAAAATAAGTTATAAGGAGAAAAATAAAGCAGGAAAGAAGGATGTACAGTGTCAGCACTTTTAGACACAGTGGCCAGAGAAGATCTCACCGAAAGGTGACTTTTGATGAAAGACCTGATAAAAACAAGGATGGGAGCTGCCAGGCACCTGAGGGGGGCACCCTGGCAGAGGGAACAGCAAGCGCAAAGGCTGTGAGGCGGGACTGTGCTGTGGTGAGTCGCATAAGCACTCCCTGGGCTTGGGAGCAACTCTCATGGGGTATTCTTAGGTGTTCGTAAGAGTTTGTCCTGAGTTCCCTGAACGTGGGGAACACATCTCCTTTAGGTAGCTTAAAGTTCTTTCCTTAAACCTCAGCACTCCTGTAGTTCATCCCCTTGTTGGTGTCTCTTCAGCCATCCAGGAGGCCCTTTTACGCATTCTTGAACAGCCTGCTAAAAGAAATCTCTGGGATAGCCCATGTTTGGTCAGTGGGAAACATGCGTCTTTGAATGATCAGCTTCTGGAAGCACAGGCAGGTCTCACAGGACCCGTCTCTTCACTCACTCAGGGGCAGAGCACTAGCCTGCCAGGCTCTCGCATTTAGATTTTCCAGGCATCCATCAGACACCACTCCAGTGAGACTCTTATCTATGTGAGGTGACATATTAAGCGCGTGGTGATGTGAGACATGTCCCATTAATGCCCCTTTGCCCAGGATTGAGGTAAGAGGCAGTACACTCTACATCTTTCTTTTGAAGGGAAGGCAAGAAAAGTTGAGATTCTCTTAACCAGCATTTTTTCCCCTCTTCAACTCTGTACTCAGCTGAATGCAGGCAATCAACAAAGAATAACAAAAAAATAGTTGAGTTTTCTGTTGCAAGTCTTACTTGGTCTTCTCAAACCCCATTTTGTAATATATGTGTTTGAGGAGAGAGTTCAGCTGAACTGAGACTTAAGAAAAACCCCAAAATACAAACCCACTAGCGTCAAATCAATTCCATCTCATAGGAACCCTATAGGACACAGTCAAACCACATCATAAAGTTTCCAAGGAGTGCCTGATGGATTAGAACTGCCAACCTTTTGGTTAGCAGGTGTAGCACTTAACCACTGTGCCACCAGTATTTCCAGTGAGTAGCATTTAATGTTACAAGAATATGTTTTGGTGCCCACAGTCTAAAGGAGGGTGGTGACGAATACCTAGCTAACTATAATATATGACTTCTATGGCCTTCAGCAATTACTACCTCAATCATTGTGTGGCACCTAACATATACTGCTTTGAACTGTTATTTATTTAAAATTAATACTTAATTAAAAATTGGTACATCAATAAATTATCCATGTAAGTAAAATATTACACACAATGCTGAATCAATCTATGTCCTTCCATGACATGTGAAGGAGCCCTGATGCCACAATGGTTAAACTGGAAGTGGCTCCATGATAGAAAAGACCTAGAAATCTGTTTCCATAAAAATTACAGCCAGGGAAACTCTAGTTCTATTCTGTCATGTTGGGTTGTAATGAATCAAAATCGACACTACACAGCAATGAGCAATATGTGAATATTTATTTCTTATGCAAGTTTTTCTTACCTAATCTTTTTATATCTGCAGACTTTCTTTATCTCCAGCTGATGTTCTATTCCCCAAGGCTCACCAATCACGTCTTGGTAAATGTCAGTTCATGTGAATGTCAGTTCTGACTCATAGCAGAACTGCACAATAGACTTTCTAAGGAGCACCCGGTGGATTCAAACTGCTGACCTTTTGGTTAGCAGCTGTAACACTTAACCACTAAGACACCCAGGGTTTCTTTCTACAACTTAGCAGGTGATTAATAACTATGTAGCTGGGAGGATAATGTGAGTTCTGGATATATGAAGTCTTGTAGCTAAGTAGGTCGCCATGAGTTGGATCTGACCTGACGGCACTTGGCTGGCAGCTAAGTAGGCAAGTCAGCCAAGTGCTGTCGAGTCAGATGTAGGTATAGAAGTCAAAAGTACACTTCAACTCAGTCGTATCATAGAATCTTTTGTGTGAAGATGTGCCTACATAATGTATAAAACTGTTGTTACTACTGTGTGTAGTTTTGCCCTTAGATGTTCGCTCATTAGATATTTTCTTGCAATTAGTGTAAGCTGCCAACCGGTGGTGCTGGTGCTTCAGTCATAGCGTGGATTCAGTGCAGAAACATTAATCTTGGGGACTGATAGGAGGACATACGTTCTACTTTTACTCAACCTACATCCCTTCAGTAAAACACTTCCTTTCTACTTTAAAATCTGACATATGAAGTGTATGGAAGTTGTCACTCCCATCCAATAAAGAAAAACAAACAAACAAAAAACTGAAAACAGTAGTTTTTTTTGGGATTCATTAGAGAGCTGAGATGCAGAATACCCTGAAATCTGAGTAGCTGAGATCTGCTTACCTGGAGCAGAAGCTGCTGGAGTCATAAACTGATAAAAAACAGAAAACCCAAACCTGTGACTGTCAAGTTGATTTCAACTCACAGACCGAGTAGAACTGCCCCATAGATTTTCCAAAGAGCACCTCGTAGATTTGAACTGCAGATCTTTTGGTTAGCAGCCACAGTACTTAACTGCTATGTTACTATGTTTTTCTTAAACTAATAGGAACACTTAAATGGTAATTTTGACAAATTGCTGGAAGCTGAGTGTGCAAATGTAAAACTCCTGGGAACCACAGTCTTGGGGGTCCGTCTTCAAGGGCTTTACCTCCAGGATCCCTACCAGGTCCTCACAGTAAAATCTGAGGAATGTCTTGTGGCTATGGCAAGAACAATAATCATTAAAAAATACACCCAGAACATTCTCTATAACAAAGGCTTGCACTACAGCAGAAAAGACTTGATTACAGTCTTATCTCAGGTGTTGTTTGGTTTTTAGTTGTCATCAAGACTAATCCAACTCATGGCAACCCCATATGTGCAGACTACAACTGCTCCATGGAGTTTTCAAGACTGTGACCTTTCAGAATCAGATTGCTGGGCTTGTCTTCTGTGGAACCCCTGGGTGGATGTGAACTGCTGACCTTTCATCTGGAAGTTGTGCACTTAACAATTTGTACCATCCTCGAGGAAAGAACATTCCTCCCACTTCAGCATCTTCCAGCCTTACTGCCTCACTAAAGGGAGGATAACAAATTCAGCAGAGGTCAGAGCTTCAGAATAGTAGCTTAGGTCAGTAGGTAACAGGCTAAAAAAGCTGTACCTCTGGAGAAATACTTGTGAAGGTCACGACCTCAAGAAATACTCTAACCAAAAGCAGTTAAGACTTCGTTGGAATATTATAGAATGCATCCGCTTCGTACCCTTTACCACCACGCCAACAGGGCTCCAGTATAATAACAATGGATGAAAGAGTTTCAAGACATTGACTATCTTTGAGTAGGAGCATTTCGTGGAATATAAAGAAGAAAGACAAGAATAAGGACACTAGAGGACACTTACAGCTACTGCAAACATTAAACATAGCCCAACTCCTAGCCAGATTAACATGAAGTCTTACACTAAAGCCCTCTGAGAGACATGAGTGTTCACTGGTAGATTTCTCACCTTCCCTGTGGGAGACCAGGTTTCAGTTCCCAGCCAGTGCACCTCATGTGCAGCCACCAGCCACCTGTCAAGTAGAGGGCCACATGTCACTGAACGTATTTCAGTAGAGCTTCTAGACTAATATAGATTAGGAAGAAAAATTGGCTGATCTCCTTTCAAAAATCAGCCACTGAAAACTCTGGATCACAGTGGTCTAATCTCAGCCACTTGTGATTGTTAAGATTATGTGTCAACTTGGCTGGACCATGATTCTCAGTGATTTGGCAATTATGATGTAGTTTGACAGTCATACATTGATGTAATCACTTCCATGATGAGATTTGATGGAACGTGGTCACTTCCATTATGAGATTCACTGTGTGTAGCCAATCAGTTGAAAGGGAGTTTTGTTGGGGATGTGGCCTACGTCCAGTATAGGTGGACTGTCTGACAAAGCTCCTGGGTTTTCACTTAGTATGGACCATGCAGCTGTTCATCTAACTTCCGGCTCTTGGGCCTTGGGCTTGATCAGCCTACTTGCCATTCTTGGGATTCATAAGCCTCCACAGTCTGTGAGGCAGAGGCCTGTTTTGCGTCCTGCTAATCTTGGTTCTCCAATCCCTGCAGCCTAACCCATGAACTTGGGATTTCCCACCTTTTACAACTTCATATAAAGACAATATAGGGAGAAGTGTCTGACCTCCTTTAACTTCACAAGGGAGAAGGAGAATCAGGTTCCAAGGATGATTTCTATGAGGTGGGGGTCAGACATGTCTCTTCTCCGGTCTATTTTTTTTAACTCTGACATGAATCATCCCTCCCACAGCACTGTACTGCATTCACCAATTCACTGCAATGACCACACAGAACTTACAGTCGGTACTCAAGATTATAGAGTTTATTAGAGAAGAAACAGGTTACACAGTTCCAACTCGGGAACATTCAAGGATACAATTCTTCCATCAGGACAGTCTCTTTCTGTACACACTCCCAGGCACACCTCTCCCTGATCCTAAATCTCTCCCCAGATACACTCAGCTTTCTGTCTCTGTGGACCAGGCAGCCTGGAACATTATCTCTTGTTGCTGAGTCTTTTCTTCTAGGTTTCTGTTGCCTTTAGTATTACAGTTATCTCTCTTTATTTCAGGCTCCTGGTTCCAGGAGCTTCTCAGCACAGGAATCCCAGGTCTAAAGGACACACTGGCTCCTGCTGTTCTTCCTTGATTGTGGTGGGTTCCCCTTTCTTTCCCTTCTCTGCTGTGGCTCATTTAAAACTCAGTGAGATGGCAAAACTGACCAGACCCTTTGGTGGGTGGCAATTACCCTATCACACAATCTTACCTCACTTTGATGGGAGTTACAAGACCATGACCAGAAAGGCCACACGAAAGCTGTCTATAGCTTCATACGACATGAGCCATTTCCTTGATAGAAATCTCTGGCTTTCTCTCTATAGCTCAGTCTCTTGACTTATAAATGAAAGAAGCATGAAGAGAGATTTTGGGACCTTATGCTGTCAGGAAAGAAGCAGTGCTGGGAGCAGTGTGTCCTTTGGAAAGGACCTGCAGTCCCTACATATGTGTGTCTGTGTCTGTGTGTGTATATACATATATGTGGAGAGAGAGACTTCACTGTTTTTGCTTCTCTGGAGAACCTAGCATAAAACAGTGGACATGGCACAGGACTGGGAGGTGTTTCATTCTGTTGTGCCTGTAGTTGCCAAGAGTTGGGGGCTGACTCAATTGCAGGTAACGACAGTACAATTTGGTTTGCTTTCAACATAAAAATTACAAGACATGTCAAAAGCCAAAAAAAAAAAAAAAAATTCTGGAGAGACCAAGCAAGCAACAGAAGCAGACTCTGTTATATGACACAGATACTGGGATTATCATAAAGGGAATTTAAACTGCTATGATTAATATATTAAGGCTATAAGGAAAAAAGTAGACAGTATGCATAAATAGCTGGGTTACATGAGCAGAGATAGTATCATGGATTAAATTGTATCTTCTAAAAAGTGTGTGTAGCCATTTGGCTAAGACATGATTCTTGGTACTGTGTGATTCCTTACATGCTGTAAACCCTGCCTCGATGATGATAACAAGGGAGGATGCACTGCAGGTGTCTTAGGGGGGCAGGACTGTATTGTATCTTGAGGAAATCTCCTGGGTTATAAATGAAAGAAGCTAGCAGAGAGATTTTGAGACCTCATACCATCAGGAAGGAAACAGTGCTGGGAGGAGAGTGTGTCCAAGGTCTGTGAGTCTCAGAGGCTCCAGCCCAGGGGAACACTGACAACAAGGACCTTCCACCAGAACCAACAGAGAAAGCCTTCCTCTGGAGCTGATACCCTAAATTGGGACTTCCTCTGGAGCTGATACCCTAAATTGCGACTTGTGGCCTACTGGACTGTGACAGAATAAATTTCTCTTTTCAAAGCCATTCCCTTGTGATATTTCTGTTGTAGCAGCACTAGATGACTAAGACAGAATTTGGTATCAGCAGTGGAATGTTGATATAACAGATACCTAAAATGTGGAAGAAGCAGTTTTGAAACTATGAATGAATGGAAGACTCAGAGGAAATCAAGGAGAACTGTTAACACCAAGGATGGTGCAGACGTTGAGAAGCAGCAGTGGATGGGCAGCAGCAGAAGCAGGAGCTGCCCCACAGAGCCAGACAGGTGAGTGTCTGTGTGAGAGAGCCTTCCTGGTGGAGTGGAGTGTCTCCAGGTACTTGTCAGTTGAGTTAGGCTTGCCAACCCGTTGAGCAAGAGAGCTGAGTGTCTGTGCACAGGAGGCTCCCTCAGAGAGTGGGTGCCTCTGGGTGCTTATTGGTAGAACTACAGAGTTTTGTAACATTTGTCCCTACAGGACAGATGTAGGCCTGAGGCCCGGCCCAAGAGGGCATAGGAAGCAGGAGCTAGAGAGACAGGAGCAAAAACTGAGCTGCCTCAGTCTCAAAAGTTATGGCCATAACCTCAGAGGTTTCAAAGTGTAGATCCATAGCCTCTGGTGTTTCTAAGTATGGAGTTGCCACTCTGACTGACTAGGAAAATTGTGTGCCTGAAGCCAAAGGAGCAGAGTTGCTGTCCCAGTGAGCCTGCAAAGCAGAGTTACAGTCTAGTACCAAGGAGCCTCCATTCAGAACCTGGAGAGTGTGGCAAATATCTACAGTCTGGAGGGCAGGGCCATTGTGTAAATGTCTTGGAGAATAGAAGATTGTTTTCAAACCTTGAGAGCTAATGTGATGTGTTCTGCCAATTTGCTTGGTGCCTGTTACATCTTCTTTCCCTGCAATTTCTCCCATTTGTAATGGAGATATCTAGCGTGTGCCTGCCTCTTTAGCCATTATATTTTGGAAGCAGATAACTTGTGTTCTAGATGTCACAGTTGTAGATGAATTTCTGGATTTTGGACTTGGACTTCAGCCTTTTGTCATGATCATGTGAACACATTTTGCATGTTGCAAGGATGTGATTTCGGGGGTATAAAGGGTAGTATATCACAGATTGAATTGTGACCTCCCAAAAAATGTGTGTAGCCATCCGGGTAGGTCATCATTCCTAGTATGATGTGATTTTCCTGTATGTTGTAAACCCTGCCCTGATGTGTTAATGAGGGAGGATAGGCAGCAGTTGTGTTGGTGGAGCAAGACTCAGTGTATGAGATTGTATTATGTTTTGAGGCAATCTCTTAGAGTTATAAATGAAAGAAGATAGCAGAGGAATTTGGGGACTTTATACCACCAGGAAAGAAGCAATGCTTGGAACAGAGCGTGTCTTTTGGAAAGGACTCAGGCATCCTGGGACTTCAGAAGCTGCTGGTCCAGGGAAGCACTGACAAGAGGATCTTTCCTCCAGAGCTAGTAGAGACAGCCTTCCCCTGGAGTTGAAGCCCTGAATTTGGATTTGTGGCCTACTGGACTGTGATTGAATAAATTTCTCTTTTTAAAGCCATCCACTTGTGACATTTCTGTTACAGCAGCACTAGATGACTAAGACATTAAGAAAAACCCGAAGGAAATTCTAGAAATCAAAAACACTGTAACATAACTGAAGAATAGCTTTTATAGGCTCTTTAGTAAATGTAACAAAGCCAAGGAAAGAATAATCATGTTTGAAGATAATGTATTGCAAAGAAAAAAAGGAACGGAGAAAATGGAACAGACCAGCTAAGAACTTTACAACAATTTCAAAAGATGTAACATAACAAGAAATAGAAAGAAAGAACAGAGCAGAAAAATATTTGAAGTAATAATGGCTAAGAATTTTCTGGAACTGGTGACAGACCCTAAACCACAGATTCAGGAAGCTCAGAGGACACCAAGAAGGATTACATACATATGGCCCTGATGATACAGTGGCTAATGGCTATGGCTGCTAACCGAAAGTCAGCAGTTCAAATCTACCACCTGTTCCTTGGAAATCCTATGGGGCAGTTCTAATCTGTCCTATAGTGGGGTCTATGACTCAGAATCAGAGTAAACCTGCCCTGTAGGGTTCCTAAGGAGCAACTGATGGATTCAAACAGCTGAACTTCTTGTTAACAGCCAAGTTCTCAACCACTGTGCTACCAGGGCTTCATGTTTATATATGCCTAGATGAGTAGGTTGTTTTTTTTTTGTTTTTTTTTTTGCAGCTTTGTTTGGTGTATGTATGTGTGTATGCATGTATGTATATATACACAAAATGAAGCAGAAAAAAAGCCACACACATATAGCTATATTATATTCAACCTGCAGAAAACCAAAAAACAGAGAAACTCATGAAAGAAGCAAGTGTCGAAAACAAATAAACAAAAACTCTTACTTAAAAAGGAAACACAATGAGAAATACAATGAACTTCCCATTGAAAATCATGCAGACAAGAGGAGAGTGAAATGAAAACTGTAAAGTGTCAAAAGAAATAAACCACAAAATCTAGAATTCTATATCCAGAGAATTTATCCTTCAAAAGTGAAAGAGAAACAAAGAATTTGTCAAACAGACAAAATCCGAGGGATTCCATTACTAGCCAGCCTACACTATAAGAAATATTAAAAGAATTAGGCCTGAAAGAAAATGATACAGGTCAGAAACATGGATCTACATAAAGTGAAGAAGAGTATCAGAGAGGGAATAAATGAATATCCCCTGGTGAAGAGCAGCACATCTGTCTGTCTTGGTGTAACAAGTATATATCGGGATCCTGAATGATGATTCTACTTCTTAAGGGGACAGCAAAGAGTTTTGTACTCCTGCAATGGACTATGCAATGGATTTTGTTTCTTGTAGGCTTTTAAACACTGAGTAGAAAGTTGTGAACAGGTACAAAACTACTGGATTTGTAAGTTAAGAGAGCTATAAATTTTACCTATATCTGTGAACGTATGTTGCACATGTGAATGTGTGGATTATATTAGGGACAGAAGATACAGGACAAGTAGAGTACTCACTTAGTAGAAGGCACAATTTCAAAGAGAAAATGCTTTAGTAAAAACTTCAATGTAAAAAAAATGAAACTCACATTATAGCTAAAGATTGTATTTACATAGCATCTTTTAAGGAGGAAAAAACCTCAGGTGTAAATCTGGTACATACTTGGAGAACCTTCTGTGTGCTAACGGGTGTTTACAGCAGTTTTTTCTCCTTTTGAGTCCTGCCACCCCAGCAAATGTAGGTCCTGTGAGTTTTACTTCATCCATATCACTAAGGGTGACTCTGCATTGAGGAGGTAGATCTTCCTGTGTTGTATTTTAAGTGCCTTCCAACCTAAGGGGTTCAACTTCCAACATCACATCACACAATGTTCCAACTCAACAGCACCTAACAACAATTTATATGTTAGGTGATGGAGATACAAAAATGATTAAGCTGTGATTAAGGTGAGAAACTGAGTAGAGGTGCCATTTGGTATCATGTGATAACTATTAATGATTTCAGTTACAGATTAATCCACACCCTGCTACATTGCTAGCCAGCCAAGTGCCGTTGAGTCAGATCCACTACATTACTAGAGCAAATTAAATTATGTATTTCTTGATGACAGGACAAAATAATTTATCTAGGTAGCTACACTCTTGGCACAGTGCCTAACATATAATAGATGCACAATTAAGTTTAGTTTAATGGGATCATACAGGGTAAGCCCACTATCACCTGCAAGCAATCAGGACTGGAATCCAAATCTAGCTCTGTGTCTGTTTTTTGCAAGACTCTGTCCATGAGTCAAATGTGACTTGACAGCATTTGGCTTGGCTGTCCTATATGGTTGCTATGAGTCAGAGTGACTAGATGGAAGTAGGTTTGGTTTTTGTTTGTTTGGGGTTTTGAGTTGAGAATGGTTTGTATATGTTTTAAGGTGCTATTATAACACACACTTCTGCAGTGTGAAATTGATCAAACATGCAACGAAGATGCATTGATAACTACTAGTGATTGCAATGAGAAAGCTGGAAACACAGATAAAGGTTTGGTAGTTGGAAAATGTGTCCATGGGAATAGAAGCAACATTGGAGATTGCATGATAGAGTTTTGCGCATTCATTGCAAATGCCTTCTTCAACAGCAACAATGGTGACTGTACATGTCGATCTCACCAGAAAGAATACACAGGAATAAAACTGACTGCCAAAAAAACCAAACCAAATATTGCTTTTGAGTGGATTCCAACTCATACAAGAACTGCCAATTAATTTCATGAACTCATCCTAGAAAAAATTATACATCTTGTTGCTGTATATCACTATGATCACCTTCGAAGTGCTCACCTTGGGAAGCTATGCACTGATGCCAGGGCCTAGCCCACCCATCAAAGAAATTTTGGAACTCTTTTTTTGGAATGTCCATCAGAGCTATCATCACATCACCCTTCATGTCCTGAATGTCATCCAAATGTCTTCCTTTCAATATTTCCTTTATCTGTTGGTAAAGAAAAAAGTCATTGGGGGCCACATTAGGTGAGTAGGGAGGGTGTTCCAACACAGTTACTTGTTTACTGGCTAAAAATGAACTTGGCAACACGGCACTGTGTACAATGGGCATTTCAGAAAGAGTTCCAAAATTGCTCTGAAGGGTGGACTAGGTGTTGGCATCGGCACCTAGCTTCCCAAGGGTAGCACTTTAAAGGTGACCTAGTGATATTCAGCAACGAGGTATGTAGCACTTAGAACAATTAAGTTCAAGGACTTAATTGTCAGACCTCTAAGCAACCCTGTAGTAAAGAGTAGAGCTGCCCCTTGGGGTGGTTTCCAATGGGCATCTGGTGGATTTGAACTGCCAACTTTTTGATTAGTAGCCTAGCTCTTAACCACTGTGCTACCAAACTGACTACATCTGTGGAGTGACATGATAGAAAAGCTCAATATCATCACTGAGAACATGAGCAGGCAGGGGACAACTGTGGAACAGATTGCAGTTGAAGAAAATTAGAACAAGTCCACAAAAGCTGAAGTACAGTCTTGAGTATATCCCACCTGAATTTAGAGACCATTTCAAGAATAGCTTCGATGCATTGAATGTGAATGACTGAAGATAATGCAAACCATGAAATAACAACAAGGGCATCATAAGTGAAAAATGCAAGACGTTATTACAAAGACAGGAAAGAAAGAAAAGACAAAAATAGATGTCAGAAGAGACCTCAAACTTGCTCTTGAACACATGGTGGCTAAAGCAAAAGGAAGAAATGATGAGGTAAAAGAGTCGAGCAGAAGATTTCAAAGAGTGACTCAGGAAGACTAAATATTATAATGAAATGTGCAAAATCCTGGAGTTAGAAAACCAAAAGGGAAGAATATGCTCAGTATTCCTTAAGCTGAAAGAACTGCAAAAAAAATTCAAGCCTCAGTTGCAATATTGAAGGATCGTGTGGCCAAAATACCAAACAATGAAGGAGACATCAAAAGAAGAAGGAAGGAATACACACAATCACTATCAAAAAGAACTGGTTGACACTAAGTCATTTCAGGAGGTAGGTTATAATCAAGAATCAATGGTACTAAGAAGTCCACACTATGTGGAAGGTATTGGTGAAAAACCAAAACCCACTGCCATTGAGTTTTCTGACTTACAGTGATTCTCTAGAACAGAGTAGAAATACCCCATAGAGTTTTCAAGGACTGCCTGTGGATTTGAACTGCCAACTTTTTGGTTAAAAGCCATAGCACTTAACTACAACCCCATTAGTGCTTCTGGCAAAAAAAAGAAAAGAAAACAAGGCTCCAGGAACTTATGGAATACCAGCTGAGTTATTTCAATAAATGGATGCAGTGCCGGAAGTGCTCCGCACTCGTCTATGCCAGGTAACACGGAAGACAGCTACCTGGCCAATTGACAGGAAGACATCCAGATTTGTACCATTCCAAAGAAAGGTGATTCAAAAGGATGTGAAATTATTGAACAAAATAATTAATATCAGAGTCAAGTAAAATTTTGATGAAGGTAATCCCAAAGTGGCTGCAGCAGTATATCAATATGAATTGCCAGAAATTCAGGCTGGTTTCAGAAGAGGGATATCATAGCTGATGTCAGATGGATCCTGGCTGAAAGCAAAGAATACCAGTATTCTGTTGAGTATGCAGAGGTATTCAACTGTATGGTTCATAACAAATTGTGGATAGGTTTGTGAAGAATAGTGTTTTAGGCTGCTTTTTCTAGTGAAACAAAACCAGTAACACGTGTATGTACAATGAAAGATTTATATACAAAATACAAGGAAAGATTTATGTGTAAAGGGAACAGCTCACACAGTTGCAGAAGCTGAACCTCCCAAGTGCTGGCACAAGCCTCACATGGCCACAGGAACTGGTAAAATACAAGGTCAGCGGGTCAAAGACCAGAGTTCTAGATCACCAGTTGCACAGGTTGGCAGATCCCATGCTGGTGGTGAGACAGAGCTGCAGAGGCTAGAAAACCCAGGATCGGCAGATCAGAGAACAGGACTCTCAAGCACCAGCTGTAACGGTTGATGAATCCAACAGCTGCTATTTCAGGTCCAGGAACCAGATGCAAAAGAGAGCAGGAGCTGCTGGCTACGTGAGCAGAAGGCAGAGGCATGAGAGCTGAGCGGCAGGAAGGCACCACAGGCCTTGCCCTGCTACTTGATGCAGCAGCCAAACATGGAGTGCTCAAGTTCACATCATCCTGACCACCACGAATAGGAATTCCAAAACACTTAGATGTACTTATGTTATTTTTGATCTGTACCCAGATCAAAAGGTGGTCATTCAAACAGAACAAGAGCATATCGCATGGTTTAAAGTCAGGACAGATGTGAGTCAGTGCTGTATCCTGTCACCATACCTTTTCAGTCTGTATGCTGAATAAACAATCTGAGACAATGGACTGTTATGAAGAAAAATGAGGCATGAAGTTTGGAGGAAGATTCATCAGCAATCTGCATCATGCAGATGACACAACTTTGCTTGCTGACAGTGAAGAGGAATTGAAGCACTTGCTGATGAAGATCAAAGACTGCATAGCCTTCAGCAGGGATTGTATCTTAATATCCTTACAACTGGGTCAATAAACAACAACATAATATATGAAGACAGTTACTTTTACTTGGATTCACAGTCAATGCCCATGGAAGGAGTGCTCAGGAAATCAAATGGCACATTGCGTTCGGCATATCTGCTTCAAAAGATTGCTTTAAATTTGTTTAAAAAAAAAGAAAACATATCACTATAGGAACTAAGGTGCACCTGACTTAAGCCATGGTTTTTTCAGTCACCTCATATGTACGTGAAAGTTGGAAAATAAATAAGGAAGGAAAAATAGATGGTTTTGAATGATAATGCTGGAAAAGAACATTGAATATACCATGGAATTCCCAAAAGATAAGCAAATCTGCTTTGGAATAAATATGGTAAGACTTTGCCTTGCATACTCAGGACATGTTATCAGGAGAGACCAGACCCTGATGAAAGACAGCAGGCTGGATATACTGGAGGGTCATTGAAAGAGGAGACCCTCAATGAGATGGACCAACACAGAGGCTGCAACAGCGAGTTCAAGCGTAACAACAGTTATGCTTGAAATGTCACAGTCTATTGCACGTAGGATTGCCATGAGTCAGAAGCAACAAAATGGCACCTAGTAACAAAACAACACACACAGACATGCATGCACGCATACACAAAGAGAATGCGTGTGGCTGGCAAAGTACTTGCTGCCCTGCCCTTTTCAGAAAACACTTGCTGACCCCAGCTTTGTCACAGTCTCCTTTTGAACTTTTCCCCAATTTTGTTTTAAAGTCCTCATCACTATTTGACCTTTTGGCACTAAAGTTTTGCCAGAGTGATTTCTTTAGCTGCCAGTAATATTTCTCTGTCCCAGTAATAAAAAGAGTTAGTGCACTCAAATTAGGCTATAGGGCCACTTAAAGTGTACCTCGTAAGTTGTCTGCTTCACTTACTCTGAAATTAGTGAAAAGATTCTGTGATTTTCTTTGGCTTCCTGACACCCACCTCACCATATAATTGGAAGAAAAAAGGTCAGAGTTAGCCACGTATGGCACTCATGTCCCTCATTATGGTCCTCCTCACTAGAAGCTTTCTCACACTGCTTTCTTGTTGTATCATATATGTATATGTATATATATACATGTATATATACACACATATGTATATATATATTAGTGAACATATATATACTTCACTTGTTATGTTCTGTATTTAGCCTGAGACAACCCAGTCAAAGACAGTGAACTAGGGTGTTGCCAAGGGGAACATTCAGGTCCAATATCTGATGGGAAACAGCAGGGGTACACACTGCTGTAAAAGAAGTACTCAAAACAATTATCATCCCCTTTTTTGCAACTGGGTCATGTGCTCCTAACTGGTATTTAGAACTACTTTCTTCCACCGCAGATTCTGTATTCCCTTTAACCTCAGCAAGCACCTTAGCAGGTCACAGTTATTTGCTTGGTGGAGTAATACAAACCTTCATTTCTAAGAGTCTGAGCCATCAGTAGTCATGCGAGAATTAAAGTTGCTCTAGTTTTCCATTGACTTTAATCACAGGGCATGGTAGTATTAAGAGATGCCCTAACAGATATCCTGTATTCCACGCATACTCTTTTTTGACACAACTGTACAACATCAATCAAATTTCCTCTTGGTAGTTAGGATCAAGTGGGCAGGTATCTGTATTCATGGTTGGAGTTGTATTCCCCCAAAATATGTGTATCTATTTGGTTAGACCATGAGTCCTAGTATTGTGTCATTGTCCACCATTGTCATCTGATGTGATTTTCCTGTATGTGTTGTATACCTACTTCCATGATTTTAATGAATAGACAGCAGTTATGTTGAAGGGGCAGGACTCAATGTCTAAGATTGAATTGTATTTTGAGTCAATCTCTTTTGAGATACAAAAGAGAGAAGTCAGCAGAGAGACAAGAGGATTTTATACTACCTAGAAAGAAGCACTCTGAGTATAACATGTCCTTTGGACCCAGCGTCCCTACACTGAGAAGTCCCTCGACCAAAGAAGATTGGTGGCAAAGACCATCCTCCACAGCTGACAGGGAAGAGAAAGCCTTCCCTTGGAGCTGATGTCCTGAATTTTGACCTCTAGACTCCTAGACTGTGAGAGAATAAATTTCTCTGTGTCAAAGCCATCCACTTGTGGTATTTGTGATACAGCAGCCCTAGATGACTAAGACACCAGCCAATGTGATAACTCCCTTCTTTGCTTATGGATTCAAAGGCATGAAGAGCCTAAAGTAGCTGGGTGACATTTATACCTTCTAGTTCAATGGAAGCTGAGTTAGGTCTCAAGGAAGGAGTGTTCCTCCCTTTGGAACTAAGACCTCCAGATCTACAGAGCATAGCATCTCAGGAACAGCAAGCAAAAATTTTGTGAGTGCGCTACTCCCATCTCTACTCCTTGATTCTGGGAACCATCAATCTTGTCTGTGGGAGAAACATCACCATATATTAGATGCTGGTTTAGAACATATTCAGTGTCCTGGAGAACATTTCCCCAATACTGCCAAGTATTTACATCTAGCTGACATGGCAATTCCATCATTCTATCAAGCAAATTACTTCAGGGGGAGGTGAGCATGTTAAGACTGGCAAACTCCATGCATACGGGCCTACTGTTATACTTCATTTGCTATGTGTGAAGTGAGTATCTTGATCCGAGATGATGCTGTGTAAGATGCCTCAGCTGTTGATAGACATCATGTGAGTCCACAAACAGTAGTTTCAGTAGAGGTATTACAGACAGAGAAGGCAAATTTACATCCGTAGCACATGTCTATCCAGCAAGAACAAAATGCTGCCCTTTCTATGATGGAAGTAGTCCAGTGTAATCAGAATGCTGCCAGGTTGCTGACTGTTCACCTCAAGGAGTGGTGTCATACTGGAGGCTCAGTGTTGGTCTTTGCTGCTGGCAGACTGGGCATTCAGTGGTCATTATATCCATGGTGACCTTGGTGAATAGAAGTCCAAGTTGCTGAGTCCATGCATAACCTCCATTCTTGCCATCATGGCCACTTTGTTCGCAAGTTCATTTGGGTAATGACAGGAGTAGCTGGAGAAAGAGAATTACTTTTTCCCATAGAACGTATCATTATATCCACTTGAGTGTTAAAATCCTCCTTTGTTGAGGTTGCTTTTTGGTAAGCATTCATATGAGACAAAAGTATCTCCACTTCTTTGGCTCATTTAAAAACATCTCTCCACGTACTGCTTCCCTACATCTCCTTGTCACCAATTCTATAATCATGTTTCTTTTAAGTTCCTGACCATCCAGTGAAATCATGGACTACAACCCATGAATCAGTATACAGTCACACATCTGGCCATTTCTCCTTCCAAGGAAAGTGAGCAACTGGGAGCAGTGGCTGAAATTCTGCCCTGTGGGAGAGTTTCCTTTCACCGCTGTCCTTCAGAGCGGTCCCAGAAAGGATCTGCTGTGCTACCACTATCCACTTTCGAGTGGTGCCCAAGTATTACACAGAACTATGTGTACACCTCGCACAAGTTTTCTTTCTCAGTTAATCAGTCATAAGGAACTCTTCATGAAGCCATAGATGCTGAGTAGAAGTCAGATGATGTAACATGAGTGTAGACCATGGGCATTTGGGCTACTTCCTCACGAGACTTCCTTGGACCTTCAGGTCCTGCCTGAGCCTAATCTTGTCTACACCACTTCCATTTAATGAAGAAGTGCTTCTGTGCATATCAACTTTATGAACTCTGTAGGTCAGACGCCCAGTTCATGATGGCCAACTCAATCTACATGGTGACTTGGTAGCCCCTGGCTAAGTGTTCCATCTCTGATAAAACCCACTAATAAGCAAAAAACTATTTCTCAAAAGGACAGTCATCTGCAGAGTAAGACAGGACTTTACTCCTGCATTTTATAAGGTCCTGCCAATGACTCCAAATGCATGTCTATCTGCTGTTGACACTTCAGCTGGATCACATGATCCAGAAGCAGCAGAGTGGCTTGCATGGTACCTGAAGTTGTTGCAGGGCCGTCCCTTGTTGTGAGTCCCACTCAAAATTGGCAATTTTTTCAGTCACTTGATAAAAAATAGGCTGAATTAGCATACCCAAATGAGAAATACGTTGCCTCCAAAATCCAAAAAGGGCCACCAGGTGTTGTGCCACCTTTTTAATTATAAGAGGAGCCAGATATAACAACTTATACTCAACTTTAGAAGGAATATCTTGACATGCCCCATACGTTTGTGTTCCTCAAAATTTCAGTGAGGTGTAAGGCACCTGAATCTTTGTGAATTGATTTGAGACCCTCTAGCACATAAATGTTTCACCAATAAGTCTAGAGTTTTTGAAACTGCTTCCTTACTAGGACCAATCAGCACAGTGTCATCAATGTCGTGGACTAGTGTACTTTCTTGGGGAAGAGAAAGGTGATCAAGGCCACTACAGGCAAAATTATGACCTAGGGCTGGAGAATTGATTCACCCTTGAATTCTGCCCCCCCAAAAACATGTGTAGCCATGTGCCTGGGCCATGATTCCCAATATTTTATTATTAACCTCTGTTTTGTGATTTTCCTATACTGTATGTTAAAGGATTAGGGTAGGACTGTGAATTCCTTCATAAGATCATCTCCCTGCTCCACTGTAAAGGGAATCTCTCTGAAGCATGGCTTGTACCACCCTTAATCCTTTCATCCTACAAGAGATAAAAGGAAAAGAAAGCAAGCAGAGAATTGGGAACCTCATACTGTTAAGAAAGCAGCACTGGGAGAATAGCGTGTCCTCCGGACCTGAGTGTCTTACACCAAGATACTCCCTGACCAAAGACTGATGCAACACAAGGACTTACCTCCAGAGCTGGCAAACAGGAAGCATTCCCCTGGAGCAGACATCTTGAATTTGGGTTTGTAGGCTACTGGACTGTGTAAGAATAACCTTTCCTTTGTTAAAGCCATCTCCTCTGTGAAACAGATAGTAAAGGTGTAATGCTGGCCTTGCCAACTGAAGGAAAACAACTTCTGGTGTTCCTTTGAAACCAGAATCCAGACAAAGACATTGGCCAGATCAATAGCTGCACATCAGGTATTAGAGATGTATTAACTTGCTCAAGCAGTGAAACCACGTCTTGAACAGTAGCTGCAATTGGAATCACAACTTGGTTAAGTTTATGATAATCCACTGTCATTCTCTAAGATCTGTTTTCTGTACATGCCAAGTAGACAAGCTGAACGGGGATGCGGTGGGAATCACTACTCCAGCATTCCCCAAGGCCGTGATGACGGCAGTAATCTCTGCTATCCCTCCAGAAATGCACTATTGCTTTTCCTGTACTATTTTTCTAGGTAGAAGAAGTGTAATGGCTTCCCCTTCACTTTTCCTGCTGAAATAGCCCTTGGCCAACTTGTCAGAGATGCACAGTGAAAATTCTGCCAGATGCTGAGTGTATCTATTTCAATAACATATTTTGGAACTAGGGAAATTACTATAGGATGGGTTCATGAACCCAGTGGACCCACTCTGAGATGGATATGGACTAAGACTCTGTTAATAACCTGATCTCCACATACTCTTGCTCTGATTGGTGGACACAGTGATCTTTTGGGTCTCCTGGAATTAGTGTCAGTTCGTAGTCTGTATCTAGTAATCCCTGAAAAATCTGGCTATTTCCTATTTTCCAATGAACAGTCACTTTCATAAAAGGTTTTAAATCCTTTTGGGGAAGGCTAGGAGAAAGATTAACAGTATAAATCTCTGGTAATATAGTGAGATACTTCCTCAAGGTGACCCATCCACCCCTACATTCAAAAGGTTGTGAGTCTATAAACTCGCTCAAATCTGCGAATTAATTGAGGGGACATGACTCTCTGTTAATTCAAGTTAGACTGCTGTTTACTTGACTGAGAATTTGTTTGTACAGACCAAGCACACATTTGGATTTCCCGTCTACTTCATTCCTAGGGACACCATGACTAAGTAGCCAGTGCCGTAAATTCATATGAATCAAATTATTCTGATCACTGGTTTGACTCCACTGTCTGTTATGGTAACCACACCCATCTTGTCTTTTTCAGCTGAGTGCTGCCACTTGGCCTGTACCACAGAGGGATTCTATCAGCCCCACTGTAGTCAAGTATCTTACATAAAACAGCAGTCTCAGAAGTCTTCAAGGATGCTGGGGTTCCCTTCACAAACTTGTTCCTCATCATTGTGGTAAAAGCTGTGTATTCTAGCTCTAACCTGACAAATCAACTCTAACATGTCAATTTCCCTAGGCTTTGGACATGTTTTTCCACAAGATACCAAGGCAGGTCTGGCACTTTATGTTGATTTAGTGTAGGCCACCACATAATTCATGCTTCAGCAAACCAACCAGATAAACAATTAGATGCTTCCCTAATCTTGAGCTGAAATATTTAATGAAGAGTCTGTGCTTAATGGGCCCATATCAATAAACTCAGACTTATCCAACTTTGTGAACCCATTATCCCAAACCATTAATAGCCATTCCCCTACATATTCTACAGGTTTTGGTTTGTATACAGTAGAAAAGTCAAGCAGTTCTTTTGGAGTGTAGAGTATATCATCCTGGGTCTCACTTTGTACTTCACCTTTTGGGGTTTACTGGGACTTAAGTGGATGGTGGAGGAGGGCCCCAGGAACATTTAGCAATGTGTTGTAAAGCATCCAACTCAGGCAATGCCCCTGTTAATGCCTTAGGCACTGCCCTAGGTAATATCTCAATGAGAAGCACAGCTACATTAATCTCATCTGAGTGGGTGTAGGGCCAAGGTGGCACAATAGTCAGACATTTCCTGCGGTCTCTTTTATAACAAAGACCCAGAAAACAAATGAATCTGTATATATGACAGTCTAGAAGCTCTGATAGTCAAAGGCAAAGTTGAGGAGTTGAACTGAATACTGGGGGAGCAAAAGACATTTCAGAAGCAGCAAAGAAGAGCCAGTCTTGAAGTAGCCAGTATCCTGCAGGCTGAGTCAGCAAGTGCATATAGGCTGAGGCGAGCACCAGTGCTCGCGACGTATTTTACCCTGTTGAGACAGTCTTCACAGACCTCCAGAGCTGGGGAGAAGTGATACTGGATATGGGGTAAGTGCAATCATCTAAGCTACCATATGGGGTCAAAACAACCCTTTGGATGAGACTTCTGCAGGGGAGAAGTGTCACCTTCCCTTTAGCCACGTTCCTACCCTTTCCACTCTGACACTATACTGGCGGTACTGAATTTTTGCCATACTCTCTAAGCCAGAAAGAATGGCTATTACACCCAAACCAGTCTCATGGCTTTAGAAAAACAAAATAAAAGCACCATGTCCCGTAAACTGGGAACTCAGAACTAACTGTGCCAAAACCAGCCTCATGGCTTTAAAAAATCATCACATCCCCTACACTAGGAACTCAGAGTAGGCACTACCCCTTTGCCTAGGCACTGGCCTAAGGAGTCCATGGACTCATAATATCTTTACCCCTGACTAGACCTGTGTTGCATTGATTCAACAGCATAGGCCCTCCTTAGCACAGAACAACAGGATATATACCTGAAGACTATTTTCAACTGCAGCAGTCAAGATGGAGTTGTAAATTTATGACATTCAACACTGCCCTGCACATTAAGCAGAGTCCTCTCTCACCCATGTCTGGGGCATGATGGCTGAGGGTCATTCCACCTAGCCATGCAGGACAGGGGTCCAAGAACAAGTGGTACCTCTTAGTTCTTACAGCCAACAGTATTGGGTACCCAAAGTCTAGCTGCAAAACCCACCCACATATGCATTCTAGTGCACAAGGACATACCTACCACCCAGGCATTCTGGGGCAGTCATCAGCCCCTTACTTTGCCCATTGTGTAGACCCCTACTACAGACATACACTCTGCCTGCTTTAATCACCCCTACACAACCCTTTCCACCTAGAACTGTAGACAAGTCTGTACCACACATTCAGTGACTGGTGACCTCAGTTCCTGAGGTGAATCTGCACAAGAAAAGTGAACAGACTCCTGGGCTCACACACCTATCTGCAGCTCTAAACACCTCATCATGAGACATGAGAACTTCAAAGACACCAATAACCAAAGTAGCTGACATGTCCAACCTACTTGGGCATATCAAAACAAAACAGAAAGTTAGGACACAGTGAGCAAACATACCCTAAATAAATATAATAATTTATAAATGATTTGGAGCCAAAAGTTGCTATTATATCACACAAAGAAGCAAGTCAAGGTGGCTCCAGAAAGTGACCAAAAGAAAGAAACAAGAAACTTTCCAAGGAAGAAAAGCTCTTGGGATTACTGGAATTAGAATTCAAAAGATGAATATACAGAGATCTTCAAGAGATCAGGGAAGTAAATCAGGCAGAACTTAGACCAAGCCAAGGAACACAGAAAAAGCAATAGGAGAATTCAGGAAAACAATGCAGGAACAGAATAACAAATTTAACAGGCTGCTAGAAAGCATAGGGAGACAGCAATCTACAACACATTGCAATACTTTGGCACCCAAAAGACAAATAACCGAATTTAAAAAAAAGGCGTAAGATGTGAACAGGCACTTCACCGAAGAAGATATTCAAGTGGCTAACAAATAGATGAGGAAATGCTCATGATCATTACTCATTAGAGAAATGAAAATCAAAACTACAATGAGATACAATCTCATCCAAACAATGCTAGCATTAACCCAAAAAAACACAAAATAATAAATGTTGGAGAGGCTGTGGAGAGACTGGAACACTTACACACTGCTGGCAAGAATATAAAATGATACAACCACTTTGGAAGTCAACTGGGCATTTCCTCAAAAAGCTAGAAATAGAAATGCCATGTGATCCAGCAATCCTACTCCTAAGAATATATCCTAGAGAAATAACAGCTGTCACACAAATAGATACATACAAAACTATGTTCATTGCAGCACTGTCCTCAGCAACAAAAAGATGAAATCAACCTAGACGCCCACAACAGATGAATGGATAAACAAATTATGTTATGTTCACACAACATGATACTACACAAGGATAAAATATCTCCTAACATGGAAGAATCTGGAAGGCATTGTGCTGAGTGCAATTAGCCACAAAAAGAGAAATATCTTATGAGACCACTATTATGAAAACTCAAGAGAAGGTTTAAACACAGAAGAAAGCATTCTTTGATGGGAACAAGGGCAGGGAGGGTGGGAAAGGAATTCAGTAACCTAATAGAATTCCCTAACTGGATAGTAGACATGAATCATCATAGATGAATGGAAGGACAGCACACAGTCCAGGGTAAGTCAGTACAAGTGGACCAAAAGAAAAGCCAAGAAGTTTCCTGAACACAAACACTTTGAGAAACAGAGAAGCTGAGGATGGGGCCTGGGGATCATTGTTTAGGGGAACATCTAGGTCAGTTGGCCTAACAAAGTTTATTAAGAAAATATTCTGAATCCCACTTCAGTGATTGGCATCTGCAGTTCTTAAAAGCTTGTGAGCAGCCATCTAAGATGCATCAGTTGATCCCAACCCACTGAGAATGAAGAACACCAAAGACATGAGAACACTAGTACAAGAGACAAAAGCTCCACATAAATCAGAAACTCTACCACCCTGATACCAGGAGTAGATGGTGCCCAGTTACCACCAGTGACCACCCTGACAGGGAACACAGTAGAGAGTCATAGACGGAGCAGGAGAAAAGTGTGGTGTATAACTCAAATTCATGTAGTAGTAGACTTAATAGTCTGACCGAGATTGGAGGAACCCCTGAAGCCAAGACCCCCAGAAACTCATTTAATACAGAACTAAAGTCATTCTTGAAGCCCAATCTTCAAAGAAAGATTAGACTGGATTATAAAGCAAAAAATAATACTTTTGTGGGAATGTGCTGTCACATTGTAGGCATTGCAACTAACGTTACATAACAATATGAGTGTAAATTTTTATGTGAGAAATTAACCTGAGTTGTGAACTTTCACCTGGAGCACAAATTTAAAAAAAAAAGAAAAACTCATCAGATACGGATGGAAAAGATGATGGTTTTACTGGGGAAGGTGACTTAGCAGACTGATGGAGTGATCTCTTCAGACTGTAGTAAGAGACTGGTTCTGTCTGCAGGAAGGATTCAACAGACTTTAGGCGCTCAGTACTCCCAGCTTCCTGATTATCTGTCCATATATTCCCATCCCAAGTTTCAGGATGTCCTTTATTCCCAATCAATACCCTCACTTTAACTTCACACGTTATGCCAGATTTGGAATTTAATTGGTTTTGTAATTCAGCCAATTTTACAGTAAGATTTTGGGTTTGGTGTTTGGCAATGTCAGCTACGTTACTGCAAGAAATAAGATTTTCTTTCAAGGCACAGGGGCCAACTTTAAGATCTTTTATGATGCTTGAGCTTAAGTTGTGACTCTGACGCCCTCAGCTTATGTCTTTTTTTCATTACTTTGTCTAGTGAATGGAGGAACAACCACCCAGCTTCCCCATACTTATCATTCTGACAAAATTGTATCAAACATGGATCACTCCGAGCCTCACCTTTCACCAATACTTGATCATTTGGTGATGATATTTTGTGTATTAACAGCGCCATCTCATGACATGGATTAGCAATACCCACTTCACTACTAGAGGTAGAGTCATCAAGGCCTTTAAGGCTATTCAGATTTGAGAACCAATTTGGAAAACTCATTCTTATGATTTTGTTTCTCTAGAACTACTCTTGGTACCAAATGTCTTAGGCTAAGTTCTCTAGAGAAGCAAAGCCAGTGAAACATATATGTATTTGCATACATATATCCATATAGAGAGAGATTTATCTCAATGAAGCGGCTCATGAGGTTGGCAAGTTCCCAGTCTGTGGGTCAGAGTTAGGTTGGAGGCTTCTCCTGGCTCATGTAGCTACAGGGGCTGATGAACCAAAAATAGGCTGACCAGACAACAGGTTGCTGGATCACAGGCTACAGAGGCTTACCAATCCTAAGAGAGGTATGCAACATGGCAGCTTGCTGGCTCAAGTCCCAAGAACTGGAGGTTGGTTGATGCTGGATGCAACCTCCAGAGCAAGAAAGTAAGCTTTACCAGAATATCCATATTTATACTGGATGCAAGTGACACACTGGAGGAAACTCCTCTTACAACTGGTTAGCTGATCACATCAGATCACATCACTGAGAAGGACTATTTACATCACCTTTATATCACATTACTATCACATCACTGAGGATGCCAAATTACATCTGGCAAACTATATCATTACATACTATTAAAGTACATTATTATATAACTGCCAAACCACTGAGAATCTTGGTCCAGCCAAGTTGATACACAATCTTAACCATCACATTGGCCATGAGGGCAAATGACCTTAACTAAAGAGCTGCTCACAAAGAATATCAGAAAGTGCCTGTAGTTTCTGAAATAGAGTAGATTTAAAAACAAACAAAAAATCCAAATTTTAAAAAAGTTTCATGACGTATAAAACACAGATAGTACCTAAGGTTATAGTATATAATTGAACTAAACTGTATGAATTTTTCCAGAGTAAAGAAGATTGCTTCTGTATCACCTGTCCCTGGTTTTACTGCTTGCTCTCCGTAAATAGTGATTAAATGAGAAAGGAAGTGTTTGCAAGAGTTTTGCTTTCTTCAAAAGTGTGGCACCCTTAAGTACCAAACTGGATTAATTCAGTGTGAGTGTATCTAGGGCTTGGCACTGAGAACCACTTGTTAGTCCAAAACACAAGCCAATTAATTAATAAATATAGTCATTTTGAATCTTTGAATCAAAATTCTTCTACAAAGACTCTGAATGTACAACTGATGAATATTTAGACCTGAACTTTTCACTACAGCCATTGGGGGGAGAAAGCCCACTCTGCACAGTGGGGTGTATTATTGCATTTTTATGTGTCTCCAGAGTCCTGCAGATTCAGGGGATATGCAAGTAACCTCTAACTCTTTTCAGAACTTGCCATTTGGTTCACTTTTATTATTTGTTTTTCTGGGAACCAAAGGTCAAACATATTATATTTGCACTGTACCACCTACATGGGAAAAGATGGAGATGAGCAGAGCCCAGTATCTGGCACTTTTCCAAAGCAGCAGGGAGGCCAGGCCTGCTTTTCTCAGAGTGGCTCTAAAACTTTGGTTGGGTTTCTGGGAGTGTGAGCCCACCAGCAGCTCTGCTTTTCTCTCTTATTTTGTATCGGTCTGTTAATTTTTTGGTCCAGGCTCTTCTCAAATCCTGTCTAACTCCACAGAACAATGTCTAGCTAGAGATGAAAGACATGGATGTGGAGCTGCAGAAAAAACGGAAGAGTTTGTCCTTCTCCCCAGCCTTGGAGATTTATTTATGGGTTTCAGATGGTGGCAGGGATGTTTATTTGAATCTCACCCAAACTCCCTAAATCTCCTGGGTCTGCAAATATCAGCCTGCAAATTTCAAAAATATAGAACTTTTTTCCAGGATGGTAGGCAGGTGAAAAGGTTATTAAGCTTTCCTATGCTTCCTGTTTTAGAGTTGCTAGAAACAAAACACAAATGGTATTTCAGGATGTCAGTACCTGGTTCCAGCTGGAATCTGAACATACAGATGTGTTTAAAGAACTGACACATGTGCTCATGTGCTCTCACACACAAATACCTATCAAGGGGAGTTCTGAGGGCTCACCGAAATGTTATTTGCAAAGCATACAGTACTTTCCATTTTAGACAAAATTCAGACAAATTCCAAGACATTTCAATAAAGGCCTTTCAAAGTTTGACAACAAAACAGTAATCTGAAGTTGGAGAAAAGGTTTTATTCATTATTATTTTATCCAGATTTGCCTGACCACGCTAGAGGAAAGAAGAGAGGGAGAGAGAATGAGAAAAACGACAGAAAAAGCGACACCTAACAAAAGGCAAATGTAACCTATTAAAGTCCTGAAGCCAGGCGCTCTGATGGTATTACACTTGGAGTGACTTCCTGTTTTCGTCTACCTCTTCTTCCTCACTTACTGGAACTAATTGTTCTCATATAGAGTTGGATCGCCCCTACTGAAACGTGGCAGGCGCTCCTCACCGGGATTGCTCCACTCGTTCTGTCCCAGATATTCGGGGGAGGGGTACTGGAGGAAGGGTTGGAGGGAATCCACGAAGAGGCAAACGCAAAACCGCAAACCGAGCCATGCAGCGGATTAGCCTACGAGTCCCTGTCTGGTCTGTCAAAGGCCGGACTGTCGCGCTGTGGCTTTGATACCACAAAGGTCATTACTCCTGTAAGGGAGCACCCCAAACACGTGCGTCTCAGAAGGGCGGCCTTCGTGTGGACTTTGTGCCAGCAGGTCATTAAAGCGCAGCCCCAGCAGGACCGGCCGGTGGAGCTCGGAGAAGGCCTGCCTGAAAGGGATAGTCAGAATTTCCAGTAACCACTTTCAGTTGGCAGAGCCCTGATTGGAACCATGTGACGATTTTAGGCGATGTACCATCAGCAGCCAATTTATTACATATGGCAATATGATTAATGGTATCAAATGCCTTTTTTTGGTAACATCCAAGAACACTCTGCCAGCCAACTGCTTGGAGTCCAAGGCAGTGAAAATCTGTTCCATGAATTTAAAGTCAGGCAGATGAGGTTAAATGAGAGGGGGCCAGACGCCAAGGCAATGATTACAAAGTAAGTTGTTAAAAAAAAAGAAAGCGGAATGTTTTAAATCTGGTATTCCACAAATCCTGTCCAATCCCTACCTACTCCAACTTTTTTCTTTCCTCCCCTGTTTTTCGATGTGGAAGCACTGATAGCTACAGTCTGGAAGACATTTCTAAAATTAGGCTGATTTCCTTTGTGGGAACCTCTTCCAGGCTCAGGCGAATCTGCACATGACCACTTTCTGGAGCTCTTCTTGGAATCCTGCGGCGGGTCGAGACAGCGATCAGCGTGTGGCCACAGCCCCACTGAGTGCGGAGACGGTGTCCCGGCCTGGGAAGCACAGCCTCCGCCCTCCTTACATTCCCGTGACGACCCGGGAGGCTCTCTTTGCCCCATTCTCCCTGTGAGTAGTCAAGTTGCATGGACTTCTACTGAGATACCGGTGCCCACAGCAAGAGAGATTTCCAGAAGGAGTGAACTGTGAGGGAAGTTTCTCAGCATTTGGAATTTTAAAAACGAGAGGAAAACTGTTATGAGGCAGAGTGATTCTCAAGATGTGTCCTGTTTCCCATAGTGCCCCCACTCAACAAGTTTGATTGTTGTAACTGCCAGGTCAGCAACAACTCATTTTGACGGTATCTTTAACAATGAAATACTGCCTGCTCCTGTGCCATCTTCATGATTGCTGTACATTGGAGTCAGTTGCTGAGACTATTATGTCATCTCATCTCATTTGTTTCCCTTGTTTTCACTGATCCCCTACTTTAGCAGTACAGTGTTCTGTTCTGGCAGTGTGCCTTTCCAGAGAGTCACTATCTTTGCTTTTAAGGACGACTCTGGTTGTATTTCTTCTATGGTTGACTCATTTGTTCTTCTGACAGTTCATGACATATTCAGTATTCTTCACCAACACCACAGGTGGGATATGTTAATTCCTCTGTTTTTATTTTTTGGATAATTTATTTTACTTTTCTTTGTTGCTGAGAATATACATAACAAAAACATAGGCCAAGTTTCTACATGTACTTGGCTAGTCACTGTTGTTAATTTGATCCCATACAGACAGATCTTAAAAGAGCATAGTGCTCAAGGCAGACACTCTACTAATCAAGCTAAACTATTGTTTGGTTTTAAGAATACTTCAGAGAATATTTTTGGTTTAAGATTTAAAGATTATCTCAGGACAATAGTTTTGAAGGTTCATCCAGCTTCCCTGGCTCCATAAAGTTTGGATTCCATAAGAATTTGAAATTCTATTCTGCATTGTCCCCCCTTTGATCAGATTCTTCTATAGAATCTTTGATCAAAATGTTGAGTGATGGTAGCTGCTGTTGATGCTGCTGATGTACAAACAAATATCTAATGGGATTTGGTTCCTTGGTTTGGAAGTTTAGGGTCATAGTTTCATGAGACATCCCGGTAGTCTTAGGTTGGGTTCTCTAGAAAAATGCAACCAGTAAAATATATAAACTTATATAGAGAAAGATGTATATTAAGGAAACAGCTCATGTGATTGTAAAGGCTGGAATGTCCCAAGTCTGTGGATTAGAATAGAGGCTTTTCCAGGTTCATGTAGCAGCAGGGGCTGGCTAACCCACGATTGGCAGTTTGGAAAGCAGGGATCTCACTGACATGCTATGAATATCAACAAATCCCAAGATTGGCATGCAAGACCACAAAGCTTCTCCTGATACACGTAGCTGCAAGGGCAGGTGAGCCCAAGATCGGGAGGTAACCTAATCACTAAGTCCCAAGAATTGGAGGTCAGACAAACAGAAGGCAGCTGCAGGATCCAGCACTAGCAAAAAGGCAGAATGGCTGCTTATATCCTGATGCAGGCCCTACATACAAGGGTACTCCCTTTAAACTGACTAGCTACTTACAGAAGAGTCCATCATGGCAGTAATCACATATAAACATGGAGAATCGTGGCCCAGTCAAGTTAACATGTAATCTTAACCATCACAGTAGTTAACTGGCCTAACTGATAATACGTTTAGTGCCTTTCTTCTACCTCCTAGTTTGTTGCGTAGTCCCTGGAGTCTTAAAAGCTTGCTAACAGCCACCCAAGGCAAAATTGCATTCGATTCACCTGCAGCAACAGAAGACAGTCAGGAGGAGTTAGAAATGGAATACATGGCTGATAGCCCCCACGAGTAACTCTCTCCTTTGCTATGAGACCAGAAGAACTAGTGAACTTTGCCGTTAGCATCTTTGCTCTTTATTGCCTAGCTTTTGCATACTTATGACATCATTGGAAAGACCATGGCTTGGGTCAGGCACATTAGTGATCAAAGTGACATTTTTGCTTTTTAAAACTTTAAAGAGGTCTTTTGCTGCAGATTGCGCAATACGCCATTTGATTTCTTGACATACTTTGCTGCTTATGTATACATTTATTGTAGATCCAAGTAGAATAAAATCCTTGACAGCTTCAGTTTTTTTCCCAGCATAGATGAGGTGATTAGTAACTATTGTTAAATACACAAACGTGCTAAGACGACACTCACAGATCATTTCCATATTGTCAGAGTTGAGATTCACTGTCCTTTGGAAAGGAATTTTTAAAGAGATCAACAATTTTGATTTAGGGCCCATCAGACAGGGAAGTGAAGTAGGTGAGGTAATGTATAATCTATGCGTTTTATTTTCATGTGCTACAGATTGGTAGTTGTGGTTGTTACTAACTGACCAAGCCAAGCCACAAACCGATCACAAATCTTTGGTTTGTAGATTAATGTCTTCCTTTTGGGGAGATTAAATCTATTTCTCAGGGCTTAATTTTCAAGCCATTGATTTACTATGCTCTTTTAGACTACTCGGAGGGTCCTACATTGTGCTTCTGGCAAAGCTTTCTTACTGAAAAAATAAAATCACTTAAGATGAAAAACCAAAAAACTAAAATAATAATAATAAAAAATCCATTGCCATGGAGTCAGTTCTAACTCATAGCAAATCTACAGAACAGAGTAGAACTGCCCCATAGAGTTTCCAAGGAGCATCTGGCAGATTTGAGCAGCCAACCTTTTGGTTGATAGATGTAACACTTAACCACTAGGGTTTCCTAAGATGAAAAAGCCAAAATCAAACTCACTGCCATTAAGTCGATCCCGACTCATAGCAATCCTACAGACAGAGTAGAACTGCCCCATAGAGTTTCTAAGGAATGTTTGGTGGATCTGAACTGCCGACCTTTTGATTAGCAGCCATAGCACTTAACTACTATACCACCAGGGTTTCCTTTTCCTAAGATGAAAAGCCTGGGTAAATAATGAAACCATGCGGAAATCAAGTGACCCTGACCCAGGCAGAAGAGTAAAATGATGTATTCAAAATGAGGTGGAAGGATCTGGAGAGTGGGATTGAAGTAAGGTAACTAGGTCATGGCATTGTGACTGCCACCCTTGGGGGCTGAGTTGTAGCTTGAAATGGAGATGATTTTTCTCAGCTTGCTCTGTCGGAATCTTTCAACCCGTTATGACATGCTGTCTGTGAGAAGGTTCTGTGGCAAATAGGGGTTGACTATATTCTAGTAACTGCCTCACTGGAATACCACCATCTATTCATTGAAAATGAAGTAAAAACTAAGACTTAATACTGGCTTCTTCCCCCTTCCCATCTTAAAAATGAATTTCAGACAGTTCTTGCTCTGAAACATGATTATTTCTCCCCAGTGAATCATGCTTACTTTTAAATAAAAATTCACTTTTGCTACATATTCCGTGAAGGCCAAAATATAGCAAGTAGTCTACAGAACTTCTGGAGTTAACAAATCAGGGCATTGGTTATGATGGACAAGGAGATTTTGTTTAATTCTTTATTGCAATGTAGAATTACATGACAGTATAGCATTGTATGAATTTTCTATCATTGCTGTAACAGATTACTACAAACTTGGTGACATAAAACAACGTATGTTTAATATGTTGCTGTTCTGGAGATCAGAAGTGGGTTTCACTTGGCTGAAATCAAACTGTAGTGGTGTGCTGTTTTCGAGAGGGCCTAGGGGAGAATTTATTCCTTTGCCAATTCAAGCTTCCAGAAGCTACCTGTAACCCCTGGCTCATAGCTTCTTTCTCCATCTTCAAAGCCAGTAGTAGTGTAGCACTTTCAAAGCTTTTTCTAGTTTGGCTTCTGTCGTGTGTCTTTCTCTGACTCTGACCCTCCTGCCTCCCCCTTATAAGAATCTTGTGATCACCTTGGGTCCATCTGGGTAACTCAGGATAATCTCCCCATCTCACATACTTCACCGTAATCACATTCGCAAAGCCTCTTTGGCCATTTAAGCCGGGAATTAGGACACTGGCATGTTTGGGGCAGGGGTAAGGGAGAGGTACTGCTCTGTCCACCGAGTCGTCATGATAGGGGAAAGATAAAAGAAGAAAAAACAGACAAAATCATACACCCTGGTTATGGTGAAAAAGGATGTGACCAGTACTGCCAGGAGGCCACCCCAGCTTTTCTGCTTCCTTGTCCCAGCAGACTCTGCTTCCTTGTTTCCTAACTCAGACTTAGACCCTGTGGAAAGAACATACTGAAACTAGCTAAATGCTTACTCTGGGTCAAGCCATGATTTATTTACTTCTCAAAAGAGTGAAGTGCTATTATTATTATCTCAACTTGACCGATGAGGAATGGTAGCCCAGAGAAGTTAAGTAACTTATCCTGAGGCAGCACAGAAGTGGCAGAATGGGCTAAGGTTTGGATCCGTGTCCATGTGACTTCCCAAGTCCTATACTAATCCTGCTTTTGTTGCCTCTTGGGCTTGACAAAGAAAAGACGCTAAAGAGACAGAAAGGCTGTCAGAAATTTATATTCTTTCTGTCTCTCTCCTCCCTCTAAAATCAGCTCTCTGTGGCCCTTTCTAGTGTTCTTGTGTTCGTCGTCAAGGACTCGTCATACTTAGAGGGTTTCTTTCCTTCCTACTGCTGTCAACAACGGGCCTACCAGCTGCTTTCAAGTCAGTTCCAGTTCATGGCGACCCCATGTGTTGCAGAGTAGAACTGCACTCCCTAAGATTTTGAAGGCTGTGACCTTTTGGAAGTAGATCTCCAGGCCTGTCTTCTGAGGCACCTTGGGGAGAGTAAGAACCACGAAGCTTTCAGCTAGTAGTGAATCACTTAAGCATTCGCACCACCCGGATTCCTCCTAACTGGTGCCTAAACCAAAAAACTCACTGCTGCAAGCCAATTTCAATTCATAGGGACCCTGTAGGACAAAGCAGAACTGTTCCATATAGTTTCCAGGGAGTACCTGGTGGATTTGAACTGCCAACCTTTTGGTTAGCAGATGTAAAACATAACCACTATGTCACCACGATTTCCCTAGTCCAGATCAAGTGGGCCTCAGTGACCAATTTTATGTGTCTCTTTAAGCCGTCTTCTTATGTACCCAGCCTTCGGGCCTGGGAGGATCCAGTGGTAGCTGTGACTCAGAATTGACATGATGGTGCACACCACCACTGTGGGCTTATTGTTAGTATCATTTGAAGGATTTGGGATTAAAAGATTTAAATTTTCCATAGGTGTTTCTCTTTTGTCTGTACACAATCCTGAAAGAGTCACAAGAAGATAATCTTTTGTTTCCGTGATTTATTCAAAGACTGCTTTCCTCAGTTGGAATTGTGATTCAGTGATTCTTTTCTCTGATACCTAGAAGGAACACACAAAGTTTTAACCCTATAACACTGATTTTCCATAAACTCAGAAAGTAAGTGAAGCAGAATGTGGTTCATTTCGTTTTCATGCGTGCTGGATTCTACATCACTTTCACCATGCACCAGTTAGGTATGGAAGTCACTTTTGTAAATGCCAAGACAGTAAATATAAATATGCAGAAGCAACAAATATAAACAATCTACAAATTAAAAAGCAGACATTTGGACAGCTAAAATTTATTGGATAATACTTGCTCTACAAGAGATTTCTAGCAATGTATTCTTCTACCACTAGTTCTCAGATAGCATCATGCTATCACTAGTTTTCAAAAAGCACCATGTTTTTCTTACACTAGCCATTCTCAGACTGGAGAGTAGATTTGAATCACCTGGAGGACTTGTGAAGATGTGTTGTGGGCCCTATCCCTTGCGTTCCTCTTTCAGCAGTAGGTCAGGAATAAACCAAAAAGCAAACCCACTGCTGTCAAATCTATTCTTACTAATGGTAACCCCATAGGTCAGAGTAGAACTGCTCCATAGAATTTCCAAGGAGCGCCTGGCGGAGTCAAACTGCCAACCTTCTGGTTAGCAGACATGGCACTTAGGCACTACATCACCAGAGTTTCCAAATACAGGGGTCTGACCCAGGAATATGCATCCCTGCCAAGATCCCAGGTGATGCTGCTGCTGCTGGACTGCGGACTCAAGAAGCCCTATTCTATACCAACAATAGGGCTGTAGAAGCTTATTTTAAGAATATTTATTTAGAGACTTGGTGATAAAGTGGAGAAAGTCCATGTGCAATAAAATAAGAAATTATCATTTTAGTACATGTTGTGTATTAGAAGTGAGGTCCTGGTGGTGTAGCACTTAAAAGATGGGCTGCAGACCAAGAGATTGGCAGTTCAAATCCACCACCCACAGCTTTGAGACCCATGGGTTAGCTCTACTCTGCCCTATAGGGTCACTATGGGTAAGAATCAACTTAAAGGCAACCTAATTGGTTTGATTTGGTTCCCGTGTTAGAAACTATTCAACTGTCTTGCGTTCCTTGTGGTAGGTGTTTCTATTACCTCCATTGTACAGGTGGAGAAAATGAGGCCAACAAACTCCCTGCCATCAAGTTGATTCCAATTCATAGTAACCCCACAGAAGAGAGTAGAATTACTCCATCGGGTTCCCAAAGAGCAGCTGGTGTCTGTGAACTGCTCATCTTTCATGAGGTTAAGTCACTTGCCTGAGGTCACCTGGCTGTAGTAAAGGAATGCGAACTCCTTCCGTAGACTCCAAAGCCAGCATCCTGAACTGCCTCAAACTACTACTGTGAGATGCTTGTTTAGAAATTTGCTGATATGTTTCTGCAGAAATACACCTCTCATTCAAAATCAGTCCCCTTGCTAGAGTCTTGAAGCAGTTCGTAAACACAGTGGCAGAAAGGGTGTGTTTTGGCTGGTGAGATGCTTCCCCAAGTGGGCTCTCTACAGAGAAACATTTCCATAACAAAGGCAAGTTCTCCTCCCTGAGAAAAGCAGGCAGAGAGTTTCAAGTGTCTGCTGTATGATGTGATCCACATTTAATGCTTATCTGGGTGAAAGGGAATTTGATTAGAGCAAATACAAAGCACAATTCAGAGAACAAAACCACTAATTCAAAAGTGGTTTTCCTAAGGATGTAAAATACTTCAAGCCTGTTAAAAGGACTGAAGAGAATTCCACTGGGGCGGGGCTTATATTGCGGCTGATTTCTCAGATCCAAATGCTCTGCCCCGGAGATTCTGGGGAGCAGGCTGGTAGTAATAGGACAGGTGGACACCATCTGAACCTCGCAGGATGCAAGTCCAGACTGGGGAGGAGGGCAGCGGCTGGTCTCGATCAGCCGTCCCCCCACCGCACCGCACCCCCTTACCCCCCGCCCCCTCACTCCCCTTACCCCCCGCCGCACCGCACCCCCGCACCCCGAGCCCCCGCACCCCGAGCCCGCTCTCTGGCTTGCTGCAGAAGCTTCTCAGTGTATCTGGTGGCTTCCCAACCTAGGAGCCTTCGAGCCCTGCAGTTTCCTGATATGTTTGTTTTCCTTTCAGCTAATGTTATCAAGGTCTCCGGTCATTACGAGCCAGATCACAAAAGTAAGAGCTCATTAATATGTATCAGCTGCAAACACTATGATTTCATCTGTTAATTTGATCTTGTTTTTAGTTGTTGATGGCAATTAAATCAGACCTTGATAAATCTGGAATTGAAAGAAGCCACCAGCAAGCACAGCTATTATGATCACGCATTAGAAAGCAAAGCAGACTCTCTGATAAATCGTGCCAGGGTTTTTAAGGAATAGATGATTACCTGCTTAAACAGCATGGAAGCTACCAGTAAAATGTAGCAAAATAAGAAAACGAAGAAGAATACCCATATTACATCCAAGTGTAACAGATGGACAGTCATACTTCGGGGAATGTTCACTGCGCCTCTTTCTCCCCTTCCAGCCAGGGAGGGCAGAAGCCACGGGCCCTCCTGGGCGCCGAGGAGAGACAGACTCCCTCCTCCTCCCCCCTCCCCCTCTCCTGCTTCCTCCTGGCAACTGTAGGAGAATTGCTCAGCTGCCACCAAGGCCTCACTCCAAACTGTGCGGTGGTGAAGAAGAGTACCAGGGGGATGAGGACGAGGGGGGAGGTGTGCAGAGCCGGCTACAGTGAATAGCCAGATGGATTTGACTTCTCTTGTCATAAACGAGGCTGTCTGTCAGGCTGAGTGTCACTGGGGTGGACACTCCTCAGTGTCCCAAACTCTGTCTCGGGGAGCCACGGTCTTATGACTCTGAGGGAGGCAGAGCTGCAGTCTACAGTTGAAGGTGAAAATACCAAAAGCTTGCTTTCTCAGTTTCTCTTGCACCTGACAAATGGGCAGGGCCCGTTCCAGAGTCAAGCACTCCTTGAGGACCGTTTATCCGGTCCCAGAAAGTTGGCATTTCTGTGGCCACTATGGTAGTGGTGCAAGTGGTCAGCTGCTTTGGCGTCCTGGCAGTGCTAGCTGCAGCATCTGTGCTTGGTGGCAACAGCAGGAGTTTCCTCCCTGGAAAAGCTCCATGGTGGGATTTTTGGACACCATCCCCCTAATCTAGTTCTCCAGGTGTTCTAGGGTTTTTGTGAGCTAATCAGTATCTTTAAAAAGAAAAAAAGAAAAGAAAAGAAAAGATGTCTTTTTGCTCAGCTTGGCCAGAGTTAGCCCCTGTTTGCTTGCAGTTAAGAACCCTGATCCTCATAAAGGCAGCAAATGGCTTGTGCCCAAGGATGAGCTGCTGCTGGTCTCCACGCTGACAGCCAGTGAGGAGGGCCAGCTTCCTAATCTCTGGAGCAGCAGGTCCCATCCTACTTCAGGGGGCCTGGCGTGGGTGGGAGTGGAGGCAGACTCTGTTGCATGCCACTTTGCACTCAGTCTGTGCTTGAAAGGGTCTCAGCTGAGTTTTTCCAAGGAAAGGTTTTTTTCTGGGAAAGTTTTCTTTTTGATCTCTCTGGTCCTTATGTCCCATATAGACATGCTATTTCTTTAAGTGTCTCTACAGCAACCTGGCCCCATTTGCCTCAAGGTCTCTGCAGGGAGCCAAGTTCAGCCAACTTGGCATCTTGCTGTCTTCTCGTCCCCTCACACCCTGGTATGGCTTGTCCCAGTGCCTGCAGGTCTGTTGGCTTGAAGAGCATCCAGCTCTCCCGTTCCCTTTGTGTCTTGTCTTTTCTTCATTCCCATTTTCGGTTTTCCTAGTAGGCCCATGAGCTGGTTAAAAACAAGTCTCCTACTAAAGTTCATTGTCTTTGTTTGCTGATTTCTCTCTTTTCCTGGTTCTGGCATCTGACCTCACTTGTGGTTTGCGTCTACAGTCTCTTGTTCTCTCTGTTCGTTTTTAGATTCTTGACTATTTTCTGTCTCTCATTTGGCTTTCTCTGCCTTCTGTAACAGAAAATTTCCCCTGACACCCTCCAAAACCTGATTTACAGATTTTAGCTTGCTGATTTGCCTTTTCAATAGGTGTTTTGATTGCTGAAACCAGATCACTTCAAGATTCTGACCCAAAGGTGCTTGGTTTTGATACCAAAGAAGGGATCATTCTCTTTCTTACCCTATAATCTCCCGTATTTGGCTGGCATTCACCCCACATACTATTGCAGGTTATCCAGCTCCTTACAAAACCCCCTCAAATTATTCCTGGGAGTCCTCAGGAGGTTTCACTCATGTGCTCATGAATAACTGCTGTCAGCTACCAGGTGGTGTTGATCAATTTTTTTCTTATCTGCTCTGGCTTCCTTCAGCGATATCTGCTGCTAAGACTTCTGCTGCTTGCCAAGGCGAGTAGACCTGCCTTGTCTATGGCTTTGGGAGGAGTTGAGCTGCCCCTTACAGGGACCTGGAGCTGTGGGCTCCACTGGGGTGGCCAGGCGCGTGCTCCTGCAGGTCTCGCGTTGCCGTGGTGGTATGGTGCCCTAGCCGACCTTCAATGTGGGGCCGCCTCTCTCCCCTTTGGCATGATGCTTCGCCATGCAGGTAACAAAGTGGTTTTGTGGGTGCAGGGGTATATTTACTTATTTATTTTGGTAAAAATAAATTTCAGTCTTTATTTTATTGTTGTTAATTGCTATCAAACCAACTCCAACTTGCAGTGATCTTACATGTAATGGAGCGAAACATTATCTGGTCCAGTAGTGTCTTGATGGTGCTTGGCATGTTTGTGGCTGTTATGCTGATCCATCTCACTGGGGGTTCCCTTGTTTTTGCTGACCCTGTGCTTTAACCAAACGTGATGTCCTTTCCTAATCCTTCTTCCTTTAAGAATATACCTCTCCCTTCCAGTGATGCAACCTCTGCTATCAGGAAAATCAACCAAACAAACAAACTTGTTTTCCAGCTTCCTTATCTGACAAAAAAAAAAAAGCCTTTTCAGAAGGTTGGTTACCAGGTCTTCTGGGCAAGTCCCTTCCTGCCATGCTGTCCCACTGGGCAGTCAGACCTAGACCTGCCTGGATGAAGGGCGACACCACTCAGTTGTAGCAGGAAACCTTTCTACACTCACTAAAAGGCCTTGGCTTTGATTGTGAACTTGGTAGAATTCTTCTTCCAGTTTCAGAAACTTTAGTAAGTGGTATGGGAACCCTGGTGACGTGGTCGTTAAGAGCTATGACTGCTAACCACAAGGTCAGCAGCTGTTCCTGGAAACCCTGTGAGGCAGTTTTGTTCTGTGCTACAGGGTTCCTATGAGTCGAAATCAACTTGATGGCAAAGGGTTTGGGTTTCTCTCTCTCTCTCTTTTGGTTAGTAAGCTGTGCAGATACTTAACACACTTGGCTGGTAACAGAAAGTTTAGAGGCTCAGATCGAACCAGCAGCTTCTCAGAAGAGAGGCCTGGCAATTTACTTCCAAAAAAATAGTTTTTGAAAATCCTAGGAGCACAGTTCTACTCTGACCCACATTAGGTCTTCATGAATACAAGTTGATTCAACAGTAACTAGTTTCTGGTTTTTAGTAACTAAGTATAGAAGCAGTAGAAAGCCTGGTGGTCTAGTGGTTAAGTGCTAAAGCTGCTAACCAAAAGGCTGGCAGTTTGAATCTACCAAGTGGTTCTTGAAAATTCCATGAAGTGGCTCTACTCTGTACTATAGGGCCACTGTGATCTGGCATTGACCCAACAGCAGTGGATTTGGTACAGAGGCAGTGATGGTTCTGCAGTAGAATTCTCATCTTCCAAGTGGGAGACTCCGTTTTGATTCTCGGCTGTTGCACTTCACGTTCAGCAACCTTGTCTAACAGTGAAGGCTTGTGTGTTGCTGTGCTGCTGAATAGGCTTCAGAAGAGCTTTACACTGACACAGACTAGGAGGAAAGTCCTAGTGATCTACTTCAGAAAACTAGCCAGTGAAAACTCTATAGACCACAGTGGTCCATAACCAATCACAGAATGCCCCTGGAACAAGCAGTGTTTTGCTTCGTTGTGCATGGGATTTCTATCAGTCAGGGGCTGACCTAATGGCAGATAGCAACAAGTAGTTACTATCTGATAAGGCTTAGCTTTTAGACCATGCAGATGGGTGCTTTTCTACATGTAGACATCCTGGAGAGATAGGAGCACACTGAGTCATATCTCCTCTTGTCTCTTCTTTCTTTGAAAAAGTGGGATCGTTACAGACTATAAGTCAGTCAAGTGCCCCATTCCACGAGATCTCCCTGACCTCCTGGATATGGGGAGGCCCTCCTGTTAGCATCTCATTCCATTCTGCATTTCTTCTTGTTGCTATTGTCACATTTGTAACCTGAAAAAATTGTTGAGTGATTCTCATATAATGGCTATCTTTCCCAGCAGAGCAAAGAGGGGAGGGCTAGGCCTAGCCTGCTTGTTTGCTGCTGTGTTTTCAGGACCCAAAGCTTTGATACATCATAGGAGCTCAGTAAATATTTGCTGAATAATTGCATGAGCATCAAAGAGTCTGCCATTACAATTGTTATGCTGAACTAGAAACTCTTGTTTTGGGGAAAACGAAGTGAACTTGATTCTTTTCCTTCAGATGGTTCCACAAGGGTAGAGAGAAGAAATGAGTCTGTGAGGATATTTCTCCATTACATAATGCCATCTCAGACTGACTATACCTGTCTCTACCCAGGATTATCACCCTCTGAAGAGTTGTAGTGGTTGCTGAGAATAATAACTGTAAGGCTATAATCAGGGCTATTCCCAGGCAAAATTATGAAGTTAGTGATGTTTATTTTTGAGATGTAAAGCCTCCCAGCAATATTAAAGAAGCTCCTAGTATCGTCATCAAAAATTTAAAATCCATGGAACCTACAGCTCTGGAAAATGGTTTTGTAGAATCCTATGGAACTAATTAATGTTCTTGGCTGCTAACTGAAAGACTGGAGGCTGGATCCACCCAGAGACACCTAAGGAGAGAAGCCTGGTGACCTCCTTCTGAAAAATCCGCCTGTGGTGCACAGTTCTCCTCTGACACATATCTGATTGCTATGATTCAGTCAGCTCACTGACAAGTGGCTGGTGGATCATTACCAATTTCTCACGTGTCAGAGTTTGGCTTATTTTATATCATGAACTCAGGGAAACATGTTCACGGACATAGTATCAAGGGTTGTAGATTTCTCCAAATTCTTTTAGACTTCCTTTAAACAATGACTCCTTTCTCCTGGGTGGAGGGGTATCATTAATCGTCAAATATGCAGGAATTCCCCCACATTTTCCAGCCTCCTTGTAGTCAGTTGGAGCCAGAAACATGACTTTAGTGGCCAATGGGCTGTAAGAAGAAATGGTGTTACTTCCCAGCCAAAGCATTTAAGACCTTCCATCTTCTCCTCTACGGAGGCAGTCATAGAGGCTTCATGTCACGACGTCAGAGCGCCTGTGAGCCTCCGGCTTGGGGGAGAGCCACCTGCCAACCCACAAGGGACAGGCAGCACAAGTGAGAAGTAAATTTGTTTGTTTCAGTGTGTGTCAGCAAACGATCTGGCAGGATTTCTCCTTAGACGGTTCAACTGAATGAAAAGACATTAACATAGGTACGACTGACAGAAGTGTGAGCAGATGGAGGGAAGCAACAAGGAGCACTGAGATGCCCAGAGGCTAGGAAGCCATCAGTGGCCCTAGTTATGGAGCCTCAAGGAGAAGACACGGTGTTAATAGAGACCCAAGGTATTTGGAGCCATATGGAAGGAACAGCCTCTGCTGGGACTGTGGTGCCAAAGCAAGGAGGAAACAGAAAGAAATACCTGCACCTTGCCCTCTTCCAGCTCACCAGTGTCCTGAGAGTGCCTCCTGCAGACCAACCCAACCAGGAACCAGAGGGCAAGGGAGCCCAAGTGCTACAGCCTATAAGGGTTGGTCTGCCGGACCATAGAGAAGGGCAGGGAATGGAAGAAAGATGAGGGCGCGGGGAGAGTGTACAGCATAGGGAAGATAAACTCGTCTGTCCTGACAAAGACTCAGCCCAGTTCCAGGTCATAGTCTGCCTCTGGAGCATCTGTTGTACACCATCTTCCTGACCCAGCTGCTCCAGTTGCCTCTACAGAGATGGTCAACTGCGTGCAAGCAGGAGCAGTGCTGCGTTACTGTGTCTCTTTAGTATCCAGTATTGCACCTGCAATGTAATCAATACTGTTTAAAGTTAATTTCTGCTGTGTGGCAACAGAAGCAATTGTAACTTCCAATATTTCGTTCTAATTAATTTTGAGTGGTGATTTTCTCATGGTGGTGGTTTGCTTCATCAACACCGTACCTTATATGCTTGAGTCTGCAAGCAGTGGATTCTCATTCATTGCTTAGTTCAGTAAACATTCAGTGAACGGTTACTCTCTGCCCAGCACTGTGCAAGAATCTTGGACCTGGGAACGCAATAAGCTACTCCACACAGAGCAGGGCTAAGAATGGATTGCCTGAGTGATTACTCATCTCCTTTGAAAAATAAAATGCTTCCAAGTACTTGAGCAGAGATGAGCTAGTCCTAGCACAGGGGGCTGGGATTCCAGAGTTCTGATGCTCCCGTGAGTGAAACATCTCCACTGGTGTAGCATAGTTATCTTCTTTTTATTAAAAACATCTTCCAACATGCACACTGATGCTCAGTGCAGCATTGTTTACAGTAGCTGAAAGATGGAAGCAACTCATGCACAAAATGAGTCAGACCCAAAAGGACAAATAGTGTATGACTCAATTTATGTGAAATGTCTAATAGACTAATACAAAGAGAGAGAATGTAGACCGGCGCAATGAAGAGTTCTCAGTGGGCGCAGAGCTGTGGTCTGAGACAATGAAAGGTTTGGGAAACGGTGGTGATGATTGCACAGCATTATGAGAATGATTAATGCTGCTGGATTAGACACTGAGAAAAGGTTAATATGGTAAAATTTTTGTTGTGTATGTTTACTTGCTTTTTAATATTTTATTGTACTTTAAGCAAAAGTATACAACCCAAGTAAATTTATCATACAAAAATTTATACATACTCTGCTATGTAACTCTAATGTTCTCCCCTCACCGTGACAGCACACTCGTCCTTTCTGCCCTGTGTTCACTCAACCACCTCCTTCCCCCTCTGTCCTCTCATCTCACCTCTGGACAGCCCAGTTAGTCTCATGTATCTACTTAAGCCAGAAAGCACTCTCTTGCCAGTATCATTTTATATCTTACAATTCAGTTCAGTCATTGTCTGAAGGGTGGGCTTCAGGAATGGTGTCAGTGCTGGGCTATCAGAGTCTGGTGGCCGTGTCTTCGGGGAATTTTCCTGTCTGTCAGATCAGCAGATCTGTTCTATGTAATACAATTTGAGCTTTGCACTCCATTTCTCTCCCTTTATGTCAGAGACTCTGTTGTGTTCTCTGTCAGGGTGGTAACTGGTGATGGCAGGGCGTCATCTATTTCCTCTGGTCTCACGTGGACGTAGTCTCTGGATTGTGTGGCCCTTTGTGTTGTGTATGTTTTGCCACAAGCAAAACAAGTAAAAACCATGCTGATGATCCCGTTACCAAGGTCTTCGCTGGACCATTGTAAACCTCCAGTTTGACTACATGAAAAAGAACCAGGAGGGACTTGCTTAATGTTTGCGTGAAAGAGATTTTTTACGTGTCGACTTAGAAACACCCCAAATGACTACACAGAAGCATAAGGTCAGCTCTCCTCTACACCATAGTAACACCAAACTGTCATTTCCATTAGCAAAGTTTAAAGATCCAAATAATAATTGATGATACCAGGAGGATTTGTGCCGTAAGTAGCCCTATTAATTCACTGAATATCTTAGTCTTACAGGAAGCAGAGAATAAAGGCTATTCATTAGGTAAACGTTGGTACTTCTCGTTGTAACTGGAATAACCTGTGGAGCAGCCCAAGGACTTGGAATTACAGTTACCCTCTGAGAATGAAAACACAACTTGAATCTATAATGGATTAAAAAGCAGAGAGGAATAAAATCTTCTGACAGGGACAGTGTCTCTCAAGTCAGGTGGAACAGGGCCTGTTTCAGTTTTTACATAATTACTTGTCTCTCGGGTATCAGCAGGAATCACTCTGATTTTTGAGATTTAGCTAAAATTGCCACCAAAATAGCATTCACAATATTTTCCCCAAGACTTCTGTAAATTCCCGGGAGCTTGGGTGCTCATGCTCACTCCAGTTCTGAGTGTTTAACCCATCTGACCTCTAACCTGCTTGGGTCTCCAATCTGGGGCAAGAGTCTTTCATCTCTTCCTTCTGTTCTCTAGGAATACCCACAGACATATGTGACTGTTACAGTTTGGATTGTGTCCCTCAAAACTACGCGCTGGAATCCTAACCCCTATACCAGTAGATGTAATCTCATGTGTCAACAGTATTTCCTTTGTTCTACTAATGAAGCCATGTCGGTGTAGAATGTATCTTAAACCTAATCACTCTGGGAAGTCAGCGTGGGAGATGAAGCGTAGCAAGCTAGCACAAATGAGAGAAAGACAGATGCCACGTGGAAGTGGTTAAGGAACTAAGCAATGGAAGCTGAAAGAGAAAGAATTTTCCATCAGAGCAGATAGTGAAAGCATCTTCCCCTAGAGCCAGTGTCCTGAATTTGGACTTCTAGCCCCTTCTCTGTGAGAAAATAAATTTCTGTTTGTTAAAGCTACCCACTTGTGATATTTTTGTTACAGCAGCTCTGGGAAGCGAAGATGCAGACTCTGCTGAAGGTTGGAGTGTAGAAGCAGTTTTAGATCAGAGAAATGAGAACATTTGAGACTGGGTTGTGTACATTCACAGTCTTCAAGATTGTATGACCACAGTGTCCCTGGGTATTCTTCCCTGGTCAGTGTTCCTCAGACCCCACCATAGTGCTCTGACCTTTCTTTCTGTTCTTTTTGCCTCCCATTCTGTTTCTTGTCTGCTCTCCTCTGTTCATTTTTGCGTTCTTTATCTTTTGACTTGGTTTCTCCAAATTACAAAATGCATGAATACCATCAGTTTGAAACTACAGAGGTACAGAATTAAAATGTTACACTTCTCTTTCCAGCATTATTGACAATATTTTTGTTATGCTGATCTGATTAGCAAAAGGTGGTATCACCTTTTGCTTCACTTTGTATTTTTCTGACTACTAGTTACAGTAAATTTTCCCATATTATTTATCAGTCATTTGAGTTTCTTCTGTGAATTCTGACTGTATATCCTTTACCCTAGAACCTAATCACTTCTGGATCCACTGAGAAGACTGACTTTCAGAGCTTGCAAATAAATACTGAAATTTGAAGGTGTTTATACAAAATTACTGTACCCTGTGGGCCTGATCTAGTGGGCCACTGGCATTCTACAGGGAATATCCCTTTCGCTTCTGTCTGCTGCTTTCAATAACAATTACATTCTTCTATTAAAGACTCTCCATTTTGAATATTCCAGAGTAGAATGAGTCTTTACAACCTATAAATCCTGGGTGCACTGTGGCCATGGTAAACCTTGGCACCAAGAAGGTAGTCATATGAAGCTCCAGAATCATCTCAGATTTTGAGGAGAATTGGTATTTGGACAGTGTGACCAGTAGTTCTTGCTCATTATTTAGGGGTATCATGCAACTGGTTTGTCTAGATGGCCCTAGTTTGCATACTCTGCCTCGGTATCTCATCTGAATAGTGGCTCCTCTTGCCCTCAAAAGTACCCTGCTCGAGAGGATAAATTATAAGGTTATCCTATCTTTGTAGGATCCGACTCGACGGCACTTGGCTATCTTTGTGTCATTTTCAGCAAATTACTTGGCTAAGAAACCTGTTATCACACAAGCAACTGATAGACATTCCTATGCTGTGACACTGTTTTTTAAAAATGACCGGTTGTTTGGTCATCTGCTACTGCTCCAACAGAAATACCACCAAGTGGATGGCTCTAACAAAGGGAAGTTTATTCTTACACAGTCTGGTAGGCTACAAGTACAAATTCAGGGTGTCCAATCCAGGGGAAGGCTGTTCCTCTGTTGTCTCTGGTGGAATGTCCTTGTGTGGCCTCAGTCTTTGGTCAGGGAGCGTCTTGGCTCAGGAACCTCAGATGTGAAGGACGTACTCTACTCCCAGGACTGCTTTCTTGATGGTGTGAGGTTCCCAGTTCTATGCTTGCTTCTCTTTTCTCTCTCATAGGAGAAAAGGTGGTGCAAACCATACTCCAGGGAAAATTCCCTTTGCAATGGAGCAGGGAGGGGACCTTAGGAAGGGATTTACAGTCCCACCCTAATCCTCTTTAACATATAGCGTGGGAAAAATCACAAAATGGAGGGCAATCATAAAATGTTGGGAATCATGGCCCAGCCAAAGGGCTATATACGTTTTTGGGGAAACACAATTCAATCTATGACCCCGGTCTACTGGTTTTATAAAAGCCAGCGACACAACAGCCTAAAACTAAGAGTTTATATTTAACACAGAGGCACAGAACTAGAAAATTTTTGAGCCGACCTTAAAGGCAATTTAATCTGGTGATTCCTCCCAACCCCTATACCCTGTAGGTTATCAAGCATTTGAAAAACCAACCAAAACTCAGAAACCTTCTCCCAGGGAGTCACTCAAACATAGACATAACATCTTGTCCATTATTTCAGCAGGTCCACAAGGCCTCTAAAGCTCATTCAGGGCAACCAGATTAAAAGCTCTTGTTTTTAAACCATAGATAAGTGAAGACATCGAGATTCAGGGAAGATAGATAATATCTCAAAAAAAAAAAAGAAAAGAAAAGAAAAAGCAAAGCTTTTTAGAAGGAGAAATACATTTAGTGTTTCCTAATTTTTGTCATGGCCTATCTCAAAATTCCAAGTCTGTTGTGTGACTGAGAAGGTAAAGTTGTAGAAGAGATCTTTGAATTGGGTGTTACTAAGAACTTATGGTACTTTGTAAAAGCAAAGCAGCAATTGACCCTGTTCTCTGGATAATTCTCAGATCACCGATGAAGTTCTCATTAATATGTGTGCTGCAGTACTTGTTGGTCAGCCCTTCTGCTGAGTGGACAGTACAGAAACTTGCCTCATGACTGGCCTGGGCAGCCTCCGCCTCTGCCACGCTCTCACCTGCATCCCATGCCCTGGCTGCCTGAAGTGTTGGCAGTGCCCTTCAGTACTGGGTCCTTTCAGTCTTTTTAGTTTTGCTCATCCTGATTTCTTTTGCTAAAAATTTCTACTTGTTCATTAAAATGTTCTCAAGGATAAGTTCACTTCCTCTTCATAGTTTTTGTAACACCAACAGCAGAGGTGGTAACTCTTTCCTTCAGCCTCCATAATGCAAAGGGAGATTTCTGTTACCACACAGAGCATGCTGCATTGATTATTTTATTGACCTGTCTTTCCTATTTCAAACTCCAGCCACTAAATTGTAAGATTTACAAGGCTGAGGGCAGGACCTAATTCAGGTTTGAATGCTAGCATTCTACATGCCTAGTGTTTGCCAGACAGGATGCCCTCCAATTATTTGTTGAACGCCGTGAATGAGTATATCCTCAAGGAATGTCTTTTTGCATCCCAATATATTAAATAAAATCTAGGTATGGATAGGGCATGCTTTTCTCTTACTTTCATGATGTTTGCTGTTTATTGTTTTAGCTTTCTTTTGTTTTACAGGCTAATACAGCATTTAACAGTTCTTTTTCTTTATGATTAAGACAGAGAAAAACCTCCCTCATTAGCTTAAGCTGCAAAGTTTACAGTCATAATTTTGGAGGGAGTTAACAATATTGGTGGATAAATTGCTGTGGATCCCAGAGGGAAGGCTCATGTTCTCCTTGCCAGACTTCTATGGCCTGGGGCACCACAGAGGATCTTTTTTCCTTTTCCCAGGTATCAGTGTCAAAAGGAGTTTGCCGAAGAGCCAAAATCTTCATCTGTTTATGGCTTCACAGTCAATGAAAAATGCATGATCATTAGAAGCTAATTACTGGTTTCGTGGTAGTATTTATCACAAAAGCTAATTTGATCTTCCTGAAGTCACTTCGAGGGTGAGCTGAGCCCATTACTATGAAGTATTATAAGGTTTTCTGTTTTGTTTTTTTAAAGTTACCCAATGAATACACTAACAAACCAAAACCAATTGGGGACGACAACAGTGGAGTGGCATGGCCTGACATCTCAATCGTTTCCATCTGGCCTATATAATTTCTGAAATAGTTTGTTTCAAAAGCATTCCTTTCTACTTGGAGGAAGATGTCTCAAAGGTTCTGTATGGAAAATTCAATTGAGTATGGCTTTTTGTGGGTCCTGAAGAATTGATTATTTTTAAATGCAGTTAAATAGCTTACTTGAGCAAAAGCCATAACGATACATCCAAATAGAATCTTGAGTCTTACATTTTAAGGTCTCTGAACTATTTGCTGATCCCTGTTGCTTCTGCTTTCTTAATATATATTGTTCCTGTTGGAACGTAAGCCATTTGTACCAATACTTTATTCACTTACTTGTTTAGCTAATAGTTGCTTGGGATACAAAAAGAGGTATTTCATGACTGAGTCTTTAGTTTCAGAGAGAAGATGCCTGAGAAAATTGATAAAACAGATTAAAATATAGAAGATACCCCTGGACTAGTATAGAAGTTCAGAAAGGGAGCAAGAAGGGTAATACAAGGGAGAGGAGCCTGAGGATGGAGGTAGAAAACATGAATTTGAGGCATGCCTTCCATGTCTACACTGAATGTTTCCGTCATCTAGTGCTGCTCTAACAGAAACACCGCAAAGTGGATGGCTTGAGCAAAGAAAAGTTTGTTCTTACATAGCCCAGCAGCTTACCAGTCCGCATTCAGGGTGTCCACTCTAGGGAAAGGGCTTTCCCTCCATCTGTTCTGAAGGAAAAGTCTTTTATTGCATCAGTCTTTGATCAGGGAGCATCTTTGCACAGGAACCTCAGGTCTGAAGGATGAGCTCTGCCTTCTTGATGGTATGAGGTTCCCAATCCTCTGCTTGCTCCCCTCGCCTCCCCTCCCTTTCCCTTCTATCTCTTGTAGGATGAGAGGATAAACAGTAGAGCAAGCTATACTCCAGGGAAACTCCCTTTACGATGGAACAGGGAGGTGATCCTATGAAAAGATTTGCAGTCTCACCCTAATTCTTTAACATACGGCATAGGAATGTCACACAACGGAAGGCAATCATAAAATATTGGGAATTGTGGCCCAGCCACACAACTACACATATTTTGGGGGGGTGGGGGAAACAATTCAAGCCATGACACTGAACAAGTATCTTTATCTGTAAAACGAGATAATAAAATCTGCTCTAATGATCTCAGGGTTGGTAAGTTTTCAAGGGATTTTGTAAATTAGAAAGTTTGCTTCACAGTCCTAATGTCTTCTTCCTCCTCCTTCTCTTAAGCCCACTAGTACGATCTTCAGGAGCTCGGGAAGGCTTCTTGAAGGGGCTGGACATGGGTCAGGTCTAGAAAATAGTTAGGGTCAAGACAGTCAGAAGTAAAGGTGTCAAAAAAGGCCCAGAGACAAGATTAACACTTTATAGATTTTAAGAGGAAAAACTCATTCTTCCTTTCTATGTTATGATGAGAGAAAACTTTGTGGCTGTTAACTGTAATTATTTTCCTTATTCTTGGTTTCACCACTAACACAGCACTGCAGGACCTCCTTACTTCCCATCTTTGCAGGAAGACTTTCTTTTTTATGTATCTATGTGTGCTAGCAACAGACTTGGCAAAGATATGGCTATAGTGAGACAATAGCAAATATTTTTCTAAAAAAAGGCCTAGCTGGATCTGCTTAGATTTTCTGATGTTATGCCTTACGATGCTCTTGGGTCTCTCTCTGTCTGTCTTCAAATTTTGCTTACGTTTGCTTTGTTGCATCTGCTCATACTAGAGACTGGCTACACAGAATCAGCCTGAGATGAGGACAGAGGATGACATAGGTTCTGATTCTGGATTTGTCACCAACCGTCTGCATATTCCTGGCCCAACCACCTACCCACTCTGGGTACTATTAAGAAATGAACATGAGATTAGAAAACTTGTAGGCCCCTATCTGTTTCCAAAACTGCACAAGCCATTTTAAGAATCATCTGGGTTAAAAGACAACTCTGTTGTTAGTTGCTGTTGTGTTAATTCTGACTGTGGCAACCCCGTGTATGCAGAATATAACTGCTCCATAGAGTTTCTAAGGCTGTGACTTCTCTGAGGCAGATTGCCAGGCACCTGCTTTTGAGGCACCTCTGGGTATGTTTAGACCTTCTTTCATCTAACAATTGAGAATTTAGCCATTTGCACTACCAAGGAACTTCTAATGCATGTATATGAGATTAGAAAACTTCTAGGCTCTTATCTAGTTCCAAAACTGTAGGAGTCTTTTTGAAAATCATTATTTGGATTAAAAAACACCCTAGGAGAGTTTAACAAAAAATATTCAGGTTGCTATACCTGTCCTCAGAAAACCTAGTGGTGCAATGGTTGAAAGTCTTGTCTGCTAACAAAAACATCAGCAGTTCAAATCCGCCAGGCACTCTTTTGAAACCACAGGGCAGTTCTATGCAATCTACAGGATGGCTATGAGCCAGAATTGACTTGAAGGCAATCAGTATACCTGTCTTCAGATTTTTAAGGAGCTTTGGATGTTCAGAGGGTAAAATTCTGGAGGTCTAAGTCGTACTATCTTCAGGCAAGGGCCCACATTAGCTAATGAAACAACAACTAGAAGGAGATACCTTTTCTACAAAGAGGAACTTTCATCTCACAGTAGGACACGTTAGCCATGTGAAGGGTTCTTTCTCACATTAGACAGAAGCTTTACAGCCAGTATCTGGTGTCTATAACCCATCTTGAAATACTGAACTCTTTGACAACAGTGGCCACATGTCATTCATTTTTGTATATCCCACGGTGTCTAGCTCAGGGCTCTACAGACATCAGGTTCATAACCTCTTTAGCTGAATTCAGCGGATCCTGTAAGAGCCATTTGTTTTCATCTGATCCCTCCATTTATTCAGTCAATCCCATAATGTGTAAAAAATTCTAAAGTTCTGTTTTACTTGTCAAAATACACTGGTAACATTTAGACTTCCAATAATTTAGACCTTCTACTCTTATGGCAGCACAATATCCTTTTAAAACCACTCCTCTTCCTGTTACTTCCCTGATTTCAGAGAAAAAAAAAAAAGAAAAGAGAAATCCTGCTAAACATCTCTAGAGTGCTGCTGCAAGGTCAGGTTGCCATAAAAATGAGCTAGAAAGCAGTAGAAAGGAAAAGGAGGGATTTGGGTTAGATTGACGGCACTTGGCTTGGCTGGCTGTCTTAGTCTTGTGAGCTGGGGTGACCAAATGCTTTGCACTGATTTGTTTTAAGATCCAAGTTCCCAAGCTCCGTGGTGAGAGTGATCTTCTTGATGACAACCAAAGAGAGACCAGGAAACAGGCATCACACACAGTGCCTTAACCACAGTTCTTGCACATAGAAGATAATCAATATACTAACCAATACTTGGTAAATAAATGGTTTGGTGATAGGATGGGAATGGTAGGTAAGAATGAGCAAAACTGCAAATAGTGAAACTGTGGCTGGAGCACAGGGTGTGCTGTTTCTTCTTCAGTGAATTTGAAATAGTGAAAGAAAAAATAATAATGACAGCCTGAGGCTTGGTAGAAAGGAGGAACATGTGCATGTGATATTCTTTTCGAGAAGGCGAAGAATGCCAGATCTACGCCCCAGTATCCAGCCGTTCAGGAAAGGGAGAAAAAGTAAAACTTTTTCTTATTTCCCTTGTTTTTCTTTTTCTTTCCATAATCCTTTGCCATTTGGAGGACACTCGTTAATCTACAAAGCAAGCCCACTTTCCAGGCCATTAGTGCCAGGACGATGTGAAATAGCAGCCAGCCTGGGCCATTAGTGCCATGGTCATTTAAAACACCAGCCCGCTCAGGTTATTAGTGAGCCAGGGCAATTTGAGTGAACAACCTGTCCAGGCAATTAATGCCAAGGTAATTTAAAGTGCCACACCAATCGCAGGTCTGTCAATTAACAAAGTGCCTTCTATTTTACATATTGAGGTAGGTGGCTCCTTGAGCTTATTTGGGGGTCTTCCTTAGGGACAGGGGAGGGGCTAGGCCACTGAACATCTCTTGCTCACTATCCCTGGGGTTGAGACTCCTGAGTCCAGGCAGATTTCTGGGGTACAGACCTACAAGGGGATGCTAACCCACAAATCTTAGAAATGTTGGCTTCTGTACTCAGTAGCCTCCTAGGAACTGCTGGGCTACAGTGAGAGCCTTAACATTGCAGCATGTATTGTAATGCAGATTTCCCTCCCAGCCCCTCTTGGGGAGGCAGTGTACCATTCAACAGCTTCTGCAAGGCCCTAGAGAATGCCAGTGTATGCCAGCTGCCTGGGTATCACATAGACCAGCCATGCTCTTGGCACATTGGAGGGGGTTGGGTGCCATCTCCCATTTTCTGCAAAATCCAGCCTAGAAGCACAGATGAGCTCTGCATTCTGGGGTGTTTCTGAGGAGATTAGTACTGTTGTCTGTCATACACACATGCCTGAATCTGGGGAAGTTTGGGAAAGGCACAAGGGAGGGACAGCTGGTGCAAGTGGACACCTTCTGCCTGCCTGCCTCCCTGCCTGCCTGAGACTGAAGTTTTCAGGTGGCTCACCAGAGCTGGCACACAGAGACACAGTGCTTTCACAATGAGGCTGAGTGGAAGGTAAGAAACACTAGTCAACTTCATGAGGTGCTCCGATCTTCTTGGATAGTCAAAACAACTTTGCAGACCCTAGAACATTACTAAGTTCGTTATTATCATTCTTATGATTACTTAGCACATTCAAAACTCTTTTGCTGAAATACTTCCTGGGTAGTCTTTATGTTACTTACCATGATTAATCATTTCCATTCAGCAATGGAGTTTAATCCATTAATTTAAAACCCTTTGTTAAACACATGTTCAGGCAACGCACTAGGAACTCTGCAGTGGAGTCAAATAGGAAAGGCTTTGTCTTCTGCAGTTTACAGTCTTATTAGATTTCTCTGTCAGATCCTTTGGGATACTCATCATAAGTACAGATAAATTGCATAGACTTCAGGACCAAAGTGTCCAAAAAAGATATGTGAATTCAGAAAAGAATGACAAGAACTTAAATCAGGGGATTAGAACAGCAAAGAGGCTAGAAAATGATTGTGTGGTGGGTTGTTTTATGATCTGAAGCAAACTAGATTTTTTCCAAATCTATCAAAAGCCCAGAAACAGGTTCCCTGCTCACTGGGTCTACGAGTTATGAAATATTCTGTTGCAGAGAAGAAGCAAACTGACGTCCCAGAGGCAGAAACTTTCAGGGGTGAGAAGAAAGTGTATCAGCAGTAAGTTTTGCCCAGTACCTTCAGTCTGTTGTTGTTAGCTGCTGTTGAGTTGACTACAACTCATAGCAACTTTACATACAACAGAAAAAAACATTGCCTGGTTGTGTGTCATTCTCGCAATGGCCAGCATGTTTGAGTCCATCATTGTAGCTACTATGCCAACACATCTTACTAAAAGTCGTCCTCACGCTCTCTGACTCACTGCTACACTAAACATGAAGTCCTCCTCTGGAGATTGAGGAAGATGGTGTGTCCAAAGCCAGTGAGTTGGACAAGTGTTCTGTTTTGATCCATAGGCTTTTCATATGGGCTAATAATTGGAAATAGGTTGCCAGGCTTTGTCTCTGGTCTGTCTCTAGTCTGTCTTCGTCTGGAAGCTACACTGAAACCTGTCCACCATGGGTGGACCTGCTAGGGTTTGAAGTACTGCTAGGATGGAAATTATCGTTGTGGCAGCATTTGAGCTACCACGGAACAGCAGACAGATGCGTGGTGCTTCTATTACTTTTGAAAACTCTATCATGTCCATGGAGTCGATTCCAATTCACAATGACTCCATAAAACATGGGCTGTAACTCTTTATGGAAGCAGACTGCCATGTTTTTTTTTTCCCACAGAGTGGCTGGTGGGTTTGAACCACTATGTTTTGATTAACAGCCAAGCACCTGAACCACTGTGCCATCAAGGCTCCTATTATAGAGCAGCTCTGTTAGCGAGAAGCTTTGTAAGTACTTATAAGTATATAGATTCTTTGGACTATTTGACTGTAAACAATAAGGATCTTTTACAGTTGGTTCATTATGCAGACAAATGAGCTCGTGCAAGCTTTGTTCTGTCAACATCCTTCCCACCTTTTTCAAGTTGCTAAAGTCCTTCAAGGTCAACACAAATGCCATCCCTTCCTTGTAGGTGTTGTAAATCCCTTCTAGGAACCCGTACTACTTTGTAATTTTATTATGGCAGTTATTCTTCCTAAATTTGGAGGAACCAAATACATTAAGATTTTTTTTAGGAAGACAAAAATCCATGCATTCAAACTGTGGTGTTGGTGAAGAGTATTGAAAATAGAGGAAGACAAGTCAGTGTTAGATATAACACAACCAAAATGCTGTTTAGAAGCAAAGATAGTGAGACTTTGGCTTGTTTGCTTTGGACTTGTCATCAGGAAAGACCAATCACTAGAGAAGCACATTATATTTGATAAAGGGTCATCAAAAATAGGGGGAGACCCTAAATGAGATGGATTTACACATTCACCACAACAGTGGACTCAGGCATGCCAATAATCATTAAGATGAGATGGGACAAGTTGATGTTTTGTTATGCATAAGATCATTAAGAGTTAGGTGGCACCTAACAACAGCAATAATCCATAAGCAACTGAAACCTTACAGAAATTCCATCATTTTTAGTATCCACATTACATTTCTCAGACTGCCTGTTACAGCCAGAAATATAACAAAGCTTGTTCAAAATGTGTCTTGATTTTCTATTTAGAGTTTGTGATTTATAATTGTAGTTGTTTACAAAACTCTTTTCTAATTAGAATTTATGTAAGGGCTGGGATCGGTATTCTCAGCTTTTATTTCTGCACAGTATTGCTAGCACTATACTGTATACATATTAGTCATTCTGGAAATGTATGTGATGTTGAATTGAATCTGCTTTATTTCTGCAACTGGCATATTAAATGCACTAAACTCAATGGGGCACAAACAGGAAATGGCTTTGTTTTTCCCTAAGCATCATGTCCCAGCATCTTTGGGCAAATATCCCATCACTTCAGCTTTGTAAATTCTTTAACAGAGCCTGTGTCTTGAAAGTTTCTGTCAGTTACAAGAAAAAGCCCTGCTTTGATAGCTAAAAATCAACTTCAGGGATTAGAAAGTCCAGTCCAGCCATATTTAAATTTCAATCTCATATCCAATTAAATGCTTTTCCTCTCTCTTCTGCCTAGGCCTAATCCATTATTGGGATCTGCAGTGGGTCTATAGAATGTGAGCATAAAATTCTGAGACAATGAAAGTCCCATTCTACTTCTTAATACATCAGAATCAACACAGAGGAGAAAAAATATCTTCAGTGCATAACAAAATATACCCGAGTTTACTTGTTTCGTGAAGACAACAACCAAGATTAAAGTTTAGTTTAATGTATTTCCAGCCGTCAAATTCTTCATGGGTTTATAATGCACTGATGACTACAGCAACCTTTAAGATTTTAACCGCCCTGGCACCAAACCCAAATATTATTCCAGCACAGCCTAGAAGTATCCTTTGCTGGGAAGAAGCTAATAAAACTTTGCATTCTGAATTTAGAATTAGCATCTGACAATCCCCTTGGAATTATAACTCTTGCACTGTTACACACTAAATAGCTACACTTGTTAATAAAATCGTAGTAATTGAGTAGCATTTTCATCACAGAGGAGTGTGGTTCGTTTTGAAGACAGATGAAAAGACAACCTGAGATTCCATACAAACTCTCTTTAACCATTCAGGTTGCACAGAATCCATAGGAATGGGAAATTGTTTTAAGCAGACATCCTCCCAAGTCTCGTGACATTGCCTCCTATGGAGGCAGCACTACATGAGTCCCCATTTTGAGGGTTATCAGATGACTCTCAGTTTTCCTCAGTTCCAGGCAAAGTAACTACATGTGTCTATGTTAAAACTCAAAAACTCACTGCTGTCAAGTTGATTCTGACTCAGAGAAGTGGCAAAGTGCTTGAGTGCTATGCCTGCAACCAAAAGATTGGCAGTTCAAATCTGCCGGGCACTTCTTTAAAACTCTGTGGGGCAATTCTACTCCGACCTATAGGGTCACTTGAGTCACATCTATATTAGAGGACCACTTAACATTTCCCAGGTCTACAGAACTGCCCCAGAGCTAAGCATATCCTACAATAGTAGTTGTAGACAGAGCTTCACAGAACATGTTCTCTCAACCACACTGTTTTGTTTGACACATCCCCCACTTGAACACAAAGCAGATCACAGCTTTTAATAGATCCCTCATGATCCAGAGAAGTCTACTGTAACATCCGGAATCCAGATGTGGTGTGAATTCTTCTTCTCTGAGAATGGGCAAGTAGAGACAACTGTGGTCCCAGGGTGGTCACCAGGAGTATATACAGCCATAGATCTGCACCTGAGTAGCTGTATCTGAGATGTGCTTGAACTCCATGTGCCTCCTCTGGATGCTGGTACCCCGTGACAAGATTGAGCTATTGTGGCTGTGTGGTAGTTGCGGATAAAAATGACATATTGCCACACTGTACCTCTCTCAACAGCAATGCTTCTGGCTCTGAAACGAGAAGGATCAGTGGTAACTATCAGCTTTGTGTCCACATAAGAGCCTACACATATATTTGCACAGACCTTTAATTTAAATTTGCTGTTTGGTGTTAAGTCAGCTCTGACTCATTTTGATCCTATTTACAAGCAAATGACATGTTGCTCAGTGCTGTCTCATCTCCATTATCTCTGGAAGACTGGATTATATCTTAGTCACCTAGAGGTGCTATAAAAGAAATACCACAACTGGATAACTTTAACAAAGCAAAATTCATTCTCTAATAATCCAGGAGGCTATAAGTCTAAATTCAAGGCATCAGCTCCATGGGAAGACTTTTTCTCTCTTGGCTCAGAAGGAAATTTCTTGTGACGCATCAGTCTTTCCTTGGTCTAGGAGATCTCAGCACAGGAAACTGAGGCCCAAAGAATGTACTCTACTCCCAGCAGTGCTTTCTTGGTGGTATGAGTTCCCGGCTCTCTGCTTGCTACCCTTTCCTTTTATCTCTGGTAGGATAAAATGATAAAAAATGGTATATGTAAACCACACCCTGGAGAAACTCCTTTTACACTGGATTAGGGAGGTCATCTTACTAAGGATGTTACAATCCCACCCTAATCCCCTTTAACATAATCAAATTTTACACTGTTAACCACAGACAAAGATTAGGGTTTACAACATAGGAAAATCACAAAAGGGAGGACAGCCACACAATACTGGGACCCATGGCCCGGCCAAATTGCTACATACATTTTTTGAAAGATGTAATTCAATACATGGTAAAGTGTATCATTGCAGCTACCATGCCAATCCGCTTCTCTAAAGGGATCCTTGCCATCTTTGGCCTCTGCTTTACCCAACATGATGTCCCGCTCCAGTGACTGATTCCTCCTGGTGATGTGTCCAAAGCAAAAAAATCACCCAGTTTTCTGAAGTGATCCATAAAGTTTTCATTGGCTAATTTTTGGCAGTAAATTGCCAGACATTTTTCCTGGTCTGTCTTAGTCTGGAAGCTCTGCTGAAACCTGTCCACCATGGCTGTGAGCCTGCTGGTATTTGAAATACGAGTGCCATAGCTTCTAGCATCACAGCAAGATGCAAGCCACCACAGTACAACAAATTCAGACAGGTGGTGGAAAATAAATTCAGGGAAACATAAAAGGAGGCTAGGTGGTAGGCCTGTCACTATTTCAAAAGAGACTAAAGATACTGTCATGGATTGAATTGTGTCCCCCCCAAAACAGGTGACCATGTGACCATGATTCCCTGTATTCTATGATTGTCCTACATTTTGTGATTTCCCTGTGCTGTATGTTAGAGGATTAGGGTGGGACTGTAAATCCCTTCATAGGATTACCTCCCTGCTCCACTGTAAAGGGAGTATCCCTGGAGTATGGCTTGCCCCACACTTAATCCTTTCATCTTGCAAGAGATAAAGGAAAGGGAAGCAGGCAGAGAATTGAGAACCTCACACTACCAAGAAAGCTGTACCAGGAGAAGAGCTCTTCCTTCAGATCTGAGGTTCCTGCGCCAAGATGCTCCCTGAGCAAAGACTGGTGCAAATCGGGCTTTCCTGCAGAGCTGACAAGGGGAAAGCCTTCCCCTGGAGTGGACACCCTGAATGTGGACTTGTAGCCTACCGGACTATGCAAGAATAAACCTTCCTTTGTTAAAGCCATCCACTCTGTGATATTTCTGTTAGAGCAGCCCTAGCTGACTAAAACTGACACCATTCCTAAAACCATGCTTCTTTGAACCACAGAGACCATCCGGGAATTTGACAACATTGACTGAGGTCCACATTCATGGGTGCCTGGTGAGAACATGTGACCTATCAGCCTACAGACAGGGTTGAGGCCATGCATCTCAGCATCCCCTCTAAGTGTTGGATAGATATGAGCTCACTTCTCTCTTCTGCATAATTCAAGAAGTCTACAACTACAAACAGGAAATGAGGCAAGAACTTAATCACTGACAAGTACCAAATATGCCTGTCTTAGAAGAGGCGTAGGTACAATGCTATGGACCGTCAGAGAACTGAGAGGGAGCTTTCAGCTGAAATCACTCACTGAAGGCTTGAGAGAAATGCACTTGAAGCATGAAAGCAGCATAAGAAAGCATTTCCTTGTATGTAGTATGGACAAAGAGTACTGAGGGATTTCAGGGGGAGTTCTGGAAGGGCCAAAAGAAGTTAGGAAAGTTTTGTGGCAGTGCATCCTGAGCCAGCTGATCTGATCTTGGCTCGTGCTTGTTAGCAACTATGATCTGGGAGCTTCTAGGAGCTACTGGGTCTGGGTTGTAATGATCCTCTTTAATAAGCTGCACAGACAGCTTTAATGTATCTTGAATGTTTGGAGAACATAATATGCAAGAAATAATATGCTCAATCAATGTCATCAAATTCCCAGATGGTTTCTATGGCTCAAGGAAGCAAGGCTTTAGGAATGATGTCTTTAGTCAGAATTGACTCAAAGGCGGTGGGTTTGGTTTTTAACATGCAGCTTCAAGCCATCTCAGTCTCATCTATTTTTTAAAACTCAGTCCAGTCCCACCTCTCTAGTTTGTGGAGGTAGTAAGAATCAAGGTACTCTACAAAGACATAGCAGTGCAGCAGATTCTCTGTCTCCAGGAACTCATGATCTAATGAAAGGCTAGAAATACAAGTAATACAAAGATCACCAAGTTCTCTTCCATTGGAGGATGGCTTGGGAGCTACACTGATCTGAGTTATAGTTCACCAACTCAAGGGTAGTGTGTTTGGAGCAAGATCCAGAATCAAATTTCGGATAAGTTTTTGGTGAGAGAAAAAACTCCTTTTCCTCTTAGATAGAGAGGTAATATTTCTAAATCTTCCTAGCCTCACTTACGAATATAACACATGAGGACACATATATTTTTTAAGGCTAAATTTCGTGGCCCAGAACCCCTTCCTTGAACTCAAACAGGGGCATAGCCCCTAATTATTCTGTAGCATCCAACCAAAGGATGAACCCACTTATGGCTACCGCTAGTCTGCATGGTACTCACCATGCCCCTCTTCTCCTGTTTTCTCTTCAGGGGTCCAGTGCATGTCATTCAGTGCCACCACAGTTAGCCCAGGTACCCTAGAGCTGAGGAATTCCAGAGGCCAGCAAGAAGCTGGTGGCCATGCCAAGGAAGTGGAAGAGTAACCTACTCCCTGTCTTCATGCTGCACTCTATCCCTTTGGCTGCAAGAACCCTCTGCCACGGTCAAAGTCTCAGAGAATCTCCTGTGAACAGTTTCTGGCTTGTAACCTTGCTTCAAATCAGAAAGACTCTCAAGAGCATGATTCTCTCTATTTCTAGCTCTCAGACATCAACCACAGAAGCTCAAAACCAGTTCAAGGGGCCAGGTACAGAACAAACATTGGATCACTCTCCTATGCTCTACTGTTGTTGTTGTTAGTTGTTGTCTAGTCAACTCCTACTCATGGTGAACCCATGAGTATAGAGTAGAACCACTTCATAGGGTTTTCAAAGTTGTGATCTTTTGGAAGCATATCACCAGGCCTTATTTCCAAGATGGAACTGGGTGGGTTTGAACTGCCAAACTTTTTGGTTAGTGGTTGCACAAATAACCATTGGCACCACCTGGAGACTCCTTGTCCTCCCTGAAGTGCATTTGCAGAAGCATTACCCTGGTTCAGTTATCTCCTCCCTATGTCCATCACCATCAGCATTCCTCTTGTTGCCATTTAGAGTAACCATGACTTGAAACGTCTTTCTTTCAGTAGAACCTTTTTGCTTTCCCTTTGCACTGTTTAGAAACAAACAAACCAATATGGGTACTCTTTCCCGTAAACCACGTGGGATGGTCTGCTGAAAAGGTAGACTCATGGCTACATCTTCAGTGAGTGAGAAAATAGCTCAAGTTTAAAATAACTGATTCACTGGTTTCTGTTCTCCTTGTAATGAATAATAAAATCCTAGGGCCAGTTTTTCTTTCTCCTTCTCTCTCTCTCTCTCTCTCTCTTTTTTTTTTTTTTTTGTTGTTGCTGTTGTTGTTTTTAGAGCTTCCCTCTATTCACCTGTCACAGGGAGGGAGAAACTTCTCCCAAACCTGTAGACAAGGAAGTTGCAGTTGAGTGCTGAGTTGAGGGTCGTAGTGAAAGACCTGTTCTCACCTTCTGAGGGCAGCTTTGAGGATCACAGCTTATTTATTTGTTATAGTAGAAGGGTAGGTGTGGATGAAGAAAAGGTTGTAAGGTTCTCTCATTAACCTGGCCACATTTTTAAGAAAAACATGTTATTATATCCATCCCTCCCCCTCTCCCAAAGAAATGTGAACCCCATGAAAGCAAGTACATTGTTCAATTCCTTCAGGATCCTTGTGGCTAAGATTTGTGCCTAGCACTGATGATGCTGTTAGCTGTCAGTGAGTTGGCTCTCAGTTATAGGCCCTTACACACAGAGCAAAACATTGCCTTGTCCTACTCCATGCCCATAATTTGTTGGGGGTCAGATGGTTATGATCCATAGAATTTTCATTGTCTGGTATTTGGAATTAGATCAGCCAGGACTTTTCCCTACTTCTTAGTCTGGAAGCTCTGCTGAAACCTGTTCAGCATCATAAACCAAACCCATTGCCATTGAGTCAACTTCCAACTCATAGGGACCCTATAGGACAGAGTAGAACTGCCCCATAGAGTTTCCAAGGAGTTCCTGATGCATTTGAACTGCTGACCTCTTGGTTAGCAGATATAGCACTTAACTGCCAGCCACCAGGTTTCCGTATCATAGCAACATAGCAGTCCACTGACAGATGAGTAGTGGTTATGGATGAGATAGATACATCAGCCAAGAATTGAACCTGAGTCTTCTGCATGGAAGGTGAGAGTTCCACCCCTGAGCCACCACTGCCCCTTTGGAGAGTACCTGACACATAGACACTCAAAGAGTATTTGCTGACTAAAATTACTAGTTTTCTGTAGGTGCTCCATGCATGTCATATAGTTCAGCCATGTCTTAAAGATGAGGAATCTAATGCCTAGAGAATTTCAATGACTTTGACTTCAGCAGTGTGATATTTTGAAGCAGTGTTAACTAGTCACCAGACCACTCTACAAGTTCTTTGGAGAACAAAAGATGAGTATAAGGATGAAAAATATGTGGCTAGGTTTTACAATAACTCGTGTGGGGAGTATGAAAGGGAGCTGACCCAAAAGAAAGGAGAAAATGGCTCAGTTTCAAAAGCCCAGGCATCACCATCACTGTCAATTAGCAGTTGCGAAAAAGGCAGCCCTTCACTCGGAGTTCAGCTGTTTAACCCTTGGAGGAGGGACGCTTGTATGTGGTGTCTGCAAAGGGGTAAGCAGGAAAAGGGGAGGGTTATGGACAAAGGCATTTCATTGACCTTTATGCTGACAGAACACTAGACAATAAGCTTCCCAGCAGAACTTTCTGGAAACAAAAATAGAAAGTTGATTATCCTCCAAACTATGTTTAACTTCACACAGCTAATAAATAGAACAGCCAGGATTAAAATCTGCATCGAAGGACTCCCAGTCTAGGGGAAAATTATATCCTTTCGATCATTTTCTCAAGTCAGTATTACTTTTGCCTGTCATACCTGGCCAAGGATTTCTTCTTCCATGCTTTACTAGTAGCACTAGTGTTCCAAATGGTAAAATATACCAGTTGATGAATAAAGATATGTCCCTTCTTTCATAGGGAAACAATGTCCTGTCTATACTAGCATTAGCATGGCTCACTCTATTACTTCAACCTGTTAAGAACGCATGTTTTAGTCAGCTAAGGCTGCTTTAACAGAAGTACCACAGAGTTCCACTTAAATGAAGCAAGGTTTATTCTTACACAGTCAGGTAGGCTACAAATCTAAATTCAGGATGTTTGCTCCAGGGGAAAGCTTCACCCCTATTCGGCTCTGGAGGAAAGTCCAGTATTGCATCAGTCTTTGTCCAGGGAGTATCTTTGTGCAGGAACCTCAGGTCTGAAGGAAGCACTCTTCTCCTGGTGCAGCTTTCTTGGTGGTGTGAGGTTCCCCATTCTCAGTCTGCTTCTCTTTCCTTTGATCTCTTGCTGGAGGAAAGGATTAAGTGTAGGGCAAGCCATACTCCAGGGAAATTCTCTTTACAGTGGAGCAGGGAGGTGACCCTATGAAGGGATTTATAGCCCCACCCTAATCCTTTAACATACAGCATAGGAAAACCACAAAATGGAAGACAATCACAAGCTACCGGGAATCATGGCCGAGCCACATTGCTACACATATTTCTGGGGGGACACAATTCAATCCATGACAACTCATCCTTTGGAATCCCAAAAATCACATCACTGAAACATGTAACACATTCATCCCATATGATAGAAGTTGTAAATCAATTTCAAATCCAAAATACAAAAAAGCTTCTACATCTGTGAAACCTGGGATATAAGCTATCTGCTCCTAAAGGTACAACGACAGAACAGGAACAAGCTAGACATTCCATTACAAATGGGAGAAATTATAGGGAAAGAGGCATTAACAGGCAACAGGCAAGTCAGCAGACCACATTACATTAGCCCTCAAAGTTTTGGAAATACTCTTACATTTCTGAGACACAATGACCCTGCCCTCCAGGCTCTAGGTATTGGCCACACTCTCTAGCTTCTGAGTGGAGCCCCTGGGCCCTGTGCTATAACTCTGTCTTCAAGGCCCACTTGGACAGAAACTCTGTTCCATCAGCTTTAGGTGCACCCGGAGACCAACTGAGTGGCAATTCCACTCTGACAAAACACAGAAAGCCCTGGCTCCACTCTTTCAAATCCCTGAGGTCATCCCTTTTGAGACTGAGGCAGCTCAGCTTCTCACACTGGTTGTCTCTTCAGCTTCTGCTTCCTGTGTCCACACAGCCCAGGCCTCAGGCCTCAGCAGGGCAAATGTTCCAAAGCTCTGTAGCTCCACTGATTTAGTATCCAGAGGCACTCCACTCTTGCTGGAAAGCATCCTGCACAAAGGCACTCGGCTCTCTCACTCTGTGAGTCAGCAAGGCTAGTTCCATTGACTTAAGTGCCTGGAGGCACCCCGTTCCATGAAGAAAACTCTGTGCACAGGCACTTAGCTTTCTTGCTCCATGGGTCGTGCTGCCTGTGGTTCTGTTGCTGCCGCTGCTGCTGCCACCAGTCCTCTGTTGTTTCTCACCATCTGCATATTCTTTGTTTCTTCTGAATCTTCTATCCATTCACAGTTTCAAAATGGCTCCCATATTTTAGGTGTGTGCTAGGACAGCACGCCACTCCTGGTACCAAATTTTGTTTTAGTCAGCTAGGGCTGCTCTAACAGAAGTACCACAGAGTGGATGGCTTAAATGAAGGAAGGTTTATTCTTACACAGTCCAGTAGGCTACAAGTTTAAATTCAGGATGAAATTAAATTCAGCAGAAATGGATGATATCTATCTCAGTATTCCTTCCAGGACCAGAACAATTCCTTATGCACATTGTAAGTACTCAATAAAACATGCATTTCATTTGTAGCAGGAAAAAGATAAGTTCAGCCCACAGAGCAGAAAGCACCTTGAACACCACTTTGTAGACAAAGAGATATTTATTAGCTAGTGGTACGGTGGATGGACTCAAGTCTGAAAAACAGCTACACCCCGTTCTGTTATCAGACATACCTATTTATACATTTTTCCAAGAAAGCAAAGGAGTTTCCATATATTCTCTTAATTGGCAGTTACAAGTATACAGATTTTCATATTGTATTCCTATTGGCCCAGTATACTTAAAGAGGCACTAGATAAGCAATTAGCATTAAGTTACATTGGAAGAAGCCACTGTCTCCTTAGAAACTGGGCTTATCAAGGATTTCTATTGGGGGAGAAGAGGAAGCATCCTGTGCTGGCACTGGAGAGAGACATCTGGAATTTTACCTTCTCCTTAGAAACTGAGCTTATCTCAGGATTTCTATGGAGGGTAGAGAGAAACTGGTATCTGACACCCTAACCCTAATTTAGGCATCAGACAGAAAGCAGGCATTGATTCGAATACGGTTTGGGAAGTTCCTCACAAAGCAACCTGGTGCCTTCTTATCTAAACAGTATAACAAAGGCTACTTCCTCAGGTGAATTCACCTCTAAAGGAGGAAAGTAAGTAGGCCTGGGTGTGGGTCACATTCAGTGGGCCGGAGCTATCATGTTCAAGGTTCTGATGTCATGCATTCCAGCTGTTTTCGGCTGTTTACAATCACTCATTCACAGGCTCACAAGCCCTGCACCCTGGCCTTCTGGAACTTAAATGGTATCTTCTTGAAAGCTTTTTCTTCCTCTCTCATCATTAACTTGAATTAGACTTCAAAGTCAGCTTTGCAAAATCCGTGTCTGAAGAACTGTGGCAGGCTGTGTCTCCTCCCTCCCCTTATCGCAGGCTTGTCTCAGATAAGAGTGGCTTTTCAGAGAAGGGGGGATAGCCACATCTGAGGATGCTTAGGTCCCTTAGCACTATCCCTAGTGGCACACTTAAAGTAAGAATAACCCTCTGCTTCTTACATTTCATGTCCTTCCTAATGGCTGAAGCTTTTGTAACCACTGCCCCAGAATAGTGGTTCCTTTATTATTTGATCTCATTCCTGCCCTTTCTTCTGTGACCTTGGCTTTTTCCTCTCCCTCATTACCTTCTTCTACATATCAATCTCTTTCCTTTCCCTGTGTAGTGAAATGTTAGGAGCTCTCCACTTGGAGTCAGAAGGCCTGACTTTGGCTCTCCCACTTCCTAGCTGTATGATCAGGAAGAAGTTATTTACGTTCTTCAAGACTTAAAACATTCTTATCCACTGAGTGGAACTAATTGTTCCTATGTGACCTACAGGGTTGTGATATTAAATATGATGACATTTGTGAAGCTTTGCAAGTGGAAAGTACAATGTAGATGTTAAGTATTATTTTTACTTCCTGGTCTTATTTATTCTCCCATGTACTTTTCTCAAAGAGCATACATAAGGGTACAAGAAAAATACACAAAGACAACAGAAATTTGAACATTTGCCAGGGAAAATACTTAGGATTTCAGAGCTAGACTAAGTTTGTCTAGAAGACTGAGCTCAAGTAAGACTCCTTCAGAAATGCTTAAGATCTATACATTTATTTCTATAGCATTTCTCTATATGTTTATTTGTACTCAGAAACCCATTGCATTCCACACAATTTAAAATATTTATTTCACCAACTTCACAACACCTCCTGTGAAGTGAGAGGATGGAAGAAAAGGAGGGAGTGAGGCGGGAAGAAACAAGGGAAAGGGGGATGGCTGAGGCACAAATGAAAAAGCAAAGGGGAAGGGAGAGAATGGAAGAATGGTGTGGGCCCTCAGGGCAGCACTGGCAGGGATTCTAGCGAGAACTGAGAGTCAAGATCCCTGGAACTCCACAGAAAGCTGAGAGAATATGTGTTGCACATTTGGTTTGGGCTTACAACACGGACTAGGTATTCAGAAAGTGAAAAGCCTTAGGACTTGAAGTTTAGACTTAAAATGCCTGGAGGTCATGTTTTGTTTCCACCCGGAAACTTCGGTAGTGTAGTGGTTAAGTGCTATGGCTGCTAACCAAAACGTCCCCAATTCAAATCCACTAGGCATTCCTTAGAAACTCTATAGGGCAGTTCAACTCTGTCCTATAGAGTCACTATGAGTCAAAATCAACTTCACAGTAGCAGGCATCTCCATTGTTGCACTGAAGATAATTCAAAAAACAGTTGCAGCAGTATACCAACAAAGAACTACCAGAAATTCAAACTGGATTCAGAAGAGAACATGGAACAAGAGATATCACTGCTGAAGTCATATCTTGACTGAAAGCAGAGGATGCCAGAAGGATGTTTACCTATGTTTTATTGACTATGCAAAGGCTTTTGTTAGGGTCCACGATTTTCAAGATGCGACACTGTTACTTTAAAGGTTAAATTTTATTAAAAAATATGCCCAATAGGAAAAATACTGGTGCACCAGGGACGCACTCCAAGCTACACAGAGCAGGGGGTGACGACGAGTTTCCTCAGCGCCCAGTATTTAAGTCGTGAGATTGCAAAGCAGGGAGGGTGAACTGAACTTTACATTGATTGGTTAACTCCTATTAGTTGTAAAATGTGGTCAAGGTCTAGGGGTCACTTGCAGGCTGTCACTTGCAAGGTTGCCCCCAGGCTTGTCTTGTGACAGTGTTTTGTAAGACAAAGGTGAGATTATTCTATGGTATTTTCTGGGGCTTTCTTTAATACCTCCAATTTTTACTGTGCCCTTCCTCATTTCAACACTTTCAGTTCTGTGAGTCATAACAGAGTACTCTTTAAAAGTGAGGCGTGTACGAGTTTGGCCCATGTACTTTGGCCTTGTTATTAGGAGAGACCAGTTTCTGGAGAAGGACGTCAGAAACATCAGACTTCGTAAGGCAGAGGGTCAATGAAAAAGACGAATACCCTCGGTGAGATGGCCTGACACAGTGCCTGCAACAACAAGCTCAAACGTCTTGTGACGAAGGTGCAGGACTAGATAACGTTCTGTTCGGTTGTACCGAGGATTGCTATGCGTTGGAACTATCAAGCAGTGCGACAGCAGCGTTTCCATCAGTATCTCTCGGAAACTGGCCCAGCTCTGAAGACAGCTTTGGTTCTTTTTCTCCTGCACCCACTCACAGCAGTAATCATGTACAATAGCTTATACTAGAAGCCCTCAAGCCTTTAAGCTACAAAACTAGTTGCCATGGAGTTGACTCTGACTCATGGGACCCAGTGTGTGTCAGAGTAGAATTGTGCGGTGTAGGACTTTCAACAGCTGAGTTTTTCAGAAGCAGGTAACCAAGACTTTCTTCCAAAATCTTTCTGGGTAAACTCAAACTGCCAGTCTTTCAGTTAGCAGGCAGTCTCATTAACTATACCCCCTATGGCCTCCAGTAAGTGCTTATGAAAGTTGACTAAAAGAATGAATGGCTGAACGGGTGGCCTGTGTACACCTTATTGCCTGGTCCTGATTACTCTTCATCCCTGACAATGCCCTTTCCCCACCTTCCTTAACTGCAATGGCTTTTAAATTTTTAAGTTTTTATTGACATGTAATTCACATACCATAAAATGCATCCATTTAAGTGTACAGTTCAGTGGTTTTTAGTATACTTACACGGTTGTGCAATCATTACCACCATATAATTCTAGAACATTATTATCACTCCAGTTAGAAACCTGTATCCGTTAGCAGTCACCCCCCATTCCTCCTAGCCCCTGCTCTCTGACAACCACTTACCTACTTTATTGTTCTATTGCCTAATTTGAACATCCCATGTAAATAGAACATATATTTGTCTTTTGGTGTCTAGCATCTCTTTTTTATTTTTTAGCATAATGTTTTCAGGGCTCGTCTGTGCTGTAGTATGCATCAGTAGCACGTTCATTTTTGGGGGGAACAATATTTCATTGCATGGATCTACCACGTGTTGCTCATTTGTTCACCTGCTCATGGACAACTGGTTTGTTTCTACCTTATGGGAGCCCTGGTAGCACAGTGGTTAACAGCTACAGCTGTAAACCTAAAAGTTGGCGATTTGACTCCCAGCTGCTCCTTGGACACGCTATGAGACAGTTACACTCTGTGCTATAGGTTTTCTATGAGTAAGAATCGACTGGATGGCAATGGTTTTTTGTTTCATTCTAGGTTACTTACAACTATTGTGAACAGTGCTACAGTGAACATTCGTCAACAAGTTTTTGTTTGCTGTATGCTTTCATTTCTCTTGTGTATATGCCTAGGGATAAAATGGCTGAGCTAGTGTTTAATTTCTTTGTGTAGGTATTTTTCTAATTCTTTGTTTTGGCTCTTTCTTCTTTCAGTTTTAATTTGGCTAGGGCATTTTATTTTCATTTCCTCGTAGAGAAAACAATCTCAGTCATCAGCTGAATGTGCCCTGCTGTGTGAGTAGTTAGCTGACTGAACTGTGCATCAGCATGAGCTAACCGAGTTATGGGAGTTCCCCTCTGCAGGCAGCTGTTGATAGGGACATCATAACCTGTTGCTACTGAGTGAGTTCCAACTCATGGCAATGCCATGTGTTTTAGGGGAGCACTGTGTTCCATAGGGTGGTACTGTTAGAACCCCACAGACGGGCCTTTCTTCTAAAGCACCTCTGGAGGGGAGGTGAACTGCCAGCCTTCTCATTAGTAGCCAAGCACTTGAGCATCTGTACCACCAGGGCACTCCAAGACCACATAGACTGGGCTAACCATTCTGTACCCTACCAGTTACCTCATTTATCCCCAGCAGATCTACAAAGAACTATCATAAAGATCCCATTCAGAGACCCAAAGACCCAAGTATACAGCACAAGCCCAAGGATTGACATGATTCTGTAGGATAAGGTTAGGGATGCTTGATTGCACATCACAAGGAGGTGGTCTGGCATCTGAAAGTCTGTTCATAAGAGCAATAATGAAAGAAATCAGGAGTGGGCTTCACTGGGTATGGTGATGGTCAGAACACTCCTTGACTGTCAACAAGGCCGGGAATGATGGTGCCTGCTGCCCAGTTAAAAGGTTTCAGTCAATGAGAGGAAACTAGTCTGTGCAATGGAGAACATTTCACTTTGTCTGACAGAAACAGGAATGCAAAGTCACAAAGAGAAGAACAAAAATTTGCTTGCCAAATCCCTGAAAGGTGCCTGGTAAGCACTGAGATTCCTTGAGCTGGAAGTGGAGAGCTCAAATGTCACATAGGTTATTAATGTTTCAAAGATTGTGGAATCATAAAATTTAAGTATGGAGTATAGCTATTAAATAATCTTTTAATCCCTCAACTGACAATACTGCCTCTTCCTCCTTCCTCTCCCTTTGTTCACTTAGGTTGTCAGACACGTTTAAAACAATGCCTGGGGCTAGGCTTCTTCTCTTGCTGCAGCTGTTTCTGGTGAGAGTTGACAAGAGGTTGGCTGGAGTGGTTTCCTAAACCAGGGGCATGAGGCAGAAGTGAGGAGGCTCTGGTGTGAAATCTAACAGTAAGGCAGTACTTGGTCAAGGGTGAAGCACTTGGAATTCACAGCTTCAAAAGCATTGTTAGAAACAGGCAGTGAACAGGAGGTCTTCAATTTATTGACAGCTAATCCTACCCTTGGAAACCCTGCTGACACAGTGGTTAAGAGCTATGGCTGCTAAGCAAAAGGTCAGCAGCTCAAATCCACCAGGCACTCCATGGAAACTCTATGGAGCAGTTCTACTCTGTCCTATAAGGTTGCTATGAGTTGGAATTGACTCAGTGTTAATGGTGTGTGTGTGTGTGTGTTTAGGTTAATCCTATCCTTAGTCCTTGTGTTAGGCAAATGGTTATGCACTGGGTTAGTAGCCAAAAGGTTAGTTATTCACACCCACCCAAAAGAACCTTGGAAGAAAGGCCTGAATTTTTCTTGGAAGAAAAATCACTGAGTTGGAGATAACTTGTTACCGCATTAATAGAAAACAAAAAACTATTAGTAAGCTTGAGACAATTAATCCATCATTGTCCCACATCCCTGTTCTCTTGTCTCTTCCAAAGAAAAGGAGACCTGGTGGTGCAGTGGTTAAGAGCTGTGGCTGCCAACCAACAGGTTGTCAGTTCTAATACACCAGCTGCTTCCTAGAAACCCTGTAGGGCAGTTCTACTTTGTCTTATAGGGTTTTTAAGAGTTGGAATTGACTCAAAGGCAGTAGGTTTCATTCTTTCTGGTGTTAGCCACCTCCTCCCTCTTAAATACTCTTTCTCACATCACTGTTCACTTCCTAACCCAACTCATCCTCCAAAACATTTCTACTCTGCCCTCTGAAACTTTCTTCCAATAAATTGTAATAGAATTGCTGTGAGTCAGAACTGACTCTCTGGCACCTAACAAGAACAAAATTATGTATTCGCTGGAGTTCTTTGATTGTACAAAGGATTAATTACTTCACTACTAACTCAAAGGCTGGAGGTTTAGGAAAGCCCTGGTGACCTATTTCTGAAAGGTCAGACACTGAAAACCCCAGGGAGCCCAGCTCTGCTGTGATACTCCTGGGGTTACTGTGAGTCACCCTCTACAGAAAGTGAAAAATTGGAATGTATTGGACACTTGATTTCATATACTATGAAGTACTTGTGTTTAATGTATATGGAAACTAAGGTTTAGAGAAGAAAAGTGCCTTGGCCAAGGCTATGCAGCCATTAAGGCCTTTACTGCTAATTGACAGGTTGGTGTTTTGAACTCATCCAACAAAGGGAAGAAAGACCTGATGATCTGCTTCTGTAAAGGTTACAGCCAAGACGATCCTGTGGGGCATTTCTACTCTGTCACAAGGGTCTCAGTGAGCTGAAATCCACTTGAAGGCGTCCCACAACATCTCTTCTTTCTGCATTTATTAGCCCCACCCTGCCTTCCCTGGATATGCATTAAGAACCATCTCTCCTACCCCAACTGCTAAACAAAGAAACTTGTAGGGGTGAAGGTGCACTGGTTTGTTAAAATCTCTCTGAGTGATTCCAGCATACAGCCAAGTTTGATAATTGTTGTTCAAAAAGTCTGTACACTTAAGGGTCCCCTGAACCGCTCTTATTCTTACTTTTGCTCTTTGGCTGTCTAGTCTTTGCATTCCCTGACCTTGCAAATGCCCCAGCTCTGGGTAAGTACAACAGTCTGCCTTTGCACTTATTTTAGTTAGGAACCTTTGAGTTGCAAGTAACAGAAACTTCCTTAGGCAAACTTAAGAAAATTTTAGGAGAAATTTCTGATAAGCATAGAGGCACACCTCACAGGACAAGGATGCAGTTCAGGCTCTGGGAGGCCTAGCACCAGAGGCTGGAGCACTTGTACAAGAGACCTGGGGCATCCTCACTGTGTTACTTTGTGCTTCTGTCTACGCCTTCTGTTGGGCTGTAAAAAAAAAAAAGTGTCTGTTTTCCTGTCCTCTTGGTAAGAAACAGTTACCACCAATAACAGTGGTCTACAATGGGAGGTTTTAGACCTAGTTTTAAATTCCTGCAGTGGTGATTCCACTGCCTTCAGATTGGATTGTACACTCTCCCTGGGACCAATCAATTGTGTCCCGCAAAGGCGTGACCATGTGACATGGACATGGCTAATCCCTAAATAACTCATAAACCTGTATCAACGGAAGGGGCAGGAAAGTGGTGGCTCTCAGGAGCGAATGGAGGAAGGAAGAGAATTGTGCACCCAGACCTTGGTAAGATTTCCACATACAATTGAGAAAATTTACCAAAGTATGAGAAAAGTGCCAGTGCAATTTTTTTTTTTTAAGTGCGTTTACCGGGCCATCAATAGAGTTCACTACTATTTACTTATGGTCAGCAATTTCTCAGTCACCTAAACCGACTTCTGAGCCTTCCCTAAATCATTCCGCCACCTTCTGTTTTACAGAGAAAATACAAGCCACTATGCATGCCCTTCTTCAACTCTCACTTTCTTTTAACTGAGGAAACAACATGTCAGCTCCTTCCTTTTCTGATGCTTTCTCCTGACCCTTCCTGCTCCATCAACCTATTCCTCTGTGATGCATCTTCTCTTACCGTTCCTACTGGTTCTTACCCCTAAGCCAGGAACTACCAACGTAGCCCAACCTCTCCGCGTGTCTCCCAACAGCCCTAGTTCTCTCTTTCTTGTTTCACTGCCAGACTTCTGGCTTCAGAATGTAACTTTCTACTTAATTCTCAGCACTCTCAGTCTGGCTTCTGTCTGCCCCACCTCTCCCAGTGCCAATTCAGGGTAACCTTTCAGGCTAAGGTCACCAATGACCTTCTAATTGCCAAACCCAATGGGTGATTTGCAGCCTCCGTCTTAATGTACCTGTCTGCTGTCTTTGACATGAGCTCTAAATACACTTCAAATCATTTCCTTTCTCTCTGTCCCTGTGGCCATGTCAGGCCCTCTTCAGATCTCTACTAAACTGTTGTGATAGTGCCCTTAATACCTTCCCAGCCTTAGTTTTACCAAACTTTCCCTATTGCTATTAGAGTTATTTTTCTAAAAACAAAATCTCACCAGGCCACTCTCTTCTTTAGAATCCTTTGACTTCTCTCTATAGCCCACAATATGGGTTCAAAACTCTTGTTATGGCATTCAAAACCTTTGCACCATGGATGCCACCTACTTTTCCAGCCTCGTCTTCTACCCTAACCCCTCAGCGTCCTGCATCCATGCATCAGAGTTGCTTGTAGCTGCTTGTTTTCTTCTTCTTGGCCTTCACACACCTGATATGTTTCTCACTTGTAGAGCTTCTTGCATTGAATATTTGTGGTTTCTTTGTATGTCAGCTTTTCTCATATGATCACAGGCTCCTTAAGGACAAAGAAGGACATTTAATCATTCTGAGACAATATATATGTAATAAGTGAATAAATAAATGGAAAAGGAGTTTCCACCAGAAAGCCAATAAAGTGAGACAGCAGTAGTTGACATGGGAGACTTTGCCGCAGAATGATGTATGCTGTACCTCTGGACTTGTTTGTTTCTACTGAACATCCCCTGATTTGAATTGTTTGCTTTTTTTTTTTTTTGATAGCCTCTACCATGGCTATCAAGATATTATTCAGCTTCTTCTGGCTTCTTTGCTTTTGCACTCAAAATCCAATTTTGAAAAGACTGTTGAGGAATTCAGCTGCTGAAAGATGTTCATTGATTTACTTTTCTTATTTATTAATGGGACCACTTTCTCTTGGCTGTTTCTTTTTATCTCCCTGATACATTTATAATAGCTCTGCTCTTTACTTTTAACCTCTAAGCTTTAGATCACTCCAACCTTTGCAATTTCTCCTCTGTCTTTTCCTTTCCAGCCTTTCTGACTTAGGTTGAAATACTTTCATGTCTCATTTCACATGTTCCTGTATCCAACAGAAATTTTAACTGGTCTTAAAACTTCATATTGATCCCTGAAGAAGCCCAAGTTCTTCCTACCTAATCCTCGCATCTTATTCATTTTTAAAGCGTTGGCTCTTGATTAGGGTTAAAATACTGACCCTGAAGCCATGATACCAAGTTGCAGCTCTACTACTTCTGACTGTGACCTTGTCCAAATAGCTTAACCTCTTTGTACCTTTCTCTCCTCATCCAGAAAAATGGTCTTAATAATAGTATTTACCTCCTGAAGTTGTGAGGATTAACTTTAATGAAAAACTAAAGCACTTAGAAGAGTGCCCGGAACAGAGTAGGCCCTCTATGGGTAGTAATTCCTTCTATTATGGCATCTTCACTTTTTTTTTTTTCAGGCTCTGAGAATCCTTCTAGTTCTCACTTCTTCTTTTTTTTTATTAAATAAAAAAAAATGAAAGTGTACATACTCTGTGCTTACAATATTGGGTTAAGAGAGGAGGAGTACACAAGTTGTGTCAAAGTCTCATTAATATTGATCTTACTAATGTGAATTGTCACCAATTTCACCCTACCAAATTTCTAACAATTAACTAATTTAAACCCTCGCCCCTTGCCTTCCCACCATCCCGCCTTCCCCACCCTTGTAGCCGTCAAAGAGTCTTTTCTATTATGTATGAGTATGGTTTTAAGTTTTTGTCTTAGGGGTCTCATATAATAATTGTCCTTCTGTCGCTGACTGGTTTCACTCAATATAATGTCCTCCAGTTGAGACCAAACTGAGAGATGTTTCCTGCTATCATCGTTGTTCTTTATCAGTATATAGTACTCCATGGAGTACATATACCAAAGTTTACCTAGCCACTCTTCTGTTGTTGGGCATTTGGGTTGATTCCAACTTTTTGCTATCGTGGACTGTGCTGCAATGAATATTTGTGTGCATGTAGCGGTCGGTGTGAATGGCCTTGATTTTGTAGGATATATTCCAAGCAGAGGAATAACTGGGTCAAATAGCATATCTATATTCATTATTTTAAGGTAACGTCAAATTGCTTTCCAAAGAGGTTGCACCATTCTGCAATCCCACCAACAGCAAAGGAGAGTTCCAATCTCTCCACAGCCTCTCCAACATTTATTGTTTTGTGTTTTTTGGATCATGGCCAATCTCATTGGGGTAAGGTGGTATCTCATTGTCATTTTGATTTGAATTTTTTTAATAATTAATGATCGTGAACATGTTTGTATGTGTTTTTTGGCTGCCTGGATCTCCTCTTTAGAGAAGTGTCTGTCCATCTCCTTTGCCCATTGCTTAATTGGATGATTTGTCTCTTTCTTATTGATATTTTGTAGAACCTTGTAGATTATGAAGATCAGGTGTTGGTCTGACATAGAGTTGCCAAATATTTTTTCCCATTCTGTAGGTGGTCTTTTAATTCTTTTGAGGAAGTCTTTGGATGAGCAGAAGTGTTTGATTCTTATTAATTCCCATTTATCTATTTACTCTTCTGATGAATGTGTTTTGTTTGTCAGATTTTGAAGTCTGTTTATATTGCATATTAAAACATCCATTGTTGACCCTGTCTTATCTTGGATGAGCTTTATCGCTTTAGCTTTTATATTCAGGTCTTTTATCCAATTTGAGTTGATTTTTGTATAAGGTGTGAGATATGGGTCTTATTTCAATTTTTTGCAGATGGATATCCAATTATGCCAGCACCATTTGTTAAAGAGACTGTTCTTACCCCAGTTAAAAATCTTAGGACCTTTGTCAAATATCAGCTGTTCATAAGAGGATGGTGGAATCTCTGGGGTCTCTACTTTGTTCCATTGGTCTATATGTCTCTTTTTGTATGAATACCAGGCTGTTTTGACTACTGTGGCAGTGCAATAGGTTTTAAAGTCAGGTAGTGAGAGGCCTCCCAGCATGTTCTTCTTTTTCAGTAGTGTTTTGCTTATTCGGGGTTTCTTCCCTTTCCAAATAAAGCTGATAATTTGTTTCTCCATCTCATTAAAAAATGTCATTGGAATTTGTATTGGGATTGCATTATATAAGTAGAGTGCTCTAGGCAAAATAGTCATTTTCACAATATTGAGCCTTCCTATCCATGAGCAGGGCAGATTACTCCATTTATGTAAGTCCCTCCTAGTTTCTTGTAGCAATGTCTTGTAATTTTCTCTGTAAAGATCTCTTATTTCTCTAATTAGATTTATTCCTAGGTATTTTACCTTCTTGGGGGCTATAGTAAATGGAATTGATTTGGTGATTTCTTCATTAATAATTTCATTGTCAGTATAAAGGAATCCCACTGATTTAGTTATGTTTATCTTGTATCCCGATACTTTTCTGAATTCTTCCATTAGCTCTAAAAGTTTACTTATGGATTTCTTTGGATTCTCTGTATAAACAATCATATCATCTGCAAAGAGGGAAATCTTTACTTCTTCAGTGCCAATACGGATGCCTTTTATTTCTTTGTCTTGTCTAGTTGCTCTGGCTAGAACTTCTAGGACAATGTTGAATAGAAGTGGTGAGAGTGGGCATCCTTGTTTAGCTCCCGTTCTCAAAGGGAATTCTTTCAGTCTTTCACCGTTCAGGATGATGAAAGTAGTTGGCTTTGCATAGATGCTATTGATTATATTGAGGAATTTCCCTTTTATTCCTATTTTTCTGAGAGTTTTAAGCATGAATGGATGTTGAACTTTGTCAAATGCCTTTTCTGCATCAATTGACAAAATCAGATGATTTTTATCTTTTGTGTTATTAATATGGTTGATTACATTAATTGTTTTTCTGATGTTGAACCAGCCTTGCATCTCTGGAATGAAACCAACTTGATCATGATGAATGATTGTTTTATATGTTGTTGAATTCTATTGGCTAGAATTTTGTTGAAGATTTTTGCATCTAGATTCATGAGTGATATTGGTCTGTAATTTTCTTTTTTTGTGGGATCTTTCCCTGGTTTTGGTATCAGGGTTATGCTGGCTTCATAGAAGGAATTTGGAAGTATTTCATCTCTTTCTATAGTGTGAAATAGCCTCATTAGTATTGGAGTTAATTCTTCTCTAAAAGTTTGGTAGAATTCTCCAGTGAAGCCGTCTGGACCAGGACTTTTTTTGGTTGGTAGATTTTTGATGACTTCCTCAATCTCTTCCTTTGTGATAGATTTATTAAGTCGATCTATTTCTCCTTGTGATAGTCTTGGTGAGTCATATGAATCTAGAAATTTGTCCTTTTTTCCCAGGTTTTCAAACCTGTCAGAGTATAGCTTTTCATAGTATTCTGTTATGATATAGTTTATTTCAGATGGGTCTGTTGTAATATTTCCCAACTCATTTCATAATCGGGTTATTTGTATCTTCTGTTGTTTTTCTTTTGTAAGTTTAGCCAATGGTTTATTAATTTTGTTGATCTTTTCGAAGAACCAACTTTTGGTTTTGTTAATTTTTTCAATTGTTTTTCTATTCTCTAATTCATTTAGTTCTGCTCTAATCCTTATAATCTTTTTCCTTCTGGTGCCTGAGGGGTTTCTTTGTTGCTTTCTTTCTACTTGTTCAAGCTGTGAGGTTAATTCTTTAATTTGTGTTCTTTCTTCTTTCTGGAAGTGTGCATTTATAGAGATAAACTGACCTCTAAGCACTGCTTTTGCTGTGTCCCATAAATTCTGGTAGGATGTGTTCTTATTCTCATTTGAATCCATAAATTTCTTTAATGTGTCTTTGATTTCTTTTATAACCCAAGGCTTTATGAGTAAAGTGTTGTTCAGTTTCCACAAGTTGAAATTTTTACCCATGATTTTTCTGTTACTGATTTCAACTTTTATAGCTCTGTGGTCCGAGAAGGTGCTTTGCAATAAATCAATGTTTTAGATTTTATGGAGAATAGTTTTATGACCCAACATATGATCTATTCTGGAGAATGTTCCATGTGCTTTAGAGAAGAAGGTATGTTTATCTGTTGATGGATGAAAAGATCTGTACATGTCAATAAGGTCAAGTTGGTTGATTGTTGCAACAAGATCTTCTGTATCTTTACTGAGCTTTTTTCTGGATGATCTATCCTTAACTGAAAGGGGAGTATTAAAGTCCCCAACTATTATTGTGGAATTATCAATCTCATCTTTCAATGTTGTCAGTATTTGTTCAATGTATTTAGTTGCTTTGGTATTGGGTGCATAAATATTTAATATTGTTAAGTCTTGCTTGAGTATTGAACCTTTCAGCAATAAATAGTGACCATCCTTGTCCATAATAGTGGACTTCACATTAAAATCTATTTTATCTGAAATTAATATCACCACATCTGCTCTTTTTTGTGTATTATTAGCTTGATATATATTATTCTAACCTTTTATTCTCAACTTGTTCTTATCCTTAAGTCTAAGATGTGTTTCTTGTAAGCAACATATAAATGGGTCATGTCTTTTGATCCACGATATCACTCACTGTCTCTTTACTGGAGCGTTCAGACCATTTACATTCAATGTGTTTATTGACACATATACATTTAGTGATGTCATTGCAATATGTTTATTTTCAAGTTGGTGTTTTCTCTGTTGTTCTTATTAATCTGTCCTGGGACATTCTTTATGGATGGTATGAGTTTCGATTTTATATTTATTGAGACTCCTGTATTGTGATTTTTCATTGCAAATGGTTTATTGTTAATTTGTTCTATGGCTACATACCTAATCCCCCTTAACATATAATTATTGAAATCAATTTTAATTATTTTAGAAGTCAGAAACTGTCGCTGCATCAAAAAAACAACTGTAACTATTGTAGTGTATCCCTCTTTAAATGTGATATTAGAGTTGTCATTATATGACCATGAATTCCCTTATTATAATATTGTAGTTTTTGTCTTGTTTTGATGAAGTTTTGTGCCTTCCTTAGCTGATTAGAAATTTGGATGAAGTGCCTTAAATTATCACCTAAAACATATCTTTAGGGAAGAGCTTCTTTCAATAATTCATGTAATTTGGGTTTAATTTTTACGAAGTCTTTAAATTTCTCTTTATTTTCAAAAGTCTTAATTTCACCATTATAGCTGATAGACAGTTTATCGGGATAGATTATTATGGGATGGAAGTTTTTCTTGTTCAGGACTTTGAATGTGTCTGCCCATTGTTTTCTGGCCAGCATTGGTTCAGCAGAAAAGTCAGATGAAAGTCTACAGGGTTTTCCTTGGAATGTTAGGTTTGACTTGAGCCTTGCTGTCTTCAGAAGCATCTCTTTGTGTTTTAGTTTATTAAGTTTAATTACAATATGCCTTGGTGTTCTTCTTTTGGGATCTAACTTTTGCAGTGTTCAATAAACATCTTGGATATCTATATTTTCTTTCTTCATAATCTCAGGAAAATTTTCTGTCAGCATCTCTACAGCAATACTCTCTATGTTGTCATTAATCCTCCCTTGTTCAGGACCTCCAATTAAACGTAATTATTCCTCTTCATGGAGTCCCATATGTTTATTAACGTTTCTTCTTTTTCTTATTTCTTTTCTCTGATTTTATCTCAAAAATGTTGGCATTAGTTACTTTGTCTTCTAGGTCACTGAATCTAACTTCCATCTGTTCAATCCTACTCTTTTGGCTTTGGATAGAATTATCCAATTCTGTAATTTTGCTGTTAATCTGATGTATTTGTATTGCCCCAGGTGGACTCTCAAGGGTGGAAGACTTCGCTTACTGAGTAGCAAAGAGGCTGCTCTGTTTATGGAGAAACTGGGGGCTGTCAGCCCATCTTAAAATGTGAGAGGTTTTTCAATAGAGAAATTTCCAGAGAGAAAATATAAGCCTCTCAGCCTTAAAAAGGTAAACCTTAAAAGTAAAAGTAAACTGGACTTCTATGCAGGGAGCTGTCCAGGTGCTGAATTGGGAGCTGGAAGCAGTCCAACAGGCTGGCTTGAAGAGGTAGTGGGCAACAGCAGACTTCACCTGCCGGCTTATAATGAAAGTATGTTACCGTTACTGGACATTTGCAGAAGCTGCAGTTCTCTGTTACAATGTAGTAGCAGAAGCAGAAGTTAAACAGTCACTGGATTGTTTTTGAGAGGAGAAGCTTAGTCTGATACTGTTGCCCAGTCAAATATGTTAGGTCCCAAGGCTTGTCAGGTATTCAATGCTCCATAAAACATACCATCCAGGCCTTAGTTCTCAGAGGGAGATGAGGAGACGTCTGTTTACTCTGTCATCTTGTAACGGATCTCGGCATCTTCACTTTTTCTAACATATTCCTTTTGCTGGGTATAGTATGTTCATTGGCTGGCTAGCATGAAACATTCAGCAATCAACTTCAGTCAGAACATTTTTCCAGGGTAGCACAAATAATTAAGCACTCTACTGTTAGCCAAAATGTTGGCAGTTCAAACCTACCCAGAAGCTTTTCAGAAGACAAGGCTGATAATCTGCTTTGGAAAGGTCGTGGCCTTGAAAACACTAAGAAATAGTTCTACTAAGTATACAGTGGGTAACCATGATTGGGAATCCACTCAACTGAAACTAATAACAACATTATGTATAATAACTGAAGGATGAACATGAGTTTAAAGAAAGGCCAGACCTTGTTTATAAAACTTGGTGACTGTAGCAACAGGGAAATAGAATTGAATTTTTTATCAAATGCTTACAAGGTTAAGCAGTATGATTGGTACTTTACATACTATGTATGATTTCTTCCTTTTAGCAGCTCTTTAAGGTTGAAATCATGGTGTCCATATTTTATAGAGAAAGAAACTGAAATGTGTTGCAGTTCAGTTTCTTGTCCAACAGCACACAGCATTAAGTAGCAAGAGAAGAATTTGAACCCGATTGCCCTGTCTGTACAGCCCATCTCCTTAATCACATGATTACATCACTGATGTTAGTTGCTGTCGAGTCAGTGCTGACTCATGATGAATGAAACATTGTGGGTCCTATGCTATTTTCATAATCATTGGTATATTTGAATCCATTGTTGTAGCTACTGTGCTAATCTATCTCATTGAAGGTTTCCCTCATTTTCCGTGATCCTCTATTTTGTAAACATGATGTTCTTTTATAAGGATTGAGGTCATGATTAAGCTGTATCCCAAACAAGAGAGCTTTGCTGCTATTCTGTGATCTGATGTAAGTTGATTTATGATGAAACTCGTGGGCTAGGCATATCAATCTTCTAGTGCAAATGTGTGTGAGGTGAAAGGACCCAGATGAGTAGGTGACCAAAACACTAGAGATAAAAGAGTGAATCTGTGTGTAAGTGCTACAGTTTATAGTATATTTCAGGGTGAGGAATTTGCAGCAGAAAACACCCAGCATAGGGCCTTCGCATCTTGCAGTTGCTTAGTAAATATGTGCTGAGTGGGCACATGAATACATGAAAAGTAGTGAGAGGTAGTAGCAGTCTACAGGGCAAAGCTCACCTTGGGGTGAGGCTGTGGGAAACCAGGAAGGAAGTTCCAGGGTCAACTTTCTGATTTAAGGCATGTGCTGGAGACCACAGTGGTGGGGACATCAGGAGGGGCTAGAGGAGAGTAATGGGAAAGAAGGTCTGGAGGACTAATGGGAGATGTCCTGCTATAACTGGCTGGTGGAAAGGATCTAGTCCATTTGGAGAAGTCCAATGAGACCACAGATCACTGGGTGGTGCAAACGGTTAAGCTCTCAGCTACTAGCTGAAACATTGGCTGTTTGAACCCACCCAGGAATGCCTCGGAAGACAGGCCTGGTGATCTGCTTCTGAGAATTCACATCCTTAAAAACTCTATGGAACAATTCCATTCAGCACACTTAGGTTCACCATGAATTGGAATCAGCTTCACAGAGTTAACAACAGCGAAGTCACATCCCCCCCCTTCCCCCGATGGTGGTCCTCGGCCGGCTCCTTGATCATCATGTTTGCCTCTTCATGTCTAGAGTGAACATTGAGGGGTGGGTGGCAAAGCTGGCCCAGTTCACTCCAAATCCCTGTCTGATCCTGCCCAGGTTTAGAGAGACTGGATTGTGGTGGCCAATGCTGGCTCAAACACGCTGCCCTCTGGCTACTCACTGCACTCTGCCAGGTGGGCCTTTTTCCTATGACTCAGTCAAAGAGTGCATTTTTACCACAGCACTTTGCACTTGCTATTCTCTCTGGTTAAAATTCCTTTATTCTGCCTCATAGAGTGGCTGGTCCCTTTGTGTAATTCAAGTTTGGGTTCCCCCAACTCCACCCCAGAAGGGATGCCCTGACTGCCACACTTAATGCAGTGACCTGCTCAGAACCCTCAGATCACCCTGTGGTGTTTTATTTATTTACTTGCTGACTCTGTCTTTCCCATCAGAGTTTAAGCTCTGCAGGAGTAGAGGCCTTGTCTGGTTTGTTCACTATTACAGACTTATTTCTTAGGGAGGATGTTACACATAGCAGGTCCTCCATAAATTTCTGTTACGGATTGAACTGTGTGCTTCCAAAATATCTGTCAACTTGGCTAGGTTATGACTCCCGGTATTGTATGCTGATCCACCGTTTTATCAACTGATGTGATTTTCCTATATGTTGTAAACCTGTCTCTAGGTTCATAAGGCAAATTAGAGGCAGTTATGTTAATTAGGCAGGACTCAATCTACAAGATTGGGTTTTATCTTGAGTTAATCTCTTTTGAGATGTAAAAAAGAGTAGCAAGCAGACTGTAGCGGACATTAGACGGGAGGAAAGGGGAGACATCTCATGCCATCAATAATGTAGTGCTAAAAGCAGAGCACATCTTTGGAAGCAGGGGTCCGCCTCAGAGAAGCTCCTAGACAAAGGGATGATTGATCACAAGGACTTTTCCCCAGAGCTGACAGAGACAAAAGTCTTCCCCTGGAATTGGCACCCTGAAATCAGACTTGCCATCCTAGACTGCGGGAGAATCAACTTCTGTTTGTTAAAGCCATCTTCTTGAGTTATTTCTGTTATACCAATACTAGATAACTAAGCCAACTTCTACTCAACAGACAAATGTGAGATTCACTTTTAATGCGAGATTTATGTGAGCACACTTAGTATCTATTATCATAGATTTCCCTGGTTTCTGTTTCAAAATACTAGAATGTGGTTTTATAAATGTGAAATAATGGAATTTAGTTGAATGCAATGGCAGGAATACAGCTGGATTTTCATATGATCACAGGAAAGGATGTAGCCCACCTGATTTTAAAATAATACAATATAATTTACTGTGAAGTGAAAACACAAGTTGTTGAGAATAATATTTCTTATTTCTCTAGTTAGTAATGAGAAAAAACACCTTGATGTTTGTTTGGGCTCACAAGTTAATCCTTTCTGACTTATGGAACATAATGTATCTCAACTACTTGGTATGCCTCTGGAGTTCTTTGAGAAGGAAATAGTCTTATTTTAACATGCTTAGCCTCAAGGTGGGAACCTTTTGAAATGCATGAAACTCAAGAACCCTAAGTTGGAGCCTCATTTTTCAATACATTGAGCATTGTTTTAGTGAATGTCTCCTGGGCGTGAAAATTTTCTAGACATTTTTTTTGAATGATTGAGTGAAAATATACACTCCCATATAAATTTGCATGCCCAACTATATGTAACTCCCACTGCTCTCTCTGCCCAGTGACAGCACACTCTTCCTCTCTGCTCCAAACATGTCTTATCCTCCCCCAAATCTCCTATTCCCTCCTTTCCAGCCACTCCCCCATCTCCAGTCAGAGGTCAGCAAGATGACATTGTATGGATGCATAGAATGATAAAGTGCACGCATTATCTGGTCACCCTGTCTTGCCAATTCCAATCCATTCCTGTCCAAAGAGTTGACCTCCATTATGATTTACAGACAGGGCCAGCATCAGGGCCAGGGGCCATGTTCCCAGGGGAACTCTGAGGCCCCTGCACCTTTACTTTCAGTCTTTTAGAGGAGATCTGAGGGTGTACCCCCTTTTATTTTTGTGTTGCCACTGAGCCTCCACTTTGTGAGCTCCATCACAGCTATCACTGGTGGTGGTGGGTACCATTGGTTCTTCCAGCCACAAGTTGATGTAGTCACCCACTCATGTGGTTCTCTCTGTCTTCTGGGTTCTCTTTCCCCCATGTTGTTTTGGTCCTTGGTGAGCATCCGTTCCTGCTGAGTTGGGACCATGTGCTGTACCCTCAGAAGACAGTTTGGCAGCTTTTAAGATGCCAGATGCCACTCACCAATGTGGAGTACAGAGGGCACTCTTAGCAAAGTGCTAGTTGTGCCACTTTGGCCTTGATTTCCCCTGAAAGCATGGTCCTGGCCTCCTGCCCCAGCTACTCTGTTCTTGCAATATTGAGTTAAGATGGGAGGAGTAATCATGTTATGTTGAAGTCCAGTTAATACTGATCTTCTTTCTAATGCATGCAGTCACAGATTTCACCCAAACAAATTTCTATAAACTATCTAATCTAAACCCTTCCCCCCTCACACTCCCTCCTTTCCACTCTCATAGCCATCAAAGAATCTTTTCTTCTATACATGAGTCTGTTTTTATGTTCTTATCATAGGGGTCTCATACAATATTTGTCCTTTTGTCACTGACTGCTTTCACTCAGCGTAATGTCCTCCAGTTGAAACCAGGTTAAGAGATGTTTCCTGCAATCATCGTTGTTCCTCATCATTGCATAGTGTTCCATTGAGTATATGTACCACAGTTTACCTGTCCATTCCTCTGTTGTTGGGCATCTGGGTTGACTCCATCTTTTTGCTATTGTGGACTGTGATGCAATAAACATTCGTGTGCGTGTATTAGTTGATGTGAATGGTCTTGATCTGTAGGATATATTCCAAGCAGTGGAATTAATGGGTCAAATGGTGTATCTATATTCAGCTTTTTAACTTCCAAAAAGGTTGCACCATTTTTCAATCCCACCAACAGTGTAGGAGAGTTCCAGTCTCCCCACAGCCTCTGCAGCATTTGTTGTTTTGCGTTTTTTGGATCATAGTCAACCTTGTTGGGGTGAGATGGTATCTCACTGTAGTTTTGATTTGTATTTCTTTAATAGCTAATGATTGCAAGAATGTCCTCATGTGTTTTTTGGCTGCCAGGATCTCCTCTTTAGAGAAGTATCTATCCATCTCTTTTGCCCATTGCTTAATTGAATTATTTATCTTTTTCTTACTGATATTTTGTAGTACTTCATAGATTACAGAGATCAGGTGTCAATCTGACATATAGTTACGAAATATTATTTCCCATTTTGTAGGTGGCCTTTTAATTCTATTAATAAAGTCTTCAGATGAGCAAAAGTGTTTGATATTTAGTAGTTCCCATTTACCTATTTTCTCTTCTGTTGTCTATGGTTTGTTTGAAAGGTTTTGAAGTTGTCTACATTGTGTATTAAAGCTTCTGTTGTTATTCCTACTTTTTCTTGGATGAGCTTTATCATCTTAGATTTGATATTTAGGTCTTTTATCCAGTTTGAGTTCATTTTGTGTAAGACGTAAGATATGGATCTTGTTTCAATTTATTGCAGATAAGATATCCGATTTTGCCAACACCATTTGTTGAAGAGATTGTTTTTACCTCAACTTAATGTGTTGAGGACTGTTGATAAGAAGATGGTATCATCTCTAGGGGTCTCCATTCTGTTCCATTGATCTATCTGTCTCTTTTTGTAGCTGTACCAGGCTGTATTGACTACTGTGGCAGTGTAATAGGTTCTAAAGTCAGGTAGTGATATGCCTCCCAGTGTGTTCTTCTTCAGTAGTGTTTTACTTATCCTGGGCTTCATCCCTTTCCATACAAAGTTGGTGATGTGTTTCTCCATCTCACTGGAATTTGTACTGGTATTGCATTATATAAATAGATTGCATTGGGTAAAATTTTTAAGACATTTTCACAATGTTAAGCCTTCCTATCCACGTTCAGGGTGGGTTTCTTCGTTTATGTTTGTCTCTCTTAGTTTCTTGTAGTAAGGTCTTGCAGTTCTCTTTGTAAAGGTCTGTTATTTCTCTGGTTAGATTTATTCCTAGGTACTTTATCTTCTTAGGGGCTATAGTAAATGGTATTGGTTTAGTGATTTCTTCATTAAAAATCTTGTTGTTGGTATAAAGGAATCCTACTGATTTACTTATGTTTAGCTTGTATCCTGAGACTTTGCTGAACTATTCTATAAGTTTGAGTAGTTTCTTTATGGATTCTTTAGAATTCTCTGCAATCATAACTTCTGCAAATAGGGAGATTTTTACTTCTTTTTTGCTGATGCAGATGCCCTTTATTTCTTGGTCTTGTCTAATTGCTCTGTCTGGAACTTTTAGTACAATGCTGAATACAAGAGTTAAGAGTGGGCATCCTTATCTAGTTCGTGTTCTCAGGGGAGATTGTTTCAGTCTCTCTCCACTCAGGATCACGTAGGCAGTTGGCTTTGTATAAATGGCCCTTCAGGCGTTGAGGAATTTGCCGTCTATTCCTACTTTTGCTGAGAGTTTTTAGCATGAAGGGGTGTTGGACTTTATCAAATGCTTTTTCTGCATCAATAGACAAAATCAGGTGATTCTTGTCTTCTGTGTAATTTATGTGGTTGATTACATTAATTGTTTTTCTGATGTTGAACCAGCCTTGCATCCAAGGTATGAATCCAACTTGGTTGTAGTTATTTTTTTGATATGTTGTTGTACTGTTGGCAAGAATTTTGTTCAAGATTTTTACATCTAGATTCATGAGTGATATTGATCTGTAGTTCTCCTTTTCTGTTGAGTCTTTCCCTGGCTTTGGTACCAGGGTTATACTGGCTTCATAGAATGAATTTGGGAGTATTTCATCCCTTTCTATACTGTGAAGTAGTCTCAGTAGTGTTAGAGATAACTCTTCTCTAAAAGCTTGGTAGAATTCTGTGTTGTAGTCATCTGCGTCCAGTCTGTTTTCAGTTGGCAGTTTTCTGATGACATTTTCAATCTCTTCCTTTGTGATGAGTTTATTCAGCTGTTCTACTTCACCTTGTGATAATTTTGGTAGGTGATTTGAAGCAAGGAATTCGTCCATTTTCTCTAGGTTTTCAAATTGTTGGAGTACAGACTTTCATAGTATTCTGTTATGATATTTGTTATTTCTGTTGGATCTGTTATGACAACTCCCCTCTCATTTCCTATTTGGGTTGTTTGTTTCCTTTCCTGTTTTTCTTTAGTAAGTTTAGCCAGTGGTTTGTGAATTTTGTTGATCTTTTCAAAAAAACAGCTTTGGGTCTTTTCAGTTTTTCAATTGTTCTTTTACTCTCTGATTCATTTACTTCTGCTCTAATCTTTATGATCTGCTTTCTTCTGGTGTCTGAGGGGTTCCTCGTTCTCCCTCTTCTTGTTCAAGCAGTAGGGTTACTTCTCTGGTTTGGTTTCTTTCTTTCTTCCTTCCAGATGTGTGCATTTATGGAGAAAAACTGACCTCTGAGCACTGCTTTGGCTGTATCCCCTAGGTTCTGGTAGGAAGTGTTCTCATTCTATTGGAATTCATAAATTTATTTATTTCATCCTTGATTTATTCTATAACTTGTGGCTTTTTGAGCAAGATGTTCAGTTTCCATGAGTTCTGCTTTCTATCTGTTTTAGTCAGCTAGGGCTGCTCTAACAGAAATACCACAGAGTGGATGGCTTTAACAAAGAAAGATTTATTCTTACACAGTCCAGTAGGTTGCAAGTCCATATTCAGGGTGTCCGCTCCAGGGAAAGACTTTCCCCTTGACGGCTCTGGAGGAAAGTCCGGTATTGCATCAGTCATTGTCCAGGGAGCGTCCCAACGCAAGAACCTCTGGTCTGAACGACGCGCTCTGCTCCCGGTGCTGCTTGCTTGATGGTAGTGAGGTTCTCAAATTGTCCTTGGTTCTTTTTCCTTTTATTCCTTGCAAGCTAAAAGCATTAAGGGTGGGGCAAGCCATACTCCAGGGAAACTTCCCCCATAGCAGGAATTCACAGCCCCACCCTAATCCTTTAACATACAGGTTAGCAAAACCACACAATGGAGGACAGTCCCAAGATACTGGGAACCATATCCCAGCCATGTGGCTGCACACATTTTTGGGGGGACACAATTCAAACCATGACATCCCACCCTTTGACAACCCAAAAATCACATCACAAAAACATTTAACACATTCATCTCACCATAGCAAAATTATGTCCATCCATATAACAGAAGTCTTAAATCAGCTCCAAGTCCAAAATACAAAAACTCTTCTATATCTGTGAAACTTAGAAGGCATTAACAGGCAACAGGCAAGTCAACAGAACACATTACGTTAGCCCTAAAAGCTTTGGAAATACTCTTACATTTTCTAAGACATTCTACACAACAGCAATGCTCTCCAGACTCTAGGTATTGGCCACACTCTCAGGTTTCTGAGTGGAGACCTCCAGCCCTGTGCTACAACTCTGCCTTCAAGGCCCACTTGGACAGAAACTCTGTCCCATCGGCTTTAGGAGCACCCTAAGCCCAACTGAGTGGCAATTCCACCCTTACGAACACAGCACGCCATGGTTCCACCCTTTCAAACCCCTGAGGTCATGGCCATACCTCTTGAGACTGAGGCAGCTCAGCTTCTCACGCTATCTGCCTCTTCAGCTTCAGCTTCCTATGGCCGCATGGCCTGGGCCTCAGGCCCACATCTGCCCTGCCGGGCAAGTGTTCCAAAGCTCTGTAGCTCCACTGGTTTAAGTGCCCGGAGGCACCCCACTCTTGCTGGAAAGCGTCCTGCCCAAAGGCACTCAACTCTCTCACTCTGTGGGTCAGCAGGGCCAGCTCACCGATTCAAGTGCCCAGAGGCACCCCGTTCTGTGAGGAAAGCTCTGCGCAGGCACTGACCTCTCTCGCTCCACGGGTCGGCTCCAGCGCTGCCTCTGGTTCTGCTGCTGCCGCTGCCGCTGCCGCTGCTGCTGCTGCCGGTCCTCTGTTGTTTCTCACCATCTGCGCCTTCTTCGTTCCTTCTGAATCTTCTATCCATTTGCAGTTTCAAAGTGGCTTCCACATTTTAGGTATTTGCTAGAGCAGCACCCCACTCCCGGTACCAATTCTGTTTTAGTCAGCTAGGGCTGCTCTAACAGAAATACCACAGAGTGGATGGCTTTAACAAAGAAAGATTTATTCTTACACAGTCCAGTAGGTTGCAAGTCCATATTCAGGGTGTCCGCTCCAGGGAAAGACTTTCCCCTTGACGGCTCTGGAGGAAAGTCCGGTATTGCATCAGTCATTGTCCAGGGAGCGTCCCAACGCAAGAACCTCTGGTCTGAACGACGCGCTCTGCTCCCGGTGCTGCTTGCTTGATGGTAGTGAGGTTCTCAAATTGTCCTTGGTTCTTTTTCCTTTTATTCCTTGCAAGCTAAAAGCATTAAGGGTGGGGCAAGCCATACTCCAGGGAAACTTCCCCCATAGCAGGAATTCACAGCCCCACCCTAATCCTTTAACATACAGGTTAGCAAAACCACACAATGGAGGACAGTCCCAAGATACTGGGAACCATATCCCAGCCATGTGGCTGCACACATTTTTGGGGGGACACAATTCAAACCATGACACTATCTATGTTTTTTCTGCTATTGATTTTGACTTTTATGGCTTTAAGATCTGAGAAGATGCTTTGCATTAATTCAATGGTATAGATTTTGTTGAGAATTGCTTTATGTCATAACACATAGTCTATTTGGGAGAATGTTCCATGTGCATTGGAGAAGAAGATGTAGTTGTCTGCTGATGGATGGAAAGTTCTATATATGCTGATGAGGTCTAGTTGGTTAATTGTGGCAATAAGGTCTTCTGTGTCTTTATTGAATTTTTTTCTAGATGGTCTGTCCAGTATTGAGAGTGGAGTGTTGAAATCTCCCACTATTATTGTGGAGTGATTGATCTCATTTTTGAGTGTAGTCAGTGTTTCTTTGATGTATTTAGGCACTCTAATATTAGGTGCATAATTATTTAATATTGTTAAGTCCTGCTTGTGTATTGAACCTTTCAGCAGTAAATAGTTGCCGGGGGCCAGCCCCGACACTTTACAGGGTCACGCACGGAGGGAGGGAGAGGCGCGGCGGGAAATGAATCAAGGAGACAGAAAAGACTTTTCTGGTTTAAGGCAGCCCGACCCAGAGAGCAAGAGAGAAGGCTGTCTGTCTTTATTGTTTTTATAGTAAGAGTGACGTGAATTTTACCCTGCCCACTGACCACACAATCTATTGGCTAATTCAAAACCAAAACCTCGTGGTTGGCAAATTTGAAACGAAAATCCTCGTGGTCTTGAGGTAATGTAATTTTTTACCCTGCCACATGAGCTATTAGTTAACTGAAACCTGGTGATCCTTTTAACTGTCAAAGCTTTTTAGATAATGGCCTAAGGATGCCTCGAGCTCAATCAGCCCTACTTATACCTCAAGGTTAAAAGGTTCACGAGGAAGGGTCTAAAGTTTATGATCTCTATTTGTTCCTACTTTGCTCTTTATCTCTTCCTGCGGGGATAGTAAACATCTACCGTCCCCCACCCTATGTCCTTCTCAAGCTGTTCTAAAGAGGACAATTCCTTTCACATGGGTGGGGATGTGCAGTTGGGGGAAGTCAGCAGGGGTTGGGCCGGCCTCGTTGCTCTCAAAGCTGGCTGTGTTAGAAATCATTCCTCTGAGCTCTTTCTCCAGAGATTCCTGTACAGGTTTTCCCAATATTATCTCACAGACCAAGGGGGTAGTAAAGGGCCCCTCTCAGGAGGCATCTCCCCTGATCCTTGTGCCAGGAGAGGAGGGGGTATCTTTTTGAAGAAAATTTGATTAGGAAGCCAAATAATATCAAGGACAGTAGGCTAAAAAACATGTCACAGGTGAGATGCTTCAGCCCGTCATTTGCAGGAGCTCGTGACTTTGTCTACAAGGCTGATGGCGGACCTCCGCAAATAGTGTCCATCTTTGTCCATGATGGTGGATTTTACATTGAAATCTATTTTATCTGAGATTAGAGTTGCCACACTTGCTCTTCTTTGTGTATTGTTAGCTTGATATATATTCTTCCATCCTTTAATTTTCAGTTTGTTCATATCTTTAAGTTCAAGGTGAGTTTCTTGTAGGCTACATATTGATGGGTCATGTCTTTTGATCTAAGGAGTTGCTCAATGTCTCTTTACTGGAGCATTCAGTCCATTCACATTCAATGTAATTATTGATAGGTATGTGTGTAGTGCTGTCATTATGATATTTTTGTGTGTGTGTGTTGCTGTTTTCTCTGTTTTTCTTATTACTCTGTTCTGGAACTTTCTTCTTTGTGAGTTGAATTTTCACCTTTTTCAAGGTTGGTTTTGTGGTTGTTGAGACTCCTGTAGTACAATTCCTGATTTGATATGTTGCACTTTTATTGTGCTTTATGGCTGCCCCTATGACACCCCCTTAATAAAATATGTATAAACCCAATTTCAATTACTACCAGTCTTATTAACTTCCTCTCCATCTGGAAGAACTATACCAACCATAGTATATCCCTCTTTTCAAAATGATGACATCATAGTTTTCATGATATGATCACTGGATCATTTCTTTCACCATTATAGGTTTGATTGAGTTTGGAACCTTCCCTAGCTGAGTAGGTTTTGTTCTTCCAAGCCAAGAGATTCCTTCAGTATTTCTTGCAGCTTTGGCTTGGTTTTTACAAAGTCTCTGAGTTTCTGTTTATCTGTGAATGTCTTCATTTCATTTTCATATGTGAAAAATAGTTTTGCAGGATATATAACTCTTGGTTGGAAGTTCTTCTCCTTCAAGGCTTTGAATGTGCCATGCCACTGTCTCCATGCCAGCATTGTTTCTGGTAAGAAATCCAATGAAAGCCTACAAGGTTTCCCTCTGAATGTTAGCTTTGGTTGGAGTCTTCTTGCCTTCAAGAGTTTCTTCTTATGTTTCATTTTGTTAAGCTTGATTGTAATATGTCTTGGAGTCTTTCTTTTGAGATCTATATTCAGTGGCATTCAATAAGCATCTTGGATATCTATATTATCTTCTTTCATAATTTCTGCAACAATACTCTCTGTGTTCTCAGGTGTCTCACCATGTTCAGGAACTCTAATTAATTGTAGATTATTCCTCTTAATAGAGTCCCACATGTTTCTTAATGCTTCTTCATTTTTGTTGTTTCTTTTTTCTGATTTCTCCTCACAGATGCTGGAGTCAGTAGCTCCGTCTTCCAAGTCAGAAAGTCTACTTTCCATTTGTTTCATTCTGTTTTCTTGGCTTTCAACTGAAGTTTCTGTCTCTTTGATCTTGTTCTTGATCTGTTGGGTTTCAGAGTACTGGTGTTCCCTCAGATTGAACAGCTTGTTTAATTTTTCATTTTGCTCTGCTTCATTTTGTGTAAGGTCTAAGGGGCTCTCTATGTAATCCTTTTGTATTCACCTTCCGATAGTTTCAAAAAGATTTTGTCATCTGGCAATTTCTTTGGTTGTTTCTTTTGGGGGCCTTCTGAAGCCATAAGTGATTTCTTAGTTATGCTTTTATCCAGAGTTTATTACTTTGAGGGCATCACATCAGTCAGTAAAGGCTGAAAGAGATGCTGTTAGGATGGACTGCAGTTATTTCTCTAGGCTGTCTTAAAATGAAGGGTAAAATGTATCTGAGAACTTCTAAAGTCAGTTAGGTATTCAGGTGTATAGGCCCCTCTTCCCAGATGTCCAAGTAAGCACCTTTATGTCCAACCCCACATGTTACAAACTAGTTCAAATTACAGAAAGGTTACTACCCTGCTGGCCTCTGCTGCTGGGCCCTAGCCGTAGGCAACACTGTGTAAAATACTGCTTTTCTGCCAGAAATGTGCTCTCCTCCAGGCAGGTGCTACCTCTGAGCCTAGTAATTAGGTCCAGCTGAGGCCTCCGTACGATATATCCGTGTCCCAGTGGAACAAGATGGGATCCTGCGCAAGCTCTCCACTTGCCTCGGTAAATGCTACTCAATGGCAGAGGCAGAATGAGAAACCAAAGGTGCCAAGATGCACAGAGTCCAAAGCTGGGCTTTCAAAATGTGGGAATTTCGCTCAGCAATCCCACTAGCTGTGCATTTGAGATTAGCTGCTAGTCAAGTCCCAGCTCTGCCCGCCAGCTAAGACAGAGGAAAAAAAGTTAAAATGGTGAGTTACCTTCAGCAGTAACCAAGAGCAGGGGATGGCAAAAGAGAGGTTTTCCACTCAGTAGTATGAGGTTCAAGTTAACAGCACTATGCTATGCCCTAGGGCTCACTAGGTTTCCAGAAGGCTCATTTTAATTATCAATTCAGGTCTTGGTTTACACAGGGATTTAAGGAGACATGTGTTTAGTCTACCATCTTGACTCTGCCTCCACGAATTTTCTAAACTTTTGACAGGTTTGCTTTTATTTCTCTGAGATAAGCCTCTTCACTATGTTTCCCAGTTATGTCATTGAGAATGCACTTATCATAAGTACAAGTGTGTGAAAACAAACAAACAATCCTATTGGCATTGAGTTTCACTCATAGCAGCCCTGTAAGGCAGAGCAGAACTGCCCCATAGGGTTTCCAAGGAGCTGTTGGTGGATTTGAACTGCTGACCTTTTGGTTAGCAGCCAAACACTTAACCACTCATTCTACAAACAGGACTCCATTCAGTAATAGTGGTCATTTTATCCCTGACACTATTCAGTGTTTCCAGGTAACTGGCTCCCTGCTTTTCTAGCTTCTGAAAATAAATAATGTGCAGTACAGAATAATGCATTGCAGTGATCCTTTTTAAGAGAACTGAATTTCTCCAAGTTACTCTTCATTCAACCTTAGGTCCCAATAGTTGCTTCCACATATAGCAGGTAGAAAGCACCACTGTGAGCAGTCCTGTAGTATCCCAGGGCAGCTGTTTTTGCTTCTTAGCTGTTAGTAATGCTTCTGTTATAATGAAGAATACATAGCAGTAGAATTTTCTTGAGATCCAGATTCCTTTAGTTTTATTTATTTAGCCTGTTAATACTGATTTTCTAGTATAAAGAATGAATTTTATGGTAATTTTCTTGAGATAAAAAATCCCTTGGCTTTATTTATTTGGTCTGTAAGTTCTGCTTTCCAGTAAAGAAGAATGTATTGTACTTTGTTTCATGAAGTTTCATGAAAATGATAAACAGGATAAGAAGAAGCTGACTAAAATGAAATGTATGTGGCAGTCTTCACCAGATGCCTTCATGTTTTGCAAATTTCCAAGGGGTAAAAAAAGACTTTTTCTTTGACTTATATCAGCAGAATTTACAACTTCCGTGGTCTGCTAGGACGTATGTGATCCCAAATAATGAGTATCAAAATCCATAAATCATAACAAAAGTTCTCAATTGATCCCTTAATCCTCTGCCTTACATCATTGAACACACACGGTAGCAACACAACAAAAAAGTTCAAAGGAGGAAATAATTAAATCTTGATTAGAAAGTTGAAAACTGACCATCAGTGAGGAAAATTTAATCCATTTAATTCCTATTTGTGCTGCTATTGATTAGAACATATTTTGGTTCTCTCCTGAAGCAGCTATGCTTTCACTCTTTTTTATTTTATTTTTTAAGAAAATCTAATTAACATAGACAGTGGTTCTCAAATGTCTAATCAAGTAGTTATCATTAAGAAGGTCCATTTATCCTCATGGTTTTAAGCTTCACCCTGCTTCAGAGCAATTTGTTGACTTACCTCTCTTGCTCCAACTCTTCATCATTTTTCTAGTCCTATTTCTATTCTGACTTCCAGGACATCTTTATTTCAGTGCCCTACTTTTGCTTGAAAATTAATATATCAAAATAGCCCGCTATCTAAAAGTCAGAACCAAAATTCCCACTCAAATTCCCTTCACATGTTTCAGTTACACCTTTGTTGTTGTTAATTGCCATCCAGTGGCCCCTGAGTTACAATAATATTATGTATGACAGAAAAGAACATTGCCTGGTCCTACACTATCTCTGACATTGTTGCTGTGTTTTCGTCTATCATTGTGGCTATTATGTCAATCCATCTCATTAAGGATTTCCCTTGTTTTCACTGACGCTTTGGTTTATCATACGTGATGCCCTCTTCTAGACATCAGTCTTTCTTGATGTGTCCAAAGAAGTGTGATCTGGGGGTAATTTTTCAATCCCTTTTCTACAATAGCATCTTACGAACAATGCCATGGGTCTGTACTACATCATGGAACTGGCAGAGCCCCTAAGGCTTTCATAGTTTTCTTTGAATCATGGGTGAGAGGAAAGTCTGTCTAGGGAGAGATGAATATCCTTGATACTATTCCAGCTTTCTCTCATTTCCCCTCAGCATTCCCCTTCACCACAGGCCACAGCCTTAGCCTCTGACACAAACTGATTGTTGAGAATACTTTCTGGTCCTAAGCCACTGTGTCTCTAGTATCACCCATCTTAGTGAAAGAATCTTGTGTTTGCCTTCCCAGAAAAGCATGATGTCCTTCTCCAGGGACTGATCTTTTCTGACAACATCTCTAAAGTGTGTAAGACACAGTCTTGCCATCTTTGCTTCCAAGGAGCAGTCTGGTTTTACATCTTCCAGAAGAGATCTGTTGGTTCTTTTGGCGGTCCATAGTACATTCAACATTCTTCCCCAACACCACAATTCAAAGCTATAAATTCTTCTTCTATCTTCTTGTTCATTGTCCAGCTTTCACATGCATATGATGCGACTGAAAATACTGTGGCTTGGGTCAGGTGCATTTTAGTCTTCAAGGTGACATTCTTACTTTCGAATACTTTAAAGAGGTTCTTTCCAGCAGAATTTCCCAGTGCAATGCATCTTTTGATTTCTTAACTGCTGCTTCCATGGACATTTATTATAGACCCAAGTAAAATGAAGTCCTTGACAACCTCAATCCTTTCTCCGTTTGAAGAAGTTTATTGTAAAAGGCAGAATTTAAGGAAGGTCAGTGTTGCTTAAGCAGAATGAACAAGTCAGTGAAGGTGACACACGGCAGGTGAGGTGGGAAAGATGTTCAAGGTGACTTTGTAGGCCGTGTTCAAAAACTGTATGCCATTGGAAGAACAAAAGACAGCTATTTGTTCATTTTCGAGTAACTTGATCACATTCATAATCTGAAGAAGATCTTTCAGGGAATGATTTTGAAGAATAGATTATGGAATCAAGGCAAGAGCTAGAAGGTTATTACAAATGTCTTAGGGGACCAAGGAGGTGGTAGAGATAGGGAAAATGAGTTAATTCAAGACAGATTTTATAGATTAGCATGATAGGCTTCAGTGTCAGATTAAATTTACTAAGTGAGGGAGATGACAGTATTAGCATGAGCCTTGGATTTCTGTCTTGAGGTATCGGTTGTACAGAAGTATCCTTTACTGATTTAGTAAGATGTGGGAGAAATGGAATAAAGGATGGAGATTAAGAACTGAATTTCATACATGTTGAGTTTAAGATGTCTTGGACATCTCCCATTAGAGAAGTTGAAAATTGGTAATACAAGTCTAAAGATGAGATACAAATTTGAGGACAGTGGCCTAAAGATGGTACTTAAAGCCACGGGAGTGGATGAGATTGCCTAGAAAGAGAATGGGAGTGGGGAGGACCTCCCTTTTTTTCTACTTGGGAATTTGTTTTTCCCTTATCTACATGACAGTGAGTAACTGATCAATCTCATCCATAAGTCAAGTAAATATTCTTGTTGACTTGAGTTGTTTATTTATTTGAATTGGTTTATTCTTCTGATAGCCCTTGAAAACATCTGAAATGAACATGGCTGCATAACTCCTTCCTGAAAATCACCTCTTAACACAAGACCAAAAAACAATATCAATCCAACTACCCTATTTTTTTTTGGCAAATCAAGGAAAACAGATGCAGTCTCTTGTCTCCAAAATATGCGAAAGGGACATTAAAGAAGCCGAGAGGAACATAACCAGGTTAAAGACAGTATAAAGAAGAAACATGGAAGACGAACAGAAGGTCTAGTGGTCAGGTCTCAGAAACTATGGCAAAGAATGTCTTAATGGTCAGGCCATCCAGTAGAGAAGCACGAAGCTATGTTTCTTCCTTGGATTGGTTCTGAAAAGCAGAGGAGGTAGAGCCATACAAAGAGCCACACAGACATTTCATATTGACAGGAAATCTCTATCTGTCTGGCAGTAGAGAAGAAAAGTCTTTGAGTTATAAAATCTGTTGAATTGGAAGAATACCCTGACTTTCTTCTTATCTGCAAAAAAAGCCAAAAAAACAAAAAACAATGAATGGAGTTGGTTCAGGGAACTCTAATCCATTTACTAATAGACAATAACAATAAATTAGTACAACACTGATACAGAGATACTATTAGATAACAGGAAAAGTGAATAAAAAGAACAGCCATCCAAACACTGTTACTATGTTGTTGTTAGGTGCCACTGAGTTGGTTGCAACTCATAGCAACCGCATGCACAAGTGTCCATTCCTGTGCCTTCTCAGTCTTTGCCATGTTTGAGCCTATTGTTGCAGCCACTGTGTCAAGTCATCTCACTGAAGGTCTTCCTCTTTTCTGATGACTCTCTACCTTGCCCAGCAAGTTTCTCCTGCTAATGTGTCTAAAGTGAGCAAGATGAAGTTTTACTATCCTTCCTTCTAAGCAGTATTCTGGCTGCATTTCTTCCAAAACAGATTGGTTTGTTCTTCTGACAGTCCATGGTATATTTAAATCTTTTTGCCAGCATCGTGATTCAAATGCATCAGTTCTCCTTTCATGCTCATTTTTCACTGTCCAGCCTTCACATGCATATGAGACAACTGAAAATATCATGGCTTGAGTCAGGTGCACGTTAGTCCTCAAGGTGACATCTTTGCCTTTTAATATTTTTAAAAGGTCTTTTGCAGCACATCAACCCAATATAATGTGCTGTTTGACTTCTTGACCTCTGCCTCCGTGGATGTTGATTATGGATCCAAATTAAATGAAATCCTTGAGAACTTCAGCCTTTTCTTCATTTACCATGATGTTGCCTATTGGTCTAGCTATGAGGATTTTTGTTTCCTTTATGTTGAGGTGTATTTTATACAGAAGGCTATGGTCTTTGATCTTTATCGGTAAGTGTTTCAAGTCCTCTTTACTTTCAGCAAGCAAGGTGGCGCATTTGCATATTGCAGCCTGTCAATGAGTCTTATTCCAATTGTGATACTACATTCTTCTTTGTAGTCCGCTTCCCAGATTATTTGTTCAGCATATAGACTGAATAAGTGCGGTGATAAGGTACAATCCTGATGCATACGCTATCACTGTCTTCTCTTTTAAAAATTGCCTATGTACAGATACAGCATCAGCACAATTAAGTGTTCTGGAATCCCCATTCTTCACAATGTCATAATTTGTTATGATCCACATAGTTGAATGCCTTTGCATAGCCAATAAACCACAGGTAAATATGTTTCTGGTATTATCTGCTTTTAACCAAGAACTACCTGACATCCGCAGTGATATTCCTCATTCTACATCCTCTTCTGAACCCAGGTTGAATTTCTGGCAGTTCCCTACTGATGTCTTGCTGTAACTGTTTTTGAATTCAGTGTAATTTTATTCACATACGAGTGATACAAATAGAAAGTGGAAGCATCTGAACACTTACCATAGAGTATATAAACATTATGACTATATAGTGTGCTATAAATTTTTTTTCGAAATAACATTGTCATGATTTGATATTTTCCAAAAAATTTGGCTGAGCCATGATTCCCAATGTTGTGTGATTGTCCTCCATTTTGTGATTTTCCTGTGCTGTAAATCCTGATTTCTTCCTGTAGCTAATAGATTGGATTGTGTTAAAGAGGATTAAGGTGTGACTATAATACTCTTCCTAAGGTCGCCTCCCTGCTCCAAGGTACAGGGAGTTTCCTCAGAGTGTGGCTTGCATCACCTTTTATTCTACAAGAGATAAAAGGAAAGGGAAGAAAGCAGAGCTTTGTGGGCCTCCTAACATCAAGAAAGCAGCACTGGGAGCAAAATGCATCCTTTAGACCTGAGGTTCCTGTGTGAAGATGCTCTCAGACCAAATACAGACTTGAGCCAATAGAGACACAGTGCATTCCCCAGAGCCTGCATCCTGAATTTGGACTTCCAGCCTACTGACTGTCAGAAAATAAACTTTTCTTTGTTAAAGCCACCCACTTGTGACTATTATTTTTTTTAGAGCAGTACCAGATGACTAAGACAAATGTAATTGCCTCCGTGTAAACAGACCACAAAGCAAAAACAAAAGAAATCAGGGAAAATATAGCAACAGAACAGGAGAAGATAAAGTATAAGCTGGAAGAAAAAAAACAGGCAAAATGAAGACAACATTGGAAGCAAAGAGTTGATATTACAGAAACTATAGTAAGAGGCATAGGAAATAGGAGAAAAAGCTATCAAAATAAAGGGAAATAAAATGAGAGTATAAAAGGATTAACAAAAAAAAAGATATACAATACTGGCATCAGGGATTGAATTATGTCCTCCCAAAAATGTGTGTGGCGATTTGGCTGGGCCATGATTCCCAGTATTGTGATTGTAGTTTTCATGTGTGTCGCCATGAATTGGATCCGACTTGACAGCACTTGGCTTGGCTTTACGTGTTATAAATCCTAATGGCTACCTGGGGTTAACGGGACAAGATTAGGGTGGGATTGTAACCTCCTTACTAAAGGCATTCCCTGATTCAATGTGAAAGTGGTTTCCCTGGGGTGTGGCCTGTGCTAACTTTTATCTCTCAAGAAATAAAAAAGAGAGGAAAGGGAGGAAAGTTAGAGACATCATACCACCAAAAGAGACTCATCAAGAGCAGAATGTGTCCTTTGGACCTGAGGCTGCTGAACTGAGATGCTCCCATAACAAGGGAGCACTGGCGACAAGGACCTTCCTTCAGAGCTGACAGAGAAAGAAAGCTTCTGCTGGAGCAGATGCCCTGAGTTTGGACTTGTACTTTACTAGACTGAGATAATAAATTTCTCTCTGTTAAAGCCACCCACTTGTGGTATTTCTGTTACAGCAGCACTAGATGACCAAGATAATTGGCAAGAACAACATAAAATCTATAAAATTGGAGTTTCCAAAGATAAAAATCAAAATATAAAGCTCTGAAAACACTGTAAAATTGTAACATAAAATGACAAAAGTAACATTGTTGTATCAATCAGTGTAAGTTATTTTAACTGTCTGATTTTAAAAAGTGATTGTCAGTTTAACTCTAAACAGAAACCTGACTCTGTATAGCAGACAACCTTAAAAGAAAAGGACTCCAAAAGATTGAAAATACAGGACTAGGCGAAGTAGGCAGAGAAAATGAAAACAGTAAGAAAGCTGAAGTGAAGATTGTAACATCAGCCAAGATGTGCTCAGGTCAGACAAGCATTAATTGAGTCCAGGAACAGACTTTATAATACTAAAGTAAGTACACAACTAATTATGAATATACAGTAGTCACAAATAGGAAAGTTTTAAATTCGATGAAGTACAATTTATGTGTTTTATCTTTTGTTGCTCATGCTTTCTGTATCATATCTAAAGACATTATTTTTAAAAACTGAGTCCTGAAGAACTACATCTGCTTTTTTCTAAGAGTTTTAGGACATTGAGGTCCTTGATCCATTTCGAGTTAATTTTCACATACGGTATGAGGTATAGATCTAGGTTCCCTCTTTGGCTTATGGAAATCCACTTGTCCCGACACCATTTATTAAAGAGACTCATCTTTCTCCATTGAGTGGATTTAGTATGCTTGTCAAAAATCAGTTTATTTCTAGATTATCAATCCTATTTAATTGGTCTATATGTCTGTACCAGGCATAGTGTGATATTTTGATATCTTGATATCTTTCACTGTTTTTGGTAACATGAGCAGGATTAAAGGAAGAGTTAACTAAACAATTCTCTTCTACTCTCCTCCCCTTCTGAACGTCACACAGACACATAAGGGGATGTATTGCTCAGGAAACAGATGACACACTCAAAAGAGGACATTTTGAGAACAGTTTATGTATACAAAGTCTACTTTCAGAAATGTAGCTCAGAGCAGTGACATCAGGATCTCCTTCACAGCTTTTAAATAACACCAATCACACAAATCACAGTTTGTGATTATTCTATTAATGTCTGTCTTCCTCAAGACTGTAAGTTTGATAAGAACAGGAGCCTTATTCACTTAGACTCACAGTGTCTAGCTTTGTTCCTGCTCAGTTACCCCAGAAGATTTAATTGGTGTGGGATAGAGCCTCAACACTGGGATTAGATAAGAACTCCCTAGGTTTTCTAAAGAGCAGCAGGGTTGGGGAAAACAGGTGTAGAGGAGCCTTAAGGGATAATACAGTGACCTGGAGCTGGTGACAGCCCAAGTGTTGCCACTCCAAAGCCCCAAGGGTCTGCATGGTCGGCCTCCAGGGAACAGGATGGAAGAATTTGGAGAGCAGAGCTAGAGATGCAAAGAGATATCTGAGTAAAGGAGGAAAGTGCTAGCCAAGCCAAAGGCCAAGTGCCGTGGATTAGCGTGGTACAACCATTTAGGAAAACAGCGGAATGTCAATGAGATGATAGTGAGTTGCAAGTTTTTGAGCTGATAAATACCATTGTCTGAAGAGATCCACTTTCCTGTTTATGTCAATGAAGAAAAATAGGACATGAACAAGTGTGAATGAATAGAGATTCTATTCATCAGGTAGTGCTGGGGAAGAAAAGCTAGGTTATTTTTTTTAAAAAAAAAAAAACAAATAATTTGAAAAATCCAAATGACTGGACATGGCTTAGCAGTGCTGATGTTTCATAACCCACACTTCTTCCTGGAACAAGCTGGAAACTAGGTCTTGGAGTCACCTGCTGCCCCGACAGCCTTTGCTTAACATTTCCAGCAGCATCTAATTATCCATAATGGCACACAAAGCACAAATTAGAGGGCACACACTTTCTGTCTTGTGAGTCTTGGTATGCGCCAGGCACACTCAGGATCACACCCTGTTCTGGAAGGATTCTTTGTGGAGCCTTGCTTAACTTGTGGTTCCCCTGAGAATCATAATATTGTGATATCAATTTGAGTGCTATCAATTTACTTAGTTTCTTGAGGCTGGTGACTGTTTGAGACTCACTTTATGAAATGAACTACATTTCGTTCATTCACTGAAGGGCCATGTAAATGAATTCACACGCAGTATGAATTTAAACCCACAACCTGCAGTTTTATCTCTAGTGCAGTTCTGGTGGAAACTACCAGTCTCCTTACAAAAGTAGCAAAGAATGGCTAAGACAGTGATTCTGGACTGGAGTGCATCAGGGGGCTTGCTAACACACAGGTTGCTGGCCCCACTCCCTTCTTATTTAGCAGGCTTGGGTTGGGGCCCAAGGTTCTGTGTTGCTAATAAACGCCCAGCTGATGCAGAAGCTGCAGACCGAAGGGCCACACTTTCAGAATCACAGAACTAAAGTACAGAAACATCTCTCTCCTGGTTCTGGTTCTTGGTCACTTGTTCTTCCTCTTCTGTAAACTGCTAATTTAAGACCGAATTCCTGAATGTCATGGATTGAATTGTGTGCCCCTCGGAATCTGTGTGGAGATTGGCTGGGCCGGGATCGCTGATCCTGTGTGCTGTCCCTCCGGGTTTTAAATCCTGCCCCTATGATGTTAATGAGAGACAATGGGCGGCAGTTGTGCCAGTGGCCCAGGGCTCAAGGTGAATGACCGTTTCATGCCTTGAGGCAGTCTCTTGAGATGTAAAGGAAAGACACTAGCAGATTCAGGGACTTTATCCTGTGAGGAAAGAAGCCAGTACCCGGAGCTGAGTGCTTCTTTGGAGAGGACTGGGGTCCCTGTGCCTCAGAAGCCTCCAGTCCAGGGAAAGATTGACGACAGGGACCTTCCTTCAGAGCCAGCAGAGGAAGTCTTCCCCTGGGGGTGACACCTTGAAGTTGCACTTTTAGCTCACTGGACTGTGACAAACAAAATTACTCTTTTTAAAGCCGTCCACTGTGGTATCTCTGTCATAGCAGCACTAGGTGACTAAGACACTGAGCATCCTCAGCTCCCTTGACTGCTGTTGCTCTGCATCCAGATATTTTTTCAGTAAAGTCTTTTTTACTTTACTCTCTGTGCTATTACTCCTATCAGCTACTGTACAGATGCATTCATTAGCAGACAGTAAATAGGTACATCTTCCCTGCAAACATCACGAGGCTTTGCAAGCCAAATGCCGTTGAGTCGGATCCGACTCATGGCGACCCTTTGCAAAGTGAAGTCAATTATCATCCCAGGACTGGATTTTCTCTCTGTTGGCTCAGTGGTTAAGAGCTCAACTGTTAACCGCAAGGTCAGCAGTTCAGATCCACTAGCGGCTCCTTGGAAACCCTGTGGAACAATTCTACTCTGTCCTGTAGGGCTGCTGTGAGTCTGAATCGACTCAAGGGCAATTGGTTTGGTTTGACTGGGATTATATATCACCTCTAGCAACAGCAACAACATGGTAAGCTCTTGTAAACATTAACTTCAAATTGTTGAAGAAGAAAGCTGACTATCATTACCAGCTCTTTAATCATAAGGACAATTGTCTCATCTGCAAAATGGGGATAATAATTCCTTTGGATTCTTGCTATGAGGCTTCAATGAGATAGGATATACAAGAGGAAGAATACTGGCTTGATTAATATTAGCTAATAATAGATCGTTGGATCTGACTTGATGGCACTTGGCAATAATAGATCACTGAATTTTGTCAAAAAGAGGACAACTTTTGGGGTGAACGTTACCTGAAAAACTTCTGCATACCTTCTCAGAAATAATTTACTTTGGGGCAATGTTTCCTAGACTATGTCTGAAAATGCAGTGTGCTTAAAGATTAAGGGCTCATGATCTAGGGCCAGCTTTTGCCACTGGACTTTGCTCTTAACAAGCTCTGCAACCTCAGAGATATAACTTAACCTCATGCCCAGTGTCTGTGAAGCAGGGATGGAAACAGAACCTTCCATGTTAAGTTAGAGAGGATTAATTAAGATAATTCGTGTGCAGAGTTTAGCACACTACTCGTTATTTCATCAGCACAGAATAAATTTTATCGTTAGGTTTTTTCACAACAGTGAAGTCAGATGAACTAGACCTAGATTTTGTTCTTCAACACCCATAAGTGTAAATAACAAATAAAAATTCATGAAAAGAATATTTCCAATTTTATCTTCAGTACATTTTTAAATCTTCAAGATGGCCACAGGTTATCTTCAGAGAGAGTTGTTATTTATTCCACTAATTTTTCTTTTATTCCTGTACTTGAGGAATGTTTTCTGCAGGAGTTGTGTAGGGAGTTACTTCTTCATTGAGAAAGGAATTATGCTAAATATTTTACAAATGCTATCTCACGTACAAAAACTCTAGTGGCATAGTAGTTAAGTGCTATGCCATCTAACCAAAGGTCAGCAGTTCAAATCTGCCAGGTGCTCCTTGGAAACTCTATGGAGCAGTTCTACTCTGTCTTACAAGGGTTGCTATGAGTTGGAATCGACACAATGAGAGTGGGTTTGGTTTCGGACTTCTCATGTAAATAAAAAGATTACCCTATCAGGCCAGTATTTCAGGTTGATTTTTGATGTCTATATCCATGCATACCTGCTGCAGGCAAATAAATTCAAACTCATAGCAACACTATAGGACAGGGCAGAACTACCTCATAAGGTTTCCAAGGAATGGCTGGTGAATTCGAGCTGCTGACCTCTTGGTTAGTAGCTGTAACTCTTAATGACTGCACCACCAGGTCTCCTTCAGGTATATAAAGAATGTATCAGTCATCTACCAACAAATTGTTCCAAGCTAACACTACAAAAATACAAATATTTCATTGTGTTCCACAATTCGCCTATCATTTCTTTGGTCACTCTATCAGCTGAATGAACACACTGACAATTATTGTTTGATTACTTCCCACGTCACGCTATTAAATATTTAATCACAGTGAAAGGACAAAGGAGTTACACACACACTCACATGCACACAATGTAGTTATGCACATACAGGGTTATACACATTTCTGACCTTATTAATACTGAACAACCAGGAGGAGTACTTGAATGAGCACACCGTTTTCCCTATCTGTCCTGTCCTGCTTTTATGGCAGTTAAATTCAGCCTGCTACTAGCTTAGCATAATGCTCAACAAATCCTTGTTGAGAAAATGAAATTCTATTAAATTATCTGACATCTGTGTGTAATGGCCTAGTAGTTACATCTACCTGGCATTCTCCCCCTTCCCTAGGGGTCTCCTAACAAAATAGTGTCACCCGACCTACATTTCAATGTTTTGACCACTTCCTTTTTCCAGCATTTTGATAAGTATTTTCCACACCATTGGCCTTTTCCAAGGCCAGGTAGGCCCTACCTTACAACTTTGGAAGGGATTCATTCGGCTTCCTTGGTTTATGAACTGTCTGAGCCTACCTGGAGGTCATGACTTGAAAAATAATATTCCCACTTTGAGCGGTGGATACAAACAATCCAGTTTATGGCAAAGAGGCCTAGAGGAGTCATGTTTACTTGCTGCTGCTGGAGCCTCTGAAGCCATATTTACCCAGTGCGGAGGGGCGCTGCTGCTTCTGCTTTTGGGGGGCTGGAGGAAGCCTTCTGATGAGGCTGCAGTTGCACGGGGAGGGGAGAGCTCCTCCACCACCGCCAGGCAGAATAGGAGTGTTTGAACTTACCTGAGGAGGGATACAAGTATATTTGCCACCGATGAGCCATTTGTAATTAACATGTGCTTTGTGGTTTTAATCTTTTTTTAATCTGTAAAGCCATAAAAATTTATAGCACAATTTTCGAATACAGAGAAAAAAAGCAAAATTACATAGTGAAGTTTAAAACTAACCTGTTTCACAAGATCAAAATTAAAAGCCGAGTGTCTTCAGATGCTCCTCCTGCTCCATCGCTGTGATGTTTTTTTCTCTGTGGTGTTGTTTCCTTGTTTACCCAGAAGTCACTGGAAACTGTAGGGCTATCTCTTGTGCCTTCTGTCTGTCACACAGGCACACACACAGGGCCCCAGAAGGAAATAAACAACAGAGTACATGGTATATAAAACAAAGGGAGGAAAAGAACATCTTAGGTAAACACCAGACTACTTATTTTATGATTTTTTAAATGTCATTTTTCCTCCCATATTGGCTTTTTTACGGAGGATAAATTATTGATCCCACAGCACTGGGGAGACAGAGCTTCCTTTCTTTGGCACAGCTGGTCAAGTTAAGGATTGAAGTCCTAGCAATTAGTTATGAGTTCCTTAGCGTGGAGGACCAGACTGCCGAGAAAACTCCGAGAGGTGACCCCTCAGAGGAAGACAATGCGCCAGGGAACGAACCAGAGTGGGCAACAAAGAAGCACAAAGCAACATCCCAATCTTGTTGCTACAAACAGATGTTGCCGCGGGCACTTGCTTGCAAGAACGAAGTGCAGTACAGTCCCTCATTTGTCCGACCGGGCTTCTCTCTCCAAGAACTGGTTCTGAGGCAAATTATTTCAGGGCTGCACAGACTGGTAAAAGGAATTGGAAGCTATCGTCCTTGGCGACCTAAGATTTCATAAATGATGGTGTGAAAAGTGAAAGGGGTTGAGCTGAGGTCAGGAGCAGACTTGGAGCCAGAAACCAAGTCCCAGGAAGGAGGGGCAGCGAGTCTTCCCGGAGAAGTTTCTGAGAGCTGGCTAGAAGAGGGCTGAGGTCTGAGCTGAGATTCCAGAGGGGAGGTCACGAGAGACTAAAGCGTAAAGAAAGAGAAATCTGAGTTAGTACCACCCCTGCCCTCATCCACGATTTCCGATTGTTCTTTCAGCGTCTACATAGAGAAAGGCAGGCTTTAAGAAATGTAGATTGAATTAGGCAAGTTCAATTTACCTAGACAAAAAAGTTCATTCAGATCAAAGGGGTTAGGAGCCCTTGGGGGTGAACCCTTTGTTTTGTTTGGAAGAGTGTGTTCGTTTTTCAAACTGCGTTGTGTAAAAAGCTTGCAGAGTCTGCTGCTGCTTCTTAGTGTGTTTTGCAAAAAAAAAAAAAAAATCATTTTTTCCTATTATAAGTTAAAGGCAAATAATACCATAAACCTATAATTACTTAAAATCTTTATTCGTCTTCATCTTCCCTAATCAAAACGCTTCTATAAATGTAAGCCATTTTGGAGACAAACAACAATAATAAGAATGAATCAACCTGTTGCTGTTAAGTAGCTTCTGACTCGTAGAGACCCTGTATAGATAACATTTATTGAAAACCCAGCACTGCATTTATAATAATAGTTTTAGGTGACAGATATATAGGGGCCCTGAAAGTGCAGTGAGGAAGGGCTTTGCTGCTAACGTGAATCTTTGGAACCCTTATGAGACAGTTTATTCTGTCCTATAGGGTCGCTATGAGTTGGAATTGACTTGATGGCAATGGGTTTGGTATTTTTTTTGTGATGGGGTGATGGTTTTATTATGCCTATGGCTGCCAGGCATGTTTTAAGAGCTTTACATATATTAAACTATTGGATACTCTAACAACTATTATCATCTCTGTGGTCCTGGATGGCGCAAATGGTCAATGACTCCAGCCACTAACTAAAAGATTGGGGGTTTGAGAATACCCAGAGCCACCTGGGAAGAAAGGTCTGGCTACCTAAATCTGAAAAATCAGCCATTTAAACCCAAATGGAACACACTTATACTCTGACACACACAAGGTTGTCGTGAGTCAGACTGGCAACTGCTGATGGTGGTAGCTTTACAGATGAAGAAACCAAGATGAGAAGAAGTTAAATGGCTTGCCCTAGGGTCATATAGCTAGTGAGTGAGTGGCAGAATCAGGATTTGAATGTGATATCTGGTCATCTCATGCTTATAGAGCAATTCATATTAGGGCCACTATGAATTGGAATCAAGTGGATGGCAACAGGATTGGTTTGTATAGGTATACTGTCATAGGTCGTGTGGTGGCATAGTGGTAAAATGCTACAAATTCACCAGGCACTGCTTGTAAACTCTGTAGGCTCAGTTTTATCCTGTCCTTTAAGGGGTTGCTGAGTCACAATCAATCCAACAGCAACAGGTTTGTTTGCGGTTTATAGGGTCATACTGGTTAAGAACGATGGCTGCTAACCAAAAGGTCAGCAGTTAGAATCTATCAGGTACTCCTTAGAAATCCTATAAGGTTTCTGTGAGTCAGAACCAGCTCAGTGGGTTTGGTTTTTGGTTTATCTGGTTCCAGAGGTGGAAACTCTGGTGATGTAGTGGATAAGTACTATGGCTGCTGATTAGAAGGTCAGCAGTTCAAATCCACCAAGCACTCCTTGAAAAAGCTATGGGGTAGTTCTACTCTGTCCTATGTAGGGTCACTGTGAGTTGGAATCAACTCAACAGCAATGTGTTTAGTTTGTTGGGTTTGGTTCCAGAGGCAGGGGTAGTTTCATGGTAGAATTCTCAACTTCCATTGGGAGACCTAGGTTCAAGCCCTGGACAGTGCACCTTCAACCAATGGAAACAGCCACCACCCATCTGCCAGTGGAGGCTCGCATGTTGCTGTTGACGTTGAACAGGTTTCAGTGTTGCTTCCACACGAAGGCAGACCAGGAAAGAAGGCTCTGAAATCTACTTCCGAAAATAAGCCAGTGACAACCCTATGCCTCGCGAAGGTCCTGTCTGCAACCAATGAAGGGAATGGTGTTGAACCGGGCAGCATTTTATTCTATTGTGCATAGGTTGGCCATGAGCTGTGACCAGTTTGATGACAGCCAACAAGGCCACCACTACCACCTGCTCTCTTAACCATAACACTAATTTCTTTTCATGCTGATGAAACCCGTTACAGTAGGTAGTTACTATTGTCCTCGTTTCTGTCTCACAAATAAGGAGACTAAGATTCAGACAGAAACAATTTAAGTGAGATCACTTAGTAAATGGAAGAACCAGGATTCAAATCCAAGTCTATTTAAGTCCTGCCTCCACTAGAGAGAAAGCCGTAATTGAAATGATGTAGGCCTGTGCTTTTTGAACTTCAGATGAAATCTGAATTTCCTGGAGATCTTGCTAAATGCGGGTTCTAATTTCAGTGGCCTAGGGTGAAGCCTGAGAACCAGTATATGGCATCAAACTACCAGGAGATGCTGCCACTACTGGTACTCTAACCACCTGTTGCCCAGCAAGTTTTAAGAGTTGGGGGCTATGACTTGGAAGATGCTTCACTGCTGCTACCTAACCCCCACTAAGTATATGTGGGAGAAACAGCCTAGAGGGAGCAAACTGTAGCTTGGGATTCTACAATTTCTTTATGAAGTAATGCATGGACACATTAAGATTCAGGAAGTTTCTTGCACACATATAACCAATAATATTTATATGTTCATTTTTTAAATTATCATTAAGTGAAAGTATACAATCCAAGTCAGTTTTGCATGCCCGCCTCTCTACAGCTCCATCTGCTCTCCTCCCTCTGTAACAGCACACTCTTCCTTTTCATTCTGCTAGTGTTTTCTTAACAAACACCTGTCCCTTCATCTCTTACCTCTCCTCTCCCATCTAGAAGGAAACCGGTAGGGCAGACTCCTATAAATGTACGAAACCATAAAGTATACATACCACTTGCTCGCTCTGTGTCCCCGAGTCCAGTCCATTCTCAGCCTGAAGTGTTGACCTCAGTAATGGTTTCAGTTCCGGGCTGGCAGCAGGTCTAGGGGCTGTGTTCCCAGAGGACCCTGCAGGTTGTCGGACTAACAGTTCCAGTCTTTTAGTGGAGTTTTTGATCTGCACACCTCTTTTTCTCATGCTATGTCAGGGACTCTATATTGTGTCCCCTATCGAGGCTGTCTTTGGTGATGGCTAGGCACCAACTGGATCTTCTGGTCTCATGCTGGTATAGTCTCCCAATTGTATGTGTATTTTTTAATTTACTGAAACCTATGTAGTTATCAAACTCACTGTAAATCTCATCACTTTCTCCATAAAACATCTTTTTAAATTTTTTTGTGTACATTCCCTCTTGATTCACCATTATACCCTTTTGTTCTAATCTACCTAATAAAATCAATTCGATTGTGAACCCAAAACTTATAAGACAGATTGAGTTTAAGACTTCATTTATACTGTTTCTTTATCACATACTTTTAGAATGAAGCGTGGAATCCCATTTTGTCCATTTCTGTTCAACCAGAAGACACTCCATTTAATTCATTATCTTGAATTTTCTTTTTCAATATCTTTAGTTTCTTATAGTGTTCTTCCCTTCCAACTCAGTTTTCTTTTCTTTATCCTTACACATAGTAACTAGATACTGAACATCATATCTATATGTTAACAGTAGCTTACAAACTCCCTAGAAGGCATTACTACAATATCCAGGAATTTATGATTTATGCCAAGCCCGCTTGTCAGCCTCACTTCCACTGCCAACGGAGCTGAAAATTGAAATGCTGGTTCTGCAGAGTCAGACTCTGTTCTTTTGTTGTACGAACTAGTTCCTTACAAAGTTTAGCTTGAGTCTTTCACTTACCCAACAGCACCTCATATTGAAGAATTTAAATTTCACATACCATCTCTTTATTTCTCTCCCTCATTGATCAAACTTATCCATGGTCGCAATAATCTCCCTCTGGATACTAATTTTCTCCCCATTTCATGGCATCCTCAAACCAAACTCACAGGTACTCAGCAACCCGTCATTAACTGAAAACATGCAAAGTGTGCAGTCGTTCCAATGGAAAATACAAAGGAAAAGCCAAATGAGGTAAGTTGCATTACTGTGCCCACCCTGGGATTGTTTACACAGTGTTACATGTGAGTGACCTGCCAGGTCTCAAGATGATGGGAAGGACTCCATCACAACCCAAAGCCGTTACTGAAGGGGAGACCATCCCTACACGCACAGATGCAACCCTGCCAGTAATTACGGACGGACCTCTGATTAGCAATACTGGAAAATATCACTCAGAGAGAAGAAAAGACAGAGCAGTTCAATCATGACTAGGCACCCGTTCAAATTTGTGTCTGATTAACACATTCATGGTATTAGTTTGCAGTCACACATTTTATTTTGTAATTACAACTAGCATGTGTGCAATTATTTGTACTTGAAATTGTTATACCTGCCACGGTTGCCAAACCGACTGGTTGCCTTTGAGCTGATTCTAACTCATAGTTACCCTATAGGAAAAGCTACAACTGCCCCACAGGGTTTCCGAAGAGTGGCTGATGGATTTGAGCTAAACTTCTGATTAGCAGCCACACTTTTAACCACTGTGCCACCAGTTTCATCGAAAGCTAGTCTCACTGCAATTCATTAGTATGTCTCTGAGCTTAACATGGTTGATAGTAATTATTCTAGTGTGTTCCTTGAGGACCCTGGTGATCGAGAGGTATAAGTCTCAGCTTCATTGCAGGTAGCCTGGGTTCAGTTCCTAGCGAAGTATTTCGTGTGCAACTACCACCCATCTGTTGGTGATAGCTTATATGTTGCTATTATGCCCAACATGTTTTAGCAGAGCATCCTGACTAAGACAGGCTAGAAAGAATGGCCTGTTGATCTGCTTCCAAAGCTTGGCCAATGAAAACCCTGTGGATCACATTTGATCCACAACTCATCTTGGAGATGGTGCAGAACTGGACAGCATTTGTGCTTAGAGTTCTGTTGTGGATGGTGCTGCTGTGTGTTGGAGGCCAAATGACAGCTGGCAGCTAACAAAACCCTCAGTTTCTTTTCCTCTGCCTGCAGAGAAGGACCAGCAGTGCCTTAAGACAATTTTAGCAAAGACCATAGGTCTTGAGTTCATCTAAGATGCTAAGGCAGGTGTTTCTGGAAAAACTTTTGAGTTGCCTTGTGCATGTCCGCTGATTCCTGTCTGCTACTGCTGTAATGCTATAAGTCCCTGATCTGGCTTTTCTGCTGGGCTGTAGTCTTCCACACGGCCCTTGGGGTAATCCTGTCTCCTATTAGTAACTCCCAAAACTAATCGCTCAGCTAACTTCCCAAGTGACTGAGTTTTCTAACTTGCATTTGACTCTGCCTAGGTTTAGTGACTATATTGGATGAAACAACTCATTTTAAAAATGGAAAGCATCTCCTCCCTGGCAACTTACTGTAAGCACTTCATCCACAGAGGTCTCCATAGAAAAGTTGGCGGGGCGGTTGGACAGACTTCCACAATATCAATTTGCCTTGACTTACCAAAAACAAACAAACAAAAAATCCAAATCTGTTGTCATCAAGTTGATTCTGACTTATAGAGACCATATAGGACAGAGTAGAACTGCCCAGTAAGGTTTCCAAGGCAGTAAAGCTTTATGGAAGCAGACTGCCACATCTTTTTTCCCATGGAGTGGCTGATGGGTTCAACCCATCAGCTTTTGGTTAGCATCTGAGTGCTTTAACCACTGCACCATAGGAAATGTTTAATAAGTGGTTTCACCATTTTATCACTAAATCTGTTTAGGTACATTTCACCTGTTGAAGTAGGTTGAATGAGCTACAGCATTGCCCTTCAACTCTTTGAGTGACTGATTCACACCACTGATAAACACTTGGGCATAGTCAGCCCTTCAGAGGGATTCTTAATGATGGGACTTACTGAGGAAAAAAAAAAGAAAGAAAAGCCCAAAGTCCTTGCCATCATGTTGGTTCCAACTCATAATGACCCTATAGGACAGATTGGTACCTCCCCATAGAGTTTTCAGGGAATGCCTGGTGAATTCAAACTGTCAACCTTTTGGTTGGCAGCTATAGCACTAACTACTATGCACCAGGGTTTCCACGGGACCTACAGACACATTAAATGCCTCCCGAGGTTCAGGGAAGAGCAGCCAAGGTTACTGTGTTCTAGTCTCTGACCTCTTTTCACGTGTCTTCTCTGCTGTGCTGCAAGCAATATGTCTACAGGAATGCACCGTGCCCAGCTCACACAATGCAGATTCCACAGCACGTGACTGACAGCGCTGTTCAGCAAGTGGTCCTAAAGAACTCCAGCCAAGGTCTCTTGAGCTCTGGAAAGTCATGAGATCCTGGAGGCAATTATCACAATCAGTGTGTTCTGTAGATGGCAATACAAATGGAATTCATAAGCCATAGCGGCCGTCACTTCTGAAATGTGAAAGCCCCTATGCAGAGGTCTCAAAAGGATGGTCAGCGCTGCCCTAAAGAGCCGTGTGGCCCCTATCATCAAAACCTGTTAACTTCACCCTGCTTCTGAGTTCAGCAGTGACTAATGACAGTCCTGCTTCCCTGTCATTACATCGTAACTGATTTTTTCTGTATACAGAGGCTTCCATGAGCTGGGGCAGCTTGATGAAAGACTTTTCTTCACCTGGGTAGCTGGCAATGGTTAAACCCACACATAGGCATCCAGGTGCCACCCTCACAGGGGAGACATACATGCTAATACATTAATGTATACATTTAATTGGGTTATAATCTATTGACCATAGATACTAAGACTCATGAGCATGCAATTAACAAAACAGCTTTGACTAAATATAGTTAGCACTAAATATAGTTGGTTAATTGGTATTTAATATGCTTATTAAATGTCAATTAAGTATCTTTAGCAATGAATTGGTACCTAATTAACTTACTATAGCTATCCTGTTAACTTGACATTTGAACAGCCAAATATTCTCTACAAGTTTAATGTTTTAATAAGAAACAAATTACACATGTATTGCTCATGAATTTTTCAGTTAGTTTAATGGGATTTAAATGTATCTCCCAACTTATAGACATGTTTTTCTCATAATCAACTGGTATTTTACATTTGAAATCTCTTTTAAACTTGTCAAGAGCCAATTATATGACAACAAAAAAGTGGTAGAAGCCCAGGATCCTGTGTTCTAATCTTGGTTCTACCACTTTTAATCTGTGTTATCTTTGGCAAGTTATTTTACTACTTGAGGGCCTCAGTGTCCTCATTGTCTATATAGCATTAAGTATCGAAGTTGCAATTGTTGTAAAATTCCAATTATATACAGCATTTAAGCAAGATATCTTCTTAAAAATAATGATTAAAACTTCTCAAGAAGATTTAGTGCATAATCATTATATTGACTGAATCCTCATCTTTATGTACAAACCCTTAAGACAACTTGTTACTGAAATGGAAATCCAATAGTATCACTTTCTGTATGGTCCCCAAAGTGCAACATAGCTTGGTTTTATCAGACCTCTCACTGGGAGAGGAACCTCAGATGTAGGGGTTCCTGGGTTGGTCTTTAAAAAGCATACAACTTACTCTCCTGGCTGCTGGTCTGTTTATTTGCTCACACTCAGGATCCCATTTACTTTATTGGTTTGAGCAAGGAGAAAACTGTTGGTGTTTTATCCAGAAATCATCAGTTTGTGACTGTGGTTCTATCCCACTATATGTTGTGTTTTTAATTTTAATTTAATTAGTTAGTTAATGGTCTTCCTTCTCCTCAGTGTTAATCCCTCTCTTTACCTTCCCTAGAAGGCTGGTTACTGATTTCTAATCTTAGCAGCTTTCTTATGTCTGCTGGTGGCATGCAGCTGTGAGAGCATTGTGTCTCCATTTATGTCCATTTGTTTTACATCCTCAGCACTTCATAAACAAGGGTTCTCTTATTAACTACTAGTAATCATTTCAGTACCAGTTACCTTACCTTAGTTCACTACATCAGAGCCTTCATGCTCATCAAACATTTTCTGACTTAACCCGTAAGTGTGATAAAGGATGTACAGAAGAGGTGCTTGGTGTCCGCCTCAGAATTTGTTGCTGGGGCTAATACAACTTATTTCATGGCTTGCACTTAGTCTATTTTTTCAAAGTTTTATGGTCTCAAACTATGACCATTTATAGAGTCTGCAGTCAGCCTTATTGTAGGCAGTTTAAACCATCTTTATATCCAGGAGCAATATACATTGTTGAAGTTAATTGTTCCCCAACCACTTTTTCCATATGGCAGAGTAAATCTCTCTAAACTAGCTTTGGAATGATTTATCCAACATTTCATCATTATCCCTTGGATATTACTTGGAAATCTCATGGATCTTGGTTAGGCCATAGCATACTACCAAATGAGCATATTGAAACAGCTGCCACAAACCTACCTATTGCCTTAGTTTCAATGCCTAAATTGAGATTCATTTGTAGTATTTTCTCCACAAATGTTATTATCCTTATTATCATTGTTGATGCTACTGTTACACAGGTGCAAAAAATACTCCTATTTCTGCTATTTATGAATCTTCCTCTGTGGATCTACAGATACTGATTAAAGCTCCATTAAGTCTATTTATCGACATATATAGAGTTCCCAGTTCATTCAGAAAACTAGTGAAGTTAGAAGAGACAAAGGGTTTTTAAAAGGCTTAGACAGCATTCTAGATTGAACTGTATCCCCCCTGATATGTGGTGTAAATCCTAACCTCTATGCCTGTGGTTATAATTCCATTTGAGAATGGCTTATTTTTGTTTTTGTAATGAGAGTGGATCATTGAAGGGTGTACTTGAGTCAATCTCTTTTGAGATATAAAAGAGATTAAACTAGCCAACTAAGTAGCAGAGATGAGGAAAGAGATTCCAAGTCATATGAACATTGCCCAGGAGCAGAAACTCAGAAGAAAAAGCACATTTCTTCAAAGGCGATTGTCATGGATTGAATTGTGTCCCCCCAAAAATGTATGTTGATTTGAATTGGTTTGGCGTTCCAACATGGTGCCCTTCCTCCCATGTGTTGTGAATCCTGCCTCTGTGATACTGATGATGGAGAATGGTTTGCAGTTGTGTTAGTGAGGCAGGACCCAAGCTGCAAGCTTGTGGAATATAAGGGAGAGACGTGAGCAGAGGAAGTTGGGAACCTCAGACCACCGAGAGAGAAGCACCGAGAGCAGAGCACGTCCTTTGGACCCGAGGTTCCTGTGCCGAGATGCTGTCACTGGATTTGGACTCAGCCTACCAGACTGTGATGATCTCTCATTCTGCATGGACTTACAATTTATGAATGGATTTGCGGCTTACCGGACTGTCTCAATAAAGCTTCTCTACATGAAACCTTCCACTCGTGGTATTTTCCGTTAGAGCAGTACCAGGTGACTAAAACAGCGATAGAGAAAGAATACTTTCCCCTAGAGCTGGCACTCTCGATTCAGACTTGTAGCCTCCTAAACTGTGAGATACCAAAAAGACATTTGCCTGTGCTTTAGTAAATATGCAAAGTTATTCAACTATGTGGGTCATAACAAATTATGGATAACATTGCAAAGAATAGGAATTCCAGAAGAATGAACACAAGACACAAATTCACTTGCTTGCAAACAGGACTTGAGGCACTTACTGACAAAGATCAAAGACTGCAACATTTGGTACAGGTTACACCTCAATGTAAAGAAAACCAAAATCCTTACAACTGGGGCCAATAAGCAACATCATGATAAATGGAGAGAAGATTGAAATCGTCAAGGATTTCATTTTACTTGGATCCATAATCAATGCCCATGGAAGCAGCAGTCAAGAAATCATTGAGCACATCTGTTGCAAAAAAAAAAAAAAAAAAAAAACCCAAAAGAAACAAAAAACCTCTTTAGAGTGTTAAAAAGCAAAGATGTTACCTTGAGGACTAAGGTGCGCCTGACCCAAGCCATGGTATTTTCAATCACATCATATGCGTGTGAAAAACTGGAAGACCAGAGAATTGATGCATTTGACTTATGGTGCTGGTGAGGAACATTGAATATTCCAGGTACTGCCAGAAGAACAAACAAATCTACCTTGGAAGACTTACCACCAGAATGTAGAAGAATATCATGCCGGTAAGATAGACGGTCAGCAAAAAAGAGGATGGCCTTCAATGAGATGAGGTGACACAGTGACTGCAACGGTGGGTTCAAACATAGCAATAGTTGTGAGGGTGGTGCAGGATCTGGCAGTGTCTCATTCCATTGCACACGTGGCTGTGCTGTAAGGTGGAATTGACTTGATGGCACCTAACAAAAACAATGGCAAAAAACTATGAGAAAATAAATTTCAGTTTGTGAAAGCACTAGGTGACTAAGAGAGACAGAATGATATGATTTCTAAAACTCACACTTAGGTCAAAGAGATACAGGCTCTCAACACCTGTCCCCTAAAGGGGAACCTGAGATGGTTATTCTTAGCTTCAATTTCTGCATCTCTAAATGACAGAGTAGCTATAGAACTCACCATGCAGGGCTGGTGAAGATCTTAGGAGATGGTGTGTTTAAAGTACCTGCTATGATAATAAGGTCTCCGGCGAGGTCATCTATTATTGGAGTTGAGTAGTCTTCTAACACAACTCAACATTAAGTCTGATTTAGGCAAGTAGAATAACAAGAAGATACTTTTGAACGTGTCCTGTGAAAAAGCTATGGATCACAATGGCCTGATCTGTAACTTAAACAAAGGGAATGGTGTGGGATTGGTTAGAGTTTCTTTCCCTTGTTCGTGGATTTTTACGAGTCAGGAGCAACTTACTGACCAGCTAACAGTAACAGGAAATAGAGGATAAATGGCAGCAAGCCCATGTGCTGAATGTATGTACTATGAACACATTGGTCACCAAGCACCTGGCCACCTTATAGGTGCTCCTTTAGGCAACTGGAGAAATAAATAAATAAGTAAATAAAACAGGCACTTACTTCTCTCTACCTGAATAATGAATTGTCTTGGCTGCTTCCTTGAAATAGTTAAGAAGCTGTAATATTTGCATAAGATGCCATGTTTTGAAAATGTTGATATATGTATTTCAATTGGAGTATATCAGGACACTAAAACAAAGACATTCCAACTTCCATATCAAGGTGATAACTGTATTATTTAGGTATGAAAAGTACCAAGTGTACATTAAACTTCTTTCTGCCTTGATAAAACAAAATCCCATATGGGAGATGTCTACACAATAGCCCCTATATATGTCAAACAAATACATGTGATCCCCACTAGGGCAACGGAGCAAGACCAGAACATTGGAGTCAGGTGCTTGTGTTCAAAGAGAGCTAGGCTCATGAAAGCTGACTGCCAAGACAGAGGCTTCAAAGCCTACTTAATTGGCATGTGTCAGCTCATTCACTGAGTTTTTTACATTAAAAAGAAAACTGCTATATGAAATAGGCCATCAGGTGGAATCCACATCACTTCATCACCTTTCTTTCCAAGTTTATGGCAGAAATATATATGTATACACACACACAACCCCATACCACACAGGCACACCCCATCTGGGGAGTAACCTTGAAAGCAGTTCAGTGGTGGAATATACACCTGCTGTGTGAGACAGGCACTGTGCTAGGCTCTGGAGAGCCAAAGATGAAGGAGGCAAGGAGCTTGTGATCTGGCAATGGAGACAGAGGCTTGTGTGTATTCCTTTCTGCAGTGTGATACTTGCTTTTCCAAACAAAGGGCTCTGGGGGCACGGAGGAGATGACAGGTAATTCTGCTTGGCAGGTGACTGCAGGGTAGGGGCAGGAGTACAGAGAAGCGGGGAGGCATGTTGGTGAAGGAAATACATAATCCAAGATTTTTAAAGCCTAAATGTTATTTATATTTTATAAACTACAGAATCTCAAAACCAATGCCTATGAAATTTAAATCCTCGGTTTATTCTGTTCAATATTCAAGTTTTATTTGTCTCATTACACCAAAGTAGCTACTGTTGTTAGCTGCCATCAAGTTGCCTTGACTCGTGGTCACCCTGTACACAATGGAATGAAATGCTGTCTGGTCATAAGGTTTTCATTGGCTGATTCTGAGAAGCAGACTTCCAAGTTTTTCTTCCTTGTGCGTCTTAGTCTTGATGTCTTCCTGAGTCATAGTCAGCACGACAGCAACACACTAGCCCCCACTGCCCACTGAGACCGTGCATGAGCCTCACTGGCCAGGAAATGAACCTGACTCTCTTATGTGGGGGTGAGAACTCTGCCACCGAGCCCCCTAGAATAGGAATAAATTGAAAAGCCATTTCTGTGAAATCCTCTACTTCTCCTTTTAGATTGATTAGTTGTTCAATCAAAGTAAGTGGTTACTTTCGTGGAGGAGACTGCCAACTAAGAAAATTATTTGATCTTGCATTCTGGTTATCACACTGACTTATTTCTCACAACTGCCAGAAAAGTTAATTAGTATTGATACATACTGATGAGTTCTGGCTATAAATGTTCACCCTTCAAAAATAATAACAATTATTAATGCTATTGTTTAAAGAGAAGATTCACATAGATTATCAGATTCAATCATCCCAACTCCCTGAGCTTTACCCAGTACCTGAAGTACTGCTTCTGCAGATGTCCTCGTCATTTATTTCCAAATGTTTCCCATCACATCCATCTACCATGCTGTCTTCAAGTTAAGCTTGGCAAAAGATGGATCCATTCATGTCACTCTCACCTAAAAACTATGTGTGATCCCCAGTGTTTAACAGTGAAGCTTAGACAGCTTATCCTGATATTCATGACTTTTTGTGATTTGACACAGTCAGTGTTGGAGAGGCACTCCATCACACTTACCCGCTTACAACTGTTCTCTGAACCTACCTTGCCCTTCCGTAGATCAATACCTTTGAACAAACCTCTTTATCCCAACACTCTCTTCTTCATTTTCTGTCATGTAAACTTGTTATTTAAGAGGCAGCTCAATTGTTATCTTTGTGAAGAAGCTACTCCTGACCCACGACTTAAGTGTTAACTTGGTGCAATCTTAACCTGAGTACATATTTCTATGGAAGTAGGTAGCCCATTGTGTTGTAATGATTCATTTATTAGCACCTATCTCTCTCTCCTTCATCAGAGTCTAAGCATCTCAAGAAGAGGTGCAGTTATCATTTACCTTTACATACCCAACATGTATCAGAAGATTTCCTTCATAAATACACATTTAAGTAACCAGCTATCATTATCCTCAATTCATAGTGGAAGGATTGGTGCCTAGAGAACTTAACAAACTTGCCTGGGGTCACAGGAGGCACAAGCCACAGCTCGAACCACAGAACCTCAATAATGCTTTATAGTGTTAACTGTTCACCAAATGTCTACTGCTTTCAGGTTTTCGGTCGCTGTTTCTGTCGCTGCTGAGTCAGCTGCAATGCATGTTCAACAGTACAAAGCATTGCCTGGTCCTGTGCCATCTTAATGATCGATCCCTTGTATGGTCAAATTCCTTGTCATGCTCGTTACGCATTTTGAGTGCCTTCCACTGTAACGTGGTCAAGTGCTGTAATGGACAACATAATGTTGTACAAGGATCTGTTGTGATCTACTGGCTAATTTTCAGGACTTAATTACCAGGCCTTTCTCCCTAGTCTGTCCTAGCATGAAAGCTCTGCTGAAATCAGGTGACCCTCCTGGCATTTGAAACATCAGAAGCATAGCTTCCGTTGTCATGGCACAGAATGACAAACTGGCAGGTGCTGGTCGAGTTTCCTAGGCACCTTCATTTATGGACTGGTTCATTTATTCACGTAGTGGACAATCGTGGCACCGTTTATATGCCAGACACTGTAGTAAGCTGAGGAACATTCAAGATTGACCCTGTTGATGTTCAGGAAGTTGGTTACACACAACACTTCTCAGTGACTCTCTGTCATCTGTAGAGGGGGAGGGCATGGAGGACGCCTAAACGAAGCTACTCACGCAGTCTTCTCAACTAACCAGAGAAGATTATTTGTTCATCTATTCCCTTCCCCTGGCACTGTCAGCACCTGCAGCCACCTTGGGGTCTTTTTGCTTCAGAGAAATAAAATAAGATGTCCTGTTCTAAACGTCAGTGGACCCCCCATGGTAGAATGCTCTGCTTTGGATGACTTGACAGAACAATGCCACGAATGCTTACCACTTACAGTTTTCCTCATAATTTGTGCCCTGGCTGCAAATGGTTAATTTTGTAAAACTGATGATGTTAGGAAACCTGCCAAAATTTATAGAGCCAACCAGGAGTGCAGCAGCAATTAGAAACCCCTTCCCTTAAGTCCTTTCCTTAACACCAGGAGTCCTAGGATCAAGGATTTTAGGTAAAAGGCTGGAAGTTTTTCTCTTCACACCGTCAAAAGGACTAAGATTTCTCATGCTTTTCTGAAGGAAATATGCCCTGTAAATGATGACAATATCGGTGAAAGCCTTAACGCCCACATAAAAGAGAAATTGCAAGACAGGCACCTTCCTCCGGCCGTCGCTTCAAGTCCCTGGCATGTTCTGAGCACTTTTAAATCATCCTCTCTTTCTTCTCTACTGCAGCAGCGAGCCCAGAAGCCCCGAATAGCTAAAACATTGTGTCCCAGGGGCTGCTTCTAACTCAATGAGAAAGTTTAAAACTCCTGACAAAGTCTCCTGTCTTTTTCTCCCGTCACGTTCCCTTCAGCATCTTCTTTTTCTGTTTCCCTCTGTGATGTGAAGTCTCACCGACTCACAACTCCAATGCTGTAAGAGTACTGGAGGGCTCAAATCTAGAGGCAATAACCAAACACATAACAAGGTGGCTGGAACAGTAGAGCACGAGATGGGGTTTGGAGGTGTGACCTCCTGCCATTGGGCACTGGGTACAAAGACCAGGACCAACAAGACTTTACCAGGAAGACCCAGATATAACTAAATAAAATATACAGGTTCTAGTAATGTCAAGCAGTACTTTCTGCACGCTAGCTTGCCCCTTTCCTGCTTGTTCCCACAGCCTTCTTTCCTTTAGACTTTTTTCATGTGTTCATTGCCTTATGACACTTATGTTGACACATTATGTTTTGCAATAAATGTCTATGAAACATTATAGTTCTAAGCAGACTTCTCCACCTAGTTGTTTAAGGCAGTCCTTAACTACTCTTTCTGTTTCTGGGCTTCTTGTATTAGTGGGACAGGTTCCTATGTGGTGTAAGTGGTCTGCACTAGACCATTAACCTAAAGGATGGCAACTCCAAAACACCCAGTGGTACCACAAGGCCTGGGGATGTGCTTCCATAAATACTACAGCCAAGAAAACCCAATGTTGTTGTTGGTAGGTGCCACCAAGCAGATTTTGACTTGTAGCGACCCCATGTGACAGAGCAGAACTGCTCCACTGGGTTTTCCAGGCTGTAGTCTTTCTGGGAGCAGATCTCCAGGTCTTTCTCCCTTAGGGCTATTGAGAGGGTTTGATCCTCCAACTTAGGTTGACAGTTGAGCACTTAACCAAAAATCCTAATGGAATAGTTTGTAACACACAGGATTGCCATGACAGGCGAGTGACTTGATAGCAGAGGATGCATTAGTGGTACTACACTTTCTCCCTTCTTATGGAGCATATAGTCACCCCAAATTGGGTGATAGCTTATTAGGCCATCCAATATCAAGATAAGGAAAGAGAACTTTATAACATGACCCAAGACCAGCAAAAAGAAAAATGTGCTTTTGAAAGCATAAAAAGGCACAATATGGTAAGAGGCGTTCTGGGGATTTGGTAGAGTGACAACAATAGAATTTGTAAGCCTGATGAGGGCTAACCTTCACAGGATATGACACGTGTTTACTTACGGATTTTAATATTTTGAAAAGTAATCCCACACAACTGATGTAGAACAAATATTCTCTAACTCAACACTGAGAATCATCCCAGTATCTTTTCTCCCCATTATATTCCAGGATATGAAGATTTCCACTCCCATCTGTCTAGCCTGACAAACATCTGAAGCAAGAATAGTTGGGAATTTCCACCCATGCCTGAAGCCATGGGATTTGTAGGTCCAGTGAGGAGGCCTTAAGACTTGCCCGATACCAGCCGAGTGAGAGGCAGGGGTTAGTTCAGGAGAAGAGGGTGTGCTGGAAGGACTGAGGGGCTTGGGCAAGAGAGAGAGGACAGCAAGGAGAACAAAGAAGCCAGCTTAGGAATGTCCAGTCAGCGCAGAAGACGTCTTAGTAGGCAATCCCATAAAGTTTGGGCTCAGAGCAAGCTCATGTCCTTGCCTCTCCATCCTCTTCTCTCACACCTAGAAAGAAACCAGTAGGACAGCATCCTATAAAGGCATAGAGCTTGTTAAGATGATATCACAAATACAGAATGAGAAGGAAGAGTGTGCTGTCACCAGGCAAAGAGAGCAGAGGGAGCTGCAGATAGGCGGGCATGCAAAATTAATTTGGATTGTATGTTTTCACTTAATCACAATAAAAATGAAGCCTCAGTGTCCCTTCCTCTGGAAACTTACCTGTCTCCTTCAGCCCATTGAAGAGCCATTCGTTTCCTGTGCTGCCACAGCACAAATGATGTCCTGCTGTCACGGTCAAGGTAATTGTCTTTCTACCCTGCTAGCCCAGGGACACCCTTAGTGTGCTGCTGGATTTATATCCCTGATACGTGAGCCTGCCTTAAACATCAAGAGCACTCAATTAAGGGCTTTCTGTGACCAAGTGAAGGGCTGAATGAATGAGTACGACAAGTTTGAGATACAATCTGAATCAGGTTTCAGTACATTCGTGTATGAACACAACCCATGGAGCCTGGAAGTTCTGATGTCTATAGGTGCAGGAAGGTAGAGAAGATTCTGGAAAAAGAATCCTTCTTTTTCACACAAACAAGCATCATGCCACAGTTATTCAGAAGAAAAGGAATGTTCAACATCTTGCAAATGAAAGAAGCTACAGGAAACGACTTTCTCGGTTCTACCCAATACCACCTCCCTTAGCGTTATTTGTGGGAATAGTGGATGTGGCCCTGTCAGAGCCAGATGGATGGGTCTCTGAGGGATGTGCCGGCTTGGCTATGGGTCTGCAAATCTCTTACTACTGAGAACTACCCAGGGGATACCTTGTTTTCAGGAATCACCACAAATAGAATGTGACTATTATGATAATCAATTAATAATCAATTAGGTTAGTAATCTTCCCTTGTAGAAAACCTTCTTAAACAATGATGAATTGTGGGGACTCAACCAGGTTTAAAAGATGAGCGAGGTGGGAAACAGTAGCTTTGCAGTTTAAACGCAAAAAGGAAAAGAAAAAAGAGAGAAAGAAAGAAAGAAAAAACTTAGAAACCAAATCCCCAAGCTTGGTTGTCTCTGGAAAATGAATTCCACGGACACTGACTGCAAGATGTTTTATCGAAAGTGCTTCGGAGTTGTAGGTGATGCACTGTTCCTCAGAGTCATTAAAAGGAACCCAGATAGCTGCAACGGAGCTCAGCGTCCACGAAGAGCAGACTGTCCACACTTGTACTTCCACACAATATACGGTTATTGTTAGATGCGCACATCCACACGCTGTGCGGACAGGGGTCCCTTTGTCCTTGATTCAGATGTGGGATAAGGATGCTTTCAGCCCAGCAACCTGACAGTCATGCCGGCCCCCTCAGAGCAACCCCGCAGTCTTTATAGCATCAGACAGAAAGGAAAAGTTCCTTTGTTCACAATGCGATGCCCAGCTTTTGTCGCTCAGGCCGCCAAAGCGGTGGTGTATACACACCAATTTAAAAATCATTTAGATAATTCCCGAAAGATACAAGACTACTAATTTTTTTAAGTAGAGGTGTTAGAAAAGCTGAATAATCTATTGTTGTGGATCCCATACACTGAAGACATTAGAGCTGTGCTTAGAAAAAAATCTCTAGGTGGATTCGTTTTTCCCTTGAGAAAGGATGGTCATTATCCGGAGTCCAGTTGAGGGGCTCCCTTTTTGCCACAGCTTTGGGGGATCCAAAAAAAATCCTGCCCTTTCTACAAAAGACACTGGCTGAGTAATGCCCCATGGAAAGCTGAACTGAGGCTTAGCAGCCCAGGGAGGCAGCTTCAAGCGTTTAGGATGCCGAACCTGAGAGCTGGATCTGACTCCATTTTTTGGCAAAGAGAGCAGTGAATACGGATAATTGAGCATTTGCCCTAACTGACGCCAACAGAGCGGCAAAGTTTATTGATCCCACCAAAGCCCCAACCCCCCAGGAGTGCCTGATTACATCTTAATGTTTTTCTAGTGTGCTGCAGCCTCGCGGCAGTAGACATTTCTTTACAGAGAAACCGTGCAAGACGCTGTATGTCCTGGGGCTTGGGGGGGGCGGGGTGGGGGGGTGGAGGATGAGGGTGCTGTTCATGTTGCCAGAACCTCAGCTTCTTGTGGAACATCTGAAAAGAAAACTCCGAGATACTGTTACTTCTGAGTACAACCCTTTCGATTTGCGCACTGACCACTGAGCCTCTTACCCAGACTCCTGTGGTGTGTGCATGTGAATGATTGTGTGTTACTATGATCTGAGTGGTCTTTTCCATTCCTGCAATGACCAGTTGCAGGATAAATAATGTCACCTCCTAGTCCAAAGAATTTTGCTTTTTATCTGTGACATCACCAATTAAAACAGTTAATGCATCTTTACATAAAAGCACTTTTTCAGGAATTACTGGAAGCATGAGGTTATCATTATTAATATTTTTCTCCCACTTCATTTGTCGTCACAGTTAAACTAACAACCCTATGGGAGGGACCAGCAGATGTCACTGTAGTTCTGTTCATTCATCTGTCTCTTCACTGGATTCTAGTTCTATCCGTTTGGGCTCTGCCGATCACATTTCTTATTTAATCAAAGCATAATGCATCATAACATTTGTAATTCATGTTGTTGTGATTCTTTCATTGTAGGCAAAATTGGATACATATCTTTGCAAACAGAGATGCAAGCTAGAAAGTAGTCGGGACACCCCCAGTGAGGTGTGGAACTCAAAGGCCCTGCTGGAGAGGCGTGATAAGACACAGGGACAAAAGAGCAGTGAAGGGCATCTGCTCCGCGACTCTATGTCCTGATGGACAACCCCTGCATAAAAGACAGTCACATCCCCTCCATTCTCAGGGAGGGCTTCCTGGAAACTTAAGTGGGGGACTGTACTGGGTATGAGGGAAGACCCCCTAGTCAGAGGAGGGCTAAGGCCAGCTGATTAGAGGCAAAGGAAGGCAAGCTAGGTAGTGGGAAGCCTTCAAGGAGAAAGTCCCTGGGGTCCAGCATCCCTTGCATTAAAAAATCACTGCCATCTTTAGTGAAAAGAAAGAATCCAGCTGTTCAGTTCAGGGTCTTAGTTAAGCATACAGTGTGATACAATTTCTGGCAGGGTCACTGTTTGTGGCAGTGAGGCTGCCTTTGCCCTCCACACGGACAGAAAGAATGCCAATGTGGAACTGAAAAGTCAAGGAGTTTTTTTTCTCCCCCCCTTTGATGTACTAATTTGTACATCAAAATTTTGGTACATCAAACTTTGTGGTACCTATCTGTATTAACTTTGTGTGTAATTTAGAGTCCTGGTGGTGTAGTGGTTAAGAGCTTGGCTGCTAACCAGAAAGCTGGCAGTTTGAATCTAGAGGCAGCTCCTTGGAAACTACATGGGACAGTTCTACTCTGTCCTACAGGGTCGCTATGAGGTCGGAATCAACTCAGTGGCACTGAGTTGGGTTTGGATTTTGGTTTTGCATGAAAAGAACATGGATGAATCATTCATTACACATAACTCAAGGCCAGGCCCTGGTCTTACACGAAGATCACCAAGGAGCAGGTAAATGGAATCCTAGAGCGCGTGAGCAGAGCTATGTTGATGGAATAAACGGTCTTTAATAGAAATTAATATGTCCCTTTGTTTTAGTTATCTACTGTTGCTAGAATAGAAATTCTTAAGTGAATGGCTCTAAAAAGAGAAATCTTATTTGTCACAATCCAGTAAGCTGAAAGTCCGAATTCAGGGTGTCAGCTCCAGGGGAAGGCTTCCTCTACTGGCACTGGAGGAGGATCCTTGCTGTCAGTCTTCCACTGGACTGGAAGCTTCTGAGGCCCAGGGACCCTGATCCTCTCCAGGGGATGTGCTCAGCTCCCAGTGCCGCTTTTTGGTGGTATGAGATCCCCAAATATCTCTGCTAGCTTCTCTCCTTTATATCTCAAGAGACTGCCTCCAGGCACAAAACAGATTTAAACATTTAATCTTGCTCCACCAGCATAACTGCCATCGGCCTTCACTAACATCATAGAGGTAAGAATTCCAACATGGAGGGACATCACACAATATCAGGAATTATGGCCTAGCCAAATCACTGCAGATTTCTTAGGGAACACAATACAATGTTTAACACCCTTCAAATGCCCAAATCATTCCACACTGCCCTTGCAAAAGGACTTTTATGGGCTGATGGCATTTCTAGATGAACACATTTGATGGAAAGCTGTATCTGGAACGAAATCATTCTGGTTGGAACTCCCACCAGTTGGCACCTCTTTCCCTCCCCAACAGATACACCTGGTAAGGAGATGGGTTATCCAGTAACACAGCCTGTCTTTGTTCTTCCTACAATTGGGTATTTTGAGTTAAATTTTATCCAAAAATTCAAGCCAAAAGTCACCTTTGGAACATGACTCTCAACTAAGCATTTTTCTTTCCCTCTTTTTCCTCTGTCTTTGGGGTAGACAACTTTCAAGACAGCCCCAATGATCCAGTATTCATGCTTTTTGGAATCACCCTCCTACAATGTGTCAGAGTTGGTCTCTGTAACCAACAGAATATGGTAGACATGACTACACAAGGGTAGATCATAAAAGACGTTGTGACTGCTTCCTTCTCCCTTATTGGCTCACTGCACCCTAGCAGCCTATAGAGCATCCACGCAAGGAGGAACTGAGGCTTCCCATTAACAGCCATCACCAACTTGCTGACCTTATAAATGAATCACTCTGGAAGCAGTTCTCCAGCCCTAAAGGAGCCTTCAAGTGATCTTAGCTGCAAATTTTTTTTTTTATTATGACTAAGTGAAAATGTACATTCTCATATAAATTTACATGCCCACCTACATGCAGCTTCCACTGCTCTCCCTGCCCGGTGACAGCACATTATTCCTCTCTGATCGATACATGTCTCATCTTCCCAACAGTCTCCTTTCCCCTCCTCTCCACCCACTCCCCTTCCTCCAGCCAGAGGTCAGCAGGATGATATCCTATAGATGCATAGAACCATAAAGTGCACCCACTATATGGTCACTCTGCATCACCAGGTCCAATTCTTTCACGTCTGAAGAGTGGACCTTCATTATGATTTATGGGCAAGGGCAGCATCAGGGCCAGGGGCCATGCTCCCAGGGGAACCCTGAAGCTGCTGGACCATCAATTGTGGTTTTTTAGTGGAAATCTCAGATGGACCCCTTTTCATTCTTAGGTTCTCAGGGAGACTCAACTTTGTGAGCTCCATCGCAGCTGTCACAGGTGGTGGCCAGGCACGATCTGGTTCTTCCGGTCCCAAGTCGATGTAAGCACCCACTCATGTGGGTTTCTCTGTCTTCTGGGTTGTCTTTCCCCCATGTCATTTTGGTCCTCAGTGAGTATCCATTCCTGCTGAGTTGAGACCATTTGCTGTGCCCTCGGATGGCAACTAGACAGCTTTTAAGACCCCAGGTGCCACTCACCAATGTGGGGTTCAGAGAGACCTCCTAGCAAAATGCTAGTTGTGCCAATAGGCCTCGATTTCGCCTAAGAGCATGGTCTCCTCCCCCTGCCCCAGCTACTCTATCCTTGCAATATTGGGTTAAAATGGAAGGAGTATTCAAGTTATGTCGAAGTCCGTGTAATATTGTTCTTGTTTCTAATGGCTGATGTCACTGATTTCACCCAACCAAATTTCTACCAACTATCTAATCTAAGCCCTCCCCTCCACACCCACCCTCCCTCCTCTCCCTTGCAGCCATCAAAGAGTCTTTTCTTCTATGTATAAGTCTGTTTTTGAGTTCTTATCGTAGGGGTCTCTACAATATTTGTCCTTTTGTCACTGACTACTTTCACTCAACATAATGCCTTCCAGTTGAAACCAGGTTATGAGATGTTTCCTGGAATCATCACTGTTCTTTATCATTGCATAGTGCTCCATTGAGTATATACACCATAGTTTACCTATCCATTCGTTTGTTGTTGGGCATCTGAGTGGATTCCATCTTTTTGCTGTCATGGACTGTGCTGTGATAAACATTCTTGTGCGTGTATCTGTTGGTATGAATGACCTTGATTCTGTAGGATATATTCCAAGTAGTGGAATTACTGGGTCAAATGGTATATCTATATACATTTTTTTAAGGAAGCGCCAGATTGTTTTCCAAAGAGGTTGCACCATTTTGCAACCCCATCAACAGTGTAGGAGAGTTCCCCTTTCTCCACAGCCTTTCCAGCATTTGTTGTTTTGTGTTTTTTGGATCACGGCCAACCTTGTTGAGGTGAGATAGTGTCTCATTGTAGTTTTGATAACTAAAAATCATGAATATGTCCGCTTGTGGTTTTTGGCTGCCTGGATCTCCTCTTTAGAGAAATATCTGCCCATCTCCTTTGCCCATCGCTTAATTGGATGATTTATCTTCTTCTTATTGATATTTTGTAGAACCTTATAGATTATGGAGATGAGGCATCAGTCTGACATAGAGTTGTCAAGTAGTTTTCCCCATTCTGTAGGTGACCTTTTAACTCTTGTGATAAAGTCTTTGGATGAGCAAAAGTGTTTGATTCTTAATAGTTCCCATTTATCTATTTTCCCTTCTGTTGATGGTGGCTTGTTTGACAGATTTTGAAGTCTATCTACATTGTGTATTAAAACTTCCATTGTTGTTCGTACTTTTTCTTGGATGGGCTTTATCATTTTAGATTTGATATTTAGGTCTTTTATCCAATTCGAGTTGGTTTTTGTATAAGGTGTAAGATGTGAATCTTGTTTCAATTTATTGCAGATGGATATCCAATTTTGCCAGCACCATTTGTTGAAGAGATTGTTTTTACCCCAGTTTAATGTCTTAGGGTCCAGGCAAATCTTGATTGTAATGTCATGAGAGGCCCTGAGTAAAAACCTTCTAGCTCAGCAGCTGTCAAGTTCCTCATCAACTGAAACTGGGAATCCTGTAGACAGATTTTGTTGCTTTAAAGGGCTAGCATCAGACAAGCAGGTGTCTAGAGTACAAAATGTAATGGAGATACAATTTTCAAACAAGTTCAATGTTGTTACCTCACCCTTTCCTTCAACCTGTTATTTTAAGCTAAGCCTTAGGGTAATTTATTTCATTATATAGATAAGTAATATATTCTCCTTCTGCTTCTCTTTGTTCTCTTCCTCCTTCTTTTCTTTCTTTTTTTCACTCCTTTGCTGTATTTCACTCAGCTAGGTTCATTGTGACTTCCTAGAGGTGTGTCAGTTATTTCTCTCAGGCTTCCTGTTACCGGGAGCTACGCTGTAACTAACCACTTAGAGATAACTATATTTGATTTAGAGTCCAATATTGTAATCCTTTATGCCAGGCATTTAATTTAGGAAACAAAAGAGCCACAACCATCATGCATCTGTTGCTTTTTGTGTATTGATACAGGTTAATGGCATCTTTATCAGGTGCTACTCTATCAAGAAGATATTAAAACCTCTCTCTTACCACAAGTGTGCTAGTCAAGAATGTTTTTCATGATGTGGAACAATGGGTTTGTGGTCTAGGACACAGCATGGAGTCAGGGGGGCGGGGTAGAAGAATAGCTACAGTTTTTATAGGTCAATAAGAACCAGAGGTTTTCTACAAAGAGAGTGCAGCCAAAGACTTTAGTGACAGCGTCAAGGGCAAACATTTAATTCAGTACTGTATAGCAACTAATGTTGAAGTTTTCTCAAACTTCTTTAGTTGGTAAGAGATTGACAGATGCTACTGTGAGACTTTAACAATTTCTTATCATCTCTAGAATGTGTCAATATATTCAACAACAACCCCAACAATAACAACATACTTCTTCAATCCAAATACTGCTGATTCTAAAAAATTTATGAGAACATTGATGTGAATGAAAAAGAGGCCATGTATTTTATTCCTTTGCCTTTTGATGAGGTTGAATTTGTCTCCACTCTTTTGTTAAAGGTCATACACAAAACCAATACAATTCAGGATTCCTTTCAGATATACTTATGCTACTAAGATATTACGACATAATTAGTATAGACAATGTGGAGTAGAAAACTATTTTTAACTAAATTATACTCAAATATGCTAAAAGTTGAGGAAATAAATTAAGATGGCCAACATGTTTCTCCTCAGCTTGAAAGATTTAGCACTACCAGTATATTATCAACTCAATAAGACAAAGCAAAACCCTAGCAAACATTGAAAGGAACCAGCCTTTAATTATAATAATAAGTGATAAGAAGGAGGAGGAGGGAGATGTAGAAGGAAGAGGAGCAGGTATACAAGACACAAGAGAAATAGGTAGAGAAGAGGAGGAAGAGGTGAAAAAGAAGGAACAATATCAGCTAATACCTATTGACTAATCAACTGTCTAGGCACCACTCTAAGCACCTTTGCAGAGCTCACAGCAGTCCTAGAGAGAGAGCCTATTGTTGTCTGCATAATACAAGAGGTCACTGTGAGACATAGAAATGAAGTGACCTGTTGGAGGTCACCTGGTTAGCAAGTAGCAGACTCAAGAAGGGCTATGATTGTTTAGGTTACCAATGAGACACTGTTAAGCCCACTGCCACTGAGTCTGGTCTGACTCATAGTGACCCTATAGGACAGAGTAGAACTGCCCCATAGAGTTTCCAAAGAGCATCTGGCTGATTTGAACTGCTGGCCTTTTGATTAGCAGCCATAGCATGTAATCACTATGCCATCAGTGTTTCCTTAAAGCACATAGTATGCAATGAATGCTCAATAAATGGTTGTTATTCTGCATTTTGTGGTAACAGTCAACATTAGCTAGAAGGAAGAGGACTGTCTAACATGAAATGTGAATGAATTTCATATTGTCTGTCTGTTGTAACTTTAATAATGATATTTCCTGAGTGGCACTATAAATTAAACTGTCTGCGCATCAAGTGCCTGCTTCCTAGGATTTCTGAGTTTCTTTTAACATCCAATAAAGCTTCTACTAATGTCACATATTAGCTTGTTAGTGGTGATCATTCCTGCAGTGTTGAACCTTAGCCACAGTATAAATATCTTCTACATTTTAGGATACATATATTTATAGACACATCATTGTTGATCTTTGTCATCAACAACTAACTTTAGAAAAACTTACCTGAAGGACTGTTCTTAAAGGTATACATTCTTATTTCATTGTGCCCGTTTTCTTAAATGTGATTTTTTACTACATCATCACTGCTGACAGAAGTATTGCAGAAACAAAATCTGGGGGGACCGTTAGACCCCTGCTTTCATAGACAGGAGCACTTTAACAGGTATCTTCTAGTGTTTGTTCTCAATGCACTAACAGGGTTAGTCTCGGTTCTCATTCTCAAATACAGATGGTCCTTTCCAGCTCTCTCTCTCTCTCTAGCTCTCACTGCCACTGTCTATCAGAAGAGCTCACCCCTAGTTGCTTGTCAGGTGCAGGCGCTTGGCAACCTAGAGCCAGGCTCAGTGGAAGAACACGTTTATGACCATGGCCTAGCCATTGACAGGATAGGCTGGCATGTCTCACTTGTCAGTGGCCAACCAGATGATTGCTTCCCCAAAGGTGGGAACAGGTGCCTCTCTTTTGTCTCTACTGAGCTTTTTTTTTTTCCCCCTCCAGTCAGGCTGTTGTGCGGGTTGCCCTTAGGTAAAATCCACTTAGATGGCACCTGGCATATATTTTTATTTCACTAAGAAACAGCTACTAAAGATAGTCCTTTGCATAGTGAACTAAATGGCCAACCATGCATCCCTCTTAGCCTAAAACCATAGCTTTTCATTAAGGTAGCACCCTCTTTCCCCTGATTCCTGTTGTAAACTGGCTTCTCTGAAGAATGATCACAGTGGAGAAGTCACATGCAGACTTTGCTCAACATGAGATCAGAAGGAGGGGGTGTACGTGATGCACTTATTTTCCAGAATAAAACCACAGGAAGAGATTAGAGTCCATAGCCTATCAGAATTTGTAAATTTAAAAGACTTTTACAATGTTCCCATGTGGTAAATGGTTTGATGCCCCTGTCTGTTTCCGCTGAATGATTCTCAGACAAGCTTGTCAAATGAAAGGGGTCTTGGGATCATTTTCAGGGTTTGCCTAGAAGAGGGGGCCTGGAAAGACTATGTCCCACTTCACCACCAGCCTTGTGTATGTACTGCTCAAGGGACACTTGAGCAGTGTACTGCCATCTGCAGAGCAAAGCAGAAAGCTTAGAGAGAAAGACAGAAGGCTTGAGCTCCACAGTAAGAAGTGTGAGTGTAAGGCCCAAGGTCTCTTGGCAACCTTCCTTTCTCTTGCTCTTCCTTTCACTCTATGTTTGCTCACACTTTCCCATGAGAACCAAGTGTTCTTAGTTGCCCAAGAGTGGGACCTCACTCCTTTCCTCGAGGAAATTCACTTTGGATACATAGATATAGGCATTAACATAGATACAAACCAAACCAAATGAAACCCATTGCTGTTGAGTTGATTCCAATTCACAGTGCCTCATGGGACAGAATAGAACTGCCCCACAGGGTTTCTAAAGAGCGGCTGTTAGAACTGAACTGCTAACCTTTTTGTTAGTAGCATGAGCTATCAGCCACTGTGCCTCCATGACATAGACGTAGACATAGTTGTAGATGTAGACACAGTCTCCTACATCTGCCGTAACAAAATGCCACAACTTGGATGGCTTTAAATACTAGAACTTTACAGTCTCACAGGTCTGGAGGCTAGAAATGCAAGTCAGGGTGTCAGCCACAGTGACTCCTTTTGAAGGCGCTGAGAGAACTGTTCCATGCCTCCTCTGGGCTTTTGATGGTTCCTGGCAATCCCTGGAGATCCTTGGCTTGTAGCTATATCTTTGGGCAATGTCTTTCTCCTGTGTATATTCTCTGCTTTTATAAGACCCCTCTCAGAAGGGATTAGAACCTACGCTACTCCTGTGTGACTTCATGTAAATTTAATTGATAACATCTTCAAAGGAAGACTTTGTTTAAGAACACCAGCACATTCAGGGGTTCAAGGATAAGGACATCAACATACCATTTTGGAGGACACAATTTAATTCTGCATATACACACACATGCACACATATTCACATTAGCTCTTATATATACTCATTAGAAATATACGTCACTGACAGCAGTCATCTTCTTTCTCAGGATATTGCATATATTCCTAGGTGATAAGCAATGCAAAACTCATGAGAATAACTGCTTAGATGCATTTCAGGCATCAGTTAAAGGCTCATTGAAGAAATATTTGATCTGCAGAAGAATTACAAATGAAGAGAGACAAATGATTCACTTTGGGTGAATCTATTCTCTATAAATATAAAATGTTGGCTAGTATGAAACTGTTGTGGTTGAGTTTTTATCCCGCTACAGATCATGGCTAAAGTGACCTTCTCAGGACTCTTCACATAGCACCAGACAGACCTCTGTCTCTGTTATCTGCAAGGCCAGCCTTGTGTGCAGCCAGCTGACCATGAAAAGCTAAACATCCTTGTCAGAAAGTAAATTCCATTAAGGCAGAAACTAACCCATCCTTGAGCATAAATTCTGAATGTTTAGTACAGAACTCTGCACCTCATGGTCACTTAATACAGATTTGCTGATTTGTTGACACATTACTTGGAAAAGTTGTGTCCTTTAAAATAAGCATGAACAGCATTTATCAGTGTGACTTCAGCCAATTCCCTATCCTTTTTGGATTGCTCTTCCCACATCTGTAAAAACTATAGTGGTTAACATTTATTGAGCACTATTCTTGTACCACATACTGGGGCTAATCACTTTACAGTCATAGCCTCAGTGAATCCTTGACATATCTATAGTATATGAACTATGATTATTTTACAGACGAGAAGATTCGAGCACAAAGGAGACTCAGGTCACTGAGTGGTTAAGTGGCAGAGTGAGATCCTGAAGGCAAAACCAGGCTCCAGGGTTCATATTTTGCCGCTACCCTGGCATAGGCATAATAAAAGTGCCTGTAACTAATTCATCTGTATACACAGTCAACTTTAATGAGATCCCCTAAGTTGTGGTAGAAATTAAGTTGGAGAAGGACAATGAAGGCTATTGAGTTAGGAATGCTTTCAGCTGCAAGACACAGATTATCCAACTGAAAGTGTCTGGCAGGCAGTGGGCTCTCTGGGAATGGTGACCCTGCTGCTACGTGTCTGGGCATTGACCATTCTTAGGATCTTTGGTAGAAAGGATTATACTTTCTAGTAGCCCAAAGAACAGTAAAAAGCAGGGAGATGCGTGAGACACTCAGCCTTTGAACAAGTTTTAATTCCTCACTGAACTCACACAGATCATCCAGGTAAGGACTTTGCCCACCCCTAAATGTCTCCCTATACGTGGGAAACACAGACACCCGTTTGAGTGGTGAAATTGGAAGAGTCCTAGTTCTTCCTGTAACAACTTTTCACTCTTAGAATGCCTGCAGCCCATTTATGTGAAACCAGGCCAGAAGTAACTAACTAGAAGAGCAATGACTTGAGAATTAAAAAAAAAAAAAAAAAAAATTACTAGTAGTGGAATCCCTGATGATTCTTTTTGTTACTTAAAGTTTCGCTTTAAAAAAAAAAAAAAATCAGGTGCGCACTTGAAAATGGGGAGCATGAAGATTAAATGTTTGGCTTCTGGCTTTTATAAGAGTCTATGTTTTTCATTGTTGCTACCATTGTGTTCTGTTAGGAAACACCCAGAAAAGAGGTTAGAATGTGTTTTCTGTCCATCCTGTCTGCTACCTTTTTTTGTTAGTGATAATGTTCTTGAGGCCCCCGTCAGCTTCTGGGCGTTGCAGTAGTCCTCAGCTTTGTCTTTCTGCCTCAGATCTCTCCCCCTCTAATGTATTCTGCTCCTTACCACTGAATTAATCTTTATGAAATACTGCTTTCATTATGCCATTGCCTTGCACATAAAATTGTAAGATGTTGCTTCCTTCCTACTCAATAAACTCCAGACTGTCTAGCACCAAGCATTCTTAGTCTTCCATCCTCAGGCCTCGGTGAATTCATCTTCTCCCCCCTTATTTCCTAGTGACAACTGCTTCCTCCCCTAAAGCAGCTCCTCTGCCCTTGATGCATGATGGGCAATTCTATCTCCGATCCCTCACTTTTAATTTGGAATTCTCTATCCTCTCTCTTTAGCTCACTTTTCAATTTATTTGTAGGTTCTGTTTAACCATGTTGGCTCCTCTTACTAGTCTTGCCTCTCACAGCAATCTCTCCTCCCTACCACCATATATTTTATATTGCTTATTGTCCAGAGACATTTTCACTGTTAGTGAGGATTGGGCAAATGCTTCTGTTGTCATTAGCTGCCTTAGAGTAGACTGCAAGTCACAGTAAACCTGTGCACAAAAGAATGAAATGTGAGTGAGTCTAATGTCATCTTCATAATGATTGCTATGTTGGAACCCCTTGCTGCCACCACTATGTCAATCCATCTCATTGAATGCTTTCTTTTCCACTCACCCACTACTTTACCAGCATAATGTGCTTTTCTAGGGATTGGTCCTTTCTGGCAACATGTCTAAAGTTAGATGACATGTTGCTATCTTTACTTCTAAGGAACATTCTGACTGTACTTCTTCCAAGACAGATTTGTTCTTTCTTCTGATAGTTCATATTACATTCAATAGTCTTTGCCTACACCTCATAATTCAAAGTCATTAATTTTCCTTCAGTTTCTCCTATTCAGTGTCCAGTTTTGCAGGCATATATTGAAAATACCATGGCTCAGGTCAGGCACACTTTAGTCCTCAGACTGATTATCTTTGGTTTTTAAGATTTTAATTAAGTTTTTGCATCGGATTTGCTTAATACAATTCTGTGGACATTGATTGTGGATCCAAGTAAAATGAAATCCTTGAAAACTTGAGTCTTTTCTCCATTTATCATGATGTTGCTTATTGGTCCAGTTATGAGAATTTTGTGTTTTTTTTGATGTTAAAGTATAATCCATACTGAAGGTTGTAGTTTTTGATCTTCATCAATAAGTGCTTCCAATCCTCTTTACTTTCATCAAGCAAGGTTGAATATTGCAGATTGTTAGTAAGTCTTCCTCCAACCTGAAGCTCCATTCTTCTTCATATAGTCAACCTTTTCAGATTCAAGAAGCAAATGCTAGATGCACTTATTATAGTGGACCTCGATGGGACTGCCCTGATTTTCATGGTCTTGCAAGTTTTCTGTCTTTGACAGGATGTGGTTTTTACCACTTTTTAATCCTTATTAGTGGAAAATACCTGAGTTTACTTCTCTAACAGACGTCTGCTTTATACAGTTCCCAGGTTTTGCAATACTATTCCTATTTTTTTTCTCCAATATAATTGATACTGTGTTATGAGCAACATCAGGTATGGATTTTAAGCATACGCATTATGACAAGCATTGTTAATTGCCCATTTCAGTGTCTTCCTTCTTTGTTACCAGTAGGGCTCTGACTTTTTTCCCCCTGTAATGTGTCCAGGGAGGTGGGGTTAAGATGATGGAGTAGCCACGTGTATCCTGTGAAACCTCTAACAACAAAGAACCAGAAAAGCAACTGGATAGATTATATAGAACACTATAGGGGCCCTGAATATCAGGGAGAAAGCTGAGAGATTGGACTAAGTGACAGGGAGGAGAGAGTGGGCCCACAAGCAACCAGTTTGCCCAGAATTAAATCCACACCCTACAGAGACATGTGCTTCTGCCATTGTGTTGGCAGTGGTGGTGCTGCAAATGGAGCAGCAGTGTGGCAAGTGTACTGTGTCTTTCTCAGTGGGGAACCTGAGCTTTGGATGGTTGTGCCTACAGGATCTCAGAGGACTTCCATTTCAGTGCCACTAAGCTAAATACTTATGAACTCACATGGATTTTTATCTTTCCCATGGGCTGATCTTTTCTCTCTTACCCACACAGACCTGTATCTCTTGTCTGATCTGCACTGAGGACCAAACTCTGACATACCACCTGGGCTGAAAGTGGGACCCCTGACACACACCTTTAGCTAGTCTACCAAACTTAAAGTGGGAAGCCAAGTGGGGAGGCAGAAAGGTATGACAGATCCCCTGAGTCAGGAAATCCCCTCACTTTTCTCAGCACACTCACGTCCAGCAAGCTGAGCCCACACGAATCACTGTTACTGACTGGGCTAGCAAGTTGGATATAATTCTAAGTACCTGATGACAGGGCTTTGGAATTTCTAAGGCTCCAATAATTAAACTAGTTCACATGACTTCAAATGCTGACTAAAAGCCAGAAGTGTGGAATTCTCCTGGCATGGTTCTTATAATGTGTCAGAGCAGTGGATCTTCTCATTTTGGAATAACAATAATAATATTTTTTCTGATTAGTCATTTATTCATTTATTCAATGAATATTTATTTAACAGCATTATATATAGTATAATCACATGCTGATATACACTAGTCAGCAAAAATAGATAAGATTCATAACTATTAAAAAATAAAATACAATTAGACTATTTTGTGTGCTGATAAACTGAGGGACACAAGGCCATGTTCCATGAAAACAGATAATGGGGATTTGACTTAATCAGGGAAATCAGCAAAGGCTTCTCAAGGAAGTAACAAGCTGAGATTTGAAGAATTAATGGGTATGATCTAGTAGAAAGGGGGAGAAAAGAATATTCAAGGCACAGGAAATGTCCTGTAATGGGGGGCGCATGGCAAATACAAAGGACTTAAAGATGTCCAGGGTGTACGGGGCAGTCATGTTAAAGAATACCCTCCTACTTTGGCTTTACTTCTGACTTCCTTCCCTTCACAGAAAAACTCTAAAAGAATTTTTCCTTTTTTCTCTACCTTGTTTCCTTAAACTACGTTAAGCTTGTGTCCCTTTCATGACTTCTCACTCAGTACTCAGCTCATTCCAAAGGGGTTTCTGTCAACCTCTCCAGTGAATGAGCCGTGTTAAGGTCTCTGTGACTAAATTTGGTGAATGATGTCCATCCCTCTTCTTCCCTGCCTTGGCACTGCTCCATAAACTGAGCACACTGCCATTTGCAAACCCTCTCTCAGATTTCTGTGGTCATATCCTGGTTTTCTCCCTTCTCTGTAATTTCTTGTTGTTATTCTCTTTTTCAGGCTCATACCCCTCCATCTGATCATTAAAAGTTACATTTCTGCACATCTTGCTGTTAAGCTCTGTCTTATATTCTCTTTTTGCAGATAAGTCCATCAGAGCTTACAGCATCAGTTAGCATGCACACATCACGTACTCATAGTTTACACATCTCCAGCCTAGACAGCTCCTATGCATGCAAGACCTACAGGTTCAACCACCTTTTACATCTTTTCTCAGTCCAAAAGGCTAACTGTAAGCTCAACAGATCAAAAGCCAAACTCATAATCTTCCCTCCAAAGTATGGTCTTCTCAAATGTTTCTGTCAGTAAGTGCCTCCTCATTCATCCAGTTATGTCAGCTGGAATCCTAGACATCGTTCTTGATTTCTTCACTCTGCTTCTCATTCTGGCATGTGTATCTTCTAAAAAATTCTCTCATGAGTCTCCTCTCTATTTTTATTATTGATGGCCTAGTTTAAGCTACCACAGTCTATATAAACTTCTGTCGTTCTTATCATAAAGCCCAAATTCCTTAATGCAGAGTCACTGTGGCTGACACCCTGACTTGCATTTCTAGCCTCCAGACCTGTGAGACTGTAAAGTTCTGGTATTTAAAGCCATCCGAGTTGTGTATTTTGTTACGGCAGACGTAGGAGACTCTGTCTACATCTATGACTGTGTCTACATCTACAACTATGTGTACGTCTTGTTTACATCTATGTCATAGAGGCACAGTGGTTGATAGCTTATGCTACTAACAAAAAGGTTAGCAGTTTAGTTCTAATAGCCGCTCTTTAGAAACCCTTGGGGCAGTTCTATTCTGTCCCATGAGGCACTATGAATTGGAATCAACTCAACAGCAATGAGTTTCATTTGGTTTGGTTTATATCTATGTTAATGCCTATATCTATGTATCCAAAGTGAATTTCCTTGAGGAAAGGAGTGAGAAGAGTTTGCTTGAGTAGGAGAGTCTGAATACGTGAAAAAAAGAAATCAATAATTGATTTTCTTGAGGGTCCTGAAAAGATGGAAATAGGAGAGGGAGGTGAAGTGCAGGTCGAAAAGTGGGTTTAGATGAAAGGATGAAGAGTTCCTCTGTCATAAAATGAGAGAAGGAAGCAAGGGTAGGAATAGATTCAGATTTTTAGATCAGAAGCCCAAAGTGTTCTTGTTGGATGACTTCAATTTTCCCTATGAGGTGGGTGAAGTTCCATGTGTTAAAATATAATAATAATATGTTGTTATTATATTTATTAATATATGTAATTTAATTTTCAAGTGTTCAGGAATACAATAACTACAAATAAATAAATTGCAACAACTTTCTGATAGCTAAGAGACAGCAATTTCTTATTTGAAGAAACAGACAACAATGTCTTCAGAAAACTCCCAAAATAAAGAATCAAAAAATTTTCCAGACAGAAAAGACTTCTTGCAATTATTTGAGGTAGCATACAAAACAGTAATGTTTAGAGCTTTTCAAGACATCAGGATGGCAACTAGGCAAAATGCAGCAGAACATACTCAACAAATTGAACAGGCTGTAAGAAACACTTGAGCAAAAATTATCAGAAATTCAGCAAAATTAACAATAAAATTACAGAATTAGACAGTTCAATGGAAAGTCAAAGGAACAGGATTGAGGCAATGGAATGCAGAATTAGTGAGACTGAAGATAAACTAACTGACACTAACATTTTGAAGAAACATCAAATTTAAAAAATTCAACAAAATGAAGAATCAATAAGAGTTATGTGAGACTCCATCAAGAGGAATGATGTATGAATGATTGGAGTACTAGAACAAGAGGGTATAACAGAAAATACAGAGGGAATTATTGAAGACATGTTGACAGAAAACTTCCCTGGTATTGTGAAAGAGGAGAAAGCATTTATCTAAGAAGCTTATCAAGCTCCACACAAGGTAGATCCCAAAACAAAGACACCACGACTTATTATAAACAAACTGACCCAAACTAAAGATAATGAGAAACTTTTAAAAGCAGCTAAGCTTAAACACAATATAACCTACAAAGAAGAATCAATAAGGCTAAGATCAGGTTACTCAGTAGAAACCATGCAGGCAAGAAGTCAATGGGGAAGAGGGAAAGAAAATGATATTAGTTGAGATGAAGCTGAAAAAGGTAGAAAAGGTCTACATCAGGCTCTGAGAGAACTGTTCCATGCCTCCTCTGGGCTTTTGATGGTTCCTGGCAATCCCTGGAGATCCTTGGCTTGTAGCTGTATCTTTGGGCAATGTCTTTCTCCTGTATATATTCTCTGCTTTTATAAGACACCTCTCAGAAGGGATTAGAACCTACCCTACTCCTGTGTGACTTCATGTAAATTTAATTGATAACATCTTCAAAGGAAGTTCCATGCTGAAATTGCAGGGTAAAGTAGTATGTCACGGTGAGGGAGAATAGAGATTTGTATAGTCATAGAAAGAGACTGAGTTGACCTGATACACAAGTGTGTCTTACAGAATAGTGCAGATGCCTATTTCAGGTGAGTAATAATGATAGCTAAAAAATTAAGTATCCACACCAAAGCACTGATGCCATTGAGATAATTTCAACTCTTGGCAACCCTATAGCACAAAGTAGAACTGCCCCATATGGTTTCCAAGGCTGTAAATTTTTATGGAAATTGACATGCTACATTTCCTTCCATGGAGCAGCTGGTAGGTTTAAACCACTACCCTTTTGGTTAGCAGGTGGATGTTTTAAATGCTGCACCACTAGTGTACCTTAAAAATAGGCGTAAAACCCAACCCAAACTAAACCCACTGCTGTTGATTCCAATTCATAGCAACCATATAGGACAGAATAGAATTGCCCCTTAGAGTTCCCAAGGAGCACCTACTGGGTTCAAACTGCTAACATTTTGATTAGCAGCCATAGCTCTTAACCACTGTTGCACTAGAGTTTCCAAAATAAACATAACCAAAACCAAAACAAAACCTATGACCGTTGAGTCAATTCCAACTCATAGCAACCCTATAGGTAAGAGTAGAATTGCCCCATAGTTCCCAAGGAGTGCCTGGCATATTTGAACTACTGGCATTTTTTGGCTAGCAGACATAGCACTTAACCACTATGCCACCAGGGTTTCCAAAATAAGTATAGTTATGTTTAAAGCTTATATCTAAGAACTCTCTTGCATATTGCTTAGTCAACATTTCTTATCTTTGTTTGTGATCAAGCCTCTTCTTGTATACACAGTCATTTTTTATTTGGTGCCCAGTTATTATTGACTGAGCGCCTGCTAGAGAAAATTTGAGGCATTGAATGATGTTTTCTTTCTCCAGAGAAACTTTACCATAATAGCAGGCAGGTAGGCTGGCAAGCAGGCAGGCGGGCAGGCAGGCAGGCAGGCAGGCAGGCAGGCAGGCAGGCAGGCAGGCAGGCAGGCAGGCAGGTGGATGGGTGGGCAGGCAGGGGCACTAGCAACCCTAGGCCAATAGTCCAACCAGGAATTGAGATGATAAAAAAAACCCCAGTTCCTTGTGAGAGCTCATCTCTTTCCCATTTACTTTGAATTTTAGGTATCACAACTAAAATCCTAGGGTTTTACAGGGTCTACTCCTTCTTGGTGGGCCTTGAACTTCAAATTTTGACTCCCCAGCCCCTTGAGCCTATCAAAATTTCTGCATAGCTTCTTAGGCTCTCAGTTACATTTTCAGATCACAGATGCCTGCAAGGTCATGGTTCCCAAACCTTAAGGTATATCAGAGTCACCTACCAGGTTACTGAAAAAACAGATCACTGAGCCTTACCCCAGTTCCTGATTTGGTAGATTTTGGGTAAGAATTCACATTTTTGAAATTTCCAGATGATATTGCCTGTTTGCAGATCAGACTTGGAGAACACTGTTCTAGTGGAAAAGTATTGATGATTCCCCTCCTCTTTGAAATCTGGATAGTGTGATTTCTCACTTCACTGGTAACTTTGTTGTACTTAACTGCCCTAGAGCTGGCCCCTAAATTGTGGTGACTCCATGTTCTGTACCACACCCGTAACTGTTGTGATCTGTAGGATTTTTGATGACTGATTTTCAGAAGTCGATCTTCAGGCTTTCCTTCCAAGTCTGTCTTAGTCTGGAAACTTCACTCAAACCTATTCAGAGCCATAGCAACACACAGGCCTCTCTTGACAGACAGAGGTGCCTTGGCACACGATGAAACCTGGGTCTCCCACATGGAAGTGAGAATTTTGCCGTTGAACTACCACTGCCTGCACGTTTTGACTTTACACTGTCCTTAAAGTGATGTATGTATTTTTCACTTATTATCCTGCTTCCCTAGAGTGGTCATGGTGAGTGTTGATCTGAACTACTTACAGTGCCATTGCTAAGAGAAAATCAAACTAATGACACAGAAGATTTACCAAGAAATTACCAGACCAAGGACGTTGACTTGCACAACTCCAGGGGGCATCATTCATGTTTTGTGTTATATGAAAGGTCCCAAAGTGTGAGTGGTGCCACCTAGGGTTAGGAAATGCTGCAGCCCTGGGGAGCTGGACACAAGGCAGTGATCATTACATGTATCGCCTCCTTGACTCTCACAACATCCCTATTATTATCCTCATTTACAGATAAGGACACTGGGATTTAGAATAAACAAATTTCCTGAGGTTACAGAGTTTATAAATGACAAAGTTAGAGGTAACCCCGGGATTGTCTGACTGCTAAGACTCTATTTTTTGATATGCAGAAACAAAACATCCCCTTCTGTATCTCTAAAATGGGCACAGTTGTTTAGTCTCAACCTCACAGATGAGAGACAGAGTGAGTTAATGAACTAGTGGGCTTAAACTGTGGAGAGTTTGAGGGATAAAACAGCTAACCACTGTTATCACTCCTTTGTTCAGTAAAGTGGTTTTGTTAAAAAGGAATAAATACCTCCAGTTGTTAAGCCAGCAAATGAATACAACCAATGAAGCAGAGAAAGGCCAAAGCAGGTGTTTCAAGTAGTACTGTGGAGTAATGGTAAGATGCACCCACCTTTAAAATGATACTACGCTTTAAAAAGCAACAGCTTCATCTACTGAGTTGTGTAAGACCATCTCCTCTCCCCTAGTTTTCCCTTCTTCCTTAAAGACATCGTCTCCTCTCTCCATGGCTAACTACAAGGTGTTATTTATTTTTATTTTTCATTGTGATTAAGTGAAAGTATACAATCCAAATCAATTTTGCATGCCTGCCTATCTGCAGTGACTTCTGCTCTCCTTTTCCCAAAACAGCACACTCCTCCTTTTCATTTGATACTTGTTGTATCTGCCTAACAAGCTCCTGTCCCCTCCTCTCTACCTTCTTCTCTCCCATCTAGAAAGAGGAAAGAAGGACAGCATTCTATAAATGTATAGAACCATAAAACACACAAACCATGTTGTCACATTGTGTCCCCTAGTCTAGTCCATTTTTGTCCAAAGAGTTGACCTCAGTGGTGTTTTCCTCTCAGGGACAGCAGCAAGTCTAGGGAACTTGCTCCTAGAGGATTCCCATGGCTGTTGGACCATCAGTTGTGGTCTTTTAGTAGAGTTCTTGAGCTGCACCCATCTTTTTCGCATGTTGCCCTAGGGACTCAACATTGCGTGCCCCATTACAACTGTCTGTGGTGGTGGCCAGGCACCATCTGGTTCTTCTGGTTACGTGTTGATACAGTCTCCCCTTCACATGAGTTCTTCTGTCTCCTGGTCTCTTTTTTCCTCACACCTTTGTTGTTCTACAAGGTATTAATTTTAGAAAGTAAGCATATTGAGAGCTCCTTCAGGCTTAGCATAAAACCCTGTACCTATTGGTCAGAGGTACAAATCCAGGTACAGTCAGTAGTGACCAAAATTCTAATGACTGCCCATTTGTTAATCATTTCATTGTTTGTGTGAACTGGCTCAGTGGTCTCGCTCACTCACCAGTCTATATTCAAATGGGCACTTCCAGACCCAACTGACATTCTCAGCTCAGAGGCCAAGACCTTAATGAAAGCTATTGCTCCTCCAAGAACAGCTCCCACAGAATGCTGGCAGGTAGCAGAGTGGGAGAGCAGGTATGGATGGGGAAAGGAGACAGTCATTGTCTTATTCTTCCACCTTTCTTTGCAAAGATACTGCCTTCAGATCTACAGAAGAGGTTGGCTTTCTACTTTGTCATTCTCTTTTGGAAGTTCATTCAGCAGAGGAAAGGAGAAAATTCCCAGAAGTAACTAATGTTGGTAAGGGGGAGCAGAGAAATTTGTGAAGGATCTTTGTACAAAGAAGAGCCAGACCAGACAACAGACAACAAGCAGCCTGGGAAGAGCAGGGGCTGAAAACGTATAGAAACCTCCACTTCTTCCCTAGTGACATAGTGGTTAAGTGCTATGACTGCTAACTCAAAGGTTGACAGTTCAAATCCATCAGCTGCTACTTGGAAACTCTATACCAACCAAAGCCAAACCCACTTCCATCAAGTCAATTCCAACTCATATGAGCCCTAGAAACAGAGTAGAACTTCCCCCGAGAGTTTCCAAGGAGCACCTAATGGTTTTGAACTCTCAATCTGTTGGTTAGTGGCTGTAGCTCTCAGCTGCTATACAGCAAGTCAACTCTATAAAACAGTTCTACTCTGTTCTATATCATTGCTGTGAGTTGGAGTTGACTTGACAGCAATGGGTTTGTTTCTTCCCTGCAGACATAAATAATCATGAAAACCTCAAAGGCTCAGAAGAGTAAGTAACTGAACATATTGTTTATCTTTTTTCTGACTCTCTTTCTGGTGCTCCCTGCTCCCTGCTGGAAGGTACCTGGTCTCTGGCATTTTGCTTTTGTTACCTCCCACAAGGTCAATGTGACCTTGTCTCTTCACATGCTTGACTGAAGTTTGCTATTCACTGCCTTAGCAAGTCTAGGCCTTTCCAGACTAATGTTGGCTCAAGAAACAGACAAAATGCTTTTTTCAGAAGGTAGCTCCATTTTTGTTTTCAGTTACTATATTGTCACTGTTCTCAAAGCCTTTACCTGAATCCAAATTCCTTCCCTTTTGTCTGGTCCTCTGAATATTTCTTACACTGTCAAGAGAATGGAATACAATGAGATCTATATTTCAGTGGGTGATGCTGAGTACTGAAAAACATAGACTTTTCTTTCAAGGAATGTGGTGGTGAAAGAGGAAGACCAAACAATGCAATGGTGGAAAGAACATTCCCAGAAAATTCTGTTAGGATGAGGGAAGAAGTATGTGTGTGTTAACTTTGTGAGGAAGGAGATGGTTAAGGTAGAATGAAAATACACAAGGAATGAGGGAAAATAATGTATAGAGCAAATGCAAAAGAAGGAAGAAAGGATAGAGTAAGTTCCATCAGGTGAGGTAGTCTGGAAGAAGAGGCCAAGAGGGAAAAATGGGTACTGTTGTGGATAAATTTAAGACTTAGCCAAATAGTTTGACTGCATATCAATAGTGTTGTTATTAACTGCAATGAACTAGACCTTGACTCAGGGCAACCCTGTGTGCAGTAAAACAAAACCCTGCCCAATCCTGCACTATCCCCATAATGGCTTGCAGATTGAGTTGTTGTGATCCATAGGATTTTCATCAGTGATCTTTGGTAGTAGATTACCAGGACTTTCTTCCTAGTTTGTCTTAGTCTGAAAGCTCCAGGGAAACCTGTTTAGCATCATAGTGACATGCAAGTCTTCACTGACTGATGAACGATGGCTGCACATGAGGTGTATTGGTGAGGAATTACCCACATGGAAAATGACAGGTCTACCACTGAGCCGCCACTCTTCCCCCACTCATCAGTAATGTGTTCTATTTTCTTTGTTAGGTAGAAGGCAAAGCTCTTCACAGAAAAGTAGCAAAGAGGCTGAGGAATGTGGCAACAATTTGTGGGGAAGGGGAGAGGAGTTTCCTGGGCGGTGAAAGTAAGGGCTGAGAGCAGGAATGGCTTCATATGGATTAGCATTCTGCATTTGTATATTAGTATTATCTTTTGAAATCACTTGGTTTTCAGTCATGCAAAGAGCGTAACTGCTTTGTATTATATAAAGCTGTATGACATGAGTATTGGAATGAAAACAGACTCTAGAAAATTCCAGCAATATACTCATAACATGAGAAAACACGAATAGGTTTGTCAAAAAGTTTTGAAAGAACTTTACAAAAAACTTGCCTCTTCTGTAAGTTAAAACAGCATGGAAAATCATGTTACAGAGCTCAAGCTCCATGCTCTCTGTTGGGGGTGATGCTTGAAGAAAAGAGAAGTGTGTTCTGTGGTTAGTCATATTTTAATTGCTCATAATGTGAACCAAAAGCTCAAAACCAAAAATTAGAAATATCTCCCCTCTGGAAAATTCATTTAAAATCTGTAGGGGGGATGGGGAGTATCAAAATGACAGCCACGACAATAAAAGTTGCTGAAACTGAGAGCTTATTCTGGCAGATCCTGCTGAAGTGAGTCATATGTACAGAGCAGGAGTGAAAGTGATGCCTATCTTGGCCACATCCAGCTGAGGGTTCATCCGTAATCTAAGCCTTGCTCTATTTTATAGCTTGAACTCTGTTCCTTGAAAATGTGTATCAAATTGGCTAGGCTATGATTCCCAGTGTGGCATGATCATCCATTATTTTGCCATCTGATGTGATTTTTGTGTGTTGTATATAAATCCTACCTATATGATGTTAATGAGACAGGATTAGGGGGAGTTATGTTAATTATACATTAACATAACATAGATACAACCTAGTCTAGGAAGTTAGGTTGTATCTTGAGTCAATCTATTTTGAGATAGAAGACAGAAACAAGCAGAGAGACATGGAGTCTCTCCACCAAGAAAGTAAAGCCAAGCATATGTATCTTTTGGACCTGGAGTCCCTACACTGAGAAACTCCTAAACTAGAGGATGGCTGATACCAACAACCTTCCTCAGAACTGACAGAGAGAGAAAAACTCATCCCTTAGAGCCAACACCCTGAAATCAGACTTCTAGCCTCCTAAATTGTGAGAAAATAAATTTCTGTTTGTTAAAGCCATTCACTTGTGGTGTTTCTGTTACAGCAGCACTAGATGACTAAGATACTTCACAATTAAGGATGTGCTGCTGTGAGCAAAATGAATGTGAACAAAATTAACCTTGGGCAAGAGAAGTCTTGCCTTTCATGCTGTTTCTCATCTTTTAGCATTCTCAGGGTAGTGAAATGACTACCATGCTCAGCCGCCGAACAAAAAGTTGGAGATTTGAGTCCACCCAGAGGTGATCCAGAAAGAAAGGTCTAGTGATCTACTTCAGAAAAATCAGCCATTGAAAATCTTACAGAGCACAGTTCTACTCTGAAACTCATATGTGGCTGTGAATAAGAATTTACTCCATGACAACTTTTTTCTTTTTTCTTACCTTCTTCAGTTCCTACCCCAAATTTTATAAATATACAGTGTCTACTCCTAGGGTAGACTTCACTCACACAGGGTTTGAGGTGCATTCACACCAAGGTGAACATCACTGAGGACACGAAAGGTCAGTTACTCTGGAGTATTCGCATTTCAATAGGGTAGCTCCCAAACATGGCTGGCAGCAGGGATTCTAACCTATGGGTCAATATGGATGCAGCGACTGGACTCTAGTCACTCTGCAAACTGACTTTGAGAACATTCCACCCAACAACAGACAAGTATACCTTCTTTTACAACACACATGGACAACACTCTAAGATAGACAACGTATTAGGCCATAAAGTGAGTCTTAACGAAATCCAAAGCCTTAAAATATTGTAAAGTATCTTCTCAGACCAGAAAGCCCTAAAAGTCAAAATGAACAGCAGAAGAAGCAAGGGCAAAAAAATCAAACACATGGAAACTGAGTAACGCCTTGCTCAAAAATTTCTCAGTTATAAAATAAATCAAGGACAGAATCATATGAGAATGAAACATATGCTTCCAGAACCTATGTTACATGCCAGAATTGACTCAATCACGGCAGATAGCTCTCATCAGTTTAGATGTAAAAATCCTCGACAAAATTATAGCCAATAGAATTCAAGAACTTATCAAAAAAATTATTCACCATGACCAGCTAGGATTCACACCAGGAATGCAGGGATGGTTCTACTTTAGAAAAACAATGTAATCATTATATAACTATAAATAATATGTATATAAATTATATTTATATAAATATAACAAAGTTAAGAATCACTTGATTTTATCAATTGACACAGAAAGGGCATTTGCCAAATTCCAATACCCCTTCATGTTAAAAATTCTCAGGAGATAGAAGGAAATTCATCGATACAATAAGAAGCATCTTTGCAAAGCCAACAGCCAACATCATCCTAAATAGAGTCTGGGAACCAGACAAAGACTCCCGTTGTTACCACTTCCCTTTCACATTATGCTGGAGGTTCTAGCCAGTGCAATCAGACAACATAAAGAAATAAACAGCATCCAAACTGATAAGGAAGAGGTCAAAGTACCCCTATTTACAGATAATATGATCTTATATACAGAAAACTCTAAAGAATCCTCCCCAAAATCTACTGGAACTAATAGAAAAGTTGAGCAAAGTACCAAGATACAAGATAAATATCAGTAAATCAGTGGGATTCCTTTGGGAAAAAATGTACATTTTCATGATGTTAGTTTTCTTATCCATGAGCAAGGTAGATTTCTCCACTTATGCAGGTTTCTTTTGGTCTCTTTTAGTAGTCTTATAACTTGGAATATTCTCTGTCTATCAGAACTTGAGATGGACTTCACAGAAGCAGCTGTTTTGAAGTCGGCGTTGAAGCATGAATTTTCTGATTGGAATGTGGTGAGTGGAATTTGCTGAGTCTTCCACACTATGAAAAAACATGGCAGACTTAGGGCAATGCAGCAGTTCAGCAAGGTAAGAGATACTGTGGATTGAATGGAGTCCCCTCAAAATGTGTATCTGGAAGCTCCACTGAAGCCTGTCTGCCATGGGTGACCCTCCTGGTGTTTGAATACTGGCAGCACGACTTCCAGCATCACAGCAATGCACAAGTCCCCACAGTATGACAAGCTGACAGACAAGATGGTAATAAAGAAAGAAATCAAAGCTGCATTGAAGGCACTGGCAAAAAACAAGACTTCAGGAACTAATGGAATATCAATTGTGATGTTTCAACAAATGGATGTAGCACTAGAAGTGCTCACTCGTCTATGCGAAGGAATTTGGAAGACAGCTACCTGGCAATTGACCAGAAGAGGTTCTTGTTTATGTCTATTCCTAGGAAAGGTGACTCAACAAAATGTTGAAATCATTGGACAATACCATTATCTCAAGCAAGTAAAATTTTGTTAAAGAGCATTCAAAAGTTACTGTAATAGCATATTGACAGGAAATTGCCAGACATTCAAGCTGAATTCAGAAGAGGCAGTGGAACCAGAGATTTCATTGTTTATGTCAGATGGATCTTGGTTAAAAGCAGAGAATACCAGAGAGATGTTTACCTGTGTCTTGTTGACCATGCAAAGGCATTTGACTGTGTACAGCATAACAAATTATGGCTAACATTGTAGAGAACGGGAACTCCAGAACACTGAATTGTGCTCATGAGGAATCTGTACGTGGATCAGGAGGCAGCAGTGCAAACAGAACAAGGGAATACTGCATGGTTTGAAGTCAGGAAAGGTATGTGACAGAGCTGTATCATTTCACCATATCTTTTCAATCTGTATGCCAAGCAAATAATCTGGGAAGCTGGACCATGAAAGAGGAGGAATCAGTTTTATGCTGATGACACAACCTTGCTTGCTAAAAATGAAGAGTATTTGAAACACTTACTGATGAAGATCAAAGACCAGAGCCTTCAGTATGTGTTTCACCTCAACATCAACAAGCAAGATCCTCACAAATGGACCAGTAAGCAACATCACGACAAATGGAGAAAAGACTGAGATTGTCAAGGATTTCATTTTACTTGGTTCCACAATCAGTGCCCATGGAAGCAGCAGTCAAGAAATCAAAAGACACATTGCTGCAAAAGACCTCTTCAAAGTGCTAAAAAGTAAAGGTGTCATCTTGAAGACTTAGTTATGGCTACCCCAAGCCATGATATTTTTAATCTCATGTGGATATGAAAGCCAGACAATGAATAAAGAAGACAGAAAAATTGATGCCTTTGAATTGTGGTGTTGGAGAAGAATATCGAACACATCACAGACTTCCAAAAGAACAAACAGATTTGTTCTAGAAGAAGTACAACTGGAGTGCTCTTTGAAAGTAAGGACAGCAACACTGCATCTACATACTTTGGACATGTTGGCAGCAGGGATCAGTCCCTAAGAAGGACATCATGCTCGGCAAAGTAGAGGGTCAGTGAAAAATAGGATGACCCTCAAGGAGATGGATTGACATAGTGGATGCAGCAATATACTTAGATATAAAAATGACTGTAGGCATGGCACAGGACTGGGCAGTGTTTTGTTCTCTTGTTCATAGGGTCACTATGAGTCAGAACTGACTGGACACCACCTAACAATAACATCAATTAAACGTGTATCAACTTGGCTAGACCATGATTTCCAGTGTTGTGTGATTATCTATCATTTTGTCATATTGACGTGATTTTCCTATGTGTTGTAAATCCCACCTTTCGTGTTAATGAGGCAGGATTAGAGGTAGTTATATTAAAGAGGCACAATTCAATTTACACGACTGGGTTGTGTCTTGAGTCAGTCTCTTTTGAGGCATAAGAGAGAGAAGCACACAGAAAGACAGGAGGACCTCACGACACCAAAAAGGAAGCACCAGAAATAGAGAACGTCCTTTGGATCAGGTCTCTTTGCTGAGAAGCTCCTAGACTAGGAGAAGATCAATGATGAGTACCTTCCACTAGAACCTACTAGATAACTAAGACAAAAGATAGATATAGTTCCAATTTAATCTGAAACTTCACCCTTCTCTTTGTTAAAGCCATTCACTTGTGATATTTCTGTTACAGCAGCCCTAGATAACTCCTACAGGAGTATAGGACAGACACGGGGCATGACTGTACGACGTAGTTAGTCCATGGTAATCTGGGCTTCAACTTGCTGTTCCAGCATAATTACAAATGGCACCTTCTTCTAATCTCAAAGCCGTTTGGGTTTGGCTGGTGTTGCATTATCCCCTTAGCTGTGGGGCTTGCCTGTTCATGCATGGCCTTGAATAACATGACACAGAGTTTGGGTTTCTTTCTGTAGATAGAGAAACACCTCTGATGACCAGAATTGCCTGTGGAAAAAGCAGGAGTAGTGGGAAAGAGACCTGTCCTTATGTTATTACTTTGTAGGATTGTTGTAATTCAATGAAATGGGCTTAGAACAGTTATAACACATACTACAGTGCTCAGGAAATATTAAGTCCTTTTTTTCCTTCTTCTTGTCATTATGTAAGGAATCATAATTGACACTTTGTTGTTTTTCCTCCTCATTCTTCTTTGTCTCATCTAGCCTCCCTTCCATCCTCAGCAAGCAGGGCCCAGCATGCTTTCTGAGGGACAGGAACCAGGCAGTACCCAACATAGTCTGGAAGTGGGGGGCAATGTGTGGTAGGAAAAGTTCTGTAGAGCCTGGATCTTCTTTTAAAGACTCAGAAAGCTCAGCTGAAGGCTTTCACATTGTGTGCTGATTCAACCTCAATATGGCAGTGGGAGCGGAAAAAACAAAAGTGACTGAAAACACACTTTAATTTTCACAGCAGGGAGTCTGGTCAGGGTCATGTTACCAGTGTGAACAGACAAAGCTCTCGGTCTAATATTAATACCTAATAGACTGAGTATCACACATCAAACACAGTGAGTTTTTGAAGCAGATATCAAATACTGTTTCCATTCTTGATTATGTTCCCTTTGTTCCAGTATAGTAGAAAATAAATGAGTGAAGCATCCCTGGTCACACTATTTTGGGAACTGGGGATGGCAGGCCACACAGTGAGGAAGGGAAGAGCAGGGAAATGGTTATTGTACGTAGCACCATCAGTGCATGAGGGACACAGCCTGCGTTAACCTGATCGTCCTGACAGCAATGTGAGCAGTGATTGTTATGCCCATCCCACAGGTGGGGAAACCACACCGAGAGGTTGAACAGTTCATGATCATATATTCCCAGTAAGTGAAGGAGCTGGGAGCCAGCTACAATGTTTTATAAGACCAGTCAAATTCTGTAAGTTCTAACATCCAGATGACCAAAAAAAAAAAAAGAATCCACAAATGATTTGTTAGCGATGGATCAGCCTGACACCGGGTCTTAAGTGACTGGAGAGAAGCAATCACCAGGAACTCAAAATGCTGAGAAAGAAGTGAAGCCAGAGACAAGCGCTGAGACTGAAAGGCTGAAGAAAGTCGGAAAATGAATCAGCTGACTAGAAAATATGATAGAGACTGGTAACGGAAGGTGAGAAAGAGAAAGCAGTGGGAGGGTGAGGAGGTGGGGAAAAATATCACTTTATTTTAAACTGATTAATTGTGCATATATTTGGTGCACTTTTCTCCTCTTCTCTTCTCCTCTTGTATCCATTTTGTTCAACAGTATTTTCTCAGAGGAGCCCTGGCGGCAAAGTGGTTAAGAGCTCAGCTGCTAAGTAAAAGATCGACAATTCAAGTCCACCAACTGCTCCTTGGAAATCTTATGGGGCAGTTTTACTCCGTCCTATAGCGGCACCATGAGTTGGAACTGACTCCGCAACGCCCAACAACGGTAGCATTTTCTTGATGGAGTCCTGGGTGGTACAAAAGGATAATGCCCTCAGCTGCTAACTGAAAGATTGAAGGTTTAAGTTCACCCAAGGGTGTCTTTGAAGAACATTCTAGCAATCTTCTTCTGAAAAATCAGCCTTGAAAATACTGTGGAGTTCAGTACTACTTAGACACGTGAGGTTGCAATGAGTTGGAAGTGACCCAACAGCAAATGGAAATTTTCTTAGTGATTCCAGTAGAGCTTGGCATGTAGTAGGCTTTCAGTCAGTATTTGCTGAATGAATGAAGAATGAATTGCATAGAAATTACAGCATGCATACAATGGATAAAGAGCCCTAGTGGTGCAATGGTTAAGCACTCAGCTGCTAACTGTGAGTTTGGTGGTCCTAACGCACTAGCCTCTCTATGAGAAAAAGGACCTGGCTATTTGGTCCTGTAAAAATTTCAGTCTAGGAAACCCTATAGGGCAGTTGTAGTCTGTCATATGGGATCGCTATGAATCAGAATCAACTGAATGACACAAAGCAACAACATGCAATGGGTTATGAAAATTCACATGAAGAATAATTTTTTGAACAATAAGTTCTAAGACCCAGAATTATGATGTACTTCTTATGATCTTAGTGTGACTTTTCAACACTGACTTCTGAAATCTTAATGGAAAAGATTGCTGGGAAGCGTTAGATAAAGTGAATGACAAAAGGATGCAGAAAGGTCCAGGCTGAGGATGAGGAGCTGAAAAGTCTTCCCTTGTTTTTGCTGCTAGAGGTTTCAGGTGGTAGGTTGAACAGATCAATGGCAAAGCCAGTCCTATCCCTTTGGCCATTTTAATGAAGGTGTTGCTATCACACAGTGGCTCCTTGAATTTACACTATATGTGTTGTATCAGTTTGATTGATTACTTTACTCAGTTATACTTCATTGCAAGTAAGAGACACAATCTTGGTGGGTAAGTAAAAAGATGTGAACTCAGGTCTTTCTGGATGCCCAGGTTACCCACTGTCAAGAAGTCACTTGATCAGCTGGCTTTAATGTTACAAGGTTGACACAATTCAATGGGTAACAGCTAGATTGCTCAGGCATCAATTCATTATTTATCAGTTTTAAAAAATGATTGCTTTTGGTTAACTTTGATGGATAAAATATTAGCCCACTTCTTTTTTACTTGCACAAAGTATTGGTAGTAATGTGGTGACAGCACCAGGATTCAGAGCTACAACTGCAAGTCTTCATTGGGTGCAAAGAACAGATATGAGCTGGAAAGTTCTAGTGATGGAGCTTGGTGCAAGGATTCAGAAGGAAGCAAGAGTAAGGGGAATCATCTCAGGAGTCCCTTAGGCCTCTTGGGGTTCTGGAACATCACAGAGAGCAGCAGAATGAAATGGGTTTGAATTCTGATGCTTCTGCTTACGGGTCGTGTGATCCTGGGCAACATGCGTAACCTCCTTGTTTCTTCAGTTTTTAAATGGAAGCAGTAATCTTCCCTACACACAGGGTTGTTGTTATGATGAACTGAGGTGATACATGTGAGTACTGAATGCCTGGTACTGTGGTTCACACTCCAGGAGCACGGGCCATTGTTATCCCTGGTGTTACTACTCAGAACATCAAGCACAAGGTATTGGCGTAGTGACCCAGTAGCACCGCTGTTTCTTCTACTGTCACGCTTTTGGAAGTGAGCCCTCCCTCCTCTTATCCCTCTGCTGTGAACTGGGGTTCTCTCTGAGTTTGATTTAGAGCACTCTTTTAACACTCCCTTTGTTCTTTAGTCAGTTTACTCCCTCGCTCTGTTTAATGAAGATTTCAAACCTTCTCTGCAGCCACATTAATCTCACTCTGTTCTTAGCAAAACAACAAACAAAAATCAACCAACTAAACAAAAGGATCATTTCACTTCTCAGAGAAAGCAAAAGGAATCAGAAGGGATCTCCTTCAACTTTTTTTTAACCAGCAATCTACCTTTTCATCTTATTCCTTCCGTATCTGTGCTCTCTTACTTCAAAGAAAACTTATGCTACCACTTACCCTTCTATTTCTCTTGTGTTTTCAATTTCTCTTCTTTCCGAGATTGTTCCTGGATGCAAGTTCTAACCTCTCCCACCTTAAAAAATTTCTCCCCTGATCTCTCATTCTTCTCTTTCTCCTTCTTTCCCAGAAAACCTCTCAAATACTATTTAGTTTGGCTGTTCCAATCCCTTACCCAATTCCCACCAAAATCATTGCTTGACCCCATCTCCATCAAAATTGCCCTCACCAAAGTTACCAAGCCACTCCCAAGTTCACTGCCATTGAGTCGGTTCTGACTCATGGTGACCCCATGTGTTACAGAGGATGATTGTTCCTGTATTCTAGACCATAATCCTTATGGAAGCAAATATTAAGAACTGTCTTTTGTGGCACCTCTGGATGAGTCTGAACTGCCAACTTTTATATAAGTAAGACCGAAAAAGCAAAGCCATTGTCTTTGATTTGATTCCAACTCCTAGTGACCCTACAGGACAGAGTAGAACTGCACCACAGGGTTTCCAAGGCTGTAAATCTTTATGGAAGCAGAGTATGACACCTTCCTCCGTGAAGACACTGGTGAGTTTAGCATTTAGCCACTCTACCCCGAGGGCTGCTTTTCATGCAAGCAGCTGAATGCAAACTGTTTGCACCACCCAGGGGCTAATGTCTTGGTAGCATTCAGCCTACCTGACCACTTCTTCCATTCAGAAATAAATGCCTTTCTTGACATTGATGTCTTGATTGTCTTCCAAATTAGGATTGGAAGAATTTTCCTCAGCTACTTTTGGACGGCACTTGGCTTGGCATGTCAGTTTATCTTCTTCAATAGGAATAAACAATCCTTTTGTGGTACCATCCCATCTGGGGCATGGGAAATGATGAAAATCTCAAATTGACTCAGGGAACCTGGAGTAGAAAAAAGGGTGCTGCTGATTGTGGGAATTGCAACCAATGTCACGAAAGAGTATGTATAAAATTTTTGAATTAAAAACTGACTTAAGATAATAACTGACTCCTAAGCCACAGTACGTTTTTTAAATCTCTTTAATCTACTAACTTTTCTAAACCTCCCTGCCACTTAGTTCACGACATCAACTTCTTTCGTTGTGACTCTTGCCCCAGGCATTCTTCTAATACACACTGCTCGTGACAGAGTGATCACCTCTCCACCTAAATTCCTTTAAAGTTTTCTCAATATGTTTAGAGTAAAATAGAACAATGGTGATGATTCTTATCATGGCCTGGAAGGTTCTTCAGAGTTCTCCACGATCTGCCTCTTTAATCTCACCTTACACCTCTCTAGCACTCACTTTCGGCTCCAGACAAACTGACTTCTCTTAGGCCTTTAAATGATTGCATTTCTTTCAGAATCCAGGCCTCCGGGAAAGCTGTTCTCTGAAGTTTCTTGCCCACCTTTTCACCAGAATCCTATTACCCCTTCAGGTATGAAACTACCCAGATCCCCTGAAGACTAGGACAAGTCTTTCTGCTACAGGGTTGTTGATTTTTTTAAAATACTTTTTATTGTGAATTAAGAATAACTTTACAGTCTATATCATGTTGCCATATAACACTCAGAACTTTCACTGCTATTCTATTCTAGTTGCCCACCCCTTTTCGAGACAGCACACTTCCCCTCTTGCTAGGCACTTCCATGACCTTTTGATCTAGGCCTGGCCACCTCACCCAACCAAGTTGGCTCCAGTAAAAAACCTCTCAGACAACCCCATTTATCTGTGTTAGGGTTTGTTTGCCTCCAGTGTCACTCTACGTTTTGTACAGTCCAGGTCATTCTTTGTCTGGGAAGCTGTCCCTGGTGCTGGATGCAGTTTAGGGTGAGAGAGTTCAGGGGCCACACTGTACAGAAGGACCATCAAGTGGGGTCTTTTGGTGGAGTTCTAGCTCTATCCTCCTCTCCATCATCCACTGTGTCCAGAGCTCTATTCCATGTATCTCATCTGGGCTGTCACTGGTGGTGACTGGGCATCAGCTAGTTCTTCTGGTCCCATGCTAAAGTTCATATGGCTGGTATGGCCCCTTCCATCTGGTGGGCTCATATTTTTCTGCTGTCCTTGATATCCACCAATTATTTACATTAGGTTTAGGTGGATTGGGCCATTTGGTGCTATTTAGATAGCAGCATGCCATCTTTTAAGACCCCACTGGCCACTCACCTAAGTGGTACGTGGAATGATATCTCGAGAGAGAGAAAAAAAAACTTACTTAGTGCTGTCGAGTAGGATTCGACTCATGGCGACCCTTGAGGCCAGAGTAGAAATGCCCCGTAGAGTATTCAAGGAGTTCCTGGTGGATTTGAACTGCCAATCTTTCAGTTAGCAGTGGTAGCACTTAACCCACTACACCAGAGAGAAAAACTTGGATCTGGCAATTAGTTTGGATGTCCCCTGATAGCATGGTCCCCTGATCCCAGACCCTTGTTTTCTGTTGTTCTAAAGAGGTGGTTGATGTTAAGAGGACAATTTGGTTTGAGGTTGAGTAGTTGTGGGTGTCCCACTTCTAGTGCATGCTGACACATCCTATACCCAAACCTAATCCTAACCACTATCTAATTTGTAAAAAATCCCTCTCCCTCCCTCTCTTCCTCCCTTCTTCCTCATGCTTGTAACTGTCAGATATTGATTTCTTCTGTAGTCAAATGATTTGTTGTGTCCTTATAATAATGGTCTCATATAAAATTTGTCCTTTTGTGCCTGGCTAATTTTGCTTAGCATAATATCCTCTAATTGTTCCCATGTTGACAAGTATTTCCCTAAGCCATCATTATTTCTTATCACTGCGCAGTATTCTATTGTATGAATATACCACATTTTGTTTAACCATTCGCCTGTTGATGGGCATCTAGGTTGCCTCCAACTTTTTGCTATTGTGTGGAAAGCTGCAATAAACATTGGCGTGCATGTATCTTTTTGAAGGGTGCTCATTATTTCTTTGGGACACATTCCAAGGAGCGAGATTGCCTGATCATACGGTATTTCTGTTTTTTAAGAAAGTATCGCATCAATTCCCATAGTGGTTGAACCATTTTACAGTCCTGTCAACAGTGTAGAAGAGTTTTGGTTTCTCCACATCCTCTCCAGCATTTTTATTGTGTGTTTTTTGGACTATTGCCAGCTTTGTTGGGGTGAAATGGTATACCACGATGGTTTTGATTTGAATTTCTCAGATGGCTAGTGATCATGAGCATTTCCTCATGTATCTGTTGGCAACCTGGACATCTTCTTTGGTGAAATATCTGTTCATGCCCTTTGCCCATGTTTGAATTGGGTTATTTGTCTTTTTCTCACTGAAGTTTTACAGTGTCTTGCAGACTAGAGAGATTAGGTGGCAGTTGAGTTGAAAGCATGATGGGCAAATGTTCATGCTGAGTCTGTAGGCATTCTTTTTACTCTTTTCATTTCTGATGCTTGAGGGTTGTCAGTAGTTTTTGATAGACTGTTCATGCCATGAGTTAGGGCTTCTAGCATCTTCCCAAGTTTTCCTTCCAACAATTTTACTGTTTCATCTTTTATATTTAGGTTTTTGATCCACTTTGAATTAGTTTTCGTGCATGGTGTGAGATAAGGGTCTCGTTTCATTTTTTTGCAGGTGGATATCCAATTATGCCAACACTATTTGTTAAAGAGACTGTCTTTTCCCCAGTTCACAGGCTTTGGGCCTTTATCAAATATCAGCTGTTCATGGGTGGTTGAAATTTTATCTGGATTCTGAATTCTGTTCCATTAGTCTATGTGCCAGTACCAGGCTGTCTTGACTGCCAAAGCCAAGTGCCGTCGATAAGGTCAGGAAATGTGAGGCCTCCCACTTTGTTCCTCTTCTTCAGTAATAATTTACTTATCCATGACTTCCTCTCTTTGCATATGAAGTTGGTGATCTGTTTCTCTATCTTATTAAAAAAAAGTTGTTGGAATTTGAATTGGGATTGCATTGTTTGTATAGATTGTTTTGGGAAATATGGACATTTTCACACTGTTATGTCTTCCTATCCAAGAGCAAGGTAAATTTCTCCACTTATGTAAGTTGCTTTTATTTTCCTGCAGTAGGGTCTTGTAGTTCCCTTTGTATAGGTCTTTTACATTTTGGATTAGATTTATCCCTAGGTATTTCATGATTTGGGGGACTATAGTAAATGGTAACGATTCCTTGATTTCCTCTTTGGTTGTCTCTTTGTTGGTATAAAAAGAATTCCACTGATTTATGTATGTTTATCTTGTATGTTGATATTTTGCTGAAGTCTTCTATTAGATCCAGTAGTTTTTGGTGGATTCTTCAGGGTTTTCTATGTATAAGATCATGTCAAATAGTGATACTTTAACTTCTTCTTTGCCAATTTGGATGCCCTTTATTTCTTTATCATGCCCAACTGCTCTGGCTAGGACCTCCAGAACAGCGTTGAATAGAAGTGGTGACAATGGGCGTCCTTGTCTAGTACTTGTTCTTGAGGAGAATGTTTTCAACTTCCCTCAGTTAAGTATGATGTTAGATGTTTAGTGTAGACAGCCTTTAGTATGTCAAGGATTTTCCCTTCCATTCTTATTTTGCTGACAGTTTTTAATATTAATGGTGTTGGACCTTATCAAATGCCATTTCTGAATCAATTGACAGAATTAGGTGGTTTTTGTCTTTTGTTTTGTTCATGTGGTTGATTACATCAGTTGTTTTTCTAATGTTAAACCATTCCTGCATCCCTGGTATGAATCCTAGCGGTCATGATGAACTATTTTTTGGATGTGTTGTTGAATTCTGTTAGCTAGGATTTTGTTGAGGACTTTTGTGTCTAAGTTCATGAGAGATACTGGTCTGTAATTTTTCTTTTTTGTGTCATCTTTACCTGTTTTGGTACCACAGTTATACTAGCTTCATAGAATGAATTTGGGAGTATTCCATCCTTTTCTATGTTCTGGAATACCTTTAGAAGTAGTAGTGTTAGCTCTTCTCTGAACATTTGATAGAATTCTCCAGTGAAGCTATCAGACCAGGGCTTTTTTGGATAGAAGTTTTTAAAATACATTTCCAATCTCTTCTTTTGTAATGAGTTTATTTAGTCGTTCTATCTCTGATTTTGCTAGTTTAGGTAGGTGGTGTTTTTCTAGAAAATTGTCCACTTCCTCTAGGTTTTCAAATTTATTAGACTATAATTTTTCACACTATTCTTCTATGATTCTTTTGATTTCAAATAGGATCCTTTGTGATATCACACATCCTGTGTTCTATTCAAATTATTTGTTTCTTCTCCTGTTTTTCTTTTGTTGGTTTGGCCAGTGGCTTATCAATTTTGTTGATCTTTTAAAAAAAAACCAGCTTTTGGACTTGTCTACTCTTTCAATTATTTTTCTGATTTTCTATTTCATTTATTTCAGCTCTGATTTTAATAATATGCTTTCTTCTGGGGCATGATGGGTTCTTTTGCTGAGATCTTTCCAGTTGTTCAAATTGAAGGGTTAATTCTTTGATTTGTGTTCTTTTCTCTCTTTGGATGTACATATATATTGAGGTGAATTGACCTCTGAGCACTGCATTTGCTATATCCCATAGATTTTGGTAGTATATGTCTTCATTCTAGGGTCATTCTATGAAATTCTTTATTGCATCCTTAATTTTTTCTATTACCTAGTAGTTTTTGAGCAAAATGTTATTCAGTTTCCAAGGTTTTGATTTTATTTGCATCTTTTATTCTGTTATTGATATCTACTGTTATTGCCTTATGGCCTGAGAAGAAGCTTTGTTTTATCTCAATGTTTTGCATTTTATTGAGTATTGCTCTGTGGCCTAATATATGGTCAATTTTGAAGAATGTCCCATGTGTATTGGAAAAGAAATAAACTTGTCTGTTTTTGCATGAAGTGTTCTGAATATGTCCATGAGGTCAAGTTGGTTGATTGTGGCATTTAGATATTCCATGTGTTTGCTAAGCTTTTTTCAGCATGCTCTGTCTTTACTGAGAGTGCTTTGCTGAAGTCTACTGTTACTGTGAAGCTTTCCATGGATGTTTTCAGGGCAAATAGTGTTTGTTTTACGTATTTTGGAGGTCTGTTATTGGATGTGTAGATATTTAGTATGATTATGCCCTTCTGACGTAGTAAGCCTTTGACCATTAGATAGTGACTCTCTTTATCCAGTATGCTGGATTTAACTTTAAAGTCCATTTTGTCAGAGATTATTATTGCCACTCCTGCTCTTTTCTTATTGTAATTGAGTGAAAGTGTACAATCCAGCTTAAATTTGCATGCCTGCCTATCTGCAGCTCCTTCTGCTCTCCTTTCCTGGTGACAGAACACTCCTCCTTTCTGTTCTATACATGTCATATTCTCTTAATAATCTCCTGGCCCTTCCGCTCTACCCTCTCCACTCCCCTCTAGTAAGAGGCCAGTAAGACAACATCCTACAGATGCACAGAACTATAAAGTGCAGAGATAACATGGTCACTCTGTGTCCTTGAGTCCAATCCATTCCTGTCCAAAGAGTTGACCTCAGCAATGATTTACACTCGGGGCTGCATCAGGTCTACGGGCATTTCTCCCAGGGGAACCCCCAGGCCTTCACACCATCAACTGAGATCTTTTAATGGAGCTGTTAGGGCACACATCTTTTTTTCTCGTGTTGCCACTGGAATTCAACTGTGTGAGGCCCATCGTGGCTCTCATTGTTGGTGGCCAGGAACCATCTGATTCTTCAGGTCACTTGTTGATATAGGCACCCAGTCATGTGGGTCCTTCTGTCTTGTGGACTCTTTTTCCCTCATGTCAGTTGTCCTTGGTGATCATCTGTTCCAGTTGAGTTGGGTCTATTTGGTGTACCTCAGACGGCAGCTTGCTAGCTTTTAAGACCCCAGACACCACTCAACAACATGGGCTGCAGAAGACTCTCTTAGTAATAGGCTAGTTATGCCAACTGGTCTTGATGTCCCCTGAGAGCATGGTTCCCAGACCCCCACTCCCCACTACTCTACCCTTGCACTATTGGGTTAAGATTGGAAGAGTTTTTAGGTTATGTCAAAGCCCAGTTAAACTGATCTCCTTTCTAATTTGTGCTGTCACTGCTTTCACCCAATCAAATTTCTACCAACTATCAAATCTATAACCAACCCTCTCCCTCCTCCCCTCCCCTCCCTTGCAGCCATCAAAGATTCTTTTCTTCTGTACATGAGTCTGTTTTTAAATCCTTATAGTAGGGGTCTCATATAATATCTGTCCTTGTGCTGCTGACTGATTTCACTAAACATAATGTCTTCCAAATGAAACCAGGTTGTGAGATGCTTCCTAAAATAAGTATTGTTCTTTACCATCGCGTAGTGTTCCATAGAGTATATATAACATAGTTTATCCATTCATCTGCCATTGGGCATCTGGGTTGATTTCATCTTTTTTGCTGTTGTGGACGGTGCTGTAATAAACATTTGTTCACGTGTATCTATTCGTGTGACTGCCCTCGATTCTGTAGGATATATTCCAAGCAGTGGGACTACTGGGTCAAAAGGTATATTTCTATCTTTTCAAGGAAGCTCCAGATTACTTTCCAAAAATGGTATACCATTTTGCATTCCTACCATCAGTGTAGGAGTGTTCCAATTTCTCCACAGTCTCTCCAGCATTTGTTGTTTTGTGTTTTTTGGATTATACCAAACCTTCTGGGGGGTGAGGCAGTATCTCATTGTGGTTTTGATTTGGATTTCTTTAATAGCTAACAATTGTGAACACTTCTATGTGTGTCTTTTGGCTGCCTGGATATTGTTTTAGAGAACTGTCTGTCTGTCTCCTTTGCCCCAACACTTAATTGGATCATTTATCCTTTCCTTGTTACTATTTTGCAGTAACTTGTAGATTATGGAGATCAGACTTCAATCTGACACATAGTTGGCAATTCTTTTGTTTTTCCTGTTCTGTAGATGATCTTTTAATTCTTTTGATAAATTCTTTGGATGAGCGAAAGTGTTTAACTCTTAGTAGTTCACATTTATCTATTTTCTCTTCTGTTGATTGTGTTTTGTTTGTCAGATTTTGAAGTCTGCCTAAGCTGTGTATTAAAACTTCCATTGTTGACCCTAATTTTCTTGCATGATCTTTATCATTTTAGGTTTGATATTTAGGTCTTTTATCCAGTTTGAATTGGGTTTTGTGTAAGGTGTGATATATGGGTCTTGTTTGAATTTTTTGCAGACAGATATCCAATTTTGCCAGCACTGTTTCTTAAAGAGATTGTTTTTACTCCAGTTTACAATCTTAAGGCCTTCCTTGAATATCAGCTGTTCATAGGAGGATGGTGGCATCTCTGGGGTCTCAACTCTGTTCTATTGGTCTATATGTCTCTTTTTGTACCAGTACCAGGCTGCTTTCACTATTGTAGCAGTGTAATAGATTCTAAAGTCGGGCAGTGAGAGGTCCCCCAATGTGTTCTGCTTCTTCAGTAGTGCATTGCTTATCTATGATTTCTCCCACTTTCAAAGTTGGTGATTCATTTCTCCATCTCATTGAAAAATGTCACTTGAATTTGTATTGGAATTGCGTTGTATATGTAGATTGCTTTGGATAAGATAGAAATTTTCACAATGTTAAGTCTTCCTATCCATGAGCAGGGTAGATTTTTCCATTTATGTAAGTCTCAGTTTCCTGCAGTAAGGTCTTGTAGTTCTCTTTGAATAGGTCTCTTATTTCTCTAGTTAGATTTATTCCTAGGTATTTTATCTTCTTGGCAGCTGTAGTAAATGGTATTGATTTGTTAATTTCTGCTTGAACAATCTTAGTTGGTATAAAGGAATCCTACTGATTTACTTGTGTCATTTTATGTCCTGATACCTTGCTGAATTCTTCTATTAGTTGGAGTAGTTTACTTATGGATTCTTTAGGATTCTCTGTGTATACAATCATATCATCTGCAAATAGGGAGATTTTTACTTCTTCTTTGCTGATGTGGATGTTCTTTATTTCTTTGTCTTGTCTGATTGCTCTGGTCAGAACTTCTAGTATAATGTTGCATAGGAGAGGTAAGACTGGACATCCTTGTCTAATTCCCATTCTCAAGGGGAATTCTTTTCAGTCTCTCTCCATTCAGGATGATGTAGGCAGTTGGCTTTGCTTAGATCTCCCTTATTGTGTTGAGAAATTTGCCTTCTATTCCTATTTTGCTGAAAGTTATTAGCATGAATGGGTGTTGGACTTTGTCAAATGCCTTTTCTGCATCAATTCACAAAATAAGGTGATTCTTATTTTTTGTGTTATTTATGTAGTTGATTACATTAATTGTTTTTCCGATGTTGAACCAGCCTTGTGTCCCAGGTATGAATCCAACTTGGTTGTGATTATTTTTTTGATATGCTGTTGAATTCTATTGGAAAGGATTTTGTTGATTTTTGTATCTAGGCTCATGGTTGATATTGGTCTATGATTCTCCTTTTTTGCTGGATCTTTCCCTGGCTTTGGTATCAGGATCATGATGGTTTCATAGAATGAATTTGGGAGTGTTCCATCCCTTTCTATTCTGTGAAATAATCTCAGCAATATTGGAGTTAACTCTTCTCTAAAAGCTTGCTAGAGTTTTGTGGTGAAGCCATCTAGACCAGGGCTTTTTTTTTTGGTTGGTAGCTTTTTGAAGACTTTTTCAATCTCTTCCTTTGTGATGGGTTTATTAAGTTATTCTACTTCTCCTTGTGATAATTTTCGTAGGTGATATGAATCCAGGCATTTGTTTCCTCTAGGTTTTCAGATCTGTTCAGTCTTATGCAGTATTCTGTTATGATAGCTTTGATTTCTGTTGGATCTGTTGTGACATCTCCCATCTCATTTCTTATTCAGGTCATTTGTTTCCTTTCTTGTTTCTCTTTAGTAAGTTTAGCCAGTGGTTTGTCAGTTTTGTTGATCTTTTCAAAAAATCAGCTTTTGGTCTTACCAGTTTTTTCAGTTGTTCTTCTATTCTCTAATTCATTTAGTTCTGCTCTAATATATACGATCTGTTTTTTTTCTGGTGCCTGAGGGTTTTATCTGCTGCTCTCTTTCTACTTGCTGGAGTTATAGGGTTAATTCTTTGATTTGGGTCCTTTCTTCCTTCTGGATGTGTGCACTGATAGAGACAAACTGACCTCTGAGCACTGCTTTGGCTGTATCCCCTAGGTTCTGGTAGCATGTGTGTTTTAGTCAGCTAGTGCTGCTCTAACAGAAATACCACAGAGTGGATGGCTTTAACAAAGAAAGGTTTATTCTTACATAGTCTGGCAGGTTGCAAGGCTGTGCTCAGTGTGTCCGCTCCAGGGGAAGGCTTTCCCCCTTGTCAGCTCTGGAGGAAAGTCCAATATTGCATCAGTCTCTGTCCAGGGAGCATCCTTGCACAGGAACTTCAGGTCTGAAGGTTGCGCTTTTCTCCCTGTGCTGCTTTCCTGATGGTACAAGGTTCCCAATTCTCTGCCTGCTTTCCTTTCCTCTTATCTCTTGCAGGATAAAAGGATTAAGGGTGGGGGCAAGCTATACTCCAGGGAAACTCCCTTTACAGTGGAGCAGGGAGGAGAATTTATAAAGGGATTTACAGTCCCACCCTAATCCTTTAACATATAGCATAGGAAAACCACAAAATGGAGGACAGTCACAAGATACTGGGAATCATGGCCCAGCTACATGGCTACACATATTTTTGGGGGGACACAATTCAATCCATGATGAAGTGTTTTCATTCTCATTTTAATCCATAAATTTCTTTATTTCATCCTTGATTTCTTCTATAATTCACAGCTTTTTGAGCAAGGTGTTCTTCAGTTTCCATGAGTTCCAATTTCTATCTATTTTTTTTCTGCTAATGATTTTGACTTTTATGGCTTTATGATCTGAGTAGATGCTTTGCAATAATTCAATTGTTTGGATTTTGTTGAGATTTGCTGTATGTCCTAACACATGGTCTATTCTGGAAAATGTTCCATGTGCATTGGAGAAGAAGTTGTAGCTATCTGTTGATGGATAAAAAGTTCTGTATACGTCAATGAGGTCTAATTGGTTAATAGTGGCAATGAGATCTTCTGTATCTTTACTGAGCTTTTTTATGGAAGATCTGTTCAATACCGAAAGTGGAGTTTTGAAGTCTCTCCCTATTATTATGGAGTGATCTACCTCATTTTTCAATGTAGTCAGTGTTTCTTAGATTTATTTAGATGCTCTAGTATTGAGTGCATAAATATTTAATATTGTGAAGTCCTGCTTGTGTATGGGACCTTTCAGCAATAGATAGTGAGCATTCTTGTCTATGATGGTGGATTTTACATTAAAATCTATTTCGTCTGAGATTAGTACTGCTATGGCTGCTCTTCTTTGTTTATTGCTAGCTTGGTATATATCATTGTATCCTTTAATTTTCAGTTTGTTCATATCTTTAAGTCTAAGGTGAGTTTCTTATAAGCAACATACAGATGGGTTGTATCTTTTGATCCAAGATGCTGCTCATCTCTTTACTGGGGTGTTCAGTCCATTTACATTCAGTGTAATTATTGATAGATAGGTATGTGTTTAGTGCTGTCATTTTGATTTATTTATTTTTGTATTGGTGTTTTCTCTGTTCTCTTAATATTCTGTTATGGGTCATTCTCGTGGGTTGATTTTTCATCCTTTTCAGTGTTGGTTTCATGTTTGTTGAGACTCCTGTGTTACATTTCTTGTACTGACACATTGCATTTTGTTGTGCTTTGCTGCTATCCCTGTGATCCCCCTTAATATTCTAAGTTTAAACCCAATTTTAACTTTTACATATCTTAATAACTTCCTCTCCATCTGAAAGGCCTATAACTACTGTAGTATACCCCTGTTTTTAATGTGATGGTATCTTACTTTTCATGATGTGATCACTGGATCCCTTCTTTTAATATTATAGCTTTGATTGAGTTTTGTGCCTTCCCTAACTGAGGTTTCTGGATGTTTTGTCCTTCATTGTCTCCTGAAATATAGAGCTAATGGTTTTGTTTTTTTCTAAGTGAAGAGCTTCTTTCAGTATTTCTTGGAGTTTTGGTTTCGTTTTTACAAAGTCTCTAAGTTTCTGTTTATCTACAGATGCCTTAATTTCATCTTCATATTTGAAAGACAGTTTAGCAAGATATATAATTCTTGGTTGGAAGTTTTTCTCCTTCAAGGTTTTGAATGTGTCATCCCACTGCCTCTGTGCCAACATTGTTTCTCCCGAGAAGTCAGACGAAAGCCTACAGGGCTTCCATCTGAATGTTAGTTTTGCTTTGAGTGTCACCACCTTTGAGAATTTCTGCTCATGTTTCATTTTGTTAGGCTTGATTATAATATGTCTTGGTGTCTTTCTTTTGAGGTCTGTTTTATGTGGCATTTGATACACATCTTGGATATCTATGTTCTCTTCTTTCACAACTTCAGGAAAGTTTTCTGTCAGTAACCCCACAACAATACTATCTGTGTTTCCAAGTACCCCTCTCTGTTTAGGAACTCTAATTAATCTTAGATTGTTCCTCTTGATAGAGCCCCACATGTTTCTTCGTTTTTCTTCTTTCTTTAATTTCTCTTCATTAATGCTGGTGTCATTAGTTCTGTCTTTAAAGTCAGTACATCGAGTTTCTAGTTCAATTCTGTTCCTTGGGCTTTGAGTTGAATTGTCTAATTCTGTAATTTTGTTACTGATCCGTCAGATTTCAGAATGTTGATGTTCCATCATTTTGAACAGCTTGCTTAATTGTTCATTTTGTTCTGCTGCATTTTGTATAATGTCTAGGAGGGCTGTGTATATAATTCTTTTGTACTGGACCTTCAATAGTTTCAGAAATGCTTCTTTATCTTGGAAGTTCTTTGATTCTTTATTTTGGGAGCTTTCAGAAGCCATAGTTGGATGTTTCTTTAAATGTTTCACTAGGGTTTGTTACTTTGGGGACTTCTAGAGGCTGTTTACTTTCTCTGGTGTTGCCTCAACTGGATCTGAGGCACAGTTGTGAGAAGGAAGTTGGTCACCAGCTACCTCTATGTACTCCAGGGACTGGGCCCTGTGAACTAGCTAGGGTAGCAAACTCCACCTACCAGCTGGCAAAAAGACAGCCCTACTTATGGAGTCACTGTGGGGCTGTTGGCTGACCCTATAATGTGAGTCAGTAAATGCTGGAAGAGATGCTGTTGGGCTGCACTGTGGTTATTTCTCTAGGCAGTCTTATTTTAGAAAGGTAAGAGCTATCGACAGCTTCCAAAATCAGTCAGGCCATCAGGTGTGGTGAGCCCATCCTTCCAGCTGGCAGCTGGGGTACCTCTTCCACTGCCCCCAGATGATGTGATGTATTTCAAAGTAAGGGCAAGTTATTGACCCAGTGGCATTCCCTGCCGGGCCCCACTCACAAGGTTACACTATGCTAAACACAGCTTTTCTGCTGGAAAAGTACTCCCCGGGCTGGCACTGCCTCCCAGCTTGGGAATTAGCCCATGCTGAGGCCTCCAGTTGGTTAACTCCACCTCCTTGTCAAACAAAATGGTCTCTGGGTCAAGCAGTCCCACCTGCTGCAAAATAGCCCAAATTATGGCAGAGGTCTGTAAAAAAGAGGGTGGAAGTGCTGTGGTGCTCTGAGGTTGGAGCCAGGCTCTCGAAATGTGGCTATTGCACCTGCAGATCACATCAGCATTGCAGCTCAGCATAGCAGCCAGTTAAGCCAATCCCCCACCTGCTGGCCAACAAGAAGAGAAAAAAGTTAAAAACACCAGTTACCTTCAGTCTGCAGGAGCTGGCCCACTCAACAAGAGTGGGTGGAGCTCAGTGAAAGACAAGATTCAATTCAGTGGCATGTAGTCCAAACTGACAGCCCTCTGCTATGTCTTATGCCTCACTGGGTGTCCAGAATGCTCCATTTAATTATCAATCCAGGCCTTCCTTAGTTTTCAGATGGACTTAAGAAGATGTGTGTCTAGTCTGCCTTCTTGATTCTGTCCCCTTGTACTTTTTTGAATGTTTTTAGCCTGATATATTTTTTTTCCAACCTTTGAGTTGTAGTTTGTTTGTGTCTTTGTGTGTAAGGTGTGTCTCCTGTAAGCAACATATAAATGGGTCATGTGCTTTCATCCAGTCTGCTATTCTCCTTCCTTTGTTGGTGCATTTAGTCCATTTACATTCAGTAAGATTACTAGTATATATGTTGGTAGTGTCATTTTGATGCCTGTTTTTGGGTGCTGAGGATAGTTCCTCTGTTGCACTCCATTTTCTGTGCTGCTTCTTTTTTCTTTATGTGATTTCTTTCATGGCTTTCAATGCTCATTTTCTTGATATTGTTATGATTTTGTATCTTGCTTTTTGATGTGTAGAATTATAGGTTTCTTTTGCAGTTATCTCACTTAGTAATCCAAACTTAATTCTGTGTATTTCCTTGACTTCCTCCACAGCTGGAAGGTCTATGTGTACATTTTTATGACCCTGTTTTTCACATAATGTAGTTTTTTATTATATCCTTAGATCTCTGAATTGCTATTTTTTGTGATTTGGTTTGGTTATCATTTTTGGAGTTCCTTTCCTAATGGTATCTAGATGCACTGTTGAGTGTTGAATGTTTAAATATATACCTAATGTTAATGATTTTATAATCAAAGAACTTCCTTTAATGTTTCTTTCTATTTTGGTTTGGTTCTTAAAAATTCTCTAAATATCTCTTTATCTGTGCAAGTCTTCACCTTCATATTTGAGAGTCAATTTTGCAGGATATATAATTCTCAAATGGCAGGGTTTTTTTCCTTCAGGCCTTTGTATATGTTATCCCATTGTCTTCTGACCAACATCATTTAAGCTGATTAGTCTGAAGATTATCTTACCAATTTTCCTTTGTAAGTTATTTTTTGCTTAATTCTGGTTGCCCTCAGAAGTCTCTCCTTATGTCTCATTTTATTGAGCTTCATTATGATAAGCCTTCATGTATTTCTTTTGGGATCTATCTTGAGTGGGGTTCAGTGGGTATCCTTAATGGAGATCATCTCATCTTTCATGATGTCAGGGACATTTTCTGTCAGGAGGTCTTGAACAATTCTCTCTCCATTTTCAGCTATCCCAACTTGTTCTGGTACTCCAATCATTCAAATATTGTTCCTCTTGATACAATCCAACATCACCCTCAGTGATTCTTCACACTTATTGAATCTTTTATGACTTTTTCTCATGTATGATGGTGTCATTTACTTTGTCTTCAAGTTCATTAACTGTTTTCTGTTTGCTTGATCCTGCTCCTTTAACTTTCTGTTGAATTATCAAGCTTGATGATTTTACTGCTAATCTGTCAAATTTCAGCAGATTGCTGCTCAAGCATTTCTGGTAGCTTGTTTAATTTTTCAGTGTGCTCTATTGCATTTTGCCTGATCTCTCTCCTGATATCTTGCACAGCTCTATATATCAATCTTTTGTATTCTGTATCTGATAGTGGTAGGAACTCTTCTTCTTCTGGGAAATCTGTTGATACTTTATTTTGGGAGTTTTCAGAAGCTGCGGTAGTCTGCTTCTTTAGGTGTTTAGAAATTGATTGTTGTCTCCAAGCCATCCAGAAGTCATTGCAGTGAAAGAGATTTAATAGTTCAGTTGACCTGACTGGTATCTCTCTATTGGGGGTGAGCCGTGGTTTCTCAGTACAGTCTGATTATTTTCTGCTCCTTGATCTTACTGTTCCACACTGGGCCGCTGCCAACTTTGCTCCCAGGTAGAGGAGTCATTCTTGCTTTCAACAGTGCCACCATTGCTTCTGCCTCTGCTGTGAGTCACTGGCACAGGTGCTGTGCTTTCACGGCCACTCCAAAGCAAGTGGAGCAGAAGCACCACTGCTGCAGCTGCCTCTGTGTTGGGCTGATCTGCTGGGAGCCTCAACTCCTGTCATGGGGGGTGGTCACACAAGTGTGTTTTATTTCCCAAGCCACAGATGCAACTGCTGTCATTGTTTCTTTTGCCTCAGGGCTGGACAGGGAACTCCTGGAGCTTCACTGGCTGTTCTCTCACTAAGAAAGGTTCACATATCCCTTATCTGCAGCTTCTGGGTCAGGTGCACACCCTCTGCATCACTGTCTATGCTGCCTCTGGGCTAGGATGGTCCCCTGTGAAGCCTCAGTCACAGCCATGGTTGACAAGCAGAGGAGGGATTGTGTACCCTTTTGCCCACTCTCCTGGATTGCACACTTCTCCCACATCCATGGCACTGCCACTCCATGGTAGCACATGTTACTGAAACTGTCTTTGTCTCCAGGCTGCATGTAGTCTCAACCCACTGCCTGGGCACCCCCCCCACACCCCCTCCCCCAGCTTTTCCCGGTTGTTTTAGTCAGCTAGTGCTGCTCTAACAGAAATACTACAGAGTGTATGGCTTTAACAAAGGAACATTTATTCTTACACAGTCCAGGAGGCTACAAGCCCAAATTCAGGATGTCTGCTCCAGGGGAAGACTTTCCCCTTTGTCAGCTCTGAAGAAAAGTCTGGTATTGCATTAATCTTTGTCCAGGGAACAACTTGGCACAGGAACCTCAGGTCTAAAGGATACACTCTTCTCCTGGTGCTGCTTGCTTGATGATGTGAAGTTCCCAATTCTCTGTTTGCTTCTCTTTCCTTTTTATCTCTTGTTGGATGAAAGGATTAAAGGGTGGTGCAAGCTACACTTCAGGGAAACTCCCTTTACAGTGGAGCAGGGAGGTGATCTTATAAAGGTATTTACAGTCTCACCCTAATCCTTTAACATATAGCACAGCAAAATCACAAAATGGAGGACAACCACAGAATACAGGATATCATGGCCCAGCTACATGGCTACACCTATTTTTTGAGGGGACACAATTTGATCCATGACACCAGTACAGACAGATCTAAGCCTCCTTGGCCTGGCCCACTCTATGGCCTGCAGGGCCACTGGGTCTTTGTGCCTTTAATCGCCCGACTACTCTGAAGCCCCTCTCACCTGTGTAGGAGCTGTCTGTCCTGGCTGCTTTCTTTAGGCAGGTGTGGATCATCTTTGCCCTCAGACCTGGTGTAGTCTCTCAGTCCCATGCAGTGAATTTGTTTTGATAAGGTGGTTTACTATGCTTGCTTCACCTTCAGTGCATGGGATCTCTTTGTCTGGAGCCTCGTTGTTTCCTCTGTGGTAGTCATGTGCTTCTACGATCTTCCTGTCACCCAGTTGATTCTTATATGTTTCCACCAGGTGACCAGGTCTCTTGGAGTGCCCAATTTGGTTGGATTAATTGATTCTGATGGTCTTTGTTTTTAGAGGATTCAGCAGGGTAGTGTGGCTATGCCACCATCTTAACTCCACCTCCTGTTACAGGTTTTTTTGGCCTTTGCGTTTTTGCTTTGTAATAGTTATTATAATTGATTATTTGTGTGGGTTTTCGTTCAGTATCTGTCTCTGCTGCTACCTTGTAAGTCCACAAAGGTAGGATACAAGCCTCTCCATAGTCTTCCCAACATCTAAAACAGAACTTGGATGAAAATGCAGAATAAGTAAAAGAATAAACCAACTTCAATTTTCAAAACCATTATCTCAGATCTGACTCGACGGCACTTGGCTTGGCTGGCTATGTCAAGATAAATCTACAAGGCTATTATATGTATTGTATAATGTACTTTTGAGGACACTAGTATTGGGAGACTTCTGCCTTCTCAAACCACTTCCTCATCTCAATGACCCTCTCTAAATGAGTCTGGGACTTCTTTATCCAGATGTCCACTCTCGCCAGAATCTGTTTAATTCCTGTTTTCAACACATTCTCTCCAAAACGCTCTCCAATTCTTATCTTTCCCTTTTCAGTAACTGGGGCCAACATTTCCTTCATCTCTGGAAGGTCAAAACCAAAAAAGTTTGATAACAGCATTTAGATGAAATAAGAATGGCAAAACATTGATAAAGTTTCTTCCAATAAGGGCATCCTAACTTGAACTTGAATAAAACAAGTTGTGTAAATGATACAGCTTTAATTGTTTTATTATTTCAAAGTACTTTTGATGACATTATATGCAGAAAAGAACCTCAGGTAAATGGCCACAATGCCACCTTCCAGATACAGCCAAAAATAATCAGTTATTATGGCCTGATGTCTTTCACCATTGACAGTCACAGGCTCTTCTCATTTATCTTGGAAAAAATAAAGGCCAGAGATTGCATTGGACCAAAATCCACACCAAACAGTAACTTTTGGGGGATGAAGTTGATGTTCTTGAATCTCTGTTGGATTCCTGTTCCTCTGAATGTAAAAGTTTTTGTTTGTTAACAAAACCTTTCATCCAAAAATGGACCTCCTGCCGAAAGCAGAGTTAACTTCCAAGTGCTCCCGAGCCCAGTCAGCAAATGTATGGTGCAACTGGTGGTCATTAGACTTCACTTCTTGAGTTAAAACAGTTTTGTAAGAGTAAATCTGCAAGTCCAGCTGCGAAATCCACCAAACTGTGGTTGATGAAATACCAGTTCTTGTGCTTGCAAAGAAATTGATTCTGGTGGATTCTCACGTGTACCCTGAAAAGCGGTGAGACGGTGTTTTCCTTGGAATGCATGGTTCATTGAGGCACAGGTGTTGTCTGATTGGCCATAGACCGAGTTGTCTCAAGTTTTTTGATTAAACATCAAATTGTTCTCCTGGTAAGAAGATCATGTGCATCTTACGTGCATCATAAATTTCACATAACACACAGAATGTTTGGTGAACAGAACACCCATTTGGATAATAATAATTTCTAGGCATTGTGGAATCATTTCATGGCTGTTTGTCAAGACTAATAAAAAAAATGTGATAAATATGGCCGCTATAGCTTCACAGATACGGCTGTCATGAGCTAACAAAAATAGGACATCTTTATTGGAAGACCTTTTATTTATGACATAGTAGAAAAAGTCAGAAATGATATATAGATGCCATTTAGTGGACTCTAACTCATGACAATTGTGTATGCGATAGAACAGAGCATTGCCCATCCCAGGATCACTGGCATGTTTAAGTCCATTGTGCTGCCTGTTGTGCCAACACATCTCACCAAGGCCTCTCATCCTTACTGGCTTCTGCTTCATCAAATATGATATATTTCTCTGGCAGCTGATTTTTCCTGATGATATGTCCAAAACAAGTAAAGAAAATTATGTTCTGTTGTGATCCATAAAGTTTCATTAGATAATTTAGATTGTCAAATCTTTCTTCCTAGTCTGTCTTTGTCTGGAAGCTTTGCCAAAACACATCAATGATAGGCAACCCTGCCGATGGTTTAAATACTGATGGCATAGCCTCCAGCATCGTTGCAGCATGTGGGCTACCACAGTACAACAAACTGACAGATGAGTGGTAGGGCATGGTGTATACCAGTTTCTTTTGTATGTTAATTCCTCTCTGATACCACTATTGTCACTCTTCTTTTCCCAGTAGCTCTTCCCTTTGATGTTTCCTCTCTGCTTTTTTCTAGTCCTTAGTGAAGGATGCTACCTAATGAATATTTCTGCAATGTATGACTCTTCCATTTATGTCTTGACATCAACATTTTACAGAAGACCAGAGGAAATCCAAACTTGTCAGCCCAGAACTTAATGCCATCCATGATTTGGCTTAAATTCTTCTTTCTAAACTTATTTCTCATCCTTTTTACACTGTGACCATCCAGCAGCTGTGATGATTTCCTCATTCTCTCCTTCAGGCAATCTTCTGGTCATGTTCTTGCTTGCCTTCCTCCTCATAACTCATCCCTGACCAATGCTGTCCATCTTCAAGGGACAGAGTAAGTCCCATCTGCTCTGTGAAGGCTTCTGTTAGCTGCTTCAGCTCAGAGAATTCATTTCACATCTTTCCAAACTCTTACAGCTAGCATCATTATGTCTTTTAGGATTTAATTGTTCAAGCTTGGTTTTGTTTAATTATTTAATTTTATTTAATTATTTAATTATTTTCCTCAATAAAAGTACTTAAGTTCGTTTGTTGGGGACAGGCATTGTTATCCTCTTTGATTTTCTACAGTGCCAGTGTGCTACACGAATCTGGGTCCTTGATAGCAAATTCATGATATCCTGATTCTCCATGGGAAGACAGCACAGCTCACTTGCCAAGTGCAACAGGCAATTTTTAATTATTTCCCAGTAGTTATTCACAGAACATCTACAATCTTTAATCCAGTCTTCCCTTTGACTAGTGCTAGACAAGTAAAATATGAATGATTTAGATACATCTTCATCCAAAAGAAGCAGAATAGCATGTTCATCTGTATATGGAGTTACCTATCTCATTGAAAGCAATTTGGGGATCTCAGTGGATGGGCCTCCTGTATGAAAAGGCAGCCAGCAGATGGGGAGTGTCCTTATCCTGGCTAGGGGGAGAGGCAAACTTGAGATTCAATCTGTTTCTTTAAAAGCTGAATAGCAAACTCAAGATGATGTTCACAGGAACTGTATTTCTATTAGAAAAAAGTAATAGATGAGCTCAGTCCTCATTTATTAGAAGTCAAATGTACAGCGAAAAGCAGGAATGCATTTGTTTATGTTTACAGCAGAGGAAAACACTCAAAGTCAAAGGAGTCTATCATGTGGTTTTGCAAAGAGGTACCTCCTGGAGACTATTAACAACCAACACTGTCCTCAGAAAATCACTGTCTTTTCTGTTATGAAGGACAAATTACCTCCCAATTGGTCTGTCTGTCAAGAGTCCATGATGAACTCTACTCCTGGAAGCATCTGAATCAGAACAGAATTCGAAGAAGTCTAATTCTAAAAACAAACTTAAAGTATAAGATGATTGTCATGACTGTACAACAGGTTTTTAAAGAAATTCAGAATGACGTATTTCATCAGAGTGCTGGTTGTTTGTTCATGGGTATATACCCTAAACATCTGGAAAAGTGAATGGTACTTAGTGGCCCTCAATAAGTATTTGTCAAAATAAGTAGAATTATTCATAAATTCTTGGTCCTGTAGTCTGGGTAATCCTGGTGATGTAGTGGTTAAGAGCTATGGCTGCTAACCAAAGGAACAGCAGTTTGAATCCACCAGGTGTTCCCTGGAAATTCTATAGAACAGTTCTACTCTGTCATATAGGGTCACTATATGGAATTGACTCACAAACAATGGGTTTGGCTCCCACCCCCCTTTGGTATAGTCTGGTTAAAGGAGTCCTGGTGCTGCACTGGTTAAGTGCCTTGCTGCTAAGTGATATGGTGACTCCTTAGGAGATAAACCTGGAAATCTGTTTCTCATAAAGATTACAGCCTAGAAAATTATAAGCAGGTAGTTTTACCCTGTCCCATGGGGTCACTATGAGTTGGAATTGACTGGACAGCACCTAACAAAAGCAGCAGTAGGGTTGTACATGTGGGTGTGGGTATACATACAAGTTCTGACAATTAGGTCAGTGAACTTAACCATTCTAAGTGCTATATATCTCATTGCTGAGTATCACTACGGTCACCTTCAAAGCACATCCCTTGGGAGCAGAACCTAGTCCACCCTTCAAAGTAATTTTGGGACTTCTTCTGGAAGTCCCATTGCACGAGATGGCATGGTGGCAAGTTTGCAAACTTAACTGTATCATTGTCTGAGGGAGTGTTTAGCCTGTAAACAAATAACTGCATTGGGATACCCTCCCTACTCACCTGATCTGGACTCAGTGACTTTTCCTTTACCCAAAGATAAAGAAAATACCAGAAGGAAGACATTTTGATGACATTCAGGACATCAAGTGTAATGCAACAATAACTCTGATGGCCATTCCAGACAGAGAGTTCCAAAATTGCTTTGAAGGGTGGACTAGGTGCTGGCATCGGTGCATAGCTTCCCAAAGTGTGTACTCCTAAGGTGAAGATATTTGACAACGAGATATGTAGCACTTTTTCTAGCATGAGTTCTCAAACTTAGTGGTCAGTACTCACATGTACATCAGAATGGAAGGGAACAGAATATGTGTGAGCTTGTTCACTGTGCTACAATACTATACCACGATGTGATGATAAGAATGGTGTTTTCTCACTTACAAAGTTTTCACCCTTCATTGAATCCTTCAGGTGCTAAGTATGGTTATATGTCATATCCACTTAAGGCCCCAGGTTTGCTTATGCTCAGCTGCTGAAAGGCTAGGGGTTCAAACCCACCCAGCAGTGCTGCAGAAGGAAAGCCTGGTGATTTGCTTCTGCCAAGATTACAGCCTATGGAGCTCGGTTCTGTTCTGTAACACAGGGAGTCACCATGAGGTAGAATGAATGTACTCGATAGCAGTGTTTTTTTGTTTTGTTTTAATGTACCAGGCACTGTGGCAGATGCTAGGCATATGGACATGGTGCCTATCTGTAAGTATTTACAATCTAGGGGAGAGAATAGGTTGATAAATGGACTGCTGTAACGCAGTTTATTAACTAGAGTGGTGATGAAAGAAGGCTTAGGAAGGACAGCTACCACAGTGGTAGGGGATCAGGGATGATTTCCCAAGGAAGTGTAAAGGAGTAGAGTCCTCATCTACGAGTCTGGTCCAGAAGTTAAGAGAGAAGTATGTCTTCTCTCCTGTCCAGAGAAGATCCTCATCTCAATTCTTTCCTCAAGCATCTGCTCTCCTTCTCCCGGTGGTGATGAGATGGCACCAGCTCTGACATGACGGAGGCAGGTAAGCCCCACTGACACTTGCTGCCTGGGAAGCTCCCAGTCCTGGGTAGGTGAAACTGCTGCTGACTGTGGCTCCTCATGTACTTGTCTATTCCACCCCTTCCCTGTGGCTTCCTGATGCCATGAAGTGGAGGCTATGGCTTTCAAGACTCTTCTCCATGGTGCTAGGTAGGGCCACTAGACCTGCCTAAGCACGGGTCCCGGGCTGTTGGGTTCTCCTGCTCTCATCACTTCTTCAAAGACATTATTTTCTCCCTGGGCAAGTCTTCTGAGTAGTTGTGAGTGGTGCAATGTCACCAGGGAGGCCCCATTGCTTTGCCCTATTTCTGGAAGAATGGGGAGAATGCTAGACTGTAGTAAGCTCACTTCCCGAAATTTGAGGGGCCCAAGTTCATATGTAGGCTCCCAGCATTCAGGTATAAATTAAGGCTCTCAAGGCCTCTCTCCTCTCTGCTTCTGTCTGCAGAAACAAATGCTTTGAACACAGTACGTGGCCCCTAATTTACCTTCTGTGGGCTCAAGGAAATAATAAAGAGGGCTGTTGTTCAGTGGGTACCAGCTCTGAGCCAGGGACTTCACAATCATGACCTCTAATAATACCAGCAATCTGCAAGGTAGCTATTAGTATCAGCTAAGAAAACTGAGCTATAAACAAATTTAATAATGTGCTTATGGTTACACTAATTCTAAGTTGTAGATTTAGGATTCAAATTTGGGTGTATCGTAATACAAGGCTGTGTGCTCTCTAGAATACCCTGTAACCACAGAGCTGCCCCACCAACCGTCTATCAGTTTGTTGTGCTGTGGGGGCTTGTGTGTTGTTATGATGCTGGAAGCTGTGCCATTGGTAATTTAAGTACCAGCAGGATCACCCATGGTAGCTAGGTTTCAGTGTAGCTTCCAGATAAAGACAGATGAGAAAGACAATCAGCCAGTGAAAATCCTTGGATCATAGTAGAATATTGTTCCGTAGCAAGTACTTGAAGACAAGCTTCCTAGGTTGGAAGGCACTACAGCAACGGCCACAATGAACTCAATCATACAATCATGAGGATGCTGCGGACCAGACGACATTTTGTTCTGTTGTGCGCGGGGTCTGCAGGAGTCAGAACTGACTCAGTGGAAACTGACAGCAACTCACCTGAACTAATGCCTTGTTTCCCAGGCCATCACCTTGTGGAAAACCTCCAAGCTTTTACACCACCCTTCTTTCTGTTGCGACAGGAAGAGTTTCCATCTGCTAGGTCATCTTATAGAGGCCCTCACAGAGTTTGTGAAATCCTGGCACAGTGAGAGCAACTCCAGGGCACTGGGGCACACTTAATCCTGGTCAGCAACATGCAGCCTCTTCCTCCACCTCCTAAATCAGCAATGAGAGCAAATTATTCTCTGTGATGCGCTTAAGTCTTTGGGTGTATTACTGAGTGGCTGTGATGTACCAGCTACTGGGAATACATGATAATTAAGAAATAAATCCTGCCCTCAAGGAACTATAGTCCAGTAAAAGGGACAGACTCAAGGTCAAATAATTGCAATGCAATACAGAAAATGTGACAATAGAATTATGTTTAAGGGACAGTGATGAGAAAGAGGCAAGATTTGATCCACCTGGGTAGGCAGCTAGGTGACTTCTCTAAGAAGGTAATGCTTGGTCCAGGTTGTGCAGTATGAGTGGGAGTTTGGGGGACAAAGGATATGACACAGGAGGAAGAAGACTCTATCCAAGGATCCTACCCTGATTTGGCCAATATTGTGTGTTCAAGGGTAAGATTGTTGGCCCTCTGGGTCTTAGAATCACCGTAACAGGGAAAACATACAGCAATAGCTATAGGTATATCTTTGATAAGGTCATTTCCCACTCTGAAAGTATAATGCTCCATCAGAAAACCTTGGTCCAGTTTTCTTGTTTCCCCTGATGAGCATGGAGCGTCTTGGCCCCAGTGCTCTCTGCTATGGGAAGGGCATTCACCCTTTCACGCTTCCAGCAGTCCCTTTAGTAAATTAATGCTGGAGTCCTTGTATGATTGAATCACAGCTTGCAGTTGTCATCAGCTTAGCGCTCCTCCTAGACATGCTCATAGGAAGACTACCCAGCAGCCAGCTCAGGAGACACAGGCTAATTGTCTCCCCATCTCTGCCTCTGATTATTGGAATTTCGTTAAAGATGAATGTGGGAAATGTAGCATTTGAAAAGGAAGGACATTTTAACATTTTTGAGTAACATTTTGATATCTAATTGCAAAAGTAATACATATTCATTCATTGTAGAAAATGTTGAAAAGTAGCGGGGAAGAAAATAATCACTTGTCAGTTCTTGACTGAGAATCAAGTCAGTGTTCTGTTCTGAGGGAACTCTGTCCCTGAAATTCAGGAAGGTCATTGACAGGACTCTGTCCTTCAGGGAGGTTGTCTTATCCAATGATCAGATACGCCGTCAGCTGAAAACAGCCTGCTAGACCCCACCCAGTATACCCATAAATAACTTTAAGTCCGTCTTCCCCACCCTCCTAATTGAAAGCTCTTCCATTATCAAAATCTTGACCATAAACAAACCTTAGCCCTTCTCCTTCTAATCAGTACTTCTTCCTTACTGAGACCATAAGCCCCCTAACCAGAATTTCTTGCTATTTCTCTTTCCTTATGAAACCATAAACCCCGCTCACCCTACACTACCTCACTGAAACTTTAAAATTATAAAAGACCTGACCTACTAGAGACGGGCTGGGCTGAACCACTGTGGCTCAGACCCCACTCCCTTTCTCTTTCAATAAATTTCACTGAACCCTTGAACTGGTGTCATGGATCGAATGGTGTCCCCCCCAAAATATGTGTGCCATGTGGCTAGGCCGTGATTCCCAGTATCTTGTGACTGTCCTCCATTTTGTGGTTTTCCAATGTTATATGTTAATGAATTAGGGTGGTACTGTAAATCCTTTAGATCATCTCCCTGCTCCACTGTAAATGGAGTTTCCCTGGAGTACAGCTTTCACCACACTTAATGCTTTCATTCTATAAGAGATAAAAGGAAAGAGAAGAAGGCTAAGAATTGGGAACCTCGTACCATCAAGAAAGCAGCACCAGGAGAAGAGCACATCCTTCAGACCTGAGGTTCCTGAGCCACGATGGTCCCGGGACAAAGACTGATGCAATACCAGACTTCCCTCCAGAGCTGACAGGGGGGAAAGCCTTCCCCTGGAGCAGACACCCTGAATTTGGACTTGTAGCCTAGTGGACTATGTCAGAAGAAACCTTCCTTTGTTAAAGCCATCCACTCTGTGGTATTTCTGTTAGAGCAGCCCTAGCTGACTAAAGCAACATGTGTGTCTCTGCCTCTGTTTCAGGCCACTTTCTCCCCAACGTGTTCCTCATGCATATATTTTAGAAAAATATAGAGAGAATTGCAATGTGTTAAGAGCTCAGGTTGCTAACTAAAAGGTCAGCAGTTTGGATCCATCAGCCACTCCTTAGAAACTCTATGGGGCAGTTTTATTGTGCTCTGTAGTGCTGTTATGAGTCAGTGTCAACTACGGCAATGGGTTTCATCAAGCAAAAAGGGTTATGTGAGAGTACGCATGTTGTTGTGCCCCATCAAACCCATTTAAACTCATTATAACCTTGCATGACACAGGAAAGTAGCCCTGTAGGGTTTTTCTGGCTATGATCTTTACAGGCACAGACTGTCAAGTCTTTTCTCAGGCAGAGTGGCTCGTGGGTCCAAACTATTGCTCTTTCAGTTAGCTGCTGAGCACTTTAATCATTGTGCCACTGGGGCTCTTTAAAGTATGTATAAAAACCAAACCAGACTCATCACTGTTGTTACGGTCCGTGATTTTCAAGATGCGATGCTGTTACTTTAAAGGTTAAATTTCATTTAAAAATATGCCCAATAGGAAAAATACTGGTGCACTAGGGATGCACCCCAAACTACACAGAGCAGGGGGTGACGACGAGCTTCCTCAGCACCCGGTATTTAAGTCATGAGATTACAAAGCAGGGAGGGGGAACTGACCTTTACATTGATTGGTTAAGGCCACCTGAAATTCCTGTTAGTTGTAAAATGTGGTCAAAGTCTAGGGGTCACTTGCAAGGCTGTCCCCAGGCTTGTCTTGTGACAGATGTTTTGTAAGACAAAGGTGAGATTACTCTATGGTATATTCTGCTATTAAGTTGTTTCCTGGGGCTTTCTTTAATACCTTGAATTTTTACTGTGCCCTTCCTCAAAGGTTGTCACTTATGCCTCATTTCAACACTGTCAATAAGATTACAACTCATAGCAACCCTATAGGACAGAGTAGAACTGCCTCACAAGGTTTTCAAGAAGCAGTCAGTGGATTTGAACTGCTGACATCTTTTTTGGTTAACAGCTAAGCTCTTAATCGCTGTGCCGCCAGGGCTGCTTTCACTTGATAGTATGTTGAAAACATGTTAGAATGATTTTGAATGGTTTTATAGTATTCTACACATTATATGGCTAATTTACAGTTTGTTTAACCAGTCTTCTATCACTGGGTTTGGAAATTGTTTTAGAAGTTGGCTTGGCTTTAGAAGTTTTTACAATCATGAACAATACTGTGACAAATATCATGTATTTGTATTTCTGTGCACTTAAATGGTTATATTAAGCCAGGAAAGGGCCTCTAGTAGGCAGACTGGATTTAGAAATAAGCCTTCCGTGAGACTGCCTGAGCAGCAGCTTTGTTTAGAAAGTTGTTTCCCTGGTTGCATGTGCTTAGGATGATTGGCTGACCCGAGCCCCAGAGCACGCCCTGCTGAGCTGCGTCAGTCATGCCACCTGGCACCTCTCATTCAGTCTGGAACCCTGCCACGGGGCTGGTGCCTCCCAGTTGGGTAGAAAGCCTCGCAGGGTGGGACACACCATGGGCTGAGGAAGGAGAGGGCCCTCAGCAATTTTTTTATGACACCAGACTGCTGTTCACTGCTTTGGATAATTAAAAAAAAAGACCCCCACCCAGGCCATATCTTTAGTCTGAAGTGTACTGCATGTGGATTTCAGAATTGACTCCTGAGGGACAGGGTGGAAGCCCTGTCCTCTGGGAGAGCTAAACCAGGCTAGAGAAAGTGTTCCAAAAGCATTGTGTGGCAATGAATCCTCTGTGGGCAGGATTGAGGAGATGACCTCATGGGTCCTTCCCATCTGCAATTCCTGTGATGATCAGAACAGATTTTAGAGTGTGACCAGACTCAGAGTACAAACATTTAAAAAATAAACTGGCCCCAGCGGAGTTACAAGCTAACATTAACTCCCTGTATCTCCAACCACCTCTGTTCTCCTTGATATTTGGGGAAGACAGCATCCTTCCCTGGATTTCTTTGGCTGGGGAAGCTTTGCCTTCCTTCTGTGAAGGCAAAGGCACATTCTAGAGCCCACTCCCCAGGTGTTTTCAGACAGATCGCTACCTTAGTCCTGCCAGGATATGAAAGAAGAGAATGAATCCACACCCCGCTATTGCTACCTTATATAAGCTGGCTCCCTTGTCTCCCTGGGAGACAAGAAACAGGGCTTCAGACTTCCTGCTTTTCCCTCTCTGGATACATGCCTTCAGCACTTTTTTAAAAAAAAACAAAAAAAACATAGAATGAAAACAATTTCCCTAACGGGAACACACATGTGGTTCAGAGATGGTGGCTACACTCCCTATTGGGATTGCTATTGGCCTGACCTAGCATTTGCCCAAACCTCATTCAACAAATATGTATCACCAAAATATGACACAATCATGTATTTTTTCACTGAACTCTTTGGAGGTAAGAATTTTTATCTGCTTTGCTTAGTGCTCTGTGCCCAGATTGGCCACTGGGTGACACAAATGGTTTGCATTTGACAACGAACCCCAAATGGTGCTTGGACCCATCCAGACGCACCTTGAAAGAAAGGCCTGGCTCTCTACTTCTGTGGGCTACAGCCAAGGAAACCTCATGGAGCAGTTCTACTTGGTAACACACGGGGCTGCCAGCTCTACGATAATGGGCTTGGTTTCGTTTGGGGGTCTATCTACAGACAGGTAATATGTATGCCCTCAATGAATATTTGTTGATTGAATGAGTGAAGTACCTATTATGGCATTTGCTAGATACCAGAAAAGTAACATGGTCTATTGCAAAGGGTCTCGGATTTGCAGTTGCTAGGCTCTGGGTACCAGTGCTCTAACTCTGCTTCCTGTCGGGAAAAATGGGACTAGCAGTGGGTACCTCCTAGGGACGTAGTGATGATTATCCCTGTTGGTAAAATGCCTAGCGCAGTTCTGAGGGCCTGGCAGGTGCTGAGTGAGTCCTTATCGGTCCTTCTCCGTACGTACATTCTGGACAGTGCTTCTCCCTGAGGGCTGAGCCAAGCTGAGAAGATGTTGGAGAGGGGAGGGCTGGCTATCTGCATGTTCCCCTACACCCCCCTTGTACCTGGTGGAGGAGACTGGCTGTGCCTACACTAAGTCATCAATCTCTTTTCAGGCCGCGCACCTGGAACTGTGAGCTGAGAAGCGTCAGCTCCAGCGGCAGCTGGTTCATCTTATAGCTACAGCTTAGACCCGCAGAGAATTTAGAAAAGAGAGAGGAAAGAGGCTGTCGTCCCTCTACACAAAGAGAGACAAGCTCTCACTTTTAGTATGTACGTTGGCATACTGGTTTGGCAACTGATAATAATACTTTTAGAGCATTACTTTGTATAAAACCACAGGATGCCAACTTCTGGGACACCAGAGTTTGATTAACTTTAAAAGTCAAACCGGAATGAGGTCTATTGCCCATGTCAGGGAAGGAAAAGTAGTGTCATGCATCACAATGCTTTGTAGTCTTACATTCTCCAAACTAATTGCTTATTTACTTACATAAAATGCTCCACATTGAGTAACAGTGATTAGCAAACGCAAGCTGATTATATTCCATCAGAATGTGGGAACTTCCCAAGCCTTATATTTCATACCAGAAACCTAAGCTGAAATATTTTCCTGTGGTAACACTTTGGGTACAGGCAAAATAATTTAAACAAATAATTAGCCTTGAGAATAAAAGTGTACACAAAAGCACAATTAATGAATTTAGTAATTGTTCTTCCCTGCTGTGGACATTGCTCAAAGTTGAATTTTAAGCCGTTACATAAATATCAACTACTGTACCAATTCACAAAACAGGATGACTCACCATTAGTCATTAATGCTGTCTTAAAAACAAACTTGTGCTCTCAGAGAGAAAATGCACCTACCAAGGCAGACATCATCTTGAAAATAAAGCAAGTCTTAGGTGATAAACTGGTCTTTGAGTCTTTAGGGGATAAAACACCTGCACGCTCGTGTGCATGCACGCATGCACACACACACACACACACACACACACACAAGAAATTTGTGAGTTTTAAGGCTCTATGCAAATGTCAGACAGACAGTATTTACTTCATTGGAAACTCTTGATTACTTGGATGGGAATATCAGCCTGATCTGTCCTGACCATGTGGTCAAATGTATCCTCCCTCCTTTTTATCCCACCTCTTGCTGAAAAGGAGTCGAAATGTGAACTGCTGAGCCTTTTGAGTCTGATTTTCTCTGTATTCTCTGGAGGCAGATTTACTTTAAAGTGCACTGCTTTTCCTCCTCCTCCTCTTCTCCTTTTCCTCCTCTTATGAAAGTAGGAATTAAAATCCATGGTGTGCTGGATTTTCCTAGAAAGCTGAACAGTATAGACTATAAATGAGGAACTGTTGCTGTTGTTTTCCCAGCTGAAAGCAAAAGTGAGAGAAAGCAATAGAATGATATCCAAGGGTTAGATCATTTTCTAAACCTAACGCCCCTCCCCAAATCCTATATATATATTTATATATACTCACATACGAGGTCTGACAAACCTGTGAACTCGCTACCGTGCACTTACATTGGCAGCACTGTACAAACGGTTCAGAAAGGTTTCATAACTTTGCCATATCAGTGTCTCACAGCTGTGCTTCTATCGACGCGTGGCAGTGTTTTGCTGAGTGGTATTCATTATTGCATGTTTCTGTGTGCTGTCACAAGAATGTCAGAGCTTGAATTAGAGCAACAAACAAACATTACATTTCTTACTAAACTTGGCAAGAGTAGAAGGGAAATCAGGGACATGTGAGTCCAAGTTTATGGGGATAATGCCATGGAGAAAATGTCAGTGTACAAATGGATTAAACATTTTTCTGAGCGGAGAGACAGCATCACTGATGAAGAAAGGTCAGGGTGCCAGTGATGAGCAGAACTGACAAAAGCACTGCAAAAATTTGTCAAGTTGAGTGTCAAAATCATTGGTTGACTGAGAGGCGTAGCACATCAAGTGAACATTGATAGAGTAACAAATTAGGAAAACCTTAACTGAAAATTTTGGCAGAAGAAAGATGTGAGCAAAAATGATCCTGAAGAAACTTATTAGCGAACAAAAGCAAAGGAGAGTCTAAACTTGCCAAGACCTTTAGGGGAGTCAAAGTGATGTTTGGGGCCATGTTATCACTGGTGGTGGAACCCAGGTGTGTCGGTACTACCCAGAAACAAAGCATCAAAGTGGAAGTCAGTCAATTCTCCAAGACCAAAAACATCCAGACAGTCCAAATCAGGAGAGAAAAAGATGTCAGTAATCTTTTTCGATATCAGAGGGATTGTTCATTATGAATTCGTACCAACTGGATGGTTAACCAAGTTTACCATTTGGAAGTGCTGAAAAGGTTGCATGAAAAAGTTAAATGAAGACAACCTGAGCTTTTCACCAACAACTCATGTATCTTGCATGATGACAATGCACCAGCTTACACAGCACTGTCTGCGAGGGAGTTTTTAGCCAGTAAACAAATAACTGTATTGGAACACCCTCCCTAGTCACTTGATCTGGCCTCCAATGACCTTTTTCTTTACCCGATGATAAAGGAAATATTGAAGGGAAGACATTTTGATGACATTCAGGACATCAGTAACACGACAACAGCTCTGATGGCCATTCCAGAACAGTTCCAGAACTGCTTTTGGGGTGGACTAGGCACTGGCATCAGTGTAGAGCTTTCCAAGGGGAGTACTTCAAAGGTGACCATAGTGATATTGTGCAATGAGGTATGTAGCATTTTTTCTAGGATGAGTTCTCGAACATAACTGTCAGACCTCATATATGTATATATTAATCTTGCACTTGGCTTGGCTTGGCTGGCCCTATACGGTGGTTGTTTTTTAATGTGACTCCAGAAGATTATTATATTACAATTTTAATGAAGAAACACTATAGCAATCACTTGAAAGTAGTGTACTCGAAATCTACACATATAAAGAACTAGTTGTTTATGTCTGTGGCTATGACATCTTACAGGACTGTATATGCATTGACATCAGTCCATAAAATAAAACAAGCAGACACTGATCACACTGTGGGATGTTTCTTCCTCTCAACCACAGTTTGTAGTGTGATTTACTTCTAGATCTCTACCATTACGGTTTGGTCTTAATAGGGAAAATTTCAAAAAATTAAGAGGCTGTAGGATTTTAGGAGTCCCTGGGCAGCACAAATATTTAATGAGCTTGGCTGCTAAATGAAACATTGGAGGTTCAAGTCCACCTAGCAACACCTCAGAAGAATGGTGTGGGGATCTACTTTCACAAAATTAGCCACTGAAAACTCTAAGGAGTACGGTTCTACTCTGATATACGTGAAGACTTCATGAGTTGAAGTTCACCCAGAAAGGTTTAGAGCCTGTCAAAAACAAACAAGTCTATTGCTGTCAAGTCAATTCTGACTCAAAGAAACCCTATAGGATAAGGTAGAACTGCCCACAGGGTTTCCAAACAATGGGTGGTGTATTCAAACCGCTAACCTTTTGGTTAGCAGCTAAGCTCTCATCCATGGTGCTTCCAGGGCTCCATCTTACAGCCTATAAACCAGAAAAACCAAACCCACTGCCATGAGTGATTTTGGCTCATAGCAACCCTGTAGACAGAGTGAAACCACTCCCTAGAGTTTCCAAGGAATGTCTGGTGGATTTGAACTGCTGGCCTTCTGCTTAGCAGCCATAGCACTTAACCACTGCACCACCAGCGTTTCCACTAGTGATGGTAAATTCTAGGGGGAGAAAAAGGGGGTGAATGCTCCAAAAAATAAGAGTATTTGACTACTAAAACAATTTGAAAAAGGCTACTGCAAGGCATTTCCTTGAGTGTGAGGGGATGGCTGCAGAGTCGTAGGGGATGGAAAAGGAGTGTGGCCGTCTTCCCCTTTCAGGCAGAGAATATGCCCACAGTAAGTAACCCCACTGTGTCCCCACAGAACAGAAGCCTGGCTCCACAATGCAGCTTAGGGCAGGGAAGAGGGTCAGGTGATTGTAGGGGCTTCATGAAGGGACCCCTCTCCCTGCCGACACGAGGATTATGAGATAAAAGTCTGTCCACACAGCTTCTTAACAGAGACCCCAGGAGGAGGGAGTAAAAGAATCAAAGAGGGGCTCTCTTGCCACTCAGATCAGCCTGCTTGTGACAGGACCAGTGGGGCCTGTCATTTGAATTTTGCTTGTGCAGAAAGTAGGAGAACAGGAATACCAGGAGAACAGAAGGCAAGTCCTCATTGCTGTGTGTGTGATGCAGGGGTCAGAGACTGAAGGTGGAAGTGAACATGAGGGAGGGGTCGGAGGGCAGTGGGGGCTGGGGAAGAGTTCTGACTTGCAGGAGACAAAGGACACTACAAGGAGACAGAAGAGCCAAGGTATTTTTCCATCTTTACATTCTGATTAGGGACATCCAGGTCCACCAGTGCAAGCCTCAGCTGCCCTGAGATCCACTAGAGAGCAAATTTCTACAGGCAGAAAACCTGAGCAGAGAGGGCTGGTCTCAACCTCCCACAGCAGGGGTGGCTCCCAGTGCAGGGCTACCTCTTGGGAGAAAGATGATATCCTGAAGGCTTGGACCCCTCAAAGGGGCTGGGTTTGCTGCTATCTGATTATTTCTTTATGCATGTGTTCTGCACTTGACTTGGGATCACAGAGCAATGGCTGGCTGCCAGGCTCTGGCATCTTTTACTGCTTTTGGATGCTCTCTAAGTCGTCTGCCACCTGTGTGACTTTGGGACAGTTATTTGACCTTGTGAGATCTCCATTCCCTCCCATGTAAAGTAGAGATAGTGCCTTTTCTTCTTTCTACTACCTACTGCATCAACCTGGTATGAAGATGAAATGAGATAATAAGAAGCAAGCACATATACCACCTGAATTGGAGGCATAAATGTAGCTAAAATCCCAATGGCTGTTTTCATTCAGAGAGTTCAAATTTCTCCCCTATATCCAAATAAGGAGCAAATGTTTTGCTTTGTTTTCCCTGGAATGGTTTCCAGAATGATTTGGCTTCTGGAGAGGGAATTATAAGGCAGCTGAACCACTCTGGTTCTGTCTCCTTCCCATTATCACGCAGGAGTAACACAGGTTAATCACATAGCTAATTAAGAGATAACATTAATGGAATCTGAGTTGGTGCCCTGATAAAGTTGAGCCCTGGCAGATAAATGCTGGGGTGGAGCCAAGACATTTATTTGAGGAGGATCAGGGCTCTTATCAGGGCACCAACTCCAGTGCCATTAAAGTTATTGATATCACACCCCAATTTAAAACTGTAAGAAAAATTCAATGGGTCTTTTTTCCCCCCTTTTCTTTCCAACCTTAGCAGTACCCTGGAATGAATGCAGTGGTAGCTAGGTACTGTGAGCCCCCACAATGGAACAACACATTTTATAATGAATTAACAAACAGATGAATGAAGGAAAACTAAAGAATTTCATTCACAGCAAACGCCACAGCAGTTAACACACTGCTACTCACAGGGGCTGTTGACAGGCCATCCAGCACAAGCGATCAGTTGTTTTTTCAGAGCTCTGCCTCCGAGCAAATCAATGAAGGGCCTGAAGTACCATCTCTGTATTTCTGCATCTCCTCCCAGTTAACTTGACGAAAGGGTTTTGGAAATTCCCTCTCCTTTTTGCTTTAATAAATTCTCTCAAGTCTTCTTTAATTGTTGCTTTTTTTACCTTTCTCGGGGAATAATGATCAGTTACAGCATTCACCAGGCTGATGGCTGACAAATTCTATTTGACATAATGCACCCGCGATTTCCAGGAAGAGCTGTTACGGTACTGCTTACCTGGCTGCTTCACGAGGAACAATGGAAGGTACTGTGCCCTCCAAAAGGGTGAGGGCTTGGGCATTCCGCAGTTAACCAAGTGTGTTTCACTGAGTGCTACTGACAGCCTACCAGATATCCTTCTGTGACATCTTTACCATCCACCCGATCGTGACGTCCACACACAAGCTGCTGCTGCTTGCCTCTGCTCCTTAAACGCCACACATGGACAAACTTCCCTTCAGAGTCAATAAGACTCAGCAAAGGCCTTCAAGCCAGGGTGAGGGAATCAGCTACAAAGAAATGAGACTTCATTTAGCATTCTTGTGCTGAGAATGTTAAACACCAATTCTGTAATGAGAAGTAAACAAGGTGGCTGGCCGAGAATCACAAATCAGTGAAACATGGACAGTGTTTGCAGTCCAAGCATCACTGGGTGTCTATCAGAACTGTGTTAGCTTCCCGCTCAGGCACTTTTATAAACCTTGACCTCTCTGAGTCTCTGAGATAATGTAAAATCCAGTGCCTGGAACAGAGAAACATTCAGCAAAGAATTGTTACCTTTAGTTGCTGTCAAGTCCACTCTGACTCATAACAACCCCATGAGTGCAGAGTAGAACTGCTACAGTTTTCAAAGGTGTAACCAGCCTATTAAGAGCAGATCATCAGAATTTGCGTGGATTCAAACCAACAACCTTTTGGCTAATAGTCAAGAGGTTGACCATTAGCACTACCCAGGATCTCCTCGATGAAGGGTAGTTTCTGTTATGTGTTGTCTGGTCGTGTGCAGCTGTTATATAGCCCAGACCTAACTGAGGGCAAGACCAAATTCTGCAAGGGTATCAAGTCAGAGAAGGAAAGCATTACTCTATCACAATTAGTCATGCAAATAGCCCAAGAATTCACTCTAGACAGTTTTTGACATTGATATCCTGTATTATGGGTACAGAAGTAACAGTGAACTGAGATTCAAGGAAAGTCCTATTTTTTTTTAGCTGTATAAATTAAAAACAAGTTTAAAATCTAAGGCTCATATACTTCTGTGCTTTTCAAAACTCCCTTTTCTCGAGTCTCAAAAGCAGAGATATTCCTTTGAGCAACTTGCCAAGTAAATCTGAAAATACCCAAGACACTGAAACTCCTGGGGAAAATTCTTTTCTTTCAGAAATTGTACAGTAAGATTAGTTGTCATAATTGTGTCATTTTATTTGAAGGTCTATCATTAAGCCTTTATAAACACATGATTATGCTATTTATTTTAATTGCCTCATTAAACAAGTAAATCTTAATCATGCAAATATGTGATAACAAGAAAAAGTTCGTGAAAACTACGTGAGAAAAGTATCCATGCTATGAAAAGTGCACAAAGAAACTGAACAACTAAGATGTGAATCTGCAAAATCTACACACAAAGTAAACCAAGGCTTTATGGAAATGGTGACCTACCGCGTCCATATACCAAAGAGTAAATTCTATTCTGTTCAGCCCTTGATAAATACACACAATTTCCATGTTGAGCTAACTCTAATTACCGACCGTGTCAACATGAGATACGTGCCCAAGAGCACAGACTAACCTGTGGACATGACCATTTTCCTGATGGCTTCTCTTGAGGAGAGTTGAGTACCAGGGTCAGAATTCGTGTTTTTGAATGCCTCCTACATGTACTTTCCATCCAGAGTTACAGCAAGAAGCTATAAAAAAATGTATATGCAGGCAAACAGAAATATCTGACTTTGTTAGAATGTGCAAGACACACCGGTGTTATAGTAAAAAATTTGTCACTCAACCCAGCCCATCTCTCTGTTGAGAATCAAGCTTCTATTTTCGGTTCTCAGACACCTTCGTTTATACCCACTTCTGCCTTGGTATCTTATCTTACTTGGTTTCTCTTTTTCACATCTTCTACAATGCATTACAAACCATCAGTATTCCTTTACTTAATTCCTGATGCTTACTTTCAACCTGGATTTTATCTACTTCATGAAGGCAAAACAGTTGTTTCTTTCTATTCCCTGAGCCAGACTCACAGTTTCTAGCAGATTGAAGGTGTTTCTAAAAGTGTTCATTGAACTGAATTATGGAGTATGATCAGTTGGTCATCCCTTCTCACTTCTATAGCGTTTGGTGTCCCAGGAACCTGAGATAAAATTACAGTTAAATGTGATCTTTTCATAACTCACTACACAAAACCCAGTTGTCACTTACTCCAACACGTGGTGACCCAATGTATATCAGAGTGGAACTGTACGCCTTAGGGTTGTCAAAAGCCAATTTTTCTGTAGATTGCCAGGGATTTCCTCTGACATACCTCCTGGTAGAACTGAACCTCCAACTTTTTGGTTAGCAGCTGAAAGTACTACCTTTTTGCATCACCCAGGGACTCCACTCACTACACACTCCAACATATTTACCTTCTTCAGCTTTCCTGCATTCTCAAAGATATCCTCTGCTCCTGGGTATGGGGTGCCTGTTCTTCTCTTTCCCGACATTTTCTCATGAGGAAATTTCCTGTTTCCTTTGTTCAACAAATCACTCAGTGATTTCCAGGCCAGCTACTCTTTCACCTGTGAAATGATGAAACAACCAAACCCAATATCCTATGACCACAGTCGATTTTCACAAAGATCCTCAGATGCCATGGACTCTACATTTCTGCTCAGTGAGGTGTACATTTTCAGCCTTGATATTTTCTAGAGACCATTCTCCCATCAGAGGGAGCAGATACCAGGGCCAGATTATCCAAAAAGCAAGGAACCTAAGGGCCCAATTTTGCCTTCCCACCAATTTGCAGTGCACAGTTTCACCTGTTCCCACCACAGCAACGATGTGGTGAAGCCCATGTGTAACAGTTTGCCACAGAATAGTAAGTAAATGCAACCATGACCCAGAGCACCATGCTTAACGCCAGCTGGTACATTCTGTGCTTACTGGTTAAGCCATCCTAGGGAACACGGCAGACCCATCCCCAATTCCTTCAGCAGAGGCAGACACACAGACTGTTACAAAGTAGAAAGGAACTATTCTGTAATAATAACTAACTGGAAACAGATATTTTGAAATTCACATTACATAAAAGCAAATGCTTTTTGCCAATAAGTCTAGTCCGTCTTTTTATGAATTGAAAAGAGAAAAACAAACATTCTACTCACTTCCTACAAATAGCAATGAGTGCTTATATTAGCCAGAGCCTAGTCAGAGAAAGAAAGCTTGCATTAACTTAATAGAAGGAATTTTATATGGGGCACTGGCAAACAAAGGTGTTGGGAAAGTTTAAGAAAAATAAAAAGCAGATGGTGGCAAGGCAAACCAAAGATTATTAACAGCAAGAAGCCCCTTGGGCTAAGGGTGTAAGGGAAGTAATGGTGTTTCCAGGGCTCAGGAGCTAGGGTTGTCTGATGGCAAATGGAATCACAAAGGGACTGTCCCAAGGGCTGGGGCCACAGGGGATTTTACAGAAGTTCCACTTGAATCAGGAAGAGGAGGGAGAACATCCTGGATTCTCTTCCTCACAAACTCTAAATAACCAGACTCAGAATCCAGTAACTGCAGCAATTCTAGTATAGACTTCTGTGGGTCTGAAAACTGTGTGGGACATATTCTGGAGGCTTAGAAGCATCTGGAGAATGTAAGAGGGACATAAATATCAACCAAATCTCTTCAAAGTGTCTGAGTGACCATCTAAGATACTCCACTGGTCTCACTCAATCCGGAGCAAGGGAAGTTGAAGACTACCAAATACACAAGGGAAAAATTATTTCAAAGGACTAAAGGACCACAACTAACTTAGACTCCGCCAGACTGAGGCCAGCACAACTAGATGGTACCCACCAATGACTGTTCTGACAGAGATCACAATAAAGATACTGGATAGAGCTGGAGGAAGGTGTACAAAACAATTCTATTGCGCACACACAAAAAAAACTCACTGGTCTGACAGAGACTGCAGAAACCCTGAGAATCGGGTCTCTACACACATTTTTTAACTCAGTACTGAAGTCACTCCTGAGGTTCATTCACCGTTCAGCCGAAGACTAGATAGGCCCATAAAACAAAATGAGACTAAAGGGGCACACCAGCCCAGGGCAGGGACAAGAAATAAGAAGAGGACAGGAAAGCTGATAACAAAATGTAGAAGGTTAACACACTGTGCAGTTGGCAACCGATGTCAAAAAACAATGTATATTAGTTATTTAATGAGAAACTAGCTTGCTCTGTAAACCTTCATCTAAAGTGAAATAATTTCTTTTTTAAATCTTGACCAAATCAAGAATTTGTAGTCTTGCTTACATCCATATATAAGAATTCTTTATTTAACCATTTCTTGTATGAAGAATAACTGAAATTTGACAATAGAACACCAGTATAGATTCATTTATGGTTACTCGTATGTAAATATACTGTTCAGTTTGCCAGATAATAATCCCCATTTTGTAGCATATGTTGGGTCATTTCAGTTAATATTTTTACTGTATTCATAAAGTTCAGCATTGAGGAATTCTTCCAGGTGCTGTCACAGATATTTTAGGTCGATGGTCCCTTCTTGACCGTTACAGAAATAATATTAGAGCACAACTTACGCAAATAAGACGTGGCCTTTATAACATTTAATTTTGATTGGAAAAGCCACATGTTATGCAACCACAGACAGATTTCTTCCCCTTGTCTTTTAGCATAGGTGATTTCTGATGTTTCATTCCATGACACTAGACAAATGGAATCTTTTTTTAAATCTTCTCTTAAAAGGTCTTACCAAAGCCTCCACCAAAACGTGAGACACCAGAACATTCTTTTTCTCCTAAAGAGCACCTTGGAGCTTCTTCTGGTTTCTCTCTTTCTTTTTCTCTCTTTCCAGCTCTTCCTTAAAACATGTCTCTCTTTGTAACTATGTCCTTTCCCTAAGTTCTGGTTATCATGCATCTGAATTGTTGCTGTTTTCCCTCCAAAATTTCCCTTTCCTTTTCACAAATCAGTTGAAAGACTATGTCATCACTTACCAGTCACACCAATCCTGCTGCTTGCTCAGTTTAGAGTTTCACGTTGGGCACTGGCTGTTCCCCTTCTCTCCTATGCTCCGTCTCCATTCAGCCCTCCTGTTCTTGGTCTGCTGTGTGACCTCTGTTCAAGGAAATACGTCCTGTGACTTTCTCTGTCCCCTCTCCCTCCTCCATCTGACCTCTAGAGATTTCCCTCCTTCAGCACTCTGGAAGACCTCCTGCCTTGGACCCAGCCTCTACATTACACAACTCATGAAACCTATTTTGCTCCAAATCTTGAAACTGGCCTTGCTCCTCTGACTCTGAAGGAGCAGTTCTACCCTTTACATTACAGTCTTGGGAGGGCTGACCGTGCAGATAGCCAAGAGCTACGTGGGAAGCCTAGTGCATTATGAACGGCTATTTCTATATGTTTAGTCTCCTTTCTAACCTTTCATTAGACAAATATATCCCACTCTGTCCATTGTTACAGGGGAAAAAGTCCTCCTAAGCCTTTCAGAAATATTGACAAATCAACACTTTCATCATTTTCAATAGGTGGAGTAAGCAACTTTAAAGGCTTTGTTTAAATTCATATTTCACTTCACAAACCTGAGCTTGGCCTGTCTTCTGCTGTCCCCTCTCCTGACCCAAAGGCAGGAATGGATTACCCAATAAACAAGAAACACACAGACTTACTTGTGCTTACTAATTTGCAGCGCACAGTTTCACCTGACTTTCACCACATCAAAGATGTAGGGAAACCTATGCAAAACCGTGCCCGACAAACTGACGGACAAATGGGGGCGTGTGGACCTTGCATACTGGTTAATCCACCCCTGCCCAGACGCAGGCATCTTTCCCAAATACAAATCAGAACAGCTAAACCAGTTTAAGCCAAGCTGTGGCAATCAGAGCCTTTTATTAGGTGCAAACTCTTCCACACCCCAATCCTAGTAGCTGGGGAAGGGAACCCCTCCATTTCAAGGGCAGAGACCCTCTGTGGTGACATTGCAGCCTCCTGTCTTAATGAGTTTAACTCCACAGAGGGGCAGCCAGCACTCTCCCACTGAGCATAATTACCCTGATGGGGCACCTGGGGAGAGATTGTCACAAAGATAACTGGGTCTCAGGCCATTTGGCACTTTACAGATGAGAATAAGGTGGTGACTTGGAAAAATGAGGTCTGGTTCAGACAGGAAGATAGCTGTGGTACATTTTCTACTCTCTGGTAGAAAGAAACATGGACTGTTGTGTTGCTAATTGATGTGCAAAGGCTCAGGGCACAAAACGGACTGAGGTGAGAAATCACGGGATCCCAAGGCTGGACAGGACTTTCGAAGGGTCATCTTGTCAATGCCAGCCTCCAGGCAGGACTGCTTACAAATCATCTTAGAAGGAACGCTTCTACCCTTTTCATTACAGCCTAGGAAGGGCTGAGTGTACAGATAACCAGGGGTTACCTGGGAATCGAGTTGCATTACAAAGGGCTGTTTGTACGTGTTTATTCTGGTTTTCCCTGCTTAAAAGCCTTACCCAAGGTCAGGTTCAGGTCCCTAATTCTGGCAGCTTAGAGCAGCACTAAAATGTCACAAATTCACCTGGCAGCATGAATATACTGATGAACACACAGGACAATATATTGAATCATCCTGTGCAAATTCTCACCTTACCCAGGAGCTGAATGAGGACAGTGATCTCCTAACCACCGTGAAACCTTTCCTGTGAGCGTGGCTGGATGGGATGGGGCTTCTGTGTTCCCTGAAGCATAGCACGTGGAGAATCTCAGGCAGATGAGGAGGTCAAATCCTAACATAACCTCTCAGTGTTAGCACATTAGTACTGTCATGGAAGGTGCTAAAGCCAGTATGGAGGTTACAGTTCCCAAGCTCTATTTTCCACTAACCTATACATTCGGGTTGCAATAGTGAAGGGTTCTGCAGTGAAAGTTAAATGACTCAGGAAGCATCAAAAGAAGATGGAAAGAATACACAGTGTTTATACCAGAGAGAACTGGTCAATGCTTAGGCATTTGAAGAAGTAGTATATGATCAGGAACCAACAATATTGAAGGAAGAAGTCCAAGTTGCACTGAAGGCACTAGCAAAAAACAAGCCTCCAGGAATTGGTGAAACATCAATTGAGATCTTTCAACAAATGGATGCAGTGCTGAAAGTGATCACTCATCTATGCCAAGAAAGTTGGAGGATGGTTACCTGGCTAACTGACTGGAAGAAATCCATATTTATGCCTATTCCTAAGAAAGGAAATTACTGAACAATATCAGTATCACATGCAAGTAAAAGTTTGCTCAAGATCATTCAAAAGCAACTGCAACATTATATTGAGAAGGAACTTCCAGAAAGTCAAGTGAAATTCAGAAGAGGACATAGAACCAAGGACATCACTGCTGCTGACAGACAGATCTTGGCTGAAAGCAGAGAACACCAGGAAGATATTTATCTGTGTTTCACTGACTATGCAAAGGCATTCGACTGAGTGGATCATAACCAGTTATGGCTAACAGTACAAGGAATGGAAATTCAAGAACACTTAGTTGTGCTCATGAGCAATCTTCACATGGATCAAGGGAAAGTCATACAACCAGAACAATGGGAAACCGCATGCTTTAAGGTCAGGAAAGGTGTGTGTCAGCGTTGTATCCTTTCACCATTCCTTTTCGATCTACTGAGAAGCTGGGTTATATGAAGAAGAACGAAGCATCAGGATTGGAGGAAGAGTCATCAACAACCTTGATTACACAGATAACACAACCTTGCTTGCTAGAAGTGTAGAAGATTTGCAAAATTTACTGATGAAGATCAAAGACCACAGCCATCAGTACGGGTTCCAACTCAATACCTAGAAAACAAAAATCTGGACCAGTAAGTAACGTTGTGATAAATGGGGAAAGGACTGAGGTTACTGAAGATTTCATTTTACTTGGTTCTGTAATCAATGCCCATGGAAGTAGCAGTCAAGAAATCAAAAGACACATTGCACTGGGAAAATCTGCTGCAAAGTATGCTTTAAAGTGTTGAAAAGTAAAGATATCACCTTGAAGACCAAGGTGTGCCTGACCGAAGCCATGATATTTTCAATTACATCATATGTATGAGAAAGCTGGACAATGAACAAATAGAAGAAGAATAGATGCCTTTGAATTGTGGGCTTGGAGAAGAATATTGAATGTATCACGGACTTCCAAAAGAACAAACAGATCTATTCTGGAAGAAATACAACCAGAGTGCACCTTGGAAGCAAAGGAGGCGAGATTATGTCTTACATACTTTGGACATGTTGTCAGGAAAGATCAGTCCCTGGAGAAAGACATCATGCTAGGTAGAGTGGAGGGTCAGCACAAAAGAGAAAAGCCCTCGATGAGATGGATTGACACAGTGCCTGAAACAATGGGCTTAAGCATAAAAATGATTGTAGACATGTCACAAAACCAGGCAGTGTTTCGTTCTGTTATGCATAGGGTCTCTGTGAGTCAGAACCCACTTGATGGCACCTAACAACAACAACACGTTTAACATAGCATTTTCTGCAGGTGTCTGATGTTAAACTTCTAAAAGGTCTCAAGACTATGAGCAAACCCTACCCTCTCATCCGTCTGAGGTTCTCCACCTGCCATGCTTCAGGGAACACAGGAGCCCCATCCCATCCAGCCACGCTCACAGGAAAGGTTTCACGGTGGTTAGGAGATCACTGTCCTCATTCAGCTCCTGGGTGAGGTGAGAATTTGCACAAGATGATTCAATATATTGTCCTCTGTGTTCTTCAGTATATTCATGCTGCCAGGTGAATTTGTGACATTTTAGTGCTGCTCTTAGCTACTGGACTTGTTTAAATGATTTGTGCTCCACTCCTAACCTAAAGGTTTGCTGTTCAAATCCATCTAGCGGTGAAAGGCCTAGCCATCTGTTTATGTAAAGATTACAGCCAAGAACCTTATGAAGTTATTTTTCTCTGTAACACATGGGTCATCATGTGTTACAGAGCTCTGTAGCAATGGATTTGGTTTTCATTTGCAAGTGAGCCAGTGGATGTGGGTTCCAGGAACTGACAGAAGGAACCAAGCAATCCCTGGTACTAGTCAGGCAAGATGATGTCTATCAGGAAGCCTAGGAAAATTCCTATGATGTCAGTATACAAGGGACACTAGTATGGCAAATGGGCCCTTCTACCTAAAAAGAACCAAGTGTTGCCTTCACTTCACAGCCCACACAGGGAGCCACTGGTTTTCACTTGTCTCTGAAACCTCTAGGGTAGATGGATATCTCGAAGTGAAACCATCCTCTAGGCCAAAGCGCAGCACCTGTGGCCTGTGGATCACATCCAGGCTTAAAGAGTTGGGGGGCAAAAAAACGAATATGTAACAGAGATCATATTCGGCCCAACAAACCTAAATTATTGAGTATTTGGCCCTTTTACGGGAAAATTTGCTGACCCCTGCTCTAAGACCCTGGTTCTCAAATTTTCTCATTCATAAAAATCACTTAGTGCACTTATTATATATGCAGGTTACTTATCTTTGACAGCTGACTTAGAAGCTTTTGGACCAGGCCCGTGTATCTGCATTCTAATACACACTGAAAGTGATTCTAATGCAGATGAGCATAGGATGGTCTTACAACTGTTCCTCTTCAATTAATCAATAAGTGTATATTTCAGTCTTTGCTGAGTGTGGTAAGAGACACAACTTGTGAAAGATAACTTACCCACTCCTTTAGAGAACTCACAATCTAGCTGAGAGAGGGTGAGCAAAGTTTCTCAAAGGAAGTTGTTAGCATTAACTCCAGGGTAGGCAGTATGGGGCCAACTCCACAGGACCTGGGAATTAGTTGTAGAGCTACCGGACATGCCTGTGAGGGCCCTGACTGTGGTAGCGTGGAGAGGAGTATTTGAGAAAGGTCTGGCTGGGTATAGGATTTGGGAAGATATCACATGCATTTGCAAAAGTTCATAATAGGAAGGGCCTTTTAAAGTGAAAGAAACCCTGGTAGGTGAAATGGTTAAGTGCTGCAGCTGCTAACCCGAAGGTTGACAGTTCAAATCTAGCAGGTGTTCCTTGGAAACTCTGTGGGCAGTTCTACTATGTCTACAGGGTTTCCATAAGTCAGAATCAATGTGGTAACAGCGGTTTTTTAAATTTTTTAGAGTGAGGCTATGAAGGTGGGACAGAGAAAATATACAGTATACAGAGGACAGTCTTGATGTCAGGATCCATGACCTGCCTTTCACAACAGGAATTAGTCAGAAGACCTTGTTCTTGAAGCCTCTTCTGCCTCAACCCAAGGAAATCAGAGTTCTGTCCCTTTCTAAAAAATACCTTTCAGGCCATCTCTTCCTTACGTCTCTGCCATTTGTCACACAAGTAAGCCACCCCTACTTACACAACACCCCTGTTCTGTTCTTTCTCCTCATACCTTTCTGCTTGCTCCACTTCCATCTCTTGTGGCCCACATTTTCATTTCCCTCCTCCTCCCCACCTGCTTCCACATATGTTCTCTAAGCTCCCTTTTTTTTTTTATTTTTATTTAACATAACTGAGTGAACATGTACATTCACATGTAAATTTACATGCCCCCCTATATGCACCTTCCACTGCTCTCCCTGTCTGGTGACTGCACACTATTCCTCTCTGCTCCATACATGTCTCATCCTCCCAACAGTCTCCTTTCCCCTCCTCTCCGTCCACTCCCCTTCCTCCAGCCAGAGGTCAGCAAGATGATATCCTATAGATGTATAGAACCATAAAGTGCTTCCAATATATGGTTACTCTGCATTGCCAAGTCCATTCCATTCCTGTCCAAAGAGTGGACCTTTGTTATAATTTATGGGGACAGGCAGCATCAGGGCCGGGGGCCATGCTCTCAGAGGAACCCCCAAACCGCTGGACCATCAATTGAGATCTTTTAGTGGAGATCTCATGATGCACCTTTTTTTATTCTTGTGTTGCCAGTGAGGCTCCTCTTTGTGAGCTCCATCATGTCTCTAAGCTCCTTTTTATTGATACTTTTTCCATTGTATACTACTAATGTATGCCTGTTTCTTTGCAAATTATATTTCCTATAGACGACACTTTTCTTTTCATATCTCCTGGGTGGTGTTAGAGAAAATTTGGACTTTTCCTTCAAGGCCCAGCTCAATCTTCCTCTTCTCTGTGTAGTTAAACTTTCTCTAATCCTTCTGCTTCCAAAGAGAGACAAACAATTTTTCCTTTTTCCTCATCCTCGTGTCTTGAACAAAGCAAAATGATAGTGCTTAAATTGTGTCACTTTCTGCTTGTTTTAATTTCCTTCTGTCACTTATATGAGACTGGGACATCATTGAGGTTAAAGGCCATGTTTATTTACCTTTATTTTCTTGGTGCCTCGAAGAGTAAATGGAATAGTGACCAGTAAGCATTTCATCAGTGAGGGATTACATGATCGACGAGCAGTGCTTCTTCCATTTATGGACACCCTATTCAGAGGAATGTGGTCTTGCTAATGCTATGAATGGGACTTGCAAAGTCTCATAAGTAGAAAGTGACATGATGATTTCACTTTAGGTAACAAAAAAATTAGAAGGAAGCAGGAATCTAATGATAACCTGTTGAAGAAGTAGAAGGATAGAGATTTTCCCTAGAGGAATACAATATCCAACTTGTTCTTTAATTACCTCTTGGCATCCCAGCATCTTTAGATTCAATAAACTGCCCCATAGGGTTTCCAAGGAGCAGCTGATAGGTTTGAACTGCCAACCTTTTGGTTAGTAGCCGAGAACCTTGACCATTTATGCCATTCATTGATGCCTGTACCAAAATCCAAACCAAACCTATTGCTGACAAGTCAATACTGACTCAGAGCAACCCTACAGGACAGTAGAACTTCACCATGGGGTTTCCAAGAAGTGGCTGGTAGACTTTAACTGCTAACCCTTTGATTAGCAGCTGAGCTTTTAAGCCCTCTACCACCAGCATTCCTCCTATTAAAAAAAAAAAAAAGCCACTGTTGTAGAGTTGATTACAACTCATAGCAACCCCGTAAGACAAAGTAGAACTTCCCCATAGAGTTTCCAAGGAGCACTGGTGCGTTTGAACTGCCAGTCTTTTGGTTAGCAGATGTAGTACTTAACCACTCCAAAATACGCAAGACAGGATTCCAGTACCCACTGAACTAGTAGTGTAGTAGAGTTTAAAAACTGTTAAACTGTACAGCAGATTTATACGAGATATTCAGGCAATAGGTTCCATGGAGGAAAGATAGTGTTCCCTTTGGCAGAGATGATCAGAGTGGAAATTATGAGAAGAGAATAGATCAGGCTCTGGTCTGGAGGTGAGATATGTGAACAACTGCTTAGGGAGATGAAAGGAGACCTGTACAGTTGATGGTACAGAATTTGGTTAGGAAAGAAGAAGACAGGAACGCCAGAAAGGTGTGTTGAGACAACCGTTCTGCCTTCCTGGGAGCATGGCCCATACTTCCAGGGTCCCTTCATCCAACAGACTGCCATTTAGAGAGCGTTACGGACTGAATTACATCACTTAACAGATACATTGGAATGCCAACCCTTGCACCCGTGAATATGACCCTGTTTGGAAACAGAACTTTTCTTGTGTTATGTTAACAAATTCATACTGTAATGGGGTGTGACCTAACTCTAATCTCTTCTACCTGGTGTCTTATAAAAGGGGAAGAAAGATACAGAGAAACAGACATTCAGAAAGAAGACACCATGTGAAGATCCATCTACCAGCCAAGGAATGCCCACCTCAGCAAGAACTGTGAGCAAGAAAGGACTCCGTATTAGACCCGATGCCCAAATTGGACTTCCAGCCTCCAGAACTGTGAGACAATAAATTCCTGTTCTTCAAAGCCACCTACCTGAGGTATGTATGTTACGGCAGCACTGGGTAGCTAAGACAGGCTCTGTGGCTTCTCTTATTTGTTAGATCTAACCAACTTTTTGGGGAACCCCACAAGTGACTTCTCAAACTGGTAATGAAAAAGTCAGAAAGCATGTTGACTAATCACCAATCCCATGCCCTGCACCCTGATACTCAGCTATTCATTCTCCAACTGCACCCCACAATCAGTGCCTATGGGGCCAGACTGCCAAGGGAGAGGATCTTCTTGAGGGCAGTGGTTTCCATTTCTCTCTTCTCTGGTCTGACTGTTATTTTAGGGAGGAAGGAAGATGAGGGCAAGAAGTGAATCTCTCTTTGTGTCGAACATCCTAACAAGGATACACAATGGCCTGTTCTCTGCAGCCTAGTGACAGAGTTTGCATCTGGCACCAATGGGAGCCCCATCTCCTGCCTTTCCAAAGCTTTCAATCTGCTTTAATCTTGTGACCTTCCTTGGAGGCAGGTGGAGGAAACACCAGACGTTGTCTTCCCAGCATTACATGTTAGCCAGTGTGGTACAGGAAAGGGCTGGCCCTCACCATCCCCTCACTCCCTCCTAGTGAGCACAAAAGCAGGAGCATAGAGAATTCCAAGAGTGATTTCCCCTGAACTGCTCAGAGTGTCTCCACTGCCTCTGCATGCTACTGCCAGCCCACTCTGAATCAATTTGGCATGTGCAGACTTATTGCCAGCGGTGTGTGGCTTGCTTGACAGGTGGGTCAGCCAGGGATACAGACAGCTGGGTAAACCTGGTGACTAGGTGTTTCCACCCGTGTTCTGAGCTAGCTATCCAGCACCTGCCATCTCTTTTTATTTGTTTAAGCAACCACAGATGTGAGAGGCAGGGAAAGAAAGTGAGATGGAGAATATTTCCCCTTTCTCTCATACAGATGTGCCTTGATGTTCAGAATCTTCTTTTCTTCTTACTCTAAGCACGTGGGGCCATATTAGATTCTATTTTTGTGCCCCGTATTCAATGGGGATAAGGTTTGCATTGGCATCTGAGCGACCACCTGCTGTGTGCTCTTCAGTACCTGTCTGCTGTAAAGCTCACTTTGGGTCTTGGGTGTCCTCAAAGCTCATTCTGTAGAAGAGAAAGGAGCATTTCAGTCCTTGCAGTAACTCCCAACAGGTCACCAGCCTCCTCCAGATGGAACTCTGCCCTACTGAAGCATCCACGAAGCTCAGCTCCCTCCACCTGAGTATTTTTCTCCTTCTAACAGACAACAGCCCAGAGAGCAATTGTCTTGGAGGAGGGAGGAAGAGTCAAGGCTGAATACAGCCATGCAGGGAAAAGAACCATTTTAAAAACTCTCTTGAATGTTTAGTTGTGTGAATTCAGGATCTTGATAGTTGTAGAGCTTCAAGCAGGTGAAAACACGGGATGAAAGGAAACGAAGTGGCTGCTGACAGGCTGGAGAACATGACTTAATCAGCAGCTAGAATCAATGAGTCGAAGGCGGCCTGCCCCCAGCAAAAATCAATGGGGGAAAAGGACTGCTGACCTGGATTTCTCCTATATTTGTAGCTGCCCCAAGACCACCCAGACTTCTATTCCCACCCTACTTGTGCCCACCCGAAATGCTAACATAGGGTGTAACTCAGCTGCTCCCTGAAAATGTCCTGGAAATCTAGCCTTCTACCCTGAATTAATAAATACAGTCCAACTATTGCAAGGAACAGCCCCAAATCTCACAAGACCAACATAATAAATGTTCAGTGTTTTCTCACACAAGACTACCATGGCTGTTCCTCCTCTGGTAGCTTTCCTCTGTGGCTCTTCTCCAAACCATGACACAGGCATCTCAGCTTCTCTGATTTGAAGGTGGCCCAAAGTCTAACTCAGGTCCTCCCTGTGATAGAGAAAAAGAAAAAGGTATTGGAAAACACACCTGGGCCAGGAAGTGACATCTTGGAGTTCCATTCACATTCCACTGGCCTGCACTGGCCCCACTTAAATGTCAGGAGTCAGATGACTACAAGTCCTGGCTAGGTACCTTTGGAAATCAGATAGCTGACTGCCAATATCCCCCTACATGCTCCTACAAATAAAAACCAGCTTTCAAGAACCATAGTTGCAAATGTTTCTGTATTTCAATGTAATCTGAATCTCTTCACTACTATCGCCTCAGAAATCCAACCATCATTCCAATTACCTTAGTACAGTTGAGCCTGTTCCACTCTTTTGTCATTTAATATTTGTTAAACTCACAGGACCTATTTTCGTTTCTCTTCATGCTTTTTGATTATTCTCTAGAACTTTCTCAGTTTCTATGCATTTATTATTTGTTCTGGTCCCTAAAGGTAAGTCATTTACTATAGTTGTTATGGAACCATATCTTATTGTGAGCAGATTCAAGTTATGATTTATCAAGTTTCCTGAGACTGGAGCTATAAAAAAACCAAACCCAGTGTCAGTGAGGTAATTCTGACTTATAGTGACCCTATAGGTCAGAGTATAACTGCCCCCTAGTGTTTCCAAGGAGCACATGGCAGATATGAACTGCCAAACTTTTGGTTAGCAGATGTAATACATAACTACAATCAGGGTGTCCAAACCTAGAGTTATAGGTAGACATTAAAGTTATTATTTTTCACTTATCTTGGTCTTCTAGAACTTCTGGAGTTTTTCTTATATAGTGCTGTCTATAAGATCAGGCCACCAAACAGCAAGTCCCTTGACCACAGGCACAGAGTCTATGACAGTGCCCAAGCTCTTCTCATCCTCTCTTCTCTGATTGCCTCAGCTGGAGGACCTCCCTCTCTCCTCTGAGGAACCTACTGATTGAATAGCTCATATAATTTTACTGTAATTTTTAAGGGTTTGTGAACTCCACTAGATTATTTGTTCAGTGGGTTCTGCCTTGCATATTTTGCATATTTGGGGATCCCTATATGAGAAGCCCTAGTGATAAAATGGTTGAGAGTTCAGCCACTAACCAAAGGGTTGACAGTTCAGACCCACCAGCCAGCCACTCCTTGGAAACCCTGTGGGGCAGTTCTACTCTGTCCGAGAAGATTGATATGAATCAAAATGGACTCAAGGGCAACAGGTTTGGCTTGGGTTTTGGTATAGGAATTCTAGAGTGATATAAATGGTTAGCATACTCAGCTGCTAACAAAAAGGTTGGAGGTTTGAGTCCACGCAGAGGCATCTCAGAAGAAATCCCTGATGATCTACTTACAAAAGTATCAGCCACTGAAAAGCTATAGAGCACAGTTCTACTCTGAAATATGTGTGGATTTCGTGAGTCAGAACTGATTACAACATAACTTATTTTTTTTTAATATGTAGATGTCTACATATGTCTGTGTGTGTTTGTGTCTGTGTGTGATGGATTGAATTGTATCCCCCCCCCAAAAACGTGTGTAGTAATTGGGCTAGGCCATGATTCGCAGTATTGTATAAATGCCCTCTATTTTATTATTTTCCTATACTGTAAGTATTAATCTCTGCCTGTGGTTAATAAGTCAGACTATGTAATAGAGGATCAGTATGGGACTGTGACAACCTTCCTAAGGTCTCCTCCCTGCTCCAACATAAAGAAAATTTACCTGGAGTATGGCTTGCATCACCTTTTATCATGCAAGAGATAAAAGTAAAGGGAAGTAAGCACAGAGTTGGGGACGTTCTAATATCAAGAAAGCAGCACCGAGAACAAAGCACATTCTTCTGACATGAGGCTCCTGTTTCAAGGTATCATCAGAGGTGGCATTAGCCACACCTGAAGTCTCACCTGGATCTAATTCCCATGCTGAGCAACAGTGCCTGTTGGAGACAGTGCTTCTTCCAACAGAAAAGCTATTTTTCAAGATGATCATAAGACTCATAGTGGGGGCTGACGGCCAAGTATAGCCAGCCAAGTGCCGTCGAGTCAGATTCAACCGAGTGTGGCAGCGCCCTAATTCCTCCCCTCCTTAAGCCACATCATCCCATCTGGGGATGGCCTACAAGGTGACTGTCAGTCAGGAGGCAGGGCCTGCCACCCCTGAGGTCTCGGCTGCTTTGAGCTTCTGCTGGTCAATGCCTCTCTTAGCAGAAAGTCAGTTTTTATGTTAAGAGCAGCTAGAGGATGCAGCAGAGACTGGCACCTCGGTGTGGTGGTGCCATTTCCACCACCCTTTGCTGAGAAACATCTTAGTGTCTGCTGACAGCCTCCCAGAGCCGCCGTAAGTAGGGAGCCACCTTTGCCAGTTCGGAGGTGGAGCCTGCAACCTCTGAGGGCCTAGCTGTTTTCATCAGCTGCTGGACAGTACCCATCTCAGCAGAAAAGCAGTTTTGAAGACAAACAGAGGTAGAGAACTCAGTGGTCTCTGGCAGCCAAGTGTGGTGGCATCCTTCTCTTCTCCCTTCCCTAAGCTACATCATAGTCTTAACTGGAATGACCATGGAGAGTTGACATAAGTATCTCTCTACCTTTAGCAGCCCGGAGGTGGGGCCTGCTACCCCTGAAAGCCCAGCTGGGGCCAGCCACTAAGCCAAGCAGCATCATGGGGTTGATAGTGTCTATAGCACCAGAGACGCTATACATAAGTCAGCTGCACCTAGAATACACAGTAGCAGCTGTTGACCAAATCTAGCAGTGCCCTTACCTTCTCCCTTCTTAGAACTATGCCACAGCTCCCACTGGTGTAATACCAGAGACACCGAACAGCTTCTTGATGGTGTGAAGACAATAATCAATGTCTAGCCATTTAAAGAAGCAGACCATTATGGCTCCAGAATACTCCCAAAAGAAACAATCCAAAAACTTCCCAAATGAATAAGCTTTCTGAAATTATTGGAGGTAGAATACAAAAGGATTGTGTCTAGAGCCCTCCTAGAGATTAAACAAAATGCAGCAGAGCAAAATGTAAAATTAAGAAATCTGTATGAACTGCTATAACATCTACAATCTGAAATCAAGCAGATCAGTAATAAAATTATGAAATTAAACAATTCAATCCAAAACCAAAAGAACAGGGATTGAGGAAATGGAATACAAAATTAGTGAACTTGAAGATAAAGCAACTGACACCAACATTCATGAAGAGAAATCAGATTAAAAAAACAAGAAATGTGAAGGAGAATTAAGAAGCATGTGGAAAAATCTGTGAGTAATTGGAGTTCCTGAACAGGGAGGGATAGCAGAAATTATTGAAGTATTGAAGAGTTGCTAACAGAAAACTTCCCTGAAATCATGAAAGACAATAATATAGATATTCAAGACGCTTATCAAACACCACAGAAACTAGACCACAAAAAAAAAAGACACCAAGACATATTATAATCAGGCTTAATAAAATGAAATGTAAAGAGAGAATCTTAACGGCAGAAAGCCTTAAAGCAAAACCAACATACAAAGGGAAGCCCTATAGGCTTTCATACCTATTTACACTGAAAGTAAATGGATTGAAAACACAATTAAAGAGGCAGAGAGGAAAAGTCTGGATCAAAAAACAAAATCCATCCGTATGTTGCTTACAAGACACACATCTTAGACTCAAAGATACGAACAAACTGAAAATCAAAAGATGGAAAAATATATACCAAGCTAACCACATACAAAGAAGAGCAGGAGTGGCAATACTAACTTCAGATAAAAGAACTTTTAATGTAAATCCACCATCATGGACAAGGAAGTCACTAATTACTGCTGAAAGGTTCAATACATCAGCAGGATATAACAATATTAACTATTTATGTGCCAAATACTAGAGCATATAAATACATCAAACAAACACTGAAAAATGAGACAGATCACTCTTCAATAATAGTAGGAGATTGCAACATTCCAATTCCAGTAGTGGACAGATCATCCAGAGAAAAGCTCAGTAAAGATGAAGATGATCTTAATACAACAATCAACCAATTAGACCTCATCAACATTTGTGAACCTTTTACCCAAGAACAGATAAATACACCCTCTTTTCCAATGCCCTTGGAACATTCTCCAGAATAGATCACATATTAGCCCATAAAGCCAGTCTCAACAAAATCCAAACCACTGAATTATTGCAAAGCATCTTCTTGGACCATGAAGCTATAAAAGTTGAAATCAACAACAGAAAAAAACAGTAGAAATTTGAGCTCACAGAAACTGAGCAACATCTTGCTCAAAAAACTCATGAAGAAATCAAAGACACCATTAAGAAATTTATGGAATCAAAGGAGAATGAAAACACATCCTACCAGGACCTATGGAATACAGCAAAAACAGTTCTCAGAGATCAATTTATCTCTATAAATGCACTCATCCAAATGAAGAAAGGACTGAAACCAAAGAATTAATCCTACAACTTGAACAAGCAGAAAGAGCAAAAAAAGAACCCTTGGGGCACCAGAAAAAAAGCAGATAATACAGATTAGAGCAGAACTAAACGAATGAGAGAATAGAAAAGCAATTGACAGAATTAACAAAACCAAAGCTTTTTTTTTAAAAAAAAAAAAGATTAACAATATTGAAGGGAAGTGTTATAACAGGCCTAGCTGAAATCAAAAGTGTCATAACAGAATAATATGAAAAGCTGTACTCTAACAGATTTGAAAACAGAAAATGGTCAAATTTACAGCTTTACATCACCTACCAAATTATCACAAAGTAGAACAACTTAATAAATCCATCACAAAAGAAGAGATTGAAAAAGTGATCAACAAACTGTCAACCAAGAAAGTCCTGGTCCAGACTACTTCATCAGAAAATTCTACCAAACTTTTAGGCAGGAGTTAATTCCAATACTACTGAGGCTATTTCACAGCATAGAAAAGGATGGAGTACTCCCAGATTCATTCTGCAAAGCCACCATAAGCCTTACACCAAAGCCAGGCAAAGATCCCACCAAAAAAAAAAAAAAAAAATTACAGACCAATATCACTCTTGAACCTAGATGCAAAAATCTTCAACAAAATTCTACCAATAGAATTCAACAACATATCAAAAAAAATTCATCATGACCAAGCTGGATTCATACAAGGGATACAAGCCTGGTTCAACATCAGGAAAATGATTAATGTAATCAACCACACAAATAGCACAAAAGATAAGAATCACCTCATTTTGTCAATAGATTTAGAAAGGGCATTTGACAAAATCCAACACTGGTGCATGTTAAAAACCCTCAGCAAAATAGGAATAGAAGTGAAATTCCTCACTGTAACCACCTACACTATCCTGAAAGGAGACTGAAAGAATTCCCCATGAGAAAGGGATAAGAATGCCCACTGTCACAACTGCCAGAGCAATTAGACAAGACAAAGAAATAAAGGGCATCTGCATCAGCAAAGAAGTGAAAATATCCCTATAAGTAGACGATATGATTGTATACACAGAGAACCCTAAATAATCCATAAATAAACTACTGTAACTAACAGAAGAGTTCAGCAAAGTATCAGGATACAAAATAAACACACGTAAACCAGTAGGATTCTTTTACACCAACAAAGAGATCATCAAAGATGAAATCATCAAATCAATACTATTTACTATAGCCTCCAAGAAGATAAGATACCTAGGAATAAATCTAGCTAGAGGAATAAGAGACCTATACAGAGAAAACTACAAGACCTTATTGCAAGAAATCAAAACAGACTTACATAAATGGAGAAACCTACTTTGTCCATGTATAGAAGGCCTGACATTGTGAAAATGTCTACTTTACCCAAAGTAATCCACATATACAATGCAATCCCAAGACAAATTCCAGTATCATTTTTGAGTGAGATAGAGAAATAAATCACCAACTTTGGAAAGGGAAGAAACTCCTAATAAGTAAAGCACTACCGAAAAAGAGGAACACAGTTGGAGGCCTCACACTATCCAACCTTAGAACCTACTATGCTGCCACAGTAGTCACAACAGCCTGGTACTGGTACAAAAAGAGACAGATAGAGCAATGGAACAGAATTGATACCCCAGAAATATCACCATCCTCACAGGAACAGCTGATATTTGACAAAGGCCCAAAGGTCATAAACTGGGGCAAAAATAGTCTCTTTAACAAATGGTATGGGCAAAATTGGACATTCATCTGCAAAAAAAAAAAGAAAAAGAAAAGAAACAAGAGCCATATCTCATACCTTATACAAAAACTAACTCAAAATGGTTCAGACCTAAAACAATAAAGATCACCCAAGAAAAAATTAGGGTAAACAATGGAACTTCTAATAGACAGCTTAGACAGACTACAAAATCTAACCATCAATGAACAAATAGCAGAAGGGAAAATAGATAAATGGGAGCTACGAAAAATCAAACATTTATGCTCATCCTAAGACTTCACTTACAGAGTGGAAAAAAAAATATTTCACAGCTACATGTCCGATTTCTGTAATCTACAAGGTAGTGTAAAATGTCAACAAGAAAAAATGTAAATAACCCAACTAAACAACGGGCAAAGGAGATGGACAGACACTTCACCAAAGAGGACATCCAGGCAGCCAAAAGTCACATGAGAAAATGTGCACAATCATTAGCTATTAGAGAAATCCAAATCAAAACTACAATGAAATACCATTTTACCCCAACAAGGTTGGCCATAATCTAAAAAACACACAACAACAAATGCTGGCAAGGCTGTAGAGAGATTGGAACTCTCTACACTGCTGGTGGGAATGCAAAATGGTACAACCTCTCTGGAAAGCAATTTGGCACATCCTTAAAAACCTAGAAATAGAAGTACCATAGAATCCAGCAATCCCACTGCTCACAATGTATCCTACAGAAGTAAAGGTGGTCACACGGATACTTTCACTTCAATGTTTATTGCAGCACTGTCAACAATAGCAAAAAGAATCAACCTAGGTGCCCATCAACACATGAATGGATAAACAAACTATGGTACATATACTCAATGGAACACTATGCAATGATAAAGAACAATGATGATTTTAGGAAGCATCTCATAACCTGTTTGCAACCAGAAGACATTATACTAAGTGAAATCAGTCAATGGCAGAAGGACAAGTATTATATGAGACCTCTGCTATAAGGACTTAAAAATAGACTTATGTACAGAAGAAAAGACTGATGGCTGCAAAAGTGGGAATGCAGGGAGAGGGTTGATCATAGATTAGATAGTAGATAGGAATTTGATTAGGTGAAAGCAGTGACAGCACTCTGTAGAGATCACATCAACACAACTGGAATATACCATAAACTGCAAGGTTTTCTTAACCTAGTATTTCAAAGGATAGTGTAGCAGGGATGGGGGTCTGCAGACCATGTTTTCACGGGGCATTGAGACCAATTGGCATAACTAGTCTTTTGCTAAGAGAGTTTTCTGCACCCTATATTGGTGAGTGGTATCTCAAGTCTTAAAAACTAGCAAGCTGCCATCTGAGGTACACCAAATGGTCCCAACTCATCCGGAACAGATGACAACCTAGGATGACAAAGACACAGGAAAAAAAAAGCCCAGGAGACAGAAAGACCCATATGAATGGGAGACTGTATCAACATGAAACCAGAACTAGATGGTGCCCAGCCACTAACAAAGGCAGCTGCAATGGGGGACACAATGTAGAGTCCCTGAGGCAACATGAGAAAAAGAGGAGTGCAGCTCAAGAGCTCTCCTGAAACATCACAGTTGATGGTCCAACAGCCTGGAGCATCCCCTGGCAACATGGTCCCCAGACCTGCCACTGTCCCTGGCCAGAAACCAGTACTGAGGTCAACTCTTCAGACCAGAATGGACTGGACTAGGGGTCACAGTGTGACCATATGGTATGTATATTTTATGGTTCTATACATTTATAGGAGGCTGTCCTACTGGTTTCTTTCTCAGTGGGAGAGAAGAGGGTAGAAAGGAGGGGACATGTGCTTGTTAAGAGAATACTAAAAATATGGAGTGAAAAGGAGGATTATGCTGTCACTGGGTGAGGAGAGCAGATGGAGTTGCAGATAGGAAGCCATGCATAATTTATTTGAATTGTATACTTTCACTTTTTCATAACAAATAGAATAAAAATAAAAAATAAAAAGATACTCTCAGACCAAAGAAAGACTGATGTTACACAAGGATTTTCATCCAGAGCTGACAGATAGAGTGTTCCCCATAGGTGGCACCTTGATTTCAGACTCCTAGCCTACTAGACTGTGTTGGAATACTTTTCTCTGTTAAAGCCATCTACCTGTGGTATTTCTATTAGAGCAGCGCCAGGTGAATAAGACTGTATATATGTGTGTGTATAGAGAGGGAGACATATATATAGTGTTGATTTAACTATTATCCTGAAAGAAAACTTTGGCTAAAATGAATGAGTTCTCAGAAAGCAGCAACTTGAAGATTTGCCCTTGTAAACTATACATCTCAGAATACTACTACCAACAAAGACTGTTACATACATATACATATATACACAGCCTCGCCTGTTTCAAAGCTTTCTCAAGAAATCAGGAGTCCCGTTGATGGATAAATCCCCCTGTGTCTTGCTACCCAGTTCCCTGCTTAGTTTGAAGTCATCTGGAACTTCCTTCATTTGCTACCGTTTGTCACAGCTTCCAAAGTTACAATCCCTCATTGCTAAATTTTGGTTTTCAGGCTCATGAAGAAGTATTTTCGTTTGTGTCCTTTTCCATCTGACTCTTTAAACGAATCCTTCTCGACTTCAGATCTTTGCACAAACCTTCTGTGTCATCACTGGGGAGTTCTGGGCCCAGAGCAAATGTATGAGGCAAAAAGCCCCGAATCTGCACGTTTTATTTCATTGGTACATGCATTTAATCCATTTGCAAACTGCTCATTGGATAGCATTGCAGGCTTCTCTCTCTGGGAACACTGAGGTATGTGTATTCAACAGTGGAAAATAAACATAAGATTTTATTACAAAGTGCCACTGCTGCTCCTGGCATGAGTAATTTGTACACCTGCATTTTTAAAATGTTTCAAAGTTTCTCCCCTTGGTGGATTCTGTGGTAGCACAGATTAGCTTCTTGGCTGTCACAGCCCGGTTCTTGTAGGTGCCTGTCACTTCTGCCCAAGTGCTCCAAAAGTCACTCTTTTCAGAGTAGAGAGCAAGCAAACCTATGATTGTCAACACAAATCTTCGTGTGCAACTTCCTGATATGTTCTACTAAATGCCTTTGTCCTAAAAATTATACAATGTGTTAATTCCAAGTGCCAAAGGGTAGGAGACAGATAATAAAAGTTAAAATAAGGGTCAATGTTTGTTCCAAAGATGAGAGAATGGGTTTGGGACACCAACATAGAGGTGACTCCCACTGCCATACTCTTAGGCTGCTTTCTTGGAAGCATAGAAAGCAAGTCATTTTGAGCAACCTTCAGCAAATAACATAATCCAGTGTAACTCAGATGGAAAGTGAGGCCCTCAGTCAATAAGAGAATTTGGCTCCAGGGAGCATCAGGCTTGGAAAATGGGATAGAAGCATTGAACAAGGAGGGCATTTTTATTCAGAGTGGGGCACCACATCCTGGCTTTCTTTTATCTTTTCCTTCCCTTTCTTTTGCAATTATCCTGATTTTTGCAGGTGTCTAAAGTCAGCTCTGTGTGCACAGTGCTAACTAACAAGTTCCTCTGTGATATCTATGTTGTCCTGGAAGTGTTCACCAATTCCTTCCAATGTCCTGCACAAAACCCCAAAGGCTGGCAACTCCAAGCCATCTTAGGCATGTTAATAATTTCTTAAAGTCATATTGCAACACTCTGCACTCTTCTCCCTCAAACAGCAGGTCTCAAATAAAGATGATAATGACCCAGTGATGCACCAACTTGATCGTTAGAGCCTCTGTCTCCATAAGCAACATCAGGCAGATAACTTGATCTAAAGAGTATTTATTTATCTGCCCAGTGCTGCAGATGCAGACAGAAGGAGTGCCACTGAAGGAATCACTGGGTGTGAAATCTTCATTGTCAGTGTGATTGAGAGCAGTAGAACGCTTGTTTCATTTCAATAATACTGAGTTTTCAAACACTGTGCATGATTTTCTTTGGGGGTTAATTGGCCCAGACACAAAATTTAATTTATATGGCACTTTGAATTATTTAAATTCAGACTTGTATCCACCAGATGCTCCTTGGTAACCCATGGGGAAGTTCTACTGTGTCCTGTAGGGTCACTATGAGTTCCAAGAGACTCAAAAGCAATAGATCTGGGTTTTTTGTTTGGTTGGTTTTGGTTTTGATCAAGTGTTAGACCAAAGGGTTGCAGTGGTAGGGTGTTGCTTTCACTACTGAGGTTCAAGTTCCTTATTCTAGTTTTAGATGAAGTTCCTCTTAGCCCATTGTCCATTTCTGAGTTTGACTGTTCAGCAAGCTAATTTTTACATGATTCCTGCCTAGAAGAATAAGAAACATCTCTCTTCAATTTCTTCTATAATTTTGTACATTGAATATTCATGATGAAGCCACAAGTTTAAACTCAGGGAATGTTTCTCAAAGAATCCCCTACAACTTTGTAACTGGAATCTCTGTGGATTCATATCTTAAAAGAATGCATGAAACTGACTGAAAGGAAACATTTTTGAACTGCATCTGAAATCACATATTGTCACACATGCAAACATGAGTGTGTGCATAGAGAGAGATAAAGAGGGAAATTAATTCCTGTTAAAAATTTATTTAGAGAGAAATCAAAGGCTTATTTTGACACAGGTGTCTAAATTGATTCACACCTAGATTGCTCATGAAATATACTGTATTAAGAACATTAGAAGCAGACTGGGTAAATAACTGAAGAACTGATTGGCATAGTCAAGTATTAGCATACAGTAAGTAAAACAAAACCAGTTGCCATCAAGTTAATTCCGACTAATGTTGACCTCGTGTGTGTCAGAGTAGAGCTGCTCCACAGGGTTTTCAATGTTTAGCTTTTTCAAAGTAGATCTCTAGATCTTTCTTCCAAGGTGCCTCCTGGTGGACTTGAATCTTCAACTTTTCAGTTAGTAGCTAGAAGGTGTAACCATGGCACAACCACGGGACTTCTTACATTGAGTATTTGGATTTACTGTGGCTTAGGTTCAAGCTAATTATCTCAGTAATGCAGAGTGAGGATACTGTGTTAGATTACTCTGTCAAAATGAACAACCTTGGGACAATCTAAGACGGTGGCTTAATTATATGCATTACTCCATCTCCCTACAGTGAAGAACCAAAAAACTAAGTGAAACAGATATGGACGACAATCAGGGAACGCAGAACAACAAATGGAAGTATGAAAAATTAGATCGAACAGTGAAAAGAAGGAGAAATGAAATAAAAACATGTAATGAGGAGACTTAAGGACTGTAGGAGCCCTGCCAGCCATCCCTGTTCAGTGTGGCCATCTGCAGACAAGTGAGCAAAGTCCTTGGTAGAGGATCACAAGAAGGCAACTTCACAGAATCCCTAATAGGAGACAGGGTTAGTAGACAAACCTGAAGCAAAGCCAACGTGAAGAGAGAGCATAAACTGGATCCATGCAGGAGAACAGGAGAGAATCCCAGGGATCTGGGTGACCACAGAGCAGGAAGGGAGCCAGAACCATGGTTTGGGTGGTGGCACTGGCAGAATTGAGGATCCTTGGAGTGATGGCAAGCGACACCTTTCCTGAGTAGACACAGGAGAGCAGCTCCCTGTCATGTTCGGTCATGGCTGCGTCCTGATTGCTGGGCATGCTCTGCAGAGACTAGAACAGTGTTCCCCTCCTTCCCAGTCCCCACTCTCTAAGTGACCAGTGGTGAGCCCCCCCTGCTCCAGCCTCTGCCTGGTGATCAAAGGCATGTACTTCTGCTTCTTCAGCCCTGTGACCAGAGGTGTGCACCCATCTTTGCCCATCCCTCCACCACCCAATCTGTCCAGCAATCCCTGACTCACTGCAACTGACAGCACAAGTTTCCAGGTCTTGTATCCGGTGACCAATGACCTGTACACCCTCTCCCCAATCACTTGGCAACCTGTGATGGCAACATAGACCACTCAACCCAGAAACCAACAAGAGTGCTTCCTGCACACAAGTCCCAGTGACTGGCCAGAGAGACACATTACTTCACCAGCAACATCAGTCACATCCTGACAGGAACTATCTGCACATTTCCCAAAAGATGAGCAGAGATCCCAGGGCCCTCATCTAACATCAACTCAGCTGCAGTGTCAGACATCTCATACCCAAAAAAATCTCAGCAGCCTATCTGCACTTGCTCAGAAATAATTGATACCTCACTACCTATTGAGTGAGATAACAGTTCATAGATACACAATGGGCTTACCCTGTCCTTTTGGGTTGCAGTTCCTCACAGAGACCTCCTGCCCTGCCCTCTAGGTAACACACTAACTGTAAGCACCAACCAAAAAGGACTCTATTGTCCTATAGGAGCTATGGAGGGATCTGGACCACCCAATACAAGGCATTCAATATCAGGGAAAGAGCCTATTCTCCCATGTCTACTCAATTCAAGCCTAACCACAGAGAAGTCATACATGGACCATGGACCAATCATACCCACTAGTGACAAAATCACCTGCAGCCAATAAATACCATGAAAGTTACATGTAGACTAGAACTACAAAACAACAACAATTATAATGATATGGAGGCAGAGCCAAGGTAGCAGAGTATACAGACCCTTCACATGAACCCACTAACAACAAACACCCAAAATAACAAATGAATCCGGACATATCACATACTAGGAGCTCTGAACATCAAGGGAAAAGTTGAAAAATGGGACTGAGCACCAGGGAAGGGAGAATAATACTAGAACTACATAGAATTACACAGACCTGACCTGTTAGGTGTTGTGGATTGAATTGTGTCCCCCCAAAAATTTGTGTAGCCATGTGGCTAGGCCATGATTCCCTATATTCTACAATTGCCCTCCATTTTGTGACTTTGCTGTGCTGTATGTTAAAGGATTAGGGTTGAAGTGTAAATCCCTTTGTAAGATCATCTCCATGTCCCACTGTAAAGGGAGTTTCCCTGGAGTATGGCTTACAACACCTTTAATCCTCTCATCCTACAAGAGATAAAAGGAAAGGGAAGCAGGAAGAGAATTGGGAACCTCACACCATCAAGAAAGCAGCACCAGGAGAAGAGTACATCCTTCAGACCTAAGATTCGTGCAGCAAGAGGCTCCCTGGACAAAGACTGATACAATACCAAACTTTTCTCCAGAGCCAACAAGGGGGAAAGCCTTTCCCTGGAGTGGACATACTGAATTTGGGCTTGTAGCCTAGCCTATTGGACTATGTAAGAATAAACCTTCCTTTGTTAAAGCCATCCACTCCTTGGTATTTCTCTTTTAGCAGCACTAGCTGACTAAAACACTGGGAGACAGCTACAGTCACCACAAGGTGGGCCAAGTTTTGAGGTTGGTGGGCATCCTTGCCTCTCAGGAGTAATTGTCTGGACAATCCACTCTCACCTCCAGAACCAGCAACTGATAGCAACAGAATGTCAAATGCTAAGTCTTCCCATGTAACCTACCATGGACAAATCTAACTGTTCTCTCTGACGTTGTCCTGTCTCCCTTCTCCAAGTACTCCTCTTTTTCTTCCCTACCCGTGCCCACCACTAGAGTCTGATGCCATTAACTGAACTGGAAATGGTCCCCTTCAAGGCCACATTGAGATATTTTCCTCCTCCTTTCTCTGCAGTGAACCTGGCGCTGGATTCTAACACCATTAACTGAATAGGAGGAAGTAATCCTCAAGCCTCCCTTGAGTCACTCTCCCCCTATATCCTTGGCACTGTGTCTGGCTCTGGATTATGACACCATTAACTGAGCTGGAAGTAGGACTTCTTAAATCCACCCTGAGCCATTCTCTGATATGCAGGGGGAACAATTTAGTAAACTATGGGAAGGGGATTGAATTCTGCTGACTTCCCTAAACTGGAAAATCAGGGCAGAAACTGTTCCTTCATCTAGATTCAGACATAAAGGGATGTAGTATCCTCACAGACACTCAGGGATGAATGTTAGCCCTCTGCCTTTTTCAGTAGCTGCAGCACCTGTGCCTATACCAATCACACCTACCCATCTTGGAAAGTAATCAAGAGTCTGCACCACAGACTTAGTGTCTGAGTTCCTGTAGATGTGAGCTGAATCAATATAATAAAAGTAAACCATACACTTCAAAACAAGAAACTAGCACACAATAGGCAATTTACTGACGGCTCAGAAAGAGTCTATATTGAAGCACTTAAAGGGGTAGACCATGATCTCTTCAGAAACTCTCAAAACAAAGAATCAAATTTTCTAAAGGGCAAGAACTTTCTGGAATTATCAGAGGTAGAGCACAAAAGATTAATATTTAGAACTCGTTAAGAGGAAGGAAATGAGGCAAAGTGCAGCAAAGCATAATGATAAATTGAACAAGCTGCAAGAAAGCATTGAACAGCAAGAACTAGAAATTCAGAAAATTAATACCAAGCTACACAATTAGACAACTCAATAGAAATTTAAAGGAGCAGAATTGAGGCAGAGGAAGAGCAAACTGGTGAGACTGAAGATAAAGCACATGACATCAAAATATAAGAAGATAAATCAGATAAAAGAACTTTAAAAAATAAACAAACATTAAGAATTATGTGGGACTATATGAAGAGAAATAATCTATGAGTGACTGGAGTACCAGAATGGGGAGGGTGTGCTGAAAACACAGAGAGAATTGTTGAAGACTTGCTGGGAGAAAAACTTCCGGGTATCATGAAAGACAAGAAGATACCCATCCCAGACTCTCACTAAACTCCACACAAAATAGATCCCCAAAGAAAGTCACCACAGCATACTAAAATCAACCTCATCAAACCTAAAGATAAGAAGACACTTTTAAAAGTGGCTAGAGATAAAAGAAAAATAAACTAAAAAGAGGAATGCATAAGACTAAGCTCAGACTACTCACTAGAAATCATGTAGACAAGAAGCCAAAGGGATGACATATGCAAAGCCTTGAAGGAAAATAATTGCCAGCCATGAGGTATATCCAACTAAATTGTCTCTAAAATATGATAGTGAAATTAGGACATTTTCAGACAAACAGAAATTTAAGTAATTTGTAAACAAACAAACAAAAATTACAAAAAAATACTAAAGGGATTCCTTTGCTTAGAAAATCAAAAATAACAGTTAACCCAAGACTAGACCACAGAACACAGCAAATGGATGTCAACTCAAATAGGTAAATCACAAGAATAAATCATTGACAAAACACTGAAAATAGGGAAACAGAAATGTCATTATGTAAACATCAAAACAAAAAAGAAGGATCAAAAAATAAATGTATTCCTAAATCTTTCATATGGAGAAGTCAAGTTTGTATAAAGAAGTTAAAGGCTGGGTCAAATTCAGAAAAATAGGTGTAAATATTAAGGTAACTGTAAAGGAAAATGTCAATCCTAAAAACCATGAAATCTCAACAAACATAAAACCACTATTAAAACAATGAAAATAAAATATATAAAGAAAAAGATTCAGCACCGAAAATTGAATGAAACAAAGAATAGTCTACAACATACAACAAAAGATCTTGGAATGACAGCATTAAGCTCATAACTATCAGTAGACATACCAAATGTAAATGGAATAAATGCACCAGTAAAGAGATGAACAGTGGCAGATTTGGGGAAAAAAAAAAAAAAAGCCCCATGTACATACTGCCCACAGGAGATACATCTTAGATTCAAAGACATGAAAAAATAAAACTGAAAGGGTGGAAAAAATATATCAAGCTAACAACATTCAAATATAGGGCAGGAGTGGCAAACTTCTTCTCTAATAAAATGGACTTTAGGGGGTGGATCCAAGATGGTAGACTAGACACACATGGACAAGGATGGTCTCTATTGCTAAAAGTTTCAATACAGAAGCAGGACTTAACAATACTAAATATGCACCCAATACCATAACATCTAAATATATCAAACAAATACTGACTACACTGAAAAATAAGATAGATCACCATGGGTTATAGAAGAAATCAAGGATGAAATAAATTTATGAGATCAAAGGAGAATGAAAATACACCCTACCAAGACCTATGTAATACAGCAAAAACAGTGCTCAGAGGTCAACTTATCTCTATAAATGCACACAGCTGGATGGAGAATGGACTGAAACCAAAGAATTAACCCTACAACTTGAACAAGCAGAAAGAGAAACAAAAGAATTTGGGGGACACCAGAAGAAAACAGATAATAAAGATTAGAACAGAGCTAAATGACTTAGAGATTAGAAGAACAACTGAAAAAAAGAACAAAACCAAAAGCTATTTTTTTTAAAAAAAAAGATCAACAAAATTGATAAACCATTGGCTAAACCTACAAAAAAAAATTAGAGGAAACAATCTGAATAAGAAATGAGACAGGAGACATCACAACAGACCCAACTGAAATCAAAAGGATCATAACAGAATACTACAAAAGACTATACTCTAACAGATTTGAAAACATAGAGGAAATAGACAAATTTCTGGATTCATATCATCTACCAAAATTATCACAAGAAGTAGAACAACTTAATAAAACTATCACAAAGGAAGAGATTGTAAAAGTCATCAAAAAGCTGCCAACCACAAAAGTCCTGTCCCAGATGGTTTCCCTGGAGAATTCTACCAAAGTTTCAGAAAAGAGTTAATTCCAGTACTACTAAGACTATTTCACAGCATAGACTAGAGTGAAATACTCCCAAATACATTCCATGAAGCCAGCGTAATACTAATATGAAAGCCACGGAAAAATCCACAAAAAAGAAAAATTACAGACCAATATCACTCATGAACCTAGATGCAAAAGTATTCAAGAAAATCCTACCAATATAACTCAACAACACAGCAAAACAATAATGCATTATGACAAAGTGGGATACATATGAGGAATGCAAGGCTGGTTCAACATCAGAAAAACAATTCATGTGATCAACCATATAAATAACACAAAAGATAAGAATCACTTGATTTTGTCAATTGATGCAGAAAATGCATTTGACAAAGCCTAACACCCATTTATCCTAAAAACTCTCATTAAAATAGGAGTAGAGAGGAAATTCCTCCGAGAAATAAGGGGCATCTATGCAAAGCCAACCACTTACATCATTTTGAATGGAGACAGACTGAAAGAGTTCCCCTGGATAATGGGAACTAGACAAGGATGTCCACTCTCACCACTTGTATTCAACATAGTACTAGAAATTCTGGTTGGAGCAATTAGACAAGACAAAGAAATAAAGGACATCCGCTTTGGCAAAGAAGAAGTACAGAGAAAATTTTTGAAGATTTCTTGGCAGATAACTTTCTAATGTGAAAGATGAGAAGGTTTCCATCCAAGAAAGCTCAACAGTAGACCGCAAAAGAAAGTCATCAAGATGTCATACTCAAACTTTCTAAAACCAAAGACAAAGAAAAAATTTTGAGAGTAACTCATGAAAAATGAAATATCACCTAAAAAGGACACCAAATAAGTGTAAGTGCAAATTTCTCAGTAGAAATCATGTAGACAATAAGGCAATAGTATAGCATATGTAAAACTCTGAAAGAAAAGAATTGCCAGGCAAGATTATATATACAGCAAATATGTCTTGCAAATACAGTGATGAAACTAGAATAAACATAAATTAAGGGAATTCTCAAAAACCAGACCAACCTTACAGAAAATATTAAAGTGAACCCTTTACTCAGAGAACCAACAAATATCAGACAACAACCTGAGATTAAGGCAACCACAGCGTTACCCAGATTCCAATCCAGAAAGGGATTCAAAAAGGTAAACTAAAGCTGTAAAACTGAAAACAACACCACTCCCACTAAGCCAGGAACTCATAGCCCCCAGTCTGGTGGCACCCACCCCTTGGCCTAACAACTGCCCAAATGGATTCACAGGCTTGCCAACAACCTCCATCTCATTTGTTACACACACCACTGCCTTACTGACCTAGTTGGCACACACATACATACTAACATAAGGCAGGCAGAGTTCACAGCTGAAGCTCATTTTAATCAGCAGTAGCCAAGGTGAGAATTGCTGATCTGGGACATTTGACACAACCTAAGCGTGTGGCTCACAACTCAATTCAAGATACCTACCCCATACAGAATAGACTCCAAAAGAAAGCCACCAAGACATATCACAGTCAAACTTACCAAAACCAAAGACAAAGAAATAACCCTAATTATGACTAGAGATGAACAGAAAGAGTCAACAAAGCCAAAAGGTGATGATTCTTTGAAAAGATCAACAAACCATTAGACGAGCTGACTAAAGAAAGACAGAAGAGGAAGCAAATAACCTGAATAAGAAATGAGACAAGTAATATCATAACAGGACCAGTGGAAATAAAAAGCATCAAAGATCAAAATATAAAACCTAAAACAATGAAGATCATGGAAATAAACAGGGATAACACTAGCAATACTAACATATGGCATAAGTAGTATACAAACCGTAACAGTGAATAAACACCAGAAGAGAAACTAGATAACTGGGAGCTCCTAAAAATGAAATATTTGTATTCATCAAAGAGCATCACAAGAAAAGTAAAAATAAAATCCACAGACTGGGAAGTAATTTCTGGCTATGACGTGACCATGAAGTGTCTAATCTCTAAAATCTACTAAATACTTCAACACTTCAATAACAAAAAGACAATCCAGTTTAAAAAATGGGCAAAAGATTTTGTCAAGACAGTTGACAAAGAAAATAGACAGCTAACAGACACATGAGGAGGTGCTCAGGATCATTAGCCGTTAGAGAAATGCAAATAAAAACTACAATGGAAGATGTGGAGCTGAGATGAAATGAATCAATTTTACATGACATTGTAGGAGCCCTGAACACCGAAAGGAAAGTTGAGACATCAGACTAAGTGATAAGGAAGGGAGAGTAGGTCCAGAAGTACCTAGGACTGGCCAGACCTGACCTGATGGGAATCAGCACCCTGCAGGTGAATCAGTTGCAGCAAGCGTGGTGAGTGGAGCAGTGACTTTGAGAAAGCATCTTCCTTAGTGGAAGAGATCAAACAGAGGAGAACCCACTCACTCCTCCAAAATCAGTGAAAAGTGGCATTCAATTGTCAAAAGCTAAGTGGTTTTCATCCAGCCTACCATGTGCGTGGATATAAAATTTTCCTTCAGGATAAACCTCCCTTCCTGGGACTGTGCCCGTCTCCAAAGTCTAGGCTGGAATTAAGAGAAATTAAGCATGCCTGGAGTCATTCTATTAGACTTGGAGAGGGAACAATTTAACAAATAAGGGGGAGAATAATAATAATACTCTGCCAGCTCCCCTAAGCCAGGAAGTCAGGGCAGAAACAGTTCCTTTGTTTAGGCTTAGGCATAAGGGGACACATTCTCCTCTCAGACACTCACAGACTGCTATAAGCTTCCCACCTTTCTCAGCATGGACAGCCAGATACATGTGCCTAACCCAATCACCTTGGCCCCTCCAGATTAAAGGAGAGAGCCTACACTACACACTTGGTAAGCTACTATCGGGACAACTGAGCTGAATGCTACAAAAAAAGTAAACAGAAGCCTGAGCTCACAAGTTAGTAACAGTCTAATCATCTGGTGAGAGCATATTAAAGCCTCAGACACTAATAATTACACTAGCTCACATGACTAGCCTATTTCGGCATTTCAAAACAAAACAAGAAGCTAGGATAGAGCAAACAAATAAATACACAACTTATTGATGGACCATAGACAACAATCAATATGATGGTGTCAAAAAGCTCACAAAACACTTAAGAAATTTTCCAGATAAAGAGAACTTCCAAGAATTATCAGAGGTAGGATACAAAAGATTAATGTTTAGAGCTTTTCAAGAAGTCAGGACAATCAGAAAAAATGCAGCAGAGCATGTGACAAAACGAATATACTGCAAGAAAGCATAGAGGCAACAATTTTAAATTTAGAAAATTAGTATTAAAACTAAAAAATTTGATAACAGTAGAAAGTCAGTGGAGAAGAACTGAGACAAAGAAAGCTAGAATTAGAGAGACTGAAGATAAACCAGCTGACACAAATACATTTGAGCAAAAATCAGATAAAAGATTCAAGTCAAATGAAGAAACACTGAGAATTATGTCAGATTCTATGAAGTGGATTGGAGTATCAGAACAGCAGAGGACAACAAAAAATGGAGAGAATCATTGAAAATTTGTTGACTGAAAGCTTCCCTAAATCGTGAAGGGTGAGAAGATGTCTATCCAAGATGCTCATAGCACTCCACACAAGGTAGATCCCCAAAGAAAGACATCAAGACGTATTGTAATCAAACTTGCCAAAACTAAAGATAAGAATTTTAAAAGTGGCTAGGCATAAACAAAAAATAATCTTCAAAGGAGATTCAATCAAACTAAGCTCATACTACTCAGCACAAATCATGCAGGCCAGAAGGCAACAAGATGATATACGAGGACTGCCAATTAAATTCATAAACTCATCCTAGAAAAGGTGGTACATTCCTCATTGCTAAATAACAAACACTATGGTCACATTTTCAAAGTACTCCCCTTGGGAAGCTGTGCACCGTTGGCAGTGCCTAATTCACTGTTCAAAGTTATTATAGAACTCATTTTCCGGAATAGCCATCAGAGCTACCGTCATATTACCCTTGATGTCCTGAATGTCATCAAAATGTCTTCCTTTCAATATTTCCTTTATCTTCAGATACAGAAAAAGGTTATTGGAGGCCAGATCAGGTGAGTAGGGAGGATTTTCCAATAGTTATTTGTATTACGGGCTAAAAACTCCCTTACAGACAACCATATACAATTAAGTTTGTGAAATTGCCACCTCGCCACCACGCATAATGACAATTTCAGAAACTGCTCCAAAATTGCTTTGAAGGATGGACTAAGTGCTGGCATCAATGCATAGCTTTCCAAGGGGAGTACTTTGAAGGTGACTGTAGTGATATTCAGCAATGAGGTATACAGCACATAGAACAATCAAGTTCACAGACTTGTCAGGCTTCAGATACAAAACCTTGAAGGAAAAAAAATATTGATAACCAAGATGGATGAGTCGGATCCGACTCGACGGCACTTGGCTTTGGCCAACCAAGAATTATATACTCAGCAAAACTGTCTCTCAAATATGACATGAAAATTAAGACATTTCAGGATAATTAGAAATTCAGAGTCACAGCAAATGGTCCCAACTCAGCAGGAGCGGATGCTCACTGAGGACCAAAATGACACGGGGTAAAGACAACCCAGAAGATAGAGAGACCCACATGAGTGGATGCCTACATCGACTTGGGACTAGAAGAAGCAGATGGTGCCCAGCCACCACCAGTGATAGCTGCGATGGAGCTCACTTAGTTGAGTCTCACTGGCAACACAAAAATAAAAAGGGGTGCATCCTGAGATCTCCACTAAAAGATGCCAATTGATGGTCCAGCAGTTTTGGGGTTCCCCGGGGAGCATGGCCCCTGGCCCTGATGCTGCCCTTGCTCATAAATCATAACGAAGGTCCACTCTTCGGACACGCATGGATTGGACTTGGTGAAGCAGGGTGACCATATATTGGATGCACTTTATGGTTCTATACATCTATAGGATATCATCCTGCTGACCTCTGGCTGAAGGAAGGAGAGTGGGTGGAGAGGAGGACAAAGGAGACTGTTGAGAGGATGAGACACGTATGGAGCAGAGAGGAATAGTGTGCTGTCACCGGACAGGGAGAGCACTGGAAGCTGCGTATAGGTGGGCATGTAAATTTATACGAGAATGTACATTTTCACTCAGTCATATTAAATCAAAAAAATTAAAAAAAAAAAGAAATTCAGGGAATTTGCAAAAATCAAATGAAAATTGCATGAAATATTTGCATCCAACATCATCCTAAATGGAGAAAGTCTGAAAGCATTACACTTGAAAATAGGAGCCGGATAAGGATGCCCTTTATCACCACTCATTCAACATTGTGCTTTAGGTCCTAACCAGAGCAATTAGAATAGAAAAAGGAATAAAGCCTATTCAAATCAGTAAGGAAGAAGTAAAAGTATCTCTACTTGCAGATGATAGGATCTCACACACAGAAAATCCTAAAAAATCTACACGAAAACTACTTGAACTAATATAAGAATTCAGCAAAGGATCAGGATAGAAGGTAAACATACAGTCATTAAAGTTTAGAGAAATGCAAATGAAAACTGTAATGAGATACCATTTTACCCCAACAAGACTGACACTAATCCAAAAAATACAAAATAGTAAATGTTGGAGAGATTGTGGAAAGACTGGAACACTTACACATTGCTGGTGGGAACATAAAATGGTACAATCACTTTGGGAATCAATTTGTTGCTTCCCTAAAAAGCTAGAAATAGAAATAACATACTACCCAGCAGTTCCACTCTTTGGAATATATCCTACTGAAATAAGTTTCCTCATGCAAATACATGTATAAACATCTATGCTTATTTCAGACTGTTCACAATAGCAAAAAGATGCAACCTAGGTGCCTGTTTTAGTCATCTGGTACTGCTCTAGCAGAAATACCAGGAGTCTTTCATCCATTCACAGTTTCAAAATTACTTCCACATTTTAGGTATTTGTTAGAGCTGCACCACACTCTCTCAGTGCTGAGTTCTGTTTTAGTTATCTGGTACTGCGCTAAGCAGAAATATCACAAGTGGATGGCTTTAACAAAGAAAAGTTCATTCTTACACACTCCAGTAGGCTACACGTTCAAATTCAGGATGTCCACTCTAGGAGAAAGGCTTTCCCTCTGTGTTGGCTCTGAAGGAAGTTCCTTGTGTTGCATCAGCCTTTCATCAGGGAGCATCTCGGAGCAGGAACCTTAGGTCTGAAGGCCGTGCTCTACCCTGGTGCTACTTCTTGGTGGTATGAGTCTCCCAACTTTCTGCTTGCTTGAAAGAATAAAGGTGGTGCAAGCCACACTCCAGGGAAACTCCCTTTACATTGGAGTTGGGAGGTGACCTTAGCAAGGGTGTTACAGTCCCACTCTATTAACCACAGGCAGAGACTAGGATTTATAGCATTGGAAAATCATAAAATGGAGGACAATCACAAAAATACTGGGAATAGCGGCCCAGGCAAATGGCTGCATGTCCATCAATGATGAATAGGTAAACAAATTACTAAATATTCACACAATGGAATACTATGTAATGATAAAGAACAACAATGAATTTGGGAAGCATCTCGTAAAGTGGATGAATCTGGAAGCCATTATGTTGAGTGCAATTAATGGCAAAAAGATATTGTATGAGATTGCTATTATAAGAACTCAAGAAAAGGTTTAAACATAGAAGAAAACATTCTTTGATGGCTACAAGGGTAGGGAATGAGGGATAGAGGTCCTCACTAACTAGATAGTAGACAAGAATTATCTTAGGTGAAGGTGAGGCCAATACAGGGGAGTCAGCCTAACTGGACTAAACCGAAAGCAAAGACGTTTCCTGAACACAACCAAACAGTTCAAGGGATACAGTAGCAGAGGAAGCGATCTAGGGACTTTTGTGTAAGGTGACATCTAGGTCAATTGGCATAATAAAGCTTATTAAGAAAGTGTTCTGTCTCCTGCTTTAGTGAGTGGTGTCTCAGGTCTTAAATGCCAGCAAGTGGCCATCTAAGATGTATCCACTGGTTCGAACCCACCTCAGAAAGGAAAATGAAAAACACAAAAGACATAAGGAAAATTTGAGCCCAAGGGACAGAAAAGGACCCTTAAACAAGAGATTCCGACAGCCCGAGACTGGAAGGTCTAGGTGAGAACTGGCAACCACCTGTGACTGTCATGACATGGACACTCAGCAGGCAGTCCCTGCAGAAGCAGGAGAAAAGTGGCGTGCAGAGCTTCAATTCTAGTACGAAGAACAGACTTGATGATCTGAATGTGAGTGGAGGGACCATACGTGACACAGTCCCCAGACTGTCCGTTAGCCTGGGACTGAAACCGCTCCTGAGGACAACTCTCAAAGATTAGAGAGGACTATGAGACATAACATGGTACTAGTGAAGTGTGTGCTTCTTGGTTTAAGTGGATACATGAGACTAAATGGGCAGCTCCTGCCCAGAAGGGAAAAGAGAAGGCAGAAGGCAACAGGAGCTGGTTGAATGGATACAGGAAATACAGGGTGGAGAGGGTGAGTGAGCTGTCACACTGTAGGGAGAGCAACTAGGGTCACATAACAATATGTGTACAAGTTTTTGTATGAGAAACTGTAAACTTTCACACAAGGCACAATTTTAAAAAAATGTGCAAAGGAGATGAGCAGACATTTAACTGGAGAGGACATTCAGGCAGCTAACAAACATGTGAAGAGATGCTCACAGTCGTTAACCATCAGAGAGATGCAAATCAAAGCTACAAGATACCATCCCACCCTGCAAAAATGGCAGTGAACAAAAAAATAGAAAGCAACACTGCTAGCAAGGTTGTGGGGAGATTGGAGCTCTTATGCACTGCTGGTATAACCACTACAGAAAACTATATGGTACTTCTTTAAAAAGCCAGAAACACCTTGTGATCCAGCAATCCCATGCTTAGATATATATTGTAGAGAAACAAGAGAAGTAACACACCAGTGTTCATTGTAACATTATTCACCATAGCAAATAGATGGAAACAACCTAACTGTACATCAATAGATGAGTGGATAAACAAATTGTGGTACATACAAATCATGAAATTCTATGCATCTATAGAGAATAATGAGTCTGCAAAATATTTTATAACATGGATGAATCCAGAGGACATTATACTAAGTGGAATAAGACAATCACAAAAGACAAAAACTACATTGTGAAATGTCAGGAACAGATAAGCGTATAGAAGACAAAGTTCTGGATAGTTATCAGGAATGGGAGGGAGAGGGAGAGGGAATAACCTTCTATACAGCAGGTACTTGTTACTTTTGGTGACAGGAAAGGCTGTCCCAATTTAGGGTAAAGGCAGCACAACTTGACCAAAGTAAATAATAACACTAAGAAGCATACAAGAGAAAGGTACGAGTTCAGTAAATGCTATAACACTTACAAATTTGCAACAACAGTAAAAACAATAGAAAAATATGTGTGGTTAAACAGATAAATATGCTTGCATATATGAGTATAGAAAGGCACATAAGAGTAAGTGCATGTGCATTTACGTGTGTATCTGTAGGCATATGTATGTACATCTTTGAGTACACTGTATTAAAAATTACATAGATGTTGGATTTATGAAGGCTTCCCAGATATATCCAAACAACTTGCAGGATTAGTTTTCTGCATTAAAAGTCTTGGGATCATAGTATGGTAGGACAACTTAATCAACTGGAATCACAAGATAATTTTCTACATCCTAATTTGGTGAATACCGTCTGGGGTCTTAAAAGCTCAAGCGACCATCTGAAATACAACTACTGGTTCTATTCATATGGGGCAAAAGAGAATGAAGGAAATCAAAGGCTCAAAGAAGAAAGCAGTCCACAGGACTAATAGTCTACACAAACCACAGCCCCTTATCCCCTGAGACGAGAAGATCCCAAAGGTTCCTGGCTACCACCACCTTCCATTCTGACCAGGGAAACAAGAGACGGTCCTGGATAAAATGAGAGAAAAATGTAGAAAAACTCAAATTTCTAAAAAAGGCCAGACCTACTAGACTGATAGAGACTAGAGGAATCCCCAAGACTATTGCCTGAAGATAACTGCTGAACTTGGAATTGAAGTTATTTCTGCAGGTCAACTTTCAGCCAAATAATAGACTGACTTATAAAATAAACAATTCTAATCTGTGACTAATGTGCAGCCTCAAACAATCAATTATATGAAACCAAATAATCAACATTTACCCCAAGGAAAATATGAGACAGGCAGGAGTGGGTAGGAAAGCTAGAACAACGAAAACAGTCAATAGGAACAGAAGTAGAATTTTGACACACTGTAAAAATTGTAACCAATGGCATAGAGCAATTTGTGCAAAAAATGTTAAAGGGAAGACTTATTTGTAGAGTACACTTTCACATAAAACACAATAAAGCATTACTTAAAAAATTAAAGTGCTAATACAAAAAAATAATAGAACACCCTACTATTCCAGATGCTATAGTTAAGAGCCTGATTGCTAACCAGACAGTGGGCAGTTGATAGCCATCAGTCGCTTCTTGGAAACATTATGGAGCAGTTCTACTCTGCACTACAGGATTGCTCTGAGTCAGAATCTTCTCCAATGGCAATAAGGGTTTTTTTTTAATTTAACTTTTTACACAGTAAAGTTATATCGCTTCCTTCCATCTCAGTATTAATGATTTGGAGGAAAGTAAGAGACTCTCCTCCATGAAATCACTCAGTGATCCAGGCTTCTGTCTTTTGTTATCTTCCGCTTCACCATGTGTTCTCCAAGGTAACCAGAGAAAACACAAAGAAGATTTAAGCATATACACCCACTCTCTGCTTCAGTCTCAGAGCTCAGATTGGATCCATGAGGGTTTGGAGATATAATCCCATTGATGCCTGGAGAGAGGTGACAGTCTGCGCTATTGCTACTGTTGCCTCTGTTATCTGGATATTTCATGTGACAATACTCAAGCCCAACCACAGGCAGTTTTTCCAGTTCTTGTTCTCTTCATGTCTCGGTACTGGTGGATTGAACACTTGGGGAAGACCTGCTTTCCTGAAGCTTTTCTTCATGAATACTACTAATGCTTTACACAGGAGCCATGGGCTACTGAGAGCTGTATGAACAGAGCTGACCACAACTACACCATGAGCACACACCTGCCTGCTGTATTTTTTGAGCTTCAACCATTTTAGTCTAATTTAGTTGCTTTGCAGTAGCGAAACTTCTTTCATGTGCCATCCGAAAAGGGGTAGTATCATACACTAGATTTTAAACATTATTTTATTGTAGTTTTAAAGGTTATTTTCCAAAACATTATATTAGTGTGTAATACCCAAATCTTTGTTATTGCCTAACATTTAAGTTCTTAAATCTGGTTTTGACACATGTGCCTTAAACAAGGCTTCTGACATATTAGTACAACATTAACCAACATCTTAATAATACTGTTTCAGTTATTCTAAAATATTTTTTACATTTGTGTCTTGTCCTATTTTTTGAATTGCAACTGAAGACAATAGAACAATGAAATTACCTCAAGAATATCGTTACATGGGACTTAGACCGCTTGGAATAGAAGCCACGTCGTATATGGCTGCAGGTTCACACATTTTTATGCATCCATTCTCTTGTGTCTGAAATAAATTTGCTTCAGTCTTTGTCTCTACTCTATTCTAAACACACTGTACAAACAAGAGGCCTACTTCTCAGGAGAATAACCAAGCCTCGGATGTCATGTTCTGTCTTTATGATGAAATGCAGATTTGTCATTAAAAGGAGAACTCTTCGTTTACAAAAGCTGAATACAAATGATGCTTTAAAAGACTGTAGTGATGAAATGTAGCCCCCCTCCCTACCCCCTAGAAAAGAAGAATTTAAGAATATGATCTGGATCTTAGCCCAGAGTACTTCATTTTGTTTCTAAATGTGCACATTTCCTTTTACTTCATGGTCTTGCTTTCTAGTATTTTGTTGTCTGGAGCCTAGCAAACAAGTGTTGATAGCCTTGTTGCACTCAATATGGTTGCTCGCTTGATTTACTGATTTATTTCCGTGCCTAGTGGCCAGTTCCCTTTGACCTGTGTGATTTCTCTGACAAAGGAAGAGTGTTCCAGAAATTATGCATCATTCTATACCCTCAGGTCATTTTAGTTAGCAGTCTCATCAGGTTCCCTCTCCACTTTCCAGCTCTTTATCTTTGAAACAATTTATGCAAGAAGGGAGGATAGAGACATCCTCTTCACCATTTCTCTCAGGCTGATTTTCAGTCCAGCCTCTGCTTAGGTTTCTGGATTTGGGTAGGATTGGGGCAGATTTAAGACTCCTCCCTAAGCCACAAGCTAGTCATAGATGTCAGTTTTTGGAAGCTTCCTTAGTCAGAGTGAATAAACAGACCAGTTGCCATTGAGTCAGTTCTGACTCATGATGGCCCAACGTGTATTAGAGAAGAACTGTGCTCCATAGGGTTTTCAAGGCTTTTGGGAAAGACTGCTAGATTTTTCTTTTGAGCTGCCTCAAATATAAATATTTGGTTTAGTAGTTGAGCTCTCAACTGTTTGTGTTACTTGGAGGAGCTTACATGCTTTAAAACCCATTGCTGGTTGATTCTGACTTATAGTGACCCTATAGGACAAAGTAAATCTGCTCTATGGGGTTTCTGAGGCTGTAGTCTTCATTGATAATGGCTACCACGTCTTTCTCTCTTGGATTGGTTGATGGGTTCAACCTGTCAACCGTTCAGTTAGCAGTCAGGCTTTTCACTACTGTGCTTCCAGTACTCCTTGCATTCAGTGTAAACAAAACCAGTCACCATCAAGTTGATACTATCTCATAGCAACCCATTAGAGCAGAGTAGACCCGCCCCTCAGATGTCCAAAGCTGTAAATCTTTACGGAAGCAAATTGCCTCATCTTTCTCCTGCAGAAATGCTAGTGGGTTTGAACCACAATTTTTTGGCCAGCATCTGAGGGTTAATCACTATACCACCAGGGCCTTTTCTGGGGTATATGAGCACCCATGGGCAATTCCTAAATTGTGTCCTAGTCCTCAATTTCAAGATGAATCAACTTTGACAGTGGCGAGTGTCAGCAGAAACACCTTCCCTTCTTTTATCCAGTTGCCCCAGTCTGGCACCTTTCATGATTGTGGCACTCAGAAATGTCATTCTGTACCTTTGTTTGATGCCCTTTTGGACTAGTTTCCAGGGACAAATGTCCTCCTATGTCCTTTTGTGCCTCTGGCTTCTTCCATTCAGTATAAACCAAACCCATTGCCATCAAGTCTATTTCAACTCATAGTGACCCTGTAGGTCATAGAAGAATTGACCCATAGCGTTTCCAAGGAGCAACTGGTAAATTCAAACTGCTGACCTTTTGGTTACCAGCCAAGCTCTTAGCCACCTAGCTGCCAGGGTTCCCCATTCAACACAGCTGCCTTCAGATAACCAAAGGCTCTTGTGGTAGCCTTGTGCAAAGGGACGATCCACAGGGGTAACTGCCAGACTTTCAAGAAAATGCAGTCAAGGAAGCAGGCTGGGAGAGGCATCCACTTTCCTTCTTATGGGCCCGAGGAGCTTGGCAGCATACCTAACCCTTCCAGGAAGAGGAATGCAGACAGGCATCTGTTAGACCAAGGTGGGGTCTCCAAGCATCTGGGGGGCCATGCCAGGGTTCTGCCAGAAAGCTGGTGAGAGGAGACAGAGAGTCTGCTCTCTGGGTAAACCAGAGTGCTCACCCTTGCTACAGACTAGGATAAGGAAGTGAATGGCATTCATAACCCGAAGTGATTCCATTTCATCATTTTGTACACATACATTCACGGTGTGCTATATGTTATATATAATTCACTAAAGCCTGCTTTTAAAAATAGATTTGAGGAGTGTGGAGACCCCAGAAGCGTATGTTATTGTACTGGGCTTGAGTTTCTCTTTCCCTCCCACAGGGGACCTCTGAGGGTCTATTTGAGGGCATGAATATGGAAAATCCAGCTCCAGCTCCCCTACCCCACTCCCTGAACAGCTCTACAGAACTGGGCAAAGCTCTTGTGGTTTTGAAAGAACAGATGTAAGAAACAGAATAAGTAGAAAAGGAATTTGGGGGATGGGTCCTAAGAATCACCACATTTCCTATCACTCTCAGAAAAGACATCTCTCTTCTTGGGTACGGTACATCTGCGTGGCTCCAAACCACCAATTATTTTTCCAAGCAACATAATTACAGCCTTCTCCTGAAAATGCCAAACACTGAAATGAAATACAGCTTCAGAAACATTCACTTAACTTAATTGGTTCCAATTACTCAGACCTTCTTTACCCCACCCCCTCAAGACACATGAAATCTGAATTTTTCCTTATCTTGTTCCCTTTTCCCCAGAGGAAGAGAGAAAGGAAGAAAGGAAAGAAAGAAGGAAGCAAGGAGTCTACACATGAATTCTACGTGTTTTATTAGAACACAACTTAACTAGGACAGAACATATACTAGAAGGAGGCAAGGGGAACACAGTCCCAGCTTACATCTGTACCTCTTTGTATGGTAATAGGAAAGCCACATGTATTACCAGCTTTCCTCTTGAAATGCGTATATGCACGTCAGTGACGGTGGACGTGGATTATTTACAGGATGTTCACTTCCAATTGGAAACACTGGTGGCTTAGTGGTTTAGTGCTATGGCTATTCAAATCTACCAGGCTCTCCTTGAAATCTCTATGGGGCAGCTCTACTCTGTCCTATAGGGTTGCTATGAGTTGGAATCGACTCTACACCACTGGGTTCAGTTTGTGGTTTTTTTCCCACTTCCAATTAGCATTGCTTAAAATGTGAGCTTCAGACTTGGTACACACATAGCAGCAGTCTTTTCTGAGAAACTTGAGAAGGTTTGGGGGAATAGCCAAGTGTCTTGCTGAGCCACTGTGTGAAATGCTATGTGAGGTAATATGGGCCTAAGGCCCAAGGGCTATGAGGTCTTGGGCTATGAGGCTTCTCAATAGCCGTATTGGAATGCTGACCGCGTCTCACTTAAGAACTACATCGGCCCCAGTGGAAACCATCTTATAACTTGATGAAGACTCACAGAAGCCTTTCTTTTAATTCCAAGATCAGATGTGGTAGCAAGAGTTACTGAGAAAATCCGTTTAATTAACTCATTTGCTGAGGTTAATGAAATCTTCTTCAACTTTAGTCAGATGGGGCTGAAAAGGAGGGCCTTTGAAACCCACATTCCTAATCGACTCCATGCCACCAGGGAGCTACGAACCTGGCAAACACAGGGCACTAGGTTGATGTTGTTAAACTTGCTGATGTTTGACAGTAAGAGAGTCAAGGGGACATTCTGGACATACAGACAAGATGGAAACTTCAGCCAACATTTCAACCTTTTCTGAAGTTATTCAAAGCCTAACCTCGTTATTTGGTCTAAAACATAACAAATTCCAGGAATCATGAGTCTCTTCAGTGAAGTTGCAGCAGAATGCACCAGTGTCGAACGGAAGTGACTGGGGTGGCCTACTCTGCCCATTGGCTGGCTGGCTGTTCACATTATCAGAGGGTCTCCTTCACAGTCCATGGCATTTGCCAGGCAGCCATAGAGCCCCAACGCTATGATTCTCTTGCCTGAAGTTTAGTGCCCTTGTGATGAACTGACAAGCTCTGTTTGTTTTAGAGTTACCAGGTGTCTCTAGTTATTAAACTCCCCTTCATCTGGCATTGGCTGGGAGCCTTGTCAGTTGACTTCTTTGAGAAGACAAACATTTGATGTCACAAAAGCTGATGTCCTCCTCCTTTGCGATGGTGTTTCCTTTGCAGCTCTTTAGCCTTCCTGTGTTTTCTGACCTCGGGGAGCTGTTAGCTTCCTATGCCCACCTGCGTCAAGAGGGTGGCTCCCGCTTCTCTGAACATCAAACTTGTTCTCAGGAGCTAATGAAAATGAAGCAGTGTCATCTTTGTAAACACGCAGAAGGAAGACAAAAGGGAAGCACAAGAAAGCCTCCACAGGCACCAACCAGTCTGCCAGGATACAGAGGAGCGCCAGAGCTCTAGACGAGTGCATATCAGAACCACGGGGTCTCTCCTCCACGCAGAACAACAGCCCAAGAGAGGAGATTTGAAATCACCGGATATCAGCCAGTACAACAGGCTTAAAGTGTAAGGCTGAAAGAAAAGGGACCCAGAGTAGCGGGAGATGCCTTTTTCCCAGCTTAGCACTGTTGTTTCTACTAAGCTGCCCTGTCAGTGACCATTACTGGTGTAATTGTGTCCCCCAACAATACATACTGAAGTTCTAAGCCCTGAACCCGTAAATATGACCCTGTTTGGGAATCAGGGGAGGCTTTCGTTATGCTAGTATGGTCTTACCACTTTAGGGTAGATCCTAAACCTGATCACTTCTGAAATCTAAAGAGACCAGAGTAAACACAGAGACACATCCCAGAGCAAGACAGATGCCATGTGAGGATCACCAAGCCAAAAGGCACTGGGGATTAATGACAAGGACAAATTGACATGGACAAAACCCTACTTTGGACCTCTAGTCTCCAGGACTGTGAGAAATAAATTTCTGTTCTTTAAAGTTACCCACTTGTGGTACTTGCGTCACAGCAGACTGGGTAACTATGACAGTGACAATTTTAAGTAAAAGAGCAGAAATACAAAATGCAGAGTTGCTACTGTTTTAAAGGAATGCATTTGACAAAGTCCTCACCTCACCTTCAAGCTTCTATGAGAAGAACGTGCCAAATGCTAAATGAGCAATTTCATTCCTGACCCTCCAAACAAGCAGGGAGAAGAGCAACTGAGAGCCATAAGAAGAGTTCCCTTAGGGTGGAACAATGTCCGTGGGAACACATGGTAACGAGGCTGGGATCAGATTTACAAGAGGAACAAAGCTATTTCTTTACTGATTATTTTGAGTCTTTTTCAAAAGAATTTTCCTGGGACTTTAGAAAAACTCAATGAAATGATATTACTCATTCATTTATGGGTAGAGATGTTGTGGTGGTTGTTAGTTGTTATCAAGCTGGTTCCAACTCATAGCAACCCTATAGATCTGAAAAGAACTGCCCCATAGAGTTGCCAAGGACTGTCTTGTGGATTTGAACTGCTGACCTCTTGTTTCACAGCTGTTGCACTTCATCACTCTGCCACCAGGATTTCCATGGGTTGAGATTGCACTTTCTTTTCCTGTATGAAAAAACAAATATAATCTGGCATAATTTAGCATGAAAAATATTTGGGGGGGTGGGTATTAGAGCAGCAGAATCAAAATACCACAGAGTGGATGGCTTTAACAAAGGAAGTTTTATTCTTACACAGTCCAGTAGGCTAGAAGTCCAAATTTGGGATGTCTGCTCCAGGGGATGACTTTCCCCCTTGTTGTCTCTGCAGGAAAGTCTGGTATTCCACCAGTCTTCGTCCAGGGAGCATCTCGGCACAGGAACTTCAGGTCTGAAGGGTGCACGCTTCTCCCGGTGCAGCTTTCTTGGTGGTGTGAGGTTCCCGATTCTCTGCTTGCTTCTCTTTCCTTTTATCTCTTGTAGGACAAGCCATACTCCAGGAAAAGTCACTTTATAGTGGAGCAGGGAGGTAATCCTATGAAGGGATTTATAGTCCCACAGTAATCCTTTAACATACAGCACAGGAAAATCAGAAAATGGAGGACAATCACAAAATAATTGGAATCATGGTGCAGCCACATGGCTACACATATTTTTGGGGAGACACAATTCAATCCATGACAGGGGGTGTCTTGGTTATCTAGTGCTATTATAATAGAAATACCACAAGTGGATGACTTTTTAAAAAGAGAAATTTTTTCCCTCACATTGCAGTGGCTAGAAGTCTAAATTCAGGTGTCAACTTCAGAAAGCTTTCTCTCTCTGTTGTTTCTGGAGGATAGTCCTTATTTTCAATCTTCTCTATTCAAGGAGCTTCTCAGTGTAGGAACCCAAGAATCAAGCAACTTGCTATTCTCCCCTGGCTTTTGTTTCTTAGTGATATGAGGTGCCCATGTCTCTCTGCTTGCTTTTCTTTTTTATGTCAGACAAGAGATTGACTTAAGATACAACCTAATATTGTATATTAAGTCTTGCCTCATTAACATGACTGCCTCTAATCCTGCCTCATTAACATCATGGACGTTGGATTTGTAATACATAGAAAATTCACATCAAATGACTGAAATGGTAGATAATCACAATAGTGGGAATCAAGGCTTAGCCAAGTTGACACATATTTTGGGAGGAAACAATTCAGTCCATGACAAGGAAGTGTTTCCCTAAAAATTATCCTTTCACAGATAAAGTACTCTTTTCCAAAATGTCACAGGTTTTCACCATTTCCTTCTCTGACTATCTAGACAAATGCCTCTAGATAACTTTTATCCACCAAGCTGAAGCCAAAGTGGAGCAAAAGGACACCAAAATGAAAACCCTTCTGTGTCTTGGACTGAATGGATAAAGTGGTATTTGTGGAATCCCTCCTTCTTTGTACTATTGCTTGAGATCAAGAAGCCTAAGAAATCCACTCACGAAACAAGCACTCATTACTGCTATTGGGGATAAAAAGAGTAAAAGCCTTTGATCTTCCTCTCAGACAGTGATAACCTCAGTTAGTGCAAGATGACCAACATACAAGAAAAGATAATATTAGAATTTCCCTTACCTGGCAACTACAGGCAAGTCAAGTGAGTATGAACTTAATTATTCAAATCAGCACCAACTGACCACTATTAAAAGGCTGATATCATGGAGGGCAATCAAACACAAAAAAGGTCAATCAATCACCAAGAAGACAAGTCTAGAAGGAACCATAGAGGTCATTCAACCCTTGCCGAATTGTGCCAGTCCCAGCACTGAGGCCTGCAAAGACAACCGATTCAGTACCTCAGAACTTCCAGATAACAAGCTTAAAAAGATACATTTCATGATTCCAAGTCCAGATGTTTTGTTCAAATTCATAGTTAGCAGTAGCTTCCGTATTCTGTTCCTGGCTTTGTCACTACGTCAAAAGACTACTCTAGACTTCAGGTTCCTCATTCATCAAATGCAGCAATAAAACTTAGCCAGTACTCTCCACATTTCCCCACTAAAGTACCTCTCAGAGCAGAGAGGGATGGATTGGTCCCTTGGGGTAGGAGTGTGCAGGTGTGGTAAAGGGAACCCCTGTGAGTGAGAAATGCAGTTTATGTATTTATCGGCCACTTGCTTCTTTACCTAGTGATGCCCATTCCAGAGGTGAGGAATTCATTTCTCTAAATAATTTGCATGATATCTGTATTTTACACAATACTGTATCTGTGTTTGTTTTATTGTAAAAATAACATTTGAAATGTCTTACCATCCATTAAAGTTGATTTGTCAAAGTATGTTTATCCCGGAGTACAAGGGTTAGATGATTTTCTGAGGTTACTTCTTCCCCACTGTTTCCGTGTTCTATGCTGGTGTCGCTCTGTCACCACACCATGCCAGAGGTTATAAATAGCTCTCTCATGACAATGTAAATGTCAGTCAAGCAGGCCTAGTCATTTGAAGATGGAAGGAGGAGAAAGAGAGGGTGAGAAAAACCCTAGGGAAAATCGTCTTCATAAGCAGAGAGTCCAGAAGGGACAGGGACATTTAAAGGACTGAAACAGGAAGGCCACTCTTCTGAAACAGCTGTGAGGAGTGTCTTGTCAGTCTGACCTTCATCTGAAGACTTGCTTTGGTGTCTAGCCGAATGTTTGATCCTTTGACTCAAATCTTTCTGAAAACAGGTAGGCTGTGATTAAATATTTGGATTTAGGAATAACTGGTTTTTACGTCTTTGGAACACATAACATTACTTCTTATTCAGATGCAAATTATTGTTATACCTCAGAGTGTTTCTCTTCTCTCCGGCATCAACACCAAACTAAAGAACCACTTTCTATCTTTGCTTCACCCTGTCTGGCTCTCTGATTATGGCTCATGTAACCTGGAAATACAGGGTGAGTTGGAGTAGACAGGATAAAGCTGGAGTTCCAAAGAGGACAGTGCTCACCCAGCTCCTGGGCAGTTACCAGCACGGCGATGGAGGTCGGCTCAATCCCTCATCCACTACAGCAGCAGCAGTCTTCTCCCAAGGGGCTTCATATGGAAAAGCACTCTGAGCTTCTGCCATCTCCCAGAGGATGGAGTGAATTTGATGAGGAAGGACTTTTGCTTTTCTAAGCTATTGAGTGATGTGAATCAAGCTGCTGGTGGCATCCACAAGACCTTTGTACATTAGGCACGTGACAATGATCTGTCAGATCCATGAGTTGATACTAAGTCTCCATCAAAGAAGAAAAGTTGGTCAGTGGCTGATGAAAAAAAGATGACATTACAACCCCATACCTTAGTTCAGGTTTAGTTTTCAGTCTGATAGATATTGAAAGAATAACTCATTGCGGTAAACCTAGATAGCTGTGAAATTTTAGTATAATCAAATGTTTTCAGCTGTAGCTTCATATTTGAATTACCTGGAAAGATTTTTAAAAATACCGTTGCCTGAGCAACAAACATTCTCAAGTAATTGAATCAGAAACTCTAGTGAAGGGTTCAAGCACTGGAATTATTTTTAAACTCCCCAGTGATTCAGATGCACAATGAGCTTGTAGTGGCTCAGCTAACCAGGTAGGTGATATCATTTTCCCAGGCTCCCAGCAGGACAGTGGTAAGGCTGGGATGAGATTCCAGGTCTCCTCATCTAATCTTGTGCTCTTTCCCACACACTACATCCATTCTCCTTTCGCCTTATGGCTCGTGGGATAACTTGCACTTTTCCACTGGGAACAGGAAGCAGAAATTGACCCACTCACCCGCTGGAAATGAGTGCCTCAGCACCATGGGAATTTTCCTGGTCCTATTTGTGGAAATGGTCTAACCTTGGATATTTTTTCAGGAAAGGACATTATGAGCAGGGTCCCTTTGGTTACTGCTTACAAGCATTATTTGGGAGGCATGGGAAGATTCTAGCCCCAAAATATTCCCTTTGCCTTCAGTTGCTTATGTTGAAATTCATCTCTGAGGAATATTCGGGGAGGGGAGGCAGTGGTTAAGGGATCTTTTTATTGGAATACAAATGAAGCTGTGCTGTGAATGTTGCCTTCTCTCCCTGCTGGTCTAAATGAACAACTGAAGGTTTTAGGTACCTAGCAGGATAGTCAGTCTTGAGAGTTCCCCAACATTTACAAGCTAACTATTGTTGTTAGCTGTTGTCAAGTCAACCCTGGACTCACTGCAACTCCATGCACAATGGGATCAGACCTCTGTGATCTGTAGGGTTTTCACTGGCTAATTTTCACAAGTAGCTCATCAGGTCTTTCTCCCTAGCCTGTCTTAGTCTGGAAGTTTTGCTGAAGGCTCTTTAGCATCATCCCCCAAAGCCAAATCCATTGCCATCAAGTCAGTTCTGACTCATAATGACCCTGTAAGACAGAAGAGCACTGCTCATTGAGTTTCCAAGACTGCAATTTTTATGCCAGTAGACTGCCGTCCCTTTTTCTCGTGGAACATCTAGTAGGCCTAAACCACCAACCTCTGGGTTAGCCGCAGAGCACTTCACCGCCGCATCACAAAGGGCTCTCTTTAGCATCATAGAAACATACGAAGCCCCACTAACAGATGTGCAGTGACTGTGCTTGAGGTGCATTGAGTGGGAATCAAACCCAAGTCTCCTGCCTAGATTCTACCCCTGAGCTTAGATGTAACCCCTCCGTTTTACATATGAAAGAGGTGAGCCCTAGATGAGGGGCAAGATTTTTCCAGGCAGATACAGTATATTCAACTACTTATCAGTGATTTATGCCTTTTAACAAATTAGTCCATCAGTTTCTGTCCAAGTTAGAAAAGACTAAGCCTTTCAGGCTCTCAGTTTGTTGTTCATATCTTGGTCTGACCTCTTCCTGGCTGTGGAAAAGTTATTTACCCTGTGCAAAGCCCATTTTTCAGAAAGAAAGGGAAAGGAAGAAAGACAGGGGAAGGGAAAGTGAGGAGAAATGTGGGGAAGAAAGAAAATAATGAACAAGAAAAAAGGAAAAGGAGGGAACAAGCAACAAAGTGAAAAGGACGTTCACAACCCAATGGAGAGACAGATTGAGGAGATGAAGACAAGATGGCCTGCGCGACCCAAGTCACTGAAGACCGTAGGGCCTTGAGGTTGCTTTGCTAAAGGGCATTCTCTCTATTCTAAGGTTGCAGGCGGAAGACAAGGGACTAATACAAAAAAAATGAGAAGGCTTGCAACAGAGACAAATAGAAGGAAGAAGTAGCTCTGAGAGTATTTCTACAGAAACAGGGCAGAGAATGAGGTGAATTTGTTCCAGAGCAATTCAGTAACTAAAAAGATATGTGGAAAGAAAAGGGACATGTTGGATCACTGAAGACACCAAAGCATTTCCCTATATGACCAAATTAAAGCAAGCTAGAGGAGTTTTAAAGACATGAAATGGAAGATTTTCTGCCAGAAGAATGGGCATCTTTGAAATTTCCCTCCAAAAACAGGTGGGTCATGGACTGCGGCCTTCGAAGAAAGGAGAAAGAAAAGAACAAGTTGATGTAAATCAAGGGAAATGATAACTCTGTCTGTGACCCAATGCTGAAACAAAACACACAGAGTGTAATTAATGCATTTAGCTACCTGCCCAGAGGATTCTCATAGTCAAGCCCACCTTTGAGGCCTCTCTGACTTTAGCAGTTCTTTGAAGATGAAAAGCTCCTTTAAGTGCTAACCTGGAGGATGACCACGAAGACCGTTAACTCCGTGGGGAAAGAAATGAAAACACTAAATGTGTGGTAATCCTTATGATTACTTCAGTGAAGGAAATATCACCAAAACATTTATGCTGATTGTTGTCAAGTTGATTGTGACTCATAGCTGCTTTATAGGACAGGGTAGAACTGTCCACAAGGTTTCCAAGGCTGTAAATCTTTATGAAAGCAGATTGCCACATCCTTCTCTTTTGGTGCAGCTGGTGGATTCAAACCACTACTGATCTTTCCATTAGTAACCAAGTGCTTTAACCATTCTACCACCAGGACTCCTAAAAGCTGATAGACATTTAATAGAAATAAAGAAAAGCATGATGAGGAGAAGCAAAAGGTGGAGTCTCTGGCTGGTACAAATGGTTGATACACTCCGATGTTTATAGAAAGGTTGGTAGTTATGTCTATCCAGAGGCAACTCAGAAGAAAGGCCTGGTGATCTACTTGTAGAAAAATCAGCCATCGAAAATTACACAGAATATAATTCTACTCTGACACACATGGTGTTGTCTTGAGTTAGACCTGACTTGATGCCAACTGTTGTTTTTGTTTTTAAGAAGGGCATGTAGGGAGGTAGAGAGGCACAGTCACAGCCAACGGGATTTCTATTTAATGCCAAACACTGGACAGAGATGGGAACAGAAAGACTTTAGTCAGAAGGTGGGGGAGAGAATGTTTGAGATACGAGGTGTCAAACATTAGGCTCTGAGGGAAAAAAACTAAAGCCACTTTGACGTTGCAGTCACGTGAGAGGGAAAGAATTGTGTCATGCTGAAGTAATGTCATCCCACTTCTAAAGAAGGGATACTACACATGTTTAAAGGCATCAAATACCAAGTCTTTACTGCTGGCCCAGGAGAACCATGAAAATCCACTGCCATCAAGACAATTGTGATTCATAGCAACCCTATAGGACAGAGCAGAACTTCCCCATAGAGTTTCCAAGGCGTGCTCAGCAGATTTCACCTGCCAGACTTTTGGTTAGCAGACATAGCACTTAACTGCTATGCCACCAGGGTTTCTGGAAAAACCATGAAGCAGAATGCAAATAAGCAATTCTGAAGAAGTAGAAAAAATTTCTCCTGGATTGGCACTCTCTGTGTTTTTCTCTCTCTCTTTTCTGTCTCTGTGTTTCTGTTCCTCTCTAGGTTCACCTCTCCGATTCTTATCAAAGTTAGTTAAAATGGCAGTAGGCAGTACTCAAAATCATAAAGAACAAAAGTGAAAAACAGTCTCATGAAAATGAATAAAGTTAAAAATTTGTTTGTGTGCTACTATGCATATTTCTCCCTTTATCACTGAGGTTGATTTCTAAAGACCACTCAAATATTTAGAAATGATGGCCAAATAGACGATCAAATGGTTGGAGTAGTGAATCTTGCATTGAAATGAAGTTCATGATTTCTTTCTTTTTATTATTTGATTTAGGAACATGAGAGTACTCCTGAAGGGAACTCATAAATTTGGGGGGACTTTAAAGCCCTCAGCACACCCTGCAGAGGCGGATAAGAAGAGACCACATAGTGTGGCTGAAGGAACATGCACGTAGGTGTGCAAAGCAGGATATTCAGCATTGGTCTGCCACCAAACTCTGGCTTTCAATTTCTCCCACTCATGGCAAGATTGTTGTTGTTGTTGTGTCTTCAAGTCAATTCCATGTCATAGGGATGCTATAAAACAGAAAGCTCCATAGAGTTTCCTAGGCTGTAAACCCATCAGGAGCAGATCGCCTGGTCTTTTCTCCCATGGAGCTGCTGGTAAGTTTGAAAGGTCAACCATTCAGGTAGCAGTACAGCATTTAACCACTGGGCCTCTATGGCTTCTTTCAAAGGTCTGACTCTAAAAATTTATTTTTCTACATTGGCCTATTGTCTGGGTCTTGCTAATAAAATGGAGGTCTGGAATTTTAATTGTCACGTGATAATCTGTTAAAAATAAAATTGCTTTCCATTCATTGGCTTATGAATCCAGTAGAAACAGAATCGGTTCTACTTAAGCCTCACTTGTTTGTTGTATCAGAGGTGGTAGTAAAAATATATGCAACCAAACACTTGCTATTTCAGCAAGTTTTAAGTGTACAATGGAGTGAACATTGATTACTTTCCTCGTGTTGAATAACTATCACCATTATCCTTTTCAAAATTATTCCATTGTCATTAATGGAAACTCAGTGATCCCTGAAAAATGATGACCTCTTTCCCTTCTCTCCCATACTTGTTACCACTAATAACCTTTGGTCTTTTGTCTGCTTGCCTATTCTAGACATTTCGTCTAAGTAGGATCATACCGTATTTGCCTTTTTTGATTCACTTATTACACTTACATAACGTTTTCACTGTTGTAGCGTGTATCAGGACTTCATCTCTCTTTATGGCTAAGCAATGTTTCCTTGTATTTATGTACCTCATTTTGTTAATCCCTTGTGGTGTAGTGGTTAAATGCTATGGCTGCTAACCAAAAGGTGAACAGTTCAAATTCATCAAGTGCTCCGGGGCAGTTCTACTCTGTCCTGCAGGGTCATTATGAGTTGGAGTCAACTCAGTGGCAATGGGTTTGGTATTTTTTATTCATCTACTGATAGACATTAGGTTGTTTCTACCTTTTGACAACTGTGAATAGTCAAAAACATTAGTATATGAGTACCTGTTTGAGACCCTATTTTGAAGTCTTTTGGATATATACCTAGGATTGAAATTGTTGGGTATTATGGTAATTCTATTTGGTGTAGTGGTTAAGAGCTTGGTTGCTAACCACAAAAGCTACAGTTCAGATTGAGCAGCCAGTCCTCAGAAACCCACGGAGGCAGTTGTTCTCTATCCTGTAGGGTCACTGTGAATTGGAATCAATTTGATGGCAACAGGTTTTCATTTTTGTTTTTGTTTTTTTAATGGTAGTTCTATGTTCCACTTTTTGAGAAACTACCAAACTGTTTTCTGTAGCATCAAATCTTACTTTTGGTAATTTCCTGTTCAAACCACAGCTGAAACTTATTCTTCATTCTAGGAAGCTCTCATACATCTTCTCAAAGAGAAGTATGTTTCAACAAACCCTCCCATCACTGGGCTAATCAAGCAAGAGGGGCTACCTCTTCCAAGGAAGGCAGTGGAGAATGGTGGGGTGTGACCTGGGTGACAGTCTTGGCTTTCCTTCTCACCAGCTGTGTGAATGCGAAGTTACTTCCCCTCCTTGTGCCTGAATTCCCTCGTTTATGAATCAAGGACAGTATTTGTGCTTCATAGAGTTGAGAGGATTAAATGAAATAATACATGGAAGACAGTGCTACATCTGACACAGTCACAACAGTAACTATCAGCTATGATTTTAACACTACCGTCATGAATACAATTACCAGAAGCTTACTGTATAATGAGTAGCATCAAATTAACCACCCCAGTTGCTTATGATGACTTGCCTGTTTTTCCCTCCCCATTCTGCATTTATTCCTGGCTACTTTATCCATTTAAAATTTAATCAGGCAGATATTGCCTAATAATAACAGTTATTGTGAGGAAGTATTTGCTGGCTATTTTTTAACACTTTAATTCACTCCACTTACTTTTCAGCTGGGGTCTCTAGGGTTAATCAGGAGCAGCTTCGTACCTGGGTAGTTGCTTAATCACCGAGCAGAATGTTGGAACACAGCTACTCATAGGCTTTTCATCTTGGCATAGAATTCCCAGGAAACCTGGAAAAAACTGTATTCCTTTTCTAAGGCCACCTCTAGCATTAGGTAATTATGAAAGCTGATTGCATATCAGAGCTTAAATACAGTGCCATGAAACTGCACTTCACTCATGCTCCCCTCACAGCAAATGAATCAGACGCACCGCAATGTATTTTTGAAGAGTAAATCTTTGTGCTAATTAATTATATTAATACAAACATGTTGATATTGATGTAATTAGCACAGTGGATGACACTGATATAATTAGTATAAATATTTACTCTTCAAAAATAAGTGGTAGTGCATATGCATATAATAACCTTAATAATCATACCGAGCCGTTATGGCATCACCTTCTCTGAGGAACTGATAAAATATATAAATTGTCAGTAACTGAAGCACAAAGTTCTTTGAGAGATTTTATAGCCCATTGAGCAATGCTGAAAAGGTTTATTCAGTCAGTAGAAACCCCACAAAATAAACAAGCAAGGGGCATTTTTTCCCAAACTAGAAGTGAAATCTCCAAGCTGCTACCAGTAAGCATGAATCTGAAAGATAAACCAAATGCAGTAGTTGAATCTGAAAATGAATAAGAGCTTCTTTTCTGTGTTTATTCTGATTAACTTTTAGGTAATCTAGAACTACAGCTATTTGGTTTTATAACAGAGTTGCATAAAAACAGAGGCGGGGACTATTATGAATTATATTCCTAAAAAGATATGTTGAAATCCTCTATCTACACACAAGCAAATACCACCTCTAAACATGACCTTTTTTGGAAATAGGGTCTTTGAAAATGTTATCAGTTAACCCAAGGTCACAGTGGCATAGGGTGAGACATCATCCAATCTGAGTGATGTCCTCATAGAGAGACTCAGACAGACAGGCAGAGGAAGGATGGCTGTATACAGATGTCTCTACAAGCCAAAGAACACCTGGGGCTACCAGGAGCTGGAAAAGACAAGAAAGAATCTTCCCCTGGAGTCTTGAGAGGAAACACAGCCCAGCCAACATGTTGATTTGGAATTCTAGCCTCCAGACTGTGAGACAATACATTTTTGTTCTTTTAAGCCACCTATTTTGTGGTATTTTGTTACAGCAGCCCTACAAAGCCATGCAGGGAGCAAGTCAGAAAATACATTCTTTTCTCCCTGCCCCAAGGTTTTTGAAGTGGAAAGACCCTGGGCTTTGTTGTCAAAGAAATCCATCCCTGGGTTGTCTAGCTTATTTTATATGATAGAGATCTTATGCCTCCTCGTATTATTGTGACAGAAAGAAAAGGTAAGGGGAAAAATGTATGTGTCACCATAAAATGAGAAAGTGGCCATGGTGCCTAATGGTGGCTGCGGCACTCTGCTGTCAGGGGCCTATAAGAACCCACTTTCCCGTTGTGCTTGTGATGGGAGATACTAGTTCCAACCAGTTACTCCTTTCTTTATTTCTGAGTTCAGGACAATCTAGTTACACATTTTCTTGATGTAACAACTGTATTTAAAGCCATTATAGTTTTGAAGCCATTGTAGCACACACAGAGACACACAGAAATATATACCTATGAATATACACATCTACATATACAAACACAACAAAATATAACAATGAGGTCAAATTAACTCACCAATGAGATTGAAAGATATGAGCCAGGAGGCTTTTAAATGTGTCACATTTTACAAAACTCTGGCAAACATCTGAAAAACAAGCATGGTTTTATGGACTGACAGAGAGGGAACATTTATTATTTTAACCCCCTTTTCCTGTGAGCACTAATTCCTGTAATGGCGCCTCCCAGATGTTACACTTCTTAGTACCTCTTTGTATGTCAAGATTGCACAGCAGGAGGTAACATCTGGGGGGAATATGAGAGATGGTGGGAGAGATGTAGAATATCAGCGTGTGCCTACCTACAACTCTGGGGACATGCTTCAGAGATAACGGGGCATTCTTTGCTGGGTGTAATCACAGAAAAATGTGTCAGTATTTCTCTTTGAGATTTTAATTTTTGCATTTTTTTAATTTTCTAGAGAAAAGAGAATTTTTTTTCTTGCATTTGTTCAGTTTTAGAATTTCAGCTATAACTTTTCACTGCATTCCACATGTGTGTGTGGGTGGGTGTGCATGTGTGTGTATGTATGTATTGCAACTTCATTAACACTTAGAATGACACTAGACTTACTAATATAGGAATTTATCATTGCCATAATAAGAAGTAGAAAGTCTTAGCATCTCATCAGCATCACTGCTCAGACCTGATGTTTTGTACTAGGGAGTCTGAGGTTCCATCCTAATGCTTGTGATTTTCTCATTTCATTTTGACATCATAATTGAGACTAATCTCCATTGATCTTTCTCCCTACATTCTGAAATCCAAGTTTAATCTCTCACTGCAATTTGAAAACAACAGCATTGGGGTAGGTACTTTCTCAGAGACATACACTTGAGTCATTTTGCCTTTCCAGCCTCAATTCATGACATTTTAGTAAGCAGGTATCCAAAAGCACACACTGAAATCATTTTGCCGGCATAATCTTGCCTTTGAAAAGCTTCCTAACACTGTATCCAAAGAAACACTCTGGAAACATTTTACTTTCCCAATTTCATGTTGTAATGACATCAAAATGTCATAACGCAATTACCATCCCAAGCACAAAATGATCTTTAGAAGTTACTTTCTCCATAGGCTCATTAACTTCTTTCTAGCTTTAATATTGTGACTGTTTTAAAAAAAAAAGTTCAATACTAATTGAGAGACTTCATTTAAAACTGAATACCCTTTATTTAGCACAATCTCTCTCTTTTAACCAAATTGCATTAGGCTGACAGAACCCTAGATTTATAGGTATACACACACCTTCTGACCTTTTCAGTTAAAATTCTAAGTGAAATTGATCTGGTACAAAGCAAAAAATCAGCATAGTACATGAATTGCTTTGGGGACAAAGGGAACACAGACAGTTGTATGGTGGTGTCCTTGGCAGCAAGCATAGCCAAAGTATCTGCAGTGTCCGGATGTGAAAGGCTTCACTGGAGAAGTTTTACATGTCAACACAACCATCTGATTCCAACTACCTACATTTCTAAAGATTGCAATCTGCCAGGTGTTTTTCTCCAAATGGAAACTCTAAATCAAGGGAGCAGACAATGACAAATTGGGTTCAGCTTAATTCTGGGGTCATAAAGATGCAGTCTGTGATTTCCAGCTGTACCCTTCTGCACTAGTTAGAGGAACAGTTGCAGCTTATGTTTTTCTGTAGGCCATCTGAAATAAATGAGGGATAGCAACCAACCTCAACAACCTTTTCTAGAGTCAACATCATAGGAGCCAATTTTCTTGTCCCACACACACCAGGTGATGGTTATAACTTAACCTCTAATTACCTGGGTATGTTCTTACCTGGATAATAGCAGAGTTGGAAATGAGATCAACTAATTTGTACAAAACAATATCATAGGTGCCTTGGCTTTTCTATTCTTAAAATTAAGAGTTAACATGACTGATTGTTCTTTACTCATGACTAAATAGCACAGCTATTTTCTTGCCAAATTTTTTTTTCTTCCTGTTTAAAGCTCCCTCAGAGGTGACCCCTGGAGCTACAAGCAACCAGTTCTATCTTTGCTGGGTAGTAAGGAAGCAGACTGATTGGTTTAGATGTAAAAGCTAAAACTGGGAGGAGTTATTTGTCTGATAATAAATAGCAAGAAAGATATATGAATAAAAATAAGCATCTTAATGATTTACCATTGTTATGAAACCAATAGGCTGGTGATCCAATCCAATATCTGCAAATCTGTATAATCCTCAGGGTAAAACAATTTAATGGGCTGTCTCTTTTATAGTTACAAAAGGCCTTTCATGTGATCAATTATACATAAGAGTACAATAAATGTAACTTTCTTCATACTAATCACATCTAACTTAAATTCTCTTGTTGGTCTTTGGAGTGTTCACAGCATTCCCAATAAAGTTTTTAGTTCCGACTCTTAGCAAAAGTTAATCTGCCCAGAACTTCCAAATAAATCTTCAGTACAAGCGGCTTTTTCGCTTTTTCACACTAAATAAAATTGTTCAAACAATACAGTTTGTTAGCAAACTGCCACCTCCTTCTGCTCAGGCCTTTTCCACCACACAAACGCCCTGCTGTTTCAGTCAGTCCGTGGGCAGTGGGGATTGCTTTGACTGTTTTTCTTCTGTTTGGTTTTGTTTGTATTTTGTTGAAAGGCAGCCTAACACTGTGTTAAAACTGTCACCTGAGGATAACAAAACTCAGCTAAGAGATGGAGACTTCTAGTCCCTCACTCCAGTGATAGGTCCCTAAAGGCCCTGGAACCCTCCCAGATTACTATAAAGTCAAAATTCCCATTTGTTTTATTATATGTTTAATAGATTTGCTCCTCTGAAGAACAGGAAACTAAAATGAAACCCCTGATTGTATGCCACTTAAGTTAGGGATAAAGGTCATGTAGATTCTACAAGTCAGTGTGGAAAGCAAGAAAGAGATAAACTGCCTTTGCCAGTTGACTCATGCCTGACTATGAGTCAGTTGTCAAGCCTAGCCAAGTGCCGTCGAGTCAGATCCGACTATGGCGACCCTAGTAGACTCAGTAAATATTTCTTAGCCTTTGCTAAGTACCAGAACCTGTTCTAGATGCTATAGATAGAGCCATGAGTAAGAATTAATTCAGTGTTTGCTCCAAAGAGTAGAATAAACAAACTTCCAGGCATCTCCTCTATTTCTACACACATTCTGTGTAAAATTCACTCTAAGATATGGAGTATATCAGGATAGAAAGGGAAGGACTGGTTAAAAAAGAAGGAAAAGAAAAAGAATAGGAAAAGGCAGTATAATTTTCTACAACCTTTCAACAAAAGACTTCTAAGAGGGGGTGGTGCCAAGATGGTGGACTAGACACACATCTCCTCAATTGCCTCTGAGAACTAAGGCCTGAGATGATAGTTGAACAGAGCACTCTGCACATCCAGGAAGCCCTAGGATGTGGCATAGGGTTGCCAGATTGGACTACACACAACTAAATGGGAAACTGCCTCTCCCTAAAATGAGGCAGCACATGCTGAGCCCTGCTCCTGCTGACTCACTGTTCAGGTGGCCTGCAGGTACTGACACCTTCTTTGTTATCTGGGAGGCCAGGGATGGGCCTGAACCAGCAATGCACTAAACCGCAATACTAAACAGCATATAGCACAGCAGAGACACCAGGCTTGGGAATCCCACATTTTGAGAGTCCAGCTGCTGACTGAGGGTGACACTGCATCTCTACCCTCTCTTTTCTGGGCTGTACTATAGATTCTGTTGTTTTGAGGTGAAAAGGCAGCTTGGGCAAGATGCCATCTTCATCGGCCAGGAGGTAGAGTTATCCAACTGGAAGTCTCAGCCAGGGCTAATTCCCAAGCTGAGAAGTAGTGCCAGTCCGGAAAGTGCGTTTTCAGCAAAAAGGCTGTGTATAGCACAATGTTACCTTATGTGTGGGGCTTGCTGAGGCTAGCAACAATGTTACAACCCCTCCCTACTTTGAATGATGTCATAACATCTGGGGATGGCTGAAGAGGGGCTTCTGTTGTCAGCAGGAAGATGAGCCCTGCCATACGTGACAGCCTGACTGATTTCAGCAGCTGTTGGACAGCTCCCACCTTAAGAGTAAAGTACCTTTTAAAATAAAACAGCCTGAACAAATAACTGTGGAGTGGCCAGGCAGTATCGCCTCTACCCTTCACTGATCCACATTGTAGGGTAGGCTGATGACTCTTCAGTTTCTCCATGAGTAGGGTACCATCTTTGCCAGCCAGGAGGTGGAGTCTGCCACCCCAGAGAGTCCAATGGGGCCAGTCACTAGAGTTCATAGAGGTGACTAGTGACTAACTCTCCTCTTAGAACTACAGCTCAGCTCCTGTTGGGGTAACACCAGAGAAGCTCAACTGCCTCTAGATGGCCCAAGGAAACAAATGATTGCTAACCATTTAAAGAAACTGTCCACCACGGCTCCAGAAAACTCCCAAAATAAAGAATCAAAAAAATTCCCAGATGAAGAAGCCTTTCTGAAATTGTCAGAGGTCAAGTACAAAAGAATTATATGTAAAGCCCTCCTATAGATTAAACAAAATTCAATAGAGCAAAATGAAAAATTAAGCAAGCTATGTGAATTGATGAAACAACAATGATCTGAAATCCAGCAGATCAATAATAAAAAGACAGAGTTAGATAATTCAATCCAAAGCCAAAACTGAGGTGATGGAAGTGAGACTTGGTGAATGTGAGGATAGAGAAAGTGACACCAGCATCTATAAAGAGAAATCAGAGAAAATGAAAAAAATGAAAAGGCATTAAGAAACATGTGGGATTCTATTAAGAGGAATAATCTATGAATAATTGAAGTTCCTGAACAGGGAGTGATAGCTGAAAACACAGGGAGTATTGTCGTTGAGTTGATGACAGAAAACTTCTCTGAAATTATGAAAGAGGGGAATATAAATATTGAAGATGCTTATCAAATGCCACAAAAATAAGACCCCCAAAAGAAGGACACCAAGACATATTACAATCAAGCTTAACAAAATGAAACACAAACAGATTCTCTTAAAGGCAGTGAGGCTCAAAGCAAAGCTAACATTCGAAGTGAAGCCCTGTAGGCTTTTATCTGACTTCTCAGCAGAAATGATGTTGGCAAGGAGGCAGTGGGTAAACAAATTCAAATCCTTGAAGGAGAAAAACTTCCAACCAAAAATTACATATCCTGTGAAATGGTCTCTCAAATATGAAGATGAAATTAAAACACTCATGGATAAACAGAAGCTTAGAGACATTTTAAAAACCAAACCAAACTACAAGAAATAGTGAAAGATGCTCTTTGCTTAGAAAAACAAAACCATTAAGTATATATTTAAGGACACAACATCCAGAATCCTACTCAGGGAAGTCACAAAGTTCAGTTAAAGCTATAATATTAAAAGAAGGAAACCAGTGACCATGGGACATAAACTATGGCATCATCATACTAAAAAGAGGGGTATATTACGTTGGTTACAGCCCTTTCAGATGAAATTAAATAGATACGCAGAAGTTAAAATTGAGTTTAAACTTAGAATATTAAGGGTGATCATAGGGATAGCCTCAAAGTGTAATAAAATCCAATATATCAAAGCAAGAAACATAATACAAAACTCTCAAGAAAACCAGCACTGAAAAAGATGAAAAGTTAACCCATAATGAAGAATGACACAGAACAGAATATTAAGTGCCACATAGAAAACACCAACATAAAAATAAAAGCATCAAAATCACAGCACTAAACACATACCTATCAATAATTACACTGAATGTAAATGGACTGAATGCTCCAAATGAGAGGCAATGAGTGATATCCTGGATCAAAAGGCACAGTTCATCAATATGCTGCTTACAAGAAACACACATCAGACTCAAAGACATGAACAAATTGAAAATTAAAGGATGGAAAAATATATACCAAGCTAACACAATACAAAGAGCAGGAGTGGCAATACTAATCTCAGATAAAATAGATTTTAATGTAAAATCCACCATCATGGACAAGGATGGTCACTATTTATTGCTGAAAGTTTCAATACGTTAACAGGACTTAACAATATTTAATATTTATGCACCCAATAACATAATGTCTAAATACATCAAACAAACACTGACAAGATTGATAAATAAGATAGATCACTGCACAATAATAGTGGGAAACATCAACATTCCTCTTTCAGGAATGGACAGATCATCCAGAAAAAAGCCCCATAAAGACATAAAAGCTCTCATTGCGACAGTCAATGAACTAGATCTTATCAACATGTGCAAACCTTTTTACCTACCAACAGATAAGTAAGTACACCTTCTTCTCCAATACATACAGAATATTTTCCAGAATAGACAAAATCCAAACCATTGAATTATTGCAGAACGTCTTCTTGGACACTAAAGCCATAAACATTGAAATCAAGAGCAGAAAACACATAGGTAGAAATTGGAACTTATGGAAATTGAACAACACCTTGCTCAGAAAGCCATGGGTTATAGAAAGAATCAAGGATGAAATAAAAAAATTTATGGAATCAAAAGAGAATGAAAACACGTTCTACCAAAATCTATGAGATACAGCAAAAGCAGTGCTCAGAGGTCAATTTACCTCCATAAATTCACACATCCAGGAGGAAGAAAGGACAGAAACCAAACAATTAACCCTACAGCTTGAACAAGTAGAGCAAGAGAGTAACGCTTTAGGCACCAGAAGAAAACAGATAATAAACATTAGAGCAGACTAAATGAATTAGAGAATAGAAGAACTAAAATTAATAAAGCCAAAAGCGTTTTTTTTTTTTTTTTTTTGAGAAAATCATCAAAGTTGATAAACCATTGGCTAAACTTACAAAAGAAAAACAGGAAAGGAGACAAATAACCTGAATAAGAAATGATGTGGGAGATGTGACAACAGACCCAACGAAATCAAAAGAATCATAACAGAATATTATGAAACACTGTACTCTAACAAATTTGAAAACCTAGGGGAAATAGATGAATTTCTAGATTCATATCACCTACCAAAATTATCACAAGGAGAAGTAGAACAACTTAGTAAATCCATCACAAAGGAAGAGATTGAAAAAGTCATCAAAAACTACAACCGAAAAAAGTCCTGGCCCAAATGACTTCACCAGTGAATTTAACCACACTTTTAGAGGAGATTTAACTCCAATATTACTGAGACTGCTTCACAGCCAAGAAAGGGAAGGAATACTCCCAAATTCATTCTATGAAGCCAGCATAGCCCTTATATCAAAGCCAGGGAAAGATCTCACAAAAAAAAAAGAAAAGAAAATTACAAGCCATTATCTCTCATGAACCTAGATGCAAAAATTTTCAAAAAATCTTTGCCAATAGAATTCAACAACGTCAAAACAATAATTCGTCATGACCAAGTTGGATTCACACCAGGGAAGCAAGGCTGGTTCAACATCAGAAAAACAATTCATGTGATTAACCACATAAACAGCACGAAAGATAAGAGTCATCTCATTTTTTCAATTGATGCAGAAAAGGCATTTGACAAAGTCCAACACCAGTTCATGCTAAAAACTCTCAGCAAAATAGGAATAAAGAGGAAATTCCTCAATGCAATAAGAGCCATCTATGGAAAGGCAACTGCCTACATCATTCTGAATGGATAAAGACTGAAATAATTTTCCTTGAGAATGGGAACTAGACAAGGATGCCCACTGTCACCACTTCTATTCAACACTGTACTAGAGGTTCTATCCAGAGCAATTAGACAAGACAAAGAAATAAAGGGCACCTGTACTGGCAAAGAAGAAGTAAAAATCTCCATTTTTACAGATGATATGATTATATAGTTACAAAATCCTATAGAATCCGTAAGTAAACTACTGGAACTAATAAGAATTTAGCAAAGTATCAGGATATAAGATAAACATAAATAAATCAGCAGGACTCCCTTATATCAACAAAGAGATCATCAAAGAAGTCACCAAATCAATACCATTTACTATAACCCCCAAGAAGATAAAATACCTAGGAATAAATCTAACTAGAGAAATAAGAGACCTATACAAAGAGAACTACAAGACCTTACTGTGAGAAACTAAGAGAGACATAAATGGAGAAACCTACCCTGCTTGTGGATAGGCAGACTTAACATTGTGAAAATGTCTGTTTTACTCAAATTGATCTACATATACACTGCAATCCCAAAACAAATTCCAGTGTTGTTTTTTAATGAGATGGGAAACAATTCACCAGCTGTATTTGGAAAGGAATAAACGCCTGATAAGTAAAGCAGTACTGCAGAAGAGGAACACCGAGGGAGGGCTCACACTACCTGACCTTAGAATCTATTACACTGCCACAGTAGTCAAAAGAGCCTCATACTGGTACAAAAAGAGACATATAGATCAATGGGACAGAGTTGAGACTCCAGAGATGTCACCATCCTTTTATGAACAGTTGATATCAACAAGGCCCTAAGATTGTAAAGTGGGGTAAAACAGTCTCTTTAACAAATAGTGTTGGCAAAATTGGATATCCATCTGCAAAAAACTGAAACAAGACCCATAGCTCACACCTTACACAAAAACTAACTCAGATTGGATCAAAGACCTAAATATCAAACCTAAAATGGTAAAGATCATGCAAGAAAAATCGGGTCATCAATGGAAGTTTTAATACACAGCTGAGACAGACTTCAAATTCTGACAAAGCACAATCAACAGAAGAGAAAATAGATAAATGGAAACTACTAAGAACAGAACACTTTTGCTCATCCAAAGACTTTATCAAGAGAGTTAAAGGACTACCTACAGAATGAGAAAAAAAATTGGCAACCACTTGTCAGACCAACATCTGATCTCCATTATCTACAAGGTACTGCAAAATATCAAGAAGAAAAACATAAATAATCCAATTATGTGATGGACAAAAATTGACAGACATTTCACCAAATAGGACATCTAGGCAGCCAAAAGACACATGAGGAAATACTCATGATTATTAGATATTAGAGAAATCCAAATCGAAACTACAGTGAGATACCATCTCACCCTGACAAAGTTGGCCATGATCCAAAAGACACAAAACAGGAAATGCAGGAGAGGCTATGGAGAGATAGGAACTCTCCTACACTGCTAGTGGGAATGCAAAGTGGTACAACCTCTTTGGAAAGCAATCTAGTGCTTCCTTAAAAAGCTGGAAATCGGTATATCATTTGATCCAGTAATCCCACTGCTTGGAATACATTCTACAGAAACAAGGGCTGTCACATAAACATATACGTGCCCACGAATATTTACTGCAGCACAGTCCACAATAGCAAGAAGATGGAATTAACCCAGATGTCCATCAACAGAGAAATGAATAAATGAACCATGGTACCTATACTCAATGGAACACTATGCAATGATAAAGAACAACGATACTAGGAAGCATCTCATAACCTGGTTTCAACTAGAAGACATGATGCTGTCAGGCACACAAGGACAAATATTGTATAAGACTTCTACTATAAGAGCTTAAAAACAGACTGATATACAGAAGAAAAGACTCATTGACAGCGGCAATGGAGAGAACTCGTCGTACATTAGATAGTTGATAGAAATTTGGTTGGGTGAAGCAGTGACAGCACACAGTGGAAAGTAGATCAACTTAACTGAACTTCAACATAAACTGAAAACTCTTCTAATCTTAACCCAATATTGTAAGGATAGAGTAGCAGGGGTCAGGGTCTGGGGACTATGCTCTCGGGGGACATCAGGACCAATTGTTATAACTAGCCTGTTGCTAAGAGAGTCTTCTGCACCCCATATTGGTGAGTGGCAGCTGGGGTCTTAAAAGCTAGCAAGTTGCCTCTGAGGTACACCAAATTGTCCCAACTCATCCAGAACAGATCATCATCAAGTACAACAGTGACATGAGAAAAAAAGAGCCCAGGAGACAGAAGAACCCATACGAATTGATAATTGTATCAACATACGACCAGAAGAACAAGGTGGTACTCAGCCACTACCCAAGACAGCCGTGATGGAGCACAGAATGTTGAGTCCCAGTGGCAACATGAGAAAAAGAGGGGTGCACCTCAAGAACTCCACTAAAAGTGTCTGGTGTCCTATGGATTCCCCTAGGAGTGTGGCCCCTAGACCTGTTGCTGCCCCTGACCAGAAAACATTACTGAGGTCAACCCTTCAGACAGGAATTGACTAGACTTGGGGACACATGTGAACACATGGTGTGTGTACTTTAAGGTTCTAGTCATTTATAAAATGCTGTCCTACTGGCCTCTTACTGGAGGGGAGAGGGGAAGATGGACAGCAGGGGACAGGAGATTGTTAAGAGGATATGACATATACAGAATGAAAGGGAGGAGTGTACTGTCAGCTGGCAGGAGAGCAGAAGAAACTGCAGACAGGCAGGCATGCAAATTTAATTTGGATTGTATACTTTTACTTAATCACAATCTTAAAAAAAAGACTTCTGAGAAAGGAGATTTTGTCAAGTCTCAGTTAGGGGATTAACTATTTCCTTGGGGATCACTTTTAGGGCTGCATATCCTGAGAAAGTTTCATGTATGTGAAATTTTGTAAAGTCCAGACTTTGCAACTACATGAAGGCGGGAAAACTTATGTGTGTGCGGGTGGGCACGCTGTCTCTGTGTTGTTTACCTGAGAGTACCTAAGGAAACATACTGAAGACTCACTTGTTGCTGCCTGCTCTGTGATTTTGGCCTTTCAGTCCAATTTGCTAAAGAAATCGGGCTGCCAGCAAAGTATAGCAAATTGAAAAAATGAAAAGAAACATCATAATCTGCTTCAGCTATGGCAAAGAAAAAGACATCTGGTAGACCACTTGGAAGCCAGCCAATGACAAAAACTTCAATTAAAATAAAGATCGTGTCCTCTGGAGAGCATATCTGAGCTCAAGAAGTTTTAAGTCCAGTGTGCTACTTGAAAGTTAACTGCTAGAGAAAAGCCATTTTCAAATAAAGTAAGATAGAATGAGCAAGCCATGAATTCTTCCAAGAAACCTGTACTTACTAGGAGCCGGAGGTACTACCAGCATTGCTGGATACAGGCTGTCATGCTGGAAGCAAGACAGTGGCTCTGCTCTGTAAATGTTTCTGGGGAAGTGAAATGACAGCCCCCAAGTGTGAAGACACACCATGGCGTAAGAGAGCGTGCTGGACCAGGAGTCAGCCAACCTGGATTCCAGTTCCAATTCTGTCCATTTTTACATGTATAACTCAACCAAAATTCTTCTTCCTTGTAAGTTTCACCTTGCTCAGCTTAAAAAGTGAATATACTAAAATCTGTCTGATAAAAACAGGGGAAAGAGGACACAAAACATTTTCTGGAAAGCCCTTAATGCAGTGTCTGTCATACAATAAGATTTCAAAACATTAGCCAAGCCAAGCCAATGCATAAATCAGTTGGAGGAGAAAAGTCATCTTTATACCAAAAGTCAGATATTAATTTTCATGTAGTAGTTGTTGCTGCAGCCTGCTGCTGTCAGGTTGGCCCTCCAGTCATGCTGACCCCATGTGCTATAGAGTAGAATTGCTCCATAGACTTTTCTTGTTGTAGTATTTATGAAAGCAGATTGCCAGGGCTGTTTTCTGTGGAGATGTTAGAGAATTGGAATCTGACACAAAGAAGAGCTATCAAAGAAATATCCTGACCCATAAAATAATGCATGTTCCTGGAAGAAGAATTATGGAAGAGCTAAAAAATATTCTGTGCAGTTTTGAAACAAACACAAGTATCGAATGTAGAAACAACTGGCCACCAGCTATCAAATCTCAACTCAAGGAAAGAAGTAAAGGGTCAGTGAATGAGGGTTCTGCAAACTGAAGTTCCACAGAAATTCTCAGGAGGCACACAGGCTACTGATTAGTCTTGTGGTATATTAATAGTGTTTTGTTGATTGATGTTCTTAATACACAAATTTTAACAAGGACATGTCTATGTTTCAATTATTCGCAGAAATGCTGGATAATCATAACACCAAACACATGCGTGAATTCAAAAGGACTACTTGGTTTATAAGGAATCCTGGTGTGCAGTGGTTAAGTGTTCTGCGGGTAACTAAAAGGTCAGTGGCAATCTGTTTCCATACATGTTTACAGGCTTGGAAACCACATAGGGTATTTCTACCCTAATAGGCTCAGTACAGGTTGAAGTTGACTTGATGGCACTATGTTTGGGTTTTTTTGCTAGCAAGAATTATGCCCTAATCCTTAGAAGGCAGCTCTTAAATAACTGTTAAGACCAATAACTTAGTAAGAATTGTTCACTGAGCCTCTCATAATCACTGATACCAGACAAAATCCATTTCTGCCGAGACTTTTGTATACATTTACAAAAAATATTCATAATTAGTGAAAAAGAGAGAGAGTGTGTGTGTGTTTCTCTTCTGCTAGGTATGGAATGTCTTAGCAATTCTGGTTTTCTCTCATTCACATTTAGATCCTCAGCTTCTATCACAGGGAATAGCACATGGCATAGGCTGAAAAAAAACCTCTGTCCAATGAATGAATGTAAGAATGTGGCTCAAACAGTCGACTGAGAGCAGTGCCTTTGACAGTCAACACACAAGCGGTGAGAGAACCTCTGGAAATCTATCAGGACTGTGGAAAGTGGTGAGTTTAAGGACAATGAATAGAAATAAGACCAACTTAACCAAATATAGTCTATTCCCATTATTCATGGTACCAATGTTCTATAAAGTTGCTATCAACACCTAATTAGTGAATATTGAACCATTTCTCTAGGGAAAATACAGGTTTAGGTTTCTGAGAGCCTCTGGTCACAATATTTTCATTGACTGTTCTATATATAACCATGTTTTATGTGTGTTTCTGTTTGAATACATTATTTAGTAGATATTTTTGATTCATTAACATTAAACTCATAGCCAACAGCACTGTAACTCATGCTTGAGCAAAGCTTATCTAACACAGATATTTTCTCCATAAGGCGCACCACAGCTTTCTAGCACAAAGCAGCACCAGACAGCCCTTTAGCAGTACCCTGCGGGCCATTTTCAACAGTCAGATCACTAAGAAAAGGAATAAAAATACAAAAACTTGGTACTAACTAGGCTGTGAAAAAGACACTGTTCACAATATGAGAGCGGAAACAAGAAAAGTACAATGTCACTTTGTTCAGACTGAATGTATGGATGAATGGTGACTCGAGAGTTCCACCGCTCGGCATGTGTGCGTGAATGACTGTAAAAGTGCCTTAGATATTGACTTAGGATTTACAAGTAAATTTTAGTGAGTAGTAACATTAACAAATACAGAATTATCAACGATGAGAACCAACGGTACCTCAGAATTCAGGCTGAAAGGGGTTGGTCCTTTCTCATCTCCCACTTAATTGGTTTGTTGGGCTGGTGACCCAAAGTAAGGTAAAATTCACCAAGAAACCCCCGATCCCCACTTAGAAATTAATGGAAGAGCTCTAAAATGAATAAAGGCAAATGATGACCCAGCCCTGAAACCAATGACTGTGGATTACAGTTGGAAAATTCTACCTACTGCTAACTGCGGCAGCCCAACCTTCTAACAGTGTAGAGGATGTCAACAGGGTCTGAAAACATTTCAGCTCTTGAGAAGTGTGAATAAGTTTTCTGAGAAACAAAGACTATATGGATTTCAAGAGGGTTTGACTTTGTGCCAGAAAACTGAGACATTACAAAGAAAATCTCCTCAAAGATAGTGGGAGAGAAGAAACCAAATCAAAACAAGAATGAAAATCAGAAAAAAAAATTGAGAGAAGCTAATTTGTGTCATCCTTTTCAACAATATTAAACACAGCTACAGAACAGAAGAAGGACATTCACACTCCTAATTCGACAAGGCCTGTATAAACGTGTCTCCTTTTGTTACCTCTCTCTTTTGATATTTATTGGAGACAAGCATGAATGAAAAATAACTGCACCATTAAATAAAGAATTAGAATTTTGGTTGACTTATTCTTTAATAGAAAAGAGACGCATGTGCAGATTTTTGTCATTTACAAGAAAGAAAATCAAAAGAGGCAATCAAGACATTGTCCACCCTGTTGGTGTGGCCTTTAACAATGAAGTGTCATAAAAACTCGCTTCCAAGGTGATGGGCTCTTATTTTGGGGGTGGATTGGAGTGTCAGTGGGAAGGAGGTGTACAGGTTTTTAAAAATAACTCACTATTATATACTCGGAAGCACTTCAGTGAAAAGTCTGACTAACCCAACAAGTACTGTAAAATCATCTTTAGAAAATCTCAAATGGCCATGGGAAGTTTTTCATAAATAGATTTTCCTTTTCCACGAACATTGCCTTCATTGCATTTTGGCTTATGTCCACACTTCTGCAAAATGGGGTAATAGGAAGGAGTCACACACAATCCTGGAATCTAATCCTGGTTTTGCCATTCACTTTGGACAAGTTAGTCATCTTCTCCAAGACTGCTTCTTCTTTTGTAAGAATAGAGATCATGTTGCCTCTCTTGATGGTCCCTGGAAGGGTTAAATGAGTGATCCTAAGGGAAAGAGCCTGAAATGCAGTGAAATATTTATGAGTTTCCTTGATGTTCCTGTTTCAAAGAAGAACTACTCACTTACCTGATTTATTTGGTATTGGAGAGAGGGATCTGGGTACCTAAACAAAGGAAAGGATTCTCACAGAGGAGATGTCACAAACAAATGCATAACTTGTGGTTTTGTCAAGAACAGAACCTACTTCAAATGCAGTTACTTTATAGCCTGCAAAGGAATGGCTGGGAACTGTCTGGAACAAAGAAAGCAGTTGAGTGTGGGAGGTGTGAGGAGAAAACCAACAGAGGGGAATGGTCAGGAACTTGGCTGTGGAATTTGAGGGCAGTTTTAATTTCAGTCCTGCTACTTTTAAGCTGTATGCAACCTTATGGCAAGTGTTCTAACATTACTGGATCTGTCTCCTCATTTATAAAATGAAGACACTGATAGTACAGATCTCATAGAGCTGTTGTATGGTATAAAGAAAATAATGTATGTAAATAATTTTATAATTCTTGGAGAAGGACATCACCCTTGGTAGAACAGTCAGCAAAAATCAGGAAGACACAGCAAGGTGGTTAGACACAAGGGCGACAACAATGGGTTTAAGCATAAAAATGATTGTGGGCATGGAACAGGACTGGGCAGTGTTTTGTTCTGTTGTGCAGAGTTGCTATGAGTTGGAATCAATTCAACGGCACCTTACAACAGCAACAACATAAATAATTTAGTACAATGGCTGGCAAATAGTTGATGCTTAATAAATGTTATTAATGGTATGTTAATATTATTAACTTTCCCTAGCCCCCTAACTTTACCTAATTCAGGATGATTAGGGTAGGCAGGAGAACATGATCAATGATCTATAAACCAAGAACATAGAGAGACAAGAAACTGGGAGGTGAAAGAAGGTATGTAGATACCACTGGGCATTGGTCTCCATTGGCCACAGATGCAGAAGGGACTTCTGCCAGAAGCCAAGACTCCAGATGCTTTATTCCTACAAAAGTTCTAGATACAGAGTATATGGACTACCATTTTTATTCCCACCTGGTGTGTATTATCATCCCACTTTGGAGGGCGGTGACAATCAGGCCTGAAAAACCCTTGCCAGAGCTTAGTTGTATGCAGCCAACCCTCACCTCTTTATCCAGAGACAGCCCCAGATCTGCAAGATCAGCCAAGCCAACTGGCTGCCAGGGTGGCTTGTTCCTGCTGGTGCCCAAGTCCTGAAAAAAGCACCAGATGCTTGGAAGGATGTGTTACAACTCAGTGCTTTTCAGCTCCAATAGCCCTATTTCTGCAAAAGTGGCTTAATCTCAGGATGATGTTTTTACTGAACCTTGACTCTGGTAGGTTGAACCTTCCTGTGACAGACCCCAAGCAGGCTAGAAGTCAAGTGGTGTCTCTCCTACAAATTACCCGAATGCAGAAGGGGATGGATCTGTCATCCACACTTGAACACACTGAGCCCGCTTAGCTGAGGTGACGGAGAACAGGTAGTTATCTGCTTTCAGTCACATATTGCTCTTGTTCAGACAACATAGTGCCAGACAGCTGTGAACTCCCTCTTAGAGGATGGAAGGAACAGCTTTGAAGGAATGATGAGTATGGAGAGGCCACGAAGTTCTGGAAGCACAGGAAGTTTTATAAAACTAAGAAATACTACAACATCCTTCAGCAAGGGGTCACCACATGACCCGCTTCACTGCTGTGCCTTTGGGCCTCATGAGTCACCACTGAACTTTGGTGAGTCTTCTTGGTAGACCTGTTGTATGTAGCGCATCTCCAGTTTTGTAGTTAATATAGGAAGTTTACAGTGTGTATTTGGCCACAAAGGAAAGCAACTCATGAAGTTAAGTCCTAGTTTCTTACTTCCTTCTGTCTTTGCTTTCACTGCTAGTGTATTAGCTACATACTGTCTTTATTCAGTGCTGTCTGCTTCTTCAGTCAATGTTGTTGCTGTTGTTGTTAGATGTCACTGAGTTGATTCTAACTCCTAGCAGCCTCATGTAACGGAGTGAAACTGCCTTTTGCGATGTTGTAGGCTGTAAGCTTTACAGAGGCTGATCACTGCGTCCTTCTCCCACAGAGGAACCGGAGGGGTTCAAATTACAACTTTTCAGTCAGCAGCCTGGGGCTTAACCATTTCTTCATCAGGGTCCCTTTAGTCAACATTCAACTAAAACCAAGTCTGGTGGTCAGGATTATGTCAACTTGGCTACTACCTATTTGGCTGCTGTATTAAGTGGCAGGGCGGGGTTTGTGGTGGTTCCCTGCCCCTCGGCTCTCATCTCCTGACCTTGGACTACGGCTGCTGATCGCTCACGTGGCCAGGAGCTCCTGCTCTCTTCTTCCAGCGTCTGGTTCCGGGACTTGAGCTAACAGCTGTTGGACTCATCAGTCCTTACAGTCCTCACTTGAGAGTCCTGCTCCCTGACCTGCCGATCCTGCGTTCGCCAGCCTCTGTCACTTCGTCTCGCCACCAGCTTGGGATCCACTGACCTACACAACCGGTGATCTAGAACTCTGGTCTCTGACTTGCTGACCTTGGGTTCCTCAGCTCCGTGGACACGTGAGGCTTGTGCCAGAGCTTGGGACATTCAGTTTCTGTGATTACATGAGCTGTTTCCTATATTTGTATCTATCTATCTGTCTATGTATATATTATAAATCTTTCCTTGTACCTGCACGTGTTACTGGTTTTGCTTCCCTAGAAAACCCAGTCTAAGACACCAAGCCAACCCTTTGTCACAGAGTCAATTTCAACTCATAGTGACCCTTTAGGACAGAGTAGCATTTAAAGGAGTTGCTGGTGGATTCAGAACCTTCTGCCAGCCTTTTGATTAGCAGCCAAACTCTTTCCAATAGGAAAGAGAACCATTTAAGTTCAATCTAATATTTTGTAAGAGCAAGATGGCAGTCTAGCTTGTTTACCACTGTGTATTCATAGTGTAGAAGAGAATCCAAATCGAATAAGTGCTAAGTACTAAATTATAATAAATTAGATACTCCTGAAACTCACTACCTTAATGTATTAGATAGCAAAGGTCACTAAGGCAAAATCCTCTTCTACAAATCAATGACTTGTCCGATACAGATGACTCTCTGTTAACAGTTAAGCTTTGCATTAGGTAACTGCTATGTCAAGAAAGGTACAAGTTCACAAAATGATAGACATGAGGACTGACAATTAAGTTCAAGAACTCATCCTTGAAAAACTGCTACATACGTCACCCTCAAAGTATTCTCTTTGTGAAGCTATCTTTTCCTGGAGTGGCCATCAGAGCTGTCATATTACCCTTGATGTCCTGAACGTCATCAAAATGCCTTCCTTTCAACAGTTCCTTTATCTTTAAGTAAAGAAAAAAGTCATTGGGGGCCAGATCAGGTGAGTCGTGACACCCTCCAGTGCAGTTTCAGTACAGTTATTTGTTTACTGGCTAAAGACTCCCTCCCAGAAAATTATACAATTAAGTTTACAAACTTAACCACCACACCACTGTGTGCAATGGCCATTCCAGAAAGAGTTCCAAAATTGCTTTGAAGGGTTGACTAGATGCTGGCATCAGTGCATAGCTTTCCAAGGGGAGAACCAAAGAAGACCATAGTAATATTCAGAAATGAAGGATGTAGCACTTAGAACAATTAAATTTGGGGACTTAACTCGTCAGACTTCATCATATTTTACTGCACAAATACTGTTGTGCCTCTCCTGTGTTTACAAACACTCTTGAAAATTAACAACATTTTGACTAATTGTTCTATCTTGCCTCACCTGATCACCGTGAAACTCCCTCTTCTCTGAATACCACAAGACCCTCTTTCTTTGCTTATGCTCCAAAGGACACCCTATTCTTGCTGACCAGAGGGCAACTCTTGGAAGGAGTACTGGGTTATACTTTTGTTTGAAAGAAAGCATGAAATTTGGTGTCAAGGTTACTCAGTGTCTTAGGTTGTATTCCTGAAATGAGCATATGTATATACATATACGTATGTATGTGTACATATACATATACATGAAAATAGAATATATAGCAAAGTAGAGTCTTGTCATCAACATAAGTTAAAATTGGCTAAATCATGAATTGGCTAACTATGAAAACACAAAATGGCTGTGCTTAAGCTAAGTAAGACGGTGAGAAAATACATGGTCATGGCCAAGATGAGAAAAACAACTGCCAGATGGACAGAGCCACGGATGGTCTGGGAAACGATAAAGACTATAACCAATCAGAAAGAAGTCAACAACTTGAGGTACCAGAAAATAAGAACCTCTGGACTGGACCATAGCAACCAGAACCAAGTAAACAACTTGTCTTAAAAATCTGGTACTCTGGATCTGGGGTCCGTGGCCTCCTTCTGAGAGTCTGCGCCCGCTGATCTGCTGTGCTGTGAACTTACCCTGAGACCTGTCCGCTCTTGTCTGCTTCACCCGCTTGCCGTCAAAGGTTGGTTCGAGTGAATGTGAATTTTCCGCTGCTGCCTGAGTCTCCTGTGCCATCCCTCATCGCATCCTCCTGACAACTTAAATAGCCTGCTTCCAGTGACTGTGACAAGCTTTCTGTCTTGCTTGAGCCTGGTGCAGGGGTCCTGCCTGCTTCACCTCGGAGACGTCCTGTCCTCATAAAATCCTACTTCAAATTCTCCTAACGTCAGAACGGTGAAGAGCACAGCCAATCCTTAAGTTCCTTAGAGTGAACCCTGCTTTTAGGGAAGTGAGTGCGTTGACATACTAACATCATGACCAGACAGCTGCAGTCCCTGTGGGACCCGGTGGAATCCTCAACTAATGTGAATGTAGACAAGAAGTCTTAAGTAATGTAAATAAGAGTGCTGTATGTCCTGGTGCTAGCACCTCCCTTCCCCCTTGCTTAATTGTAAATGTGTAGCTTGATTAAATAAAGCTTATTACTGACCCCAAACTTTGTTAGTTACTTATTTTTCTCTCGCTACCTCGGACGTTTTTTGAGTGCTCATGACATTTCCCCAGACCCTAAGATAAAGATGTGCATAAAAATATGAGATTAAAGGAAGTACTCACGGGGTAGCTGGTTAGGAATGGCAAGAAACTAAGCTAATGTGTGTGAACTCAAAGACTCACAGAAGATGATTTCACTCTGATCCCTCAGGGGAATTACAGAGTCCAAGTTCTGCCTCAGAATTGTCTTAAGGTAAGGCTTGGGATTTTAGAACAACCACACCCATTAGTCGTTTAGTCATCCTGCTGCAGGAAAGATGTCTACTCCAGGCACTCAGTCCCTCAGGAAGATGGGCAAAGCTGGCTCCAGGAGCCTAGGGGTCATCTGCGAGAGAACCCCCGTGTTCTCTGGGAGGTTTGAGCCTTCTAATGGGCGAGAGGAGTGATGCACGGTAGAAAGCTTTCTGAAGGAAGCCTTGTGGAACATCTGCAGTATCTGCTGTACCCAGCTTCTAGCTGGCAAGGACATCTCTCCCAGCTTCCTCCAATGCAGTTTTGAGTAAACAAACAAGTCTTTTTTTTTTTTTTAAGTTTGACTTAATGAATTTATTTTCCATAGTTCTACCTACGTAGTTGGAGTTCCTTGGTAGTATAAACTGATAATGAAAGCTTGGCAATTTTGGTCTACCCACAGGCAACTCGAAAGAAAAGCCTGGTTATTCCCTTAAAAAAAAAAAAAATCAGTCTTTGTAAATCCTGTGGAGCACAATTCTGTTCTGACATATATAAGGTTGCTATGAGCTGGAATCAACTCAAGGACAACTGACTAGCTGTGTAGAATTCGACTGGGAATCACTTCAGTGGAATGTTTTAAGAGCTGTTGCTCAAAATTCTCCCCTACGATTTACTAACCCATTGCCTTAAATCCAACTATTAGATATTTTTTGGCCTCAGGCCTTGTCTCTCCCATTAAAATATTTTGTCAGGCTAACTCACCAAAATGAGAGGAAAAAAAGCCCAGACTTACTGGTGTGACAGAGATTGCTGGAGAAATTCCAATAGTATAGCCTCCGGACATCCTTTTAGCTCAGTAATGAAATCATTCCTGAATTTCACCCTTCAGCCAAAGATTAGACAGGCTCATAAAACAAAACAAGACTAAAGGGGCACACCAGTCCAGAGGTAAGGACAAAAAGTCAAGAGGCAACAGGAACGCTGGTAACGGAAAACCCAAGGAAATGTTAACATGTCATAAGGTTGGCAGTCAGTGTCACAAAACAATATGTGCATTGTTTAATGAGAAACTAGTTTGTTCAGTAAACCTTCTTCTAAAGTAATAGTAAACATTTTTTAAAAAATGGAAAAATACATTTTGTCAGGCAGTTCCAAACTTAATCATAGCCATTTCATTTTGTAAGTGCTTTCATGAAGTATAAATCATTTGATTTCTGAGTCAAGCCCCTGAATGAGAAGGCCTTGAGGTCGGTGGGGAGACATGATCCAATGGGAGCACAGATAGGACAGTGAGGGTCAGGAAAATTCCAAGGTTTGGGGTGCTGTGTGGAAGACAGCCATTGAAGAAGAGGACAATGTGCAAGGACCTAACTGGGGCAAGATTAAGGGCATGTGGTGATTTCTGGGTGGCACAAGCTGTCTGGGGTTGGCTGCTAACTCAAAGGTCAACAGTTGTAGCCCACCCAAGAAGCACCACAAAAGAAAGACCTGGCAATCTCTCCATAGAGATGGTTGCTGTTGTCGGAGGCTGCTGAGTCGAGTCTGAGTCATGGTGACCCCATGTGACAGAGTAGCAGTGCTCCACAGAATTTTCTTGGCTGTAATCTTTAAGGAAAGACTGGTGACATAGTGGTTAAGAGTACAGCTGCAAACCAAAACTTTGGCATTTTGAATTCACCGTGTGTGCCTTAGTCGTCCTATGGGCCAGTTCTTCTCTGTCCTATGGGTTCAATATGAGTCAGAATTGACTCCACAGCAGTGGGTTTGGGTTTGGTAATCTTTAAGGAAGCAGTTCACCAGGTTTTTCTTCCAGGGAGCCAATGAGCGTGTTGGAAAGGCCAACATTTTGCTTAATAGCTGTCTTAGGCTGGGTTTTCTAGGTAAGCAAAACCAGTAACACATGTAGGTACAAGGAAAGGTTTATAATATAGATAGATAGATAGATAGACGACAGACAGACAGACAGACAGACAGACAGATACATAGATAGATAGATAGATGATAGATAGATAGATAGATAGATAGATAGATCGATCGATAGATAGATAGACAGATACAGATATAGGAAACAGCTCACATAATCACAGAAGCTGAATGTTCCAAGTTCTGGCACAAGCCTCACGTGGCCACGAAAGCTGAGGAACCCAAATTCAGCAGGTGAGAGACCAGAGTTCTAGATCACCGGTTGTGTAGGTCAGTGGATCCCAAGCTGGTGGCAAGACAAAGCGACAGAGGCTGGCAAACCGAGGATTGGCAGGTCAGGGAACAGGAGTGGCAGGTCAGGGAGCAGGACTCTCAAGTGCTGACTGTAAGGAATGATGAGTCTAATAGCTGCTAGTTCAAGTCCCGGAACCAGACACTGGAAGAAGAGAGCAGGAGCTCCTGGCTACTGTGAGCAGACCAGCAGCCATAGTGAAGGTCAGGAGATGAGATCCGAGGGGCGGGGAGCCACCACAAACCCCGCCCTGCCACTTAATACAGCAGCCAAATATGGAGTAGCCAAGTTGACATAATGCTGACCACCACAACAGCCAAGAAGGCAACTATTTGTGCCACCAGGGCTCATTGCATAAATGTTAAAAATAAAAACAAAAAACATTGTTCTCAAGTCATTTCTAACCCAAAGGGATGCTGTATGACTGGGTAGAAATTCCTCCTTGAGTTTCCAAGGCTGCAGTCTTTACAGAAGCAGATCAACACATCTTTCTCTAGCACAGCAGCTAGTGGGTTGAATACACTGATCTTCTGGTTAATGGCCCACCTGTTAGCCACTGTACCACCAGAGTTCTTTCCATAAAGATTACAGCAATAAAATGCTGTAAAAACAGTTCTACTCTATAACATATGGTGTTATCATGAGTTGGAATCAACTCATGGCAATGGATTTGGTTTTTGTTGGTTGGTTTTAAGGGCATGTGAAAGGGAAAGGATTTGGAGAGGGAGTAAATAAAGGACAAAGTGGCAGAGTGCCAGAGGCAGATGACAGTTTCCAAATATCTTCAGACTAGCTTGTAGGGGGAAAAGCTTATCCTACCTTCCTCACTTTTCCATCAGTTGGAGGGAACACCCATTTTCCCAAGATAGAGGTAAAATATGTCTACCCTCTCTCTAGGTCTCTCCCATGACGGTAGATGCAGTTGGTGGTCTACACCATATACATTCTCTACTTTCTGCTCACTAAGAGATCCTTGATTTTTTTGGTGAGCCAGTATGCCCAGTTAAATAACCTCGTGGCCCCAGACTCCCTTGCAGCCAGGGATGGGTAACCATTTAATTAGGTTCTGGCCACTAAATGACAGCCACTGGATAGTGTTTCTAGCAAACTCAGTCAAAGAGAGCAGACTCAACTGACAAGTAGTTTTGGGGGTTTTTGTTTTCTGTTCTTCTGCTTTCCTGCCCAGAACACAGATATGATGATTAGAAGTACAGCAGCTATCCTATGACTATGAAGATAAGAACAAACACACCCTAAAGACGATGAAGCAGAAATGTAAATGGAATGTCTTACAGCTGCAGCTAACCCTGCAATCTCTCCCTCTGGATGATTTCTCAAATGAGAATAATTATTCTCTATTTGGTTAAACAGTTTCTCTCAAGTTCTCATTACATATGTAATCCTAACTACTAGAGACTAAGGATGAGAGAAGGAGCTGGACATTATGTTCTAGTTCTTTCTGGTTCCCTGTCTATTTGGAAGCAGGCTGTCCTCAGGATACACACATTCTTGGTGTCCTGTTGCTTGTGCCAGGTCTGCAGGGGGTGTGGCTGCAGCTTGGGTGCTCATTTCAGTTTAGAGGGGAAAATCTTAGGAAGCCTGTTGTGGCTTCTGATGTGCCAAGGCCCATCACCCACAAAGGCCTCTATGAGCAAGGCTACAAGCCTATGTGATGGCGGGTGGACGCATCTCACCCCTGACATATTTCTGGCCATACTCTCCCTCAAGATATTTTGCATCCTAATTAAACTTTCCTCAAAGGTACTCTCTTATTTCCCAGCACAAGGATCAGGGAGGATGCCTTCTGGGAGGCGATTTACAACCCCCTCGGCTTAATGACGCCCAACACGGAGCACCCAGCCCGGGAATGCTAAGGCGGGCCTGGCCCCGCTGGCTTCTTCCAGATGCACATCCCCTCCACCTGTGAGGTGCAGGATTGCGGGAGGGCCCTGGGAGGCTCCCCAGGGACGACCCTCTGCACAGCTCTTGGATATAGACATCACATTCCCTGCATCAGGAAGATGGACAGGCTCCCAAGTCTATTATATTTGGTATGGCAAATGAGTAAATACTAAAGAAATACTCTTCTTAGAACAGCTTAAGAAAGGCATAGGGTGAGGGATGGTAGGTGTTTACTGTCCCCACACGAAGAGATAAAATAAAGAACAAAGAAGGAACAAATAGAGACAGCCAGATTATCCTCCTGCACTTTTTAACCTTGAAGTATACTTGCCTTGGGCCATTACCTAAAAGGCCGTAATGATTAACATGTGAAGAGACTACCAGGTATCAGTTCCTCATTAGCCAACAGCTTACATGGCCAAAGACCAGGGTGTAATCACGTCACCTCACTGAATATATAAAAAAATAGACAGACAGACCCTGACAGGCTGCCGATCTCCAGATTCCTGGTTGTCTCAATCTCATCATTTCCTCCTTTGCTGACGCAACACGTCCCCTTCATGAATCCCAGACCCTGATGAGGCTGGCTCCCGGCAGTCACACATTTAAGCACTCTGTGATCTCCAAAACCATCTTTTCAGTAACCAAGGTGGCATTTTTTTCTCCATCTGCCTAACTTACATGACAATCTCTCAATCAGTCTAGTATTTAGAAATTATTATTAGTTGCCATTGAGCCAGCTCTGATTCACGGTGACCTTATGTACACCAAATGAAATGCTGCCTGGTCCTGTGCCATCTCCACAATCATCATTGGTATGTTTGAGTGCATTGTTGCTGTTATTGTGTCAGTCCATCAAGGGTCTCATTAAAAGCACTTTTGAGATGAATCCCTGAAGCTATTGCCCTTAAGATAATCTTTAAACCTTAAACCAAAAATATCCCTGGAAGTCATCTTAAAACCAAGCAACCAAACATTAGTTTAGCTTAACTAGTAGAAAGGCCTGCCTTGAACATTATACTTTTTTAAGAACAAACTGACAAAAGCAGCTGGAAAGATTAGGTAGGAAACTTAGAGGGCAGTGAGTTTGTGTTAATAAGGAAGGAATAACTCGGAAAAGGAGAGTGAGAATGATTGCACAATTTTAAGAATGTAACGGATGTGTAAAAACTGTTGAATTGGTGTGCATTTTACTGTGTATATTCTCAACAACAACAACATAATAAAATTAAAAAAATAAAAGAGCACTTTGGCTAACTCATGTTGCTGGACTGTTCTGAATATAAAAGTTGTCTAAACGGCTTTCCGAGCCAGTTTCTCAGTAGTCCAGATTCCAGTAAAATCACTGAAAGAGGAGTTGTGGTTTTCTGCTGTCAAGTGAACTCTGACTTAGAGCAACCCCACGTGACAGGGTAGAACTGTTCTGTAAGGTTTTCTTGTTTATAATCTTGAGGAAATAAGATCACCAGATCTTTCTTGTGAGGTGCCACTGGATAGATTGGAATTGCTAAACTTTTAGGTAGCAACCAAGTGCTTAATAGTTGCTGCAACACCAGGACTCCTGGAAAGAAGAGTAGTGGAGGAATATCAGGGCTGAGCTGTCCCTCTCCACACATACAGACACTCACACACACACAGACATACACACACAGACACACACACACACACACACACACACACACACGTGCTCATGGAACCATCTCACACAGATACCTTCTCACTAATAACTCAAAGTGTCTGTCTCACTGAGACAGGCTTGTTTCCAAGACTGCGTATGGATCCAGTCCATTTACTGGTGAGAGTCCTGATGAATACTAACAAAGCATTTAATGTTTTCAGCTCCAGCCTCTCCACTAGATGTAAACCCCGTGAGGGCAGGCTGTGGTCTACTTTGTCTGCCTTTGTGTGCCCAGAGCCTGGAATGGAGCCCAGATCAGTGTAAGTACTCAGTAGATTTTTTTTTTTTAATTTTGTTATGTGAACAAATGAATGAAGTCACCTCAAAGTGAGCTACATTATCTAGCCAGTCTCTACCTAAGTGGAAGCTAATTGTAGACAATTTTCTCTTTTAGTCAGCTCAGAACTATTCTTTAATGATTCAGTCTCTTGTAAGTACCTTCTAATGGGTTTGGTTATTTTATTTATTCTTTTTTCTCAATCACAGATAAATTTGCTTTTGATTGGCCCTGAAAGGCTGGCTAAGACCCATCCTTGGCTAAAATCCACCTAACCATATTAGGCTGCATTTGGGCAGTTTTCCACAGAAGTAAAAATATTTATTTCGCAGATATATTTATTTCTTCATTTATGGATGGACTGTTCTGCCTGAATATTATCTATCTATTTTTGTGAAAATATTGCGTGCCTTCTACATTTGCTTGCTTCTTCTTTCTCTAGCTTTTGTGCTTTTTTTTCTAAAATAAACTCGTAAGGATGAAAGAAAGGAGATGCTTCTCAAACCTGTTGGCTTTGCTAACAAGCAGCTCTATCATCCTCTACTCCTGCCACACTGACTCTTCTTAGCTTTGCTTTCTCTGGCCTCTATGTTTTGTCCATGCTGCCCTCTCTGATCAAAAGCTGTGTTCCCAATTCTCAACTATGTGCAAAATCCATCCTGCAGGACCCAGTTCCAAGGGCTCCAGACCAGAGTAGGCAATTAGATGATGAGGCGCCAGTATCTCTGCTATCAGAGACACTAGATGTGGATGTCTGTTAGCACTCATCACATTTTGATGGAAGTTCACCACGGTGGTTAAGCCCATAAGCCCAGTGAGTCTGCCAGGGACGGATTACCCAATAAGCAAGGTATGTGCAGGTTTACTTGTGCTTCTTTACTAAGCCATAGTGCAAATTTCACCTGTTTTTCACATCATGTGGTAAATAAAGCAGATGAAATTGTGCACTGTGGTTGTTAGGTGCCATTGGGTTGTTTCTTACTAGTAGGAAACTTATGCACAACAGAACAAAATGCTGCCCAGGTCCTGTGCCATCATCTCAATCATTGTTGTGCTTGCGAGCATTGTTGCAGCCACTGTGTCAGTCCATCTGTTTGAGGGCCTTCCTCTTTTCCCTGACCTTTCACTTTACCAGGCGTGATAGTCTTCTCCAGGGACTGCTCCCTCCTGATAACATCTCCAAAGTATGTGAGACAAAGTCTCATCATCCTTGCTGTGTAAGGAGCACCCTGTTTGTTCTTCTGGCAATCTATGGTATAGTCAATATTTTTTACCAACAGTACAACTCAAAGGCATCAATTCTTCTTTGGTCTTCCTTACGTAATGCCCAACTGTTGCATGCATATGAGGTGACTAAAAATATCATGGCTCGAGTCAGATGCACCTTAGTCCTCAATGTGATATCTTTGCTCTTTAATATTTTCAAGAAGTCTCTTGCAGCCAATTTGGCCAGTGCAATATGTGGTTTGATTTACTGACTGCCTCTCATGAGTATTGGTTATGGACCCAAGTAAAACTTAATCCTTGACAACCTCAATCATTTCTCCATTTATCATGGTGTTGATTTTAGTCCAGCTGTCAGGATTTTTGTTTTCTTTATACTGAGGAGTAATCCACACCAAAGGCTTTAGTCTTTGATCTTCATCAGTAAGTGCTTCAAATCTACTTCACCTTCAACAGGCAATTTTGTGTCATCTGCATAACACACAAGTTGTTAATGAGATTTTGTCCAGTCCTGATGCCCCACTCTTCTTCATATAGTCCAGCTTCTCAGATTACTCTCTTAGCATATACACTGAATAAATATAATGAAAAAGTGTAATCCTGCCACGTACCTTTCTTGACTTTAAACTACCCGGTATCCTCTTTTTCTGTTTGAACAAGTGCCTCTAGACCTATGTACTGGTGTACCATGAACACATTTAAGTGTTTTGGAATTTCTAGTCTTTGTAATTTTATGCCTAATTTGCTATGATCCAAACAGTCAAATGCCTTTCCATACAAGGAATGACAATTAAGTTCACGAACTCATCCTAGAAAAAGTGCTACATACCTCATTGCTGAATATCACTAAGGTCACCTTCAAAATAATCCCCTTGGGAAGCTGTGCACCAATGCCAGTGCCTAGTCCACCCTTCAAAGAAATTTTGGAACTCTTTCTGGAATGGCCATCAAAGCTATCATTGTATTATCCCTGATGACCTGAATGTTATCAAAATCTCTTCCTTTCTAAAATAAACTAGTAAGGGTGAAAGAAAGGAGATGCTTCTCAAACCTGTTGGTTTTGCTAACAAGCAGCTCAATATTTTCTTTATTTTCAGATAACAAAAAAAGTCATTTTGGACCAGGTGAGGTGAGAAGGGAGGGTGTTCCAATACAGTTATTTATTGGCTAAAATCTCCCTCACAGACAACAACACAATTAAATTCGCAAACTTGCCACCTTGCCACAGTGCACAACAGCCATTCCAGAAAGAGTCCCTAAATAGCTTTTAAGGGTGGACTAGGTGCCGACATCATTGCATAGCTTTCCAAGGGGAGTACTTCAAAGATGACTGTAGTGATATTCAATAATGAAATATGCAGCACTTAGGGGACAAAAATTAAATTTGCATTGTGTTGTTAAACCTTGTAGGCAACAAAATTTCACCTGTTTTTTACTTCATGTAGTGGAAAATAGGTAAAACTATACACCATAGATTAGCAAGTAAGTATAAATAAGGCCATGTCAACTTTGCCTACCTGTTGATCCACCCTGACTCTGACCCAGACTCCCCAGATTCAAATTCTGGCTCTACCGTTACCAGTTATCTGATTCTAGCATAAGTTACTTTATTTCTTCTGTTTGAGTATCATTTTAAAAAACGACAACAGTGTATATATTCATAGTGTTTTCTGGAATCCTTGGGTGGTACAAGCAGTGTATGCAGTGTCTAACTAAAATGTTGGAGATCTAAGTCCACCCAGTTGTGCCTCAAAAGAAAGGCCTGCTGATCTGCTTCCAAAAAGTCAGCAATGGAAACCCTGTGGAGCACAGTTTTACTCTTATACTCATGGAGTTGTCATGAGTTGAAATTGACTTGACCACAACTTGTTCATTAAGGTTGTTCTGGTGGGTTAGTGAGTCAATACAGAAACAAAAACAAAAATCTTGTTCAATATCCAGCATGTAGCCAGTAGTCAATAAATGTTAGCTTTAAAACAGTTATTATTGCTCATTTACATGTATGCCTCACTATGTGATTATATGCCATAGAACTTGATCTATGAATTTGACATCTTTTTTACTTCCAAATCCTATAGCACTATCCAGAACATAGTTGGGTTATTCTATAAATGCTGAATCAATGAATAAAGATATACACTGAACATAGTGATAAATATTTGAGCACTGTCTGGGAGTAAGTTGAAGATCTTGGACAAACCCATGTAGAGGATTATAGCCCAAACTGAAATCAAACCCACTGCCTGTGAGTTGATGCCAACTCATAGGAATTCCACAGACAGAGTAGCACTGCCTCACAGAGTTTCTGAGGAGCACCTGGCATATTTTAACTGCCAACATTATGGTTAGCATGTGTAGTACTTAACCACTATGCTGCCAGGCTTCCGTAGAGGGTTGCAGTCCATGTAAAAGCATTGGTGGCCGCTATGATACAGTCTGCTGCAGTCCAGACCTCAGGGAAAGACCTGTATTTACGAAGTTGGAGCAAATCACCACAGCTAAACCTGTAATATTCAGGTACTGTGTTTGTGGGCCCATCTAGAACCACCCTCTTCTCTATAGGTTAAGTTCTGAATCCCCTAACCACTTCAGTACAACAAGAAACGTGACTTCATAATGTAACCCACTGGAGTTGACATGGGATTCATGGTATCTACCAAGCCATTAATATATGCATGTAATTCAGGCTGGTCTTCAGAGGGCTTGGGACGGGCTACCTGCCTCTAGCTATACTACTGTTGCCCTTACAAATAAGAAGAGTTTACTGCTTGTAAACTATGACTTTACAAGCTATTCCTATCTTCCAAGTGGCAGTCCCTCATTTCCCTTTTTCATTGTCAATATGACTGAAATTTTGTTTTCAGGACAATAAGGTGTTTGACCACAGACAATGGACCATGTTTGGCTTAGGTCAAACAGTGCAATTCCTTTTTTCTTGCCAAATAAGCACTTTTCCAGTTTCCACTATGACTAGAGATGCTATTGTGATCAGTTCTGTCTAATAGAACATCAGTAATTCTCTCAGGGAGTTTCTCGGAAAACCTTTCATTTTTTTTAAAGGGATAGGTGCAAAAGAAGAATAGTTGGAACTGCTATGTCTTCTTTTCTAAATACAAATGTGAACTCTGCAGCTCTGGCAGCCATTTTGCAGCCATGAGGCTATGAACTTGAGGATGAAAAACCAACATACAAAGGATAAGAAAATGCAATGATGAAAGAACCCGAATCTTTGATGATGTTGTTGGGTTGCAGAAGCAAGAGGTAGAGCTAAGACTGCCTGACTCTGGAATAATTGTTATAGTTTGTGCTGGGTATCAGTAAACATTTTCTTAAAGAGCCAGATAGTATTTTAGGCTTTTTTGCCATATGTAATTGTCATTACCACAATTAACTCTAGTCTGCCTTTGTAGTACAAAAGTAGCCATAGATAATACTGAGTGAATCAGCTTGTATATATTCTAATAAAACTTTATTTACAAAAAAAAACGTGACTGACCCATGAACTTTAGTTTTCTAACATCTATAGGGTCGCTATGAGTCAGACCTGACTCGATGGCAGTATTTTTTTTTCTGTTTGTTCAAACATCTGTTGGAGGAGTATTCTTTTATTCACAGTGAAATGAATTCTGGTTAATGTACTACTTTTATCAAAGTCTAAAATTGTGTATTTAGCACTCTATTCTTTGTTTTAATTCAAGCCTTATTTCACTGTTGTGCTGCACTGCAATATTAACAGCACCAAGGCTGCTTCCATAGACATTTACAGCCTTGGAAACCCTATGTGGTTGCTATGACTTGGAATCAACTTGATGATAGAGTGTTCGGTATTTCTGAATTTGTTAAATCCTGTTGTAGACTAGATCAGTAGTAAGCAAGTGTTAACTGCCTTTCCCTTTCTTCATAGAAGATAGCCTTGGCCATGCCACTCAACTTGGCCAACAGAATGTAGGGGGTAACCACAATGTGTTTGTTGCCTTAACAGGCATCACTTTCTTTCTCTTGCCTCTCTTCTGTGTACAGTGCCTTCTTGAGCAGAAATGTTCCACTGTCCACAGAACAAGGAGAATCACCCAGAGCGGACTTGAAACCTCCCTAAACTAAACTTGGATTGGTGAAATTCAACCAATACTCTAATCCCACTGGAGCCCTGAGTAGTAGTACCTGAGTAATAAGCAAAACCTAGCCCTGCCATCTGAAGAGGAGCCACCCAAGACTGCAAATATATGTGAGCAAAAAATACGTGCTGTTATTGCTGGTTATTTCTGTGTAGCTCTACTGGACTGACTGATACAGGAGTAACTAAGGAAGAGTAAGAGGAACTGAAAACTGGCAATTTACCTTCTTTCCAAGTAGGATCTGAAAGTCTCATGGACCGTGGCTGGGAAAAAGAGGAAGTTGCAGTCTGCTTATATTTCCATTTGTGACACATATGGGACTTAGCAGAAATGTGTAGAGTTCCTCCTATGTATTTTCCTACAGAGGGAGTGAAGAGGGTTGAAAGAACCCCTTCTCGGTGGTAATTGACTTTTGAGGCATCTCAACCAAGTACTATCCGTGTAAGTTGGAAGTGGCCCCTTTTGGTTGAAATCGGGAAGAGGGATCTATTGCTTCACGTATTGTGAATGAAACTCTAATTCTCCAGAGGCCATGAGGAGCAGTGAGGAGTGTAAATCTGAAGGACTAGAATCGATTCGATTTGCTTGGACTCCTGCCTCTATCAGATGTGACTGTTGGCAAGTTATTTAGCTTTCTCAACACTCAGTGTTCTCAACAGCAAATTTGGACTAGCAGTGATCTACTTTGAACTGTTTTTTGCTGTTTTTGAAGGTTAATTTGTACTTTTATTAAAAATTATTGTGATTTTATTTACATATAAAACATAATATTTGCCATTTCAATCATTTTTACATGTGCAGTTCAGTGATAATCATGCTGTGCAACCACTAGCACTGTTTCCAATTTTTTATTAAACACCCTTAATTAGAAACTCAGTGCCCCTTAAGCAAAAACCTTCTTTCCCTCTTCTGCCTTCCTTTAGCTACCACTACTAAACTTTGATCTATGCATTTGCCTATTCTAGATGTTTTGTGCAAGTGGGATTGTACAATTTTTGCGGTTTGTTTCTGGCTTATTTCACTTAACGTGATGTTATCAAGGTTCATTCATGTTGTAGCATGTATCAGAACTTTATTTCTCTTTATAGCTGAAAAATGTTCCATAGCACATGCATAGCACTTAAAAATCAAACCCATTGCCATCGATTCCAACTGATAGAAACCGTATAGGGCACAGTAGAACTGTCCCATAGCATTTCTAAGGAGTAGTTGATAGAGTCAAACTGTCAACTCCCTGGTTAACAGCTGAGCTCTCAACCGATGTGCCACTGGAGATCCTTTTGTGTGTATGCTACCTTTCATTTATCCATTATTTTGAGGAGTCAGTGAGATGACACATCTAGCATGCAATAGATGGTCAACAATAAAAAAAAAAGCAAAGGGTATTTCCTTTCACCACATTTCTCATGTTGCCCTTTCTTACGTCAAAAGATAGCATATTGTATTTTTAAGCAAATAATGCACACATTTGTTTGCCAACTGCTCCCTCTTCCATGGATATTCTGATAAGTGCACTATGCTAACTCTTTTTTTATAGCAACATGTGGAAAAAAATTGTGTAGAGGTGCTCACGAAAATACCTTGGAGGAGGAATGAGCAGTTAGCATACAAATGTGGAGGGTACATGTTATTTGTGTAAAAATATGGTATTTGATCTAAGGACATAGGAACATACAAGTATTATCGTACAATTATGTCTATTTAAAATCTAGAGGTAAATGTGGCAGGATCGATTAACTGTCCCCAGCAGTAGACTGACTCTGCTCCATTTCAGGTTTTACAAGGAACGTGAAAGTAATGCTCCAATCACGTAGAGTGGTGTGAGGGGGAGGGTAGAGCCTCGAGTGGCTGATAGTAGAGCACTAAGTAAGTACTAAGCTTCTCAAGAACCTCAGGTACACTACGGTTAAGCACTCAGCTACTAACCCAAAGGTCAGCCGTTTGAACCTAGCAGCAGTTCTACAAGAGAAAAGACCTGGCAAATTGCTCCCATGAAGACTATAGCCAAGAAAACTCTACGGAGCAGCTCTCCCCTGTTCTAAAGGGTAAGTGTGAGTCAGAATCAAACTGACGGCACACAACAAAAGCAACAAGCTTCCCAAGCATCTACAGAGAATTTGGCCAAGCAAAGCACAATATTATTAAGATTAACAGTTTTCAGATGGAGTCAGCCTTTTCAACTGACTCAAGCCGGACTGGTAATGATGTTCATGAGATGCCATTTCCTGCCAAACAGTAAGATGTGGAATTTGTTAAATTAAGCCATGTGATGGGTCTGAAATGTATTAAATTAGCCCATAATGAATGTCATTCCGTCTCTCTTAACATGCTTCCCCAATTAAGCTAGTTAGACCTCAGCTATCTAAAGAAATTGAGCTGTCCCACTTGTTGCCAAGCGGTTAATTCCTTGATGATGGATAAAAGCTATTAACTGCTTTTGTTTTTAAATCTGTGCTTTCTTGAGTTATAGCAGTCTTTTAATCAGCTGTTACAAAGAAAATCCTTAATTGCCCGTAAGCAAATGCTCAAGAAAGTCAGATTCTTAGTAGGAGAATGCAGAGGCCTTGTTGTTCCCATCCAAAAGGCTCTTCAGGGCCCCGGAAGGCCACCTCTATAGTCACAGTGCCACATACAGGATTCAGTGGTTGCTTTCACTTTTTTAACTTAGTACTGAGTATATAGTATATGTTCAGTATTTGGCAGGTTGACATGAATGGAGCCCTGGAGAACCCAAGGTTTCCTGCAAGACAAGCATCTCCATGTTTCCCAAGAGAGCCTTTGTATTTCCAGGGGGACTGTGACAGAAATTCTCAGTTAGTGTATTACGCCTCTACTGTCTCCACATTTGTGGATTATGGGGCTCATCCCTTTATGGGAAACCAACAGTCACATGCTAACAGCAATGAAGCAAATCTAGGCTACAACCTACTAACTGCCAAGGTCTGCATGGTGTGCAGCAGACTTCCAGAGAATCCCTGGATGGTGTGCTTTGGGCCCAAAACAGCATGGTAGAATCTACGGAACAGAATCGGGTAGAATATTGCAGTTTGCAAACCTGGCCCTAAGTGTTCAAGCGAAGTTGTCCTAGGCAAAGTCAATTCCTATGGTAAGAAACTCATGCTTATATTGTTTTATTATCTTCACAGATCATTTGATATCACAAAACATAATAAATCATTGAAGCCTCATATTTATAGGGATAGGAGTCTGGCAGGAAATGTGGTGGTTTAGACCATGGGTCTGCAAACTATGGTCTGTAGGCCAAATCTGGCTTGTCATCTGTTTTAGTAAATAAAGTTTTATTGTTACACAGTCATGACACTATGTTTACATATTGTTTAGGGATGCTTTGTAATATAATGCCACCTTTAAACAGTGACCACACAGTTCACAGATCCTACAGTATTTATCACTGTCTTTTACAGAAAAAAAAAAAAACTGCCACTATCTGGTTTTGATTTTTCAAATATATTTACGCTCTCTTTGCCTCCTCTGTAGTAGGGTTGTCCTGTTCTCCACCCTGCTTATGATGGCTTACATGCCACTTTATTCTTCCAGTGGGCAGAGTCTAAGTCCACGCCCTGTGATTTGGGGTGTGCGGTAGACCAAATTCATGGTGCCCGTCCTCTGTCTGTTCAATCAAACACAAATCTAGAGTCAGCAGACAGAATGGAGATTATAGATAGCAAATTAAGGAGCATCCTGGATTATCCAGGTAGGCCCAATTTCATCATACGTGCTCTAAAAACAGAGAGTTCTCTGACTCAAGTCAGTCAGAGAGCCTTGGCAGAAGAGAAGACAGAAGAGACTCAGCAGTAGGGAAGTCAGATTCAAAACATGAGGGCTCCACATGCCATTGCTCATTCGAAAGATAGAGGTGGAGAGTATGAGAAAGACCCTGAGCAGCCTCAAGGAGCAAAGACCAGCTCCTCACTAACAGTCATCCAGGATAGGGGACTCCATCCTACAACCACAGGGAACTGGATTCAGCCCATAACTTAGGCAAGTTAGGAAGTGGGTTCTTCCTCAGATTCTCCAGTAAAGAATACAAATCTGCCAATATCTTTGTTGTAGTCTGATGAGACCATATCAGACTGATCTACAAAACTGTGAGATAATAAATGTGTGTTATTTAAAGCCACTAAGTCTATGGTGGTTTGTCATGGCAGCAGTAGAAAGCTAACACCAAGTCTGAAATCTGACTTTCTTTGGCCAAAGGGATGTTAAGAGACAGGATTCAAGTAAAAGCTTGATGTGTCTGGGCTTCTTCCATCACCAAGAGAAGTATCACTGGGCTTCTTCCATCAGCAGAATAATTATGAAACCTGGCTAGCCTCAGAATCTAAGGAGAATGAGAGACATGTGGAACAGACCTGATTCCAACCTACAATTTGGACTCAAACCAAGCTGAGCCCAGCCTGGATCAACCAACCTACAGGCAATAAACAAATGTATAAACATTAACATATAATTGTTTTGAAAACCACTGAATTTTGAGATGGTCTGTCACGGAACAGTATTGTAGATAAATGGTGAGTATAGAAATTGGTATCAGAAATGGGCTGTTCCCCCCCAAAAAAACCTCAAATATGTAGCAGTGGTTTGGGAACCAGACAGTGAATGGTATACAACCAATTATAAGAGACTCGAAAAAATAATAATTAAAAAAAAAAAAGAGTTTACAAAGAAACTTCTAGATAAGGCTGAAGAGCTAAGAACCCACGTTAGGTAGTGGCAAAGATTGGTAAACGGTTACCTGTAGTAACTTGGAAAGCAGAATACGTTGCTAATGAATTTTTGTATTTAAAGGTGGAGATCTAAAACAAATGTTGAAAGTCTAAACTGTTATTACTAGCTACATTTGACAAACCACGACAAAGACAGAGCTCAGAATACAACTGGGTATTCTCCAAGCAGTATTTTGAAGGAATATAGTAAGTTCAGAAATCTCAGATTTGGAAATAAAGTTGATGCTCACTAAGTCAAATGTCATTACAACAGAGAATTAGTGACAAAAGTCCAATCCATGGTGGTGCCAGAAACGCATGCCCTGAAGATACAATCAAAGATATTACAGTAACATCTTTTGTTTAGCGTATGAAAGAAATAGATACAGTGCCTAGGATATTCTGTCTGATCAATAAAAAAAGTTGTAGAAAGGTTAAGGGCACAGTCCCACAGAAGTGCACATAATTGAGTCTCTTCAGATAGAAGCCTGTCTTGGAATAAATGTGGTCTGTTTTCTGCACATGGAGTTGACGGAAATCAATCACATAGAAAACTCACACAAATTCTGAGAGTGACTTTTGGCAAAAGATTTCTAGTAGTGTAGTGGTTAAGAGCTCAATTGCTAACCAAAATGTCACTAGTTCAAATCCACATACTGCTTCTTGGAAACCCTATGAAAGAGTTCTGCTGTGTCTTTTAGGGTAGCTGTGAGGTGGAATCCATTTGATGGCAATGGGATTTTACATTGGTAAAAGCACTATTAGGCATAAGAAGATATAGAGACTATTAGAGCTGTAAATAATCCTTTGAGTCCACAAATTCTAGAGATAAGAAATAGACTATGGAAACTGTTAGCCTTTTAAAGAGTATATTCTCTATTGTCTTCTGAAGTGGCCAAGAAGGATATTAGAAAAGCAAAGAAACTTCAGAAGGTAGTGCCAACAGTGGTGAACAACAGCAGATTTAGAATCTACCCATCAATAAAAACCAAACCCACTGCCATGAAGTCAATTCCAACTCATAGCAACACTATAGGACATAGCAGAACTGCTACATAGAGTTTCCAAGGAGCACCTGGTAGATTCAAACTGCCAGTATTTTGTTTAGCAGATGTAGAATTTAACCACAATGCTACCAGCATTTCTGTATCTACCCACAGGAAGAACCTGGGTCAAATGAAGAAACACTCCTTATCCTGGAGAGGGCAATCTTGATGCCACTTGCCCAGTAGAATTTCAGATGTGTTGTGAATCAGGGGCAGCTATGCAACTCCTTCTCTTCCATTTACAAAGAGGAATGGGCCTGTACCTGTTCTACCACTGTGTGTTAGATATAGAAGGAGTATACAACTTGCCTTTTTAGTTCTTTGGTCTTTGAATCAAGGGGAGCTAAAGCAAAACTCAACATAAGTTCATGGAATGTTGGGCTTTGAGCCTCATACTATCATTAGATATTTGGGAGTCCTGGGATGGTGTTCCTCCCAATAGTAGCACCCTTACCTTTGGTTTTGACCTTGCAATTTGCTGGGGTCTTTGAATGTTACCAGAAGTGATACAACAGAAATGTGAGGAGGCAGGGCCAAGATCACAGACTAGACACACGTCTCCTCCAATCTCTCTGAGAACTAAGGCCTAGAAAAATAATTCAACAGAGCAGTGTTGACATTTGGAGAGAGACCCAAGATCTGGCATAGGGTTGTGAGATTGGACTGCATGACAGAAAGGGGGAAACTACCTCGGTTAGAGGCAAGGCAGTGGCCCAATGGATCTTGCTTCTGCTGGTGCATCATTTGAGAGGATTTCAGGTAGGGATGCCTTCTTTGCTAACTAGAAGGCTAGGACACAGACTGTCAAGCTTCTGAGCCTGGCATGAGCTGGCTAGTATGCTGAACTGCAGTGCTTAAGTAAACAGTGTATCCCACAGCAGAGGAACTGTGCTTGGGACAGCCACACCTAGAGAACCCAGCTGCAACTGCTGACTGAGGGTGCCAGTGCCCCTCCACCTTCTCTTCTCTGAGCTCTGCCATCGATACTGCTGACTCAGTGCAGGAAAGGCAGCTCAGGTGGGATGCTATCTTGGTCAGCTGAGAGGTGGAGTTAGCCATACCCAAGGTCTCATCTGGGGCAAATACCCACACAGAGCAACAGTGCCGTTGGGATAGTGCTTTTCCCAGCAGAAAAGCTGTTTTCAGGATGATTGTACCTAAAAATAATAGTAGGGGCTGGCAGCTGAGTGAGGCATTGCCCTAATGCCACCACTCCTTGAGCCACATCATGACTACTGGAGATAGCCTATGAGGTGCCATCTCTAGGTCAGCCAGGAGGCAGAGTCTGCCAACCCTGAGAGACTGGCTGCTTTCAGCTGCTGCTGGTCAATGCCTCCCTCAGAGGAAAGGCAGATTTTATGTTAAGAGCAGCTAAAGAATGCAGCTGTGACTGGTACATCAGTGTGGTGGTGCCATTTCCATCACCCTTCACTGAGAAACATCATAGTATTAGTTGACAGCTCCCCAGAGACTCCATATATAGGATGCCAATTTTTCCAGCCAGGGGGTGGGGCCTGCCACCTCTGAGGGCTGGCTGCTTTCAGCAGGTGACGGACAGCAACCTTCTTAGAAAATCAGTTTTTCAGACAAACACATGTAGAGAATGCAGTGGACTCTGGCAGCTGAATACGATGGCATCCTTCTGTCTTCCCTTCCCTGAGCTACACCATAGGCTCGACTGGCAAGATGATGGAGAGTTGGCACAAGTTGCTCATCACCTTTAGCAGCAGGAGGTGGGGCCTGCCACCCCTGAGGGCCCAGCTGGGGCCAGCCACCTTTGAGGGACAAGGTGGGGCCAACCACTAATCCAAGCAGCATCACAGGGCTTAACAGTGTTTATATTTCCACAGAAGCTATACATAAGTCAACTGCACCAAGAGAATGCAGTGGCAACTGGCAACCAAATCTAGCAATATCCTTATCCACTTCCTTCTTAGAACTTTGCCACAGCTCTCATTGGTGTAACACTGGAGAAACTGAACAGCTTTTTGATGAAGTGAAGACAACAATCACTATCTAGCCATTTAAAGAAGCAGACTGCCATGGTTCCGGAAAATTCTCAAAGAATCAAAAACTTCCAAGATAAAGAAGCTTTTCTGAAATTATTGGAGATAGAACACACAAAATACTATGTCTAGAGCTCTTCTAGAGATTAAACAAAATACAGCATAACAAAATGAAAAATTAAGTAAGCTATATGAACTGCTAGAACATCAAAGAGCTGAAATCCAGCAGATCAATAATAAAGCTACAGAATTAAACATTTCAATGCAAATCAAAAATAGCAGGATCAAAGAAATGGAATGCAGAATTAGTAAGCTTGAAGATAAAACAACTGACACCAGCATTTATGAGGAGAAATCAGACAAATGAAACAAGAAAAATGAAGCATTAAGAAGTATGAGGGACTGTATCAAGAGAAACAATCTACAACTAACTGGAGTACCTGAACAGGGAGGGATAACATAAAATAAGGAGAGAACTGTTGAAGAGTTCCTAACAGAAAACTTCCCTGAAATCATGAAAAGAGAGAATATAGATATTCAAGATGCTTATCAAACATCACAGAAACTAGACCTCAAAAGAAAGACACCAAGATATGTTATAATCAGGCTTAATAAAATGAAACATAAAGAGATGCCTTTAAAGGCAGTGAGGCTTAAAGCGAAACTAATGTACAAAAGGAAGCCCTGTATGCTTTTGTCTGACTTGGCAGATAACATTTTGGCAAGAAGATAGTGGGATGACACATACAAAGCCTTGCAGGAGTAAAACTTCCAACCAAGAATTACATATATCCTGCAAAATTTTGTCTCAAATATGATGGTGAAACTGACATTGACAGATAAACAGAGCTCAGAGACTTTGCAAAAGGCAACCTAAAACTACAAGAAACACTGAAAGAAGATCTATTTTTAGAGAAACAATAACATCAAATATATACTTAGGATACAATGCAAAACACAGCATCCAGAATCCTAATCTGTTAGGGAAGACACTAAATTTAATTATAGCTAAAATATTAAAAGCATGGAACCAGTGATCTTAACACAAAAGTTATGAACCATCACACTATAAAGAGAGATATATTACAGTAGATATAACACTTTCAGATGGAGAGGCAATTAAGAAGATCTACAGAAATTGAAGACTGGTTTAAACTTAGAAAATTAGGGGGATCAAAGGGGTAGCTGCAAAGAAAACTAACAATGTGATATATCAAAACAAGAAACATAAAACTGGAGTTTCAACAAACACAAAACCAACAGTGAAAAAGACTGAAAAATAAATCCAAAAATAAAAATGACCTAGAATAGAATATTGAAAGCAACAAAGAAAAAAATCAATTACACAAAACTAAGGGCACCAAAATGACAGGGCTAAACATATACCTATCAATAATTACACTGAATGTAAATGGGTTGAACACACCATTAAAGAGGCAGAGAAGGATAGCTTGGATCAGAAAACATGACCTGTTTACATTGCTTGCAAGAAACATACCTTAGACTCAAAGATATGAACAAAATGAAAAATCAAAGGAGGGGAAATATATACCAAGCTAACAACGTACAAAGAAGAGCAGGAGTGGCAATATTAATCTCAGATAAAATAGATTTTAATGTAAAATCCACCATCGTGGACAAAGATGGTCACCACTTATTGTTAAAAGGTTCAACACATAAGAGGATATAACAATATTAAATATGTGTGCACCCAATAGCATAGCATCTAAATACATCAAACAAACACAGACAAGGTTGGTAAATGAGATAGATCACTCCATAATAACAGTAGATTTCAACAATTCACTTTCAGTAATGGACAGATCATCCAGAAAAAAACCTCACTAAAGACACAGAAGATCTTACTGTGACAATCAATCAACTAAACCTTATTGACATCCACAGAATGTTTACCCAATAACAGATAAGTACACCTTCTTTTCCAATGCACATGGAACATTCTCCAGAATAAACCACACATTAGGTCATAAAGCAAGTCTCAACAAAATCCAAACGACTGAGCTATTGCAAAGCATCATCTCAGATCATAAAGCCATAGAATTTGTAATCATCAGCAGAAAAAAAAAATTGATAGAAATTTGAACTCACAGAAATTGAACAAAATCCTGCTCAAAAATTCATGGGTTATAGAAGAAATCAAAGACACAACAAAGAGATTTGTGGAATCAAATGAGAATGAAAACACATCCTACCAGAACCCATGGGATACAGCAAAAGCAGTACTCAGAGGTCAATTTATCTCTATAAGTGCACACATCTGCAACAACAAAGGGCCCATACCAAAGAATTAACTCTACAATTTGAATACATAGAAAGAGAACAACAAAAGAACCCCTGGGTTACCAGAAGAAAACAGGTAATACAGATTAAAGCAGAACTAAACGAATCAGAGAACAGAAAAACAATTGAAAGAACTAATGACACCAAAAGCTGGTTATTTGGGAAGATCAACAAAACTGTTAACCTGTTGCTTAAACTTACAAAAGAAAAACAGGAGAGGAAACAAATAACCTGAATAAGAAATTAGATAGGAGATGTCACAACAGACCCAACAAAATCAAAAGTATCATAGCAGTATATTACCAAAAAAAAAAGGAACAGATTCAAAAACCTAGAAAAAATAGACAGATTTCTAGAGTCACATCACCTACCAAAATTATCACAAGGAGAAGCAGAACAACTTAATAAGCCCATCACAGAAAAAGAGATTGAAAAAGTAATCCAAAAACTACCAACCAAAAAAGCCCTGGCCCAGAGCGCTTCACCAGAGAATTCTACCAAACTTTTAGAGAAGAATTAATTTCAATACTACTGAGGCTATTTTACAACATAGAAAAGGATGTAATACTCTCAAATCTATCATATGAAGTCACCATAACCCTGATACCAAAGCCAAGGAAAGATCCCACAGAAAAAGAAAATTACAGACCAATATCACTCAGGAACCTAGATGCGAAAATCTTCAACAAAATCCTAGCCAATAGAATTCGACAACATACCAAAACAATAATTCATCATAATGAGGTTGGATTCATTCCAGGGATGCAAGTCTGGTTGAACATCAGAAGAACAATTAATATGATCAACCACATAAATAACACAAAGAATAAGAATTTTTCATTTGTCATTTGATAAATGGATTTTGTTGAGACTTGTTTTATGACCTAATACATGGTCTATGCTGGAGAATGTTCCACATGCACTGGAAAAGAAGATGTGCTTATCTGTTATTGGGTAAAAAATTCTGTAAATGTCAATAAGGTTTAGTTGATTGATTGTCACAATAAGATCTTCTGTGTCTTCAGTGAGGTTTTTTCTGGACGATCTGTCCATTACTGAAAGTGAATTGTTGAAATCTACTATTATTATGGAGCGATCTATCTCATTTATCAAATGACAAATTTTGATTTTGTCGATTGATGCAGAAAAGGCATCTGACAAAGTCCAACACTCATTTATCCTAAAAACTCTCAGCAAAACAGGGGTAGAGAGGAAATTCCTCAGTGCAGTATGGCTCATCTATGCAAAGCCAGCCACCTACATCATTCTGAACGGAGAGAGACTGAAAGAATTCCCCCTGAGAATGAGAACTAGACAAGGATGCCCACTGTCACCACTTCTATTCAACATTGTGCTAGAGGTTCTAGCCAGAGCAATTAGACAAGACAAAGAAATGAAGGAAACTGCATCAGCAAAGAAGTGAAAATATCCCTTTTGCAGACCATATACACAGAGAATCCTAAAGAAGTCATAGATTCCACAGGATAAACATAGATAAATCAATAGGATTGTTTACACCAACAAAGAGATCATTGAAGAGAAAAGTATCAAATCAATGCCATTTATTACAGCTCCAAGAAGATAAAATACCTAGGAATAAATCTAACCAGAGAAATAAGAGACCTATACAGAGAAGATTAGAAGACCTTACTGCAAGAAACTGAAAATGACTTACGTAAGTGGAGAAATGCACCTTGCTCATGGATAGAAAGACTTAGCATTGTGCAAATGTCTATTTTATCCAAAGTGATCTACAGATACAATGCAATCTCAATTCAAATACCAGTGTCTTTTTATAAAAGAGATGGAGAAACAAATCACCAACCTTGTTTGGAAAGGGAAGAAACCCCAGATATGTAAAGCACTAATGAAAAAGAGGAACACAGTGGGAGGCCTCACACTACCTGACCTTAAAAACTGCTACACTGCCACAGTAGTCAAAACTGCCTGATACTGGTACAAAAAGAGACATATACACTAAACAAACAGAGTTGAGACCCCAGAAATACCAGTATCATCTTATGAACAGTAGATATTCAACAAAGGCCCTAAGATTGTAAACTGGGTAAAAATAGTCTCTTTAACAGTGTTGGCAAAACTGGATATCCATCTGACAAAAACTGATTCAGGACCCATATCTCACACCTTACACAAGACTAAATCAAAATGGATCAAAGACCTAAGTATCAAACCTAAAGTGGTAAAGATGATGCAAGAAAAATAGTAAACAATGGAAGTTCTAATACACGACTTAGACAGATTAGAAAAATCTGACCAGCAATACACAAGCAACAGAAGAGAAAATAGATAAATGGGAACTACTAGGAATCAGACACTTTTGCTCATCCAAAGACATTATTAAGGGAATTAAAAGATGACCTACAGAATGGGAAAAAAAATATTTACCAACTACATGCTGGATTGACATCTGAGTTCCATAATCTACAAGGTGCTGCAAAATATCAACAAGAAAAAGGTAAATAACCCAATTAAGCAACAGGCAAAGGAGATGGACAGACACTTCACCTGGGAACATGGCCCTTACACCTGCTGCTGTCCCTGACTGGAAACCAGTACTGAGGTCAACTCTTCAGACAAGAATAGACTGGACTCAGGGACAGTGTGACCACATGATGTGTGCACTTTATGGTTCTATGCATTTATAGAAGACATTGAGTCAGCCAAAAGATACATGAGCAAATGTTCATACAGAAATCCAAATCAAAACTACGGTGACATACCATCTCACCCCAACAAGGTTGACCATAATCCGAAAAATACAAAACAATAAATGCTGGAGAGGCTGCAGAGAGATTGAAGCTCTCCTACATTGCTCGTGAGAATGCAAAATGTACAACCTTTCTGGAAAGCAATTTGGCACTTTGTTAAAAAGCCAGAAACACATACACCGTATGATCCAGAAATCTCACTGCTCGGAATATATCCCACAGAAATAAAGGTGGTCACATAAAGAGATACTTATACATGAACGTTTATTGCGGCACTGTCTACAATAGCAAAAATGTGAAATCAACCTAGGTGTCCATCAACAGATGAATGGATAAACAAACTATGGTACACATACTCAATAGAACACTATGTAAATACAGAACAATGATGATTTTAGGAAGCATCTCATAATCTGGTTTCAACTAGAAGACGTGGCATGAAATCAGTCAGTTGCAAAAGGACAAGTATTGTATGAGATCTCTGCTATAAGGATTTAAAAACAGAAAAGATTCTTTGATGGCTACAAGGATGGGAAAGGAAGGAGAGGGCTGCTCATAGATTAGATAGTAGATAGGAATTTGGTTAGGTCAAAGCAGTGACAGCATACAGTAGACAGCAGATCAATATAACTGGACTACATCATAAACTGAAAGGTTTTCTAAACTAAACCTAATATTTCTAAGGATAGTGTAGCAGGGATGAGGTCTGGGGATCACATGTTCACAGGACATTGAGGCCAATTGGCACAACTGGTCTTTTGCTAAGACAGAGTGGCATCCGGGGTCTTAAAAGCCAGCAAGCTGCCATCTGAGGTACACCAAATGATCCCAGATGATGACCAGAACAGCAGAGACACAAGGAAAAATGATCCCAGGACACGGAAGGACCTTACTGATGGGAGACTGTATCAATATGAGAACAGTAGAACTAGATGGTGCCTTGCCATCATCAAAGGCAGCTGTGATAGGGAATACAACATACAGTCCCTGGGGCAACACTAGACAATGAGTGGTGAAGCTCAAGAACTCTACTAAAAGACCAGAACTGATGGTTTGACAGCCTTGAGGGTCCCCTGGGAACATGGCCCCAACACCTGCTGCTCTCTCTGACCAGAAACCAGTACTGAGGTCAACTCTTCAGACAAGAATAGACTGGACTCAGAGACACAGTGTGACCTATACAATGTGTGTACTTTATGGTTCTATACATTTATAGGAAGCTGTCCTACTGGTTTCTTTCTAGATGGGAGAGAAGAAGGTGGAGAGGAAGGGACAGGTGGTCATTAAGAGGATACTAGAAACACAGAGGAAAAAGAGGATTATGCTGTCACTGAGTGAGAAGAGCAGATGGAGCTGCAGAGAGGCGGGCGTGCAAAACTGATCTGGATCGTATACTTTCACTTAACCACAATAAAAAAAGAAAAATAGAAATGTGAAACACTGTTGTTGGTTAGTTTTATTTTCTTGAGCTTTGGCCATTTCCATAAGAAGAAAATGATTCAGCTAGCCCACTGGCCCAAGAAAGATGAGAGACACATAGAGCATACATGGACCTGTACTAAAGCTTGGAGCTAAGCCCAGCTGAGTCCTGCCTAGTTTAGTCAACTTCTAGCTGATCCACAGATACTAGATTACTGTTTTAACCCACTAGATTTCATGATAGTTATTATAGCATTATTGTAGCAAAAGGTAATGGTGTAGGAATTTCTTTTTATCTTTTTGTTCCAAAGATTTCATCATTATGAACACCAGTGGCAAGTCCTGTATTTCTTTGATGGGAAGAGTAGTTTGTTTTTAAATATGAGTGCTCTTCTCTACTTTTAAAGCCAGAAAATCTAGTTTTAAACATAAACTCTGCCATATATATTGACTAAATGATCTTGAGCCCATATATTAATATTTTTTGAGTCTCAGTTACTTCATCTATAAAATAATGACAATTATCCTTATTTCACAAGATTTTAATAAAAAAATTATTGTGCCTTAAGTAGAAGTTTATAATCCAAGTTGACTTGACATATAAGATCTTATACACATTGCTGCGTAACTCCAGCTGCCCTCCCTACCCTGTGACAACACTCCCCTCCACACCCTGTGACAACACTCCCCTCCCTTCCACCTTGTATTTCCTGTGTTCACTCAACTAGATCCTCTCCCCTTCTGCCCTTTTATCTCACCTCTGGAAAGGAGCTACCCAGTTAGTCTCTTGCATCTACTTAAGCCAAGAAACACACTTTTCACCAATATCATTTTAAGTCTTAGAATCCAGTCCAACCTTTGTGTGAAGTACTGGCTTTGGGGCTGGTCTCAGTTCTGGGCCAACAGTCTGTTGGACCATGAAGTCTGGTCTTTTCAATAGGGCTAGAGTTCTGCGTTCCTATTTTCTTCAGCTCCATCAAGGACTCTGCTGTGTTCTCTGTCAGGGAAGTCATTGGTGGTAGCTGGACACTGTCTAGTTCTTCTGGTCTCATGCTGTTGTAAACTCCAGATTATGTGGCCCTTTCTGTCTCTAGGGCTCAAATTTTCCTTATACGTTTGATGTCCTTCATTCTCCTTTGCTCCAGGTAGGCTGGGACCAACTGATGTTTTCTAGATGGTTGCTTGCTAGCTTTTAAGACTCAGACACCACTCATTGAAGTGGAATGCAGAACATTTTCTTAGAAAACTTTGTTATGCCACTTGACTTAAATGTCCCCCCAAACCATAGTGCCCAGACCCACAGGGTTTTCATAAGAATGAAATGAGACAGAAGATCTGAGGAAAGAATTATGCTGCCTGACATAAAAACAGAGCCTCAGTAGGAGCTGGCCCTAAATAATTGCAACAGGCTCCTAGATGGTAGCCAAGATTTTTTTCTAGCCCAGTCTGTGTTGCCGTGATGTGTTGCCTCGAGAAGACAGTGTTCTAACAACAAGTGTAGAAACCCGGAGATGGAAAACCAGAAGGAAAGAACACTCTTTGCATTTCTCAAGCTGATAGGACTGAAGAAAAAATTCAAGCTCTAAGTTGCAATGTTGAAGGATTCTGTAGAGAAAACATTATCCATGAAACACCAAAAGGAGGTGAGTGGAACGCACAGAAATACCAGAAAGAATTGGTCAACATCCAGGCATTTCGGGAGGTGCCATGTGAGCAGAAGCCCATGGTACTGAAGGACAAAGCTACACTGGAGGCATTAGCCAAAATCAGGGCTCCGGGAGTTGATGGACTGTCAAATGAGATGTTTCAACAAATGGAGGCAACACTGGAAATACTTGCTCATTTGTACCACCAAGTTTGGAAGACAGCTACTTGACTGGAAGAGATCTATACTTATGTCTATTCCCCCAAAAAGTGATCCCGATGAACACGGGGACGCCTGATGGTGTAGCAGTTAAGTGCTACAGCTGCTAATGAAAATGTCAGCAGTTCATAGTTACCAAGTGCTCCTTGCAAAACTTATGGGGCAGTTCTACTCTGTCCTACAGGGACAGATTTGACTTGGCAGTACTGAGTTTGGTCTGGAATATTTTTATCAAATGTAGAAATTATTAAGCAGTGTCATTAACATCACATACAAGTAAAATTTTGCTGAAGAGCACCCAAAAGTGATTGAAGTAATGTATTGACAGAGAACTGTCAGCAATTCAAAGTAGATTCAGAAGAGGTCATGGAACCAGGGATATTATTGCTGATGTCAGAAGAAGCCTGGCTAAAAGCAGAAACACCATAAAGGTGTTTACCTGTATTTTGTTGGCTATACAGAGGCATTCAACCATGTGGATCCCAGCAAACTGTGGATAACACTGAGGAGAATGGCAGTTTCAGGACACTTCAATTGCACTCATGAGGAACCTTTACGTAGAGCACCAGGAAGTCATTCAAACAGAACAAGGGGATACCGGGTGGTTTGCAGTCAGGAAAAGCATGCATCAGAGTTGTATCCTTTCACCATATTTATTCAACTTTTATTCTGAGCAAATAAATAATCTGCTATATGAAAAAGAATGGGGAACCAGGATTGGAGAAAGACTTATTAACAATCTGTGTCATACAGCTAACACAACTTTTCTTGCTGAAAGTGAAGAGAATGTGAAACACTGGTGAAGATCACAGACCACAGCCTGCAGTATGGCTTGCATCTTAACATTAAGAAAAAAAAATCCTCACAAATGAATCAATAAGCAACATCATGATAAACTGAGAAAACACTTAAATTGTCAACCAGCCAATTTTGCTTGAATCTTCGGTCAACACCCATGGAAACAGCAATCTAGAAATCAAACGATGCATTGCATTGGGCAAATCTGCTGCAAAACAAAAACCTCTTTAAAGCATTGGAAAGATGTCACTTTGAAGACTCAGGTGAGCCTGACCCAAGCCATGGTGTTTTCAACCACCTCCTATGCATATGAAAGCTGGACGACAAATAGAGATGACTGGAGAAGAAATGACGCCTTTGAGTTGCGGTGTCAGAGAAGAATACTGAACATCTGCAGAATGCCAAAAGAGAAAAAAAACTCTGTCCTGGAGGAGGTACAACCAGAATGCTCCTTAGGAGCAAGCATGGTGAGACTTAGTCTCACAAACTTCAAACATTTATCAGGAAGGATCAGGCCCTGGAGAAAAGACACACACTTGGTAAAGTAGCCAAGCCAAGTGCCGTCGAGTCGGATCCGACTCATGGTAAAGTAGAGGGTCAGTGAAAGAAGAGGACGAGCCTCAAAGAGATGCACTGACACAGCGGCCGCAACAGTGGTCTGAAGGGTAAGGGACGCGAGGACAGTGCAGGACTGCACAGTGTTTCATTCTTTTGTACACAGGGTCTCTGTGAGTTGGAACATACTTGATGTCACCTAACAACAAGAGACACTTGGTTTCCACTACAATAAATATTCACTGATGCTTGCTTGATGATGAAAAATATTTTTATTTCACTATTTGAGATAATTCTTACATTTGGAGCATTCTCAGAAAGTTCAATACTGTGAGTTACTATATAATTTACTGTGAGTGACTAATATTACAGCACATTTTAATAAGGCCATCAGAAAAACACAAAGCATTTTAGTTTATCAGTGGTCCCCTCACACACGCTAGGCCAGTGCATTGAAATGACAAAGGACATATCAGATTAGTCCACAAGCCAGGCAACATTTATATCAACAGCTATAAACCCATTGCCATCAAGTTGATTCTGACTCATAGTGACCCTCTGGGACATAGTACAACTGCTCTGTAGGGTTTCCAAGGAAGCAGATTGCCACATCTTTCTCCCAAAGAGTGGCTGGTGGGTTTGAACGACTGACTCTTTGGTTAGCCACTGAGTGTTTAACCACTGAGCTACCAGAGCTCCTGTAGTGGCTGGCTGTAATCTTAGAAAAAGATTCTCAAGAGTAACGCTTATTAAAGAAAATGTACCATAACCACTCTCCAGAAAACACTATATAATCTAAAGCACTCATCCCTATGAACTAATAAAATTGACTCAAGAAGTTTAAATTTTTTCTAATTGCATTGTAAATTTCTAATACAGTGAAAATTTTTTTATATGCAAACCATATCTTGACATTTCTAACTTAAAATATTTTATTTTTCAACCTTTTAATCCAACTTTCTACTGAAAAGTTTGTCTATAACACATAAATTTGCTTTCTCGTTTTAGGAAATAAAAATTAGTAAGCCTGTTCTTACAGCCCTGGTGATATAGTGGGTAAAGTGCTCAGATGCTAAATGAAAGGAGAATAGTTTGAACCCACCAGCCACTCCTTTCAAAGATGTGACAGTGTGCTTCTGTAAAGATTTACAGTCTTGGAAACAGTATGGGGCAGTCTACCATGTCCTGTGGGGTTGCTAGGAGTTGGAATCTACTTGACATCAATGGGTTTGGATGTAAGTGTATTGCTACTCTACCCTTATTTGAGAATTTTGGATGGTGCTTGGCCCTGGGGTGATCATTATAAATGGGCAATCTCATAATACAGGACTGAGAGTAGCAGAGATGGGAAAAAAGTCTAATAATTATATTAAATGCTCCAAAAATTAACTTTGTGAATAAGACTCAGCACCTCATTTTGGTGTGTCTGAGTCTTTCTCTCAGAGCAGAGCATAAATAGAAACAATAACACATCAGTGAAAACATAGTTCAGGTTATTCGAAGACCCAGTTAATTGCAATTTTGCTGTATTTCCACACAGCCCCATTTTCCTTACCATAACTCTGTAAATTACTAGAGTGGACTATTTCATGCACAATTTATTGCAGAGACAGGCAGTATTTATCAGTTCCTTCATGGCAAAGAAGAATCATCTGCTTGAAGGCCATCACTCACGCTGCTGTCAGCAGAGTGGTGAAGAGCTGAATAATAAAAGAGCCCTGCAAATACTAGCTGTGTGATAACTTCATGAATTTAAGAATTAGAAGACTTCCACAAATGGGGTGGGGGGTACCCAACCCTTTCGCGGAATACCCAAGATAAGATAGAGTCCACATCTTGGCTCATCCATCATTGTTCAGAATTAGCTTTCACACACTTGACCTTCACCATTACTCCTTTTGTCAAGTCTGGGTGTCAACACAAAAGAAATCGGTTCATGCATGAAAGTACTGAATGTGCATCTGATCACACTTCTTTCAGGCGCTTACCTTCTCACAGTAAGGGATCAATTAAAACCAAATAGAGCAGATTTCTCTGGATATCTGGGTCGGGGATGTGGAATGCCATGGTTTGGGCAAAGAAGCATTTAACCGGAGGAGAGAGGCGCTCCTGGCCCGAGCACAAACAGGCCAGGCATGTATGTCATAAGCTGCGGGATATAAACACATTCAGCCCTGGACACAAAAGGACAAGGACACAAGAGACCGTCTGTCATGTCATTACCTGAATATCTGGTTGTATTATTTATAAACCAACTTGCAGCAGATGTTGTCTTTTTTAACACAAATTCTCCTTCCAGGGCATTATGCACGAAGCCTAATTGTAAATGCCTATATTGTTTCTTTCCCCTACTGATTTATTGTTCTATAGACATCTACATGGGAACACAGTGTGGAACTGTGCTGTTTTCTCTATTAATTATTTTCACTCTTTGATTACTAATTTCAGAAGACAAACTTTTCACTGTTGACCTCCTCGGGAGTGGATGGTTTTACAACGAGACTGTATTAGGGAAATGAGTCCCCAGTGAAAGCAGAAGGGCATGAAAACCTTGTGTCTTATTTACATTAACCCAAACACAAGTTTCCCCGTAATTTTCCCTCTTAGATCTTTATCTACCGGTGAAAGAAAAGTCATATGCTCAGGAGCAACAATTCTGCTGGAGTTATTTTATAATACTGGGATTACTGTTTTGGACTCAACATGTTTTTTAAAAAAGATTTCTCTGTTAAGGATGAATAGGGAACTTACACACATTTCTGTGCCAGATATAAAACTACTGCGCACCATGCCTGGTATACAATAGGTCCTCAGAAATAAGAAACTGTCATTCAAATTCAGAATTTTACGTGATTTCCAGAGTAATTTTTCAATATACAGAGTAAAAATCTAGGAGACAGGTTAGAATTTATTTCCAATTTTCAATGCTTTTGTTGTGCCAGGGAATTCAGTTGGCCCTTTTGTCCAGACGCTAATCTATGTGTTGGGATACACCGCCACCACCAGCCCACGTTGCCCACAAGGAAAAAATTCCAATCCTGGCCTGGAGCACCCAGGGAGATAGCCCTTTCTACCTACCCATCTCGCCTCTTCACAAGCCAGGATTGAAATGCAGAAGCTAGCAGCCGCTAGCACTGTTGTCCTGAGTGCTAGCTTGGAGACAGGGACAGAGATTATAAGATAAGCTTTTGTATCTATTTCACATGACTCAGAAAGATCTAGAGAGATCTACTGACTCAAGTCTTGATCCTGTGCAGCAATCCCTTCTACCCCTTCTCACTTGAATGACCATCAGGCTTCTGAAGGGACCCTCCAGGAACGGGAAACATGCTCACTCATGGAATAGCAGCTTATTCTATTTCATGAGAGTTCTAATACTTTGCAAATCTTAAATTATATCAAAGTTCTGTCCGGGTGCAGGGGTTAAGGAAGAGGGTGTTTTTCATCCATTGGTTATACCCGCTTTCTAGATCCACACAGAGGGAGCTTAGTCATTCTTCCATATGACAGACATGGACTTATCTGACAAGATTGAGCAGGGCTATCGTACCATACTTCCTTCCTAGGCACAGAAAAATAATCACTTTTGACACATCTTGCCTTGTCATTCTCTACTTCGTCAAGGGTGGGCAGATGGTCCTCCTAGGCTGGGGAAGATTCTGTAGGTGAGACTGGTTGAGGAAGGCAGTGCTGTTCATCACTGGGAGGAAGAGTCAACCAGAGATTAGCATGTATGGAACTCCCATGTTCAAGAAAAAGCTCAAGTAGATGGATCATACTGATGCTCGGTTTTGCTCAAACTGACCTTCTTTATACTGTCTTATACTGGACTGATAGTCCCAAGAGTCCTGTGTCTAGAATGTCCTTCCACGTACTAAAGATTTGACTTTGCAGGCCTGCTTCAGTTCTCAGAGATAGGCAAAGGTTCAAAAAGGGACAGAAAGACTTCATTTATAAGAGGTCTAAAGGCATTACCTCTTCACTGCCTTACTTCTCACCTGCCTTTGAGAATGGGGATATACAGGTGGAAAATACTTATTCTCAGGGCTCCAGTGTTGTCATTATAATCATGATTAGTTTATTGTTCCAAGGCCCCTTGTTACGACCAAATGTACAAAACACCATATATATGCATGTTCATAGTATGTTTATATACACACTTACGTGTGTATACATGTATATGCGTGTGTGTGTCTGAGTTTCACAGTCCACCCCAAGCAAGAAGCAACTTTCTTATACAAGGAGACAACTGTGACTTCCCTGCTATCCACTTGGTGTGATAAGTTCTTCAATCATTTACCCAACATCTAGTTTCTGCTACATGTGTGAAAACATCGCTAAAAATGTATCTTCTGTCCCTGGCCCTAGTAGGCTCTTTCATTCACAAAGTTTATTATGAAAATCTTAGATACTGCCATCTTATTTTAGCTAAAGAATGGATAAAGTCCAAAAGGAGCTCCAAAATTTTAAACTACTTGTCTGTGAGTAAAGCAATTGCTTATTATTCTCATCACACATTTTTTAAGCACTCTGATTCTGAAATAATTATAGATTCACAGGAGATGCAGTGACAATCCAGACAAGTTCCAGGTACTCTTTTCTCAGTTTCTCCCAGTGGTAACATCTTACATAATTTTAGCACAATCTCAAAACCAGGACACTGACGTTAATACAACCTACAAACCTTATTTAGGTTTTTACAGGCATTCATTTGAGTTGCTGGGTGGGAAAACAGATAGCATACTTGGCTGCTAACTAAAAAGTTGGTGGTTCAAGTCCACCCAGAAATATCTTGAATGAAAGTTCTGCCAATCTATTTTCAGAAAATGAGCTATTGGAAACCTCGTGGAGCATAGTTCTACTCTGACCCACATGGGGTCTCCATGAGTTGGAAGAGTTGGAATCAATTAGATGGCAACTGTTAAACAGTAATTTGTGTGACCACATAATTTCAGATTGTCTAATATGTAGAACATTTATCATGATGTTACTTACTAGTCCCATAGTGAGGATTTTTGTTTTCTTGGTTTGAGATATAACCTTCAGTACTGAAGACTGTGGTCTTGGATCTTCACCAGTAAGTGTTTCAAATCCTCTTCACTTCCAGCAAGCAAAGTTGTGTCATCTGTATAACGCAGGTTGTTAATCAGTCTTCCTCCAATCTTTATGCCACTTTCTTCCTAGTAGAGTCCAGCTTCTTGGACTATTTGCTCAGCATATAGATTGAAAAGACATGGTGAAAAGAAACAAGCTTGATGCCCACCATTCCTACTTTAGACCGTGCAGGATCCCATTCCCATTGTTCTATTCAAATCACTGCCTCTACAGCTTTATGAGCACAGTTGAGTGTCCTAAAATTTCCATTACCCACAATATTATCCATAATTTGTTATGATTCACACATAAGCAAATCATGAAAAATGAAGAAAGATTGAGGTTGTAAAGGATTGTATTTTACTTGGTTCCACAATCAGTTCCTAGGGGAGTGCAGTCAAGAAAGCAAAAGATGCATTGCATTTGGGAAAATTTGCTCCAAACAACCTCTGTAAAGTGTTTAAAAGTCAAGATGTCACCTTGCAGACTAAGGTGCACCTGACCCAATCCATGGGTTTGGGTAAATAAGGAAGACAGAAGGAGAATTGATGCAGTTGAACTGTAGTGTTGGAGGAGAACACTGAATGTACCACGGCAAGACTGCATCTAACACTCTCTGGGCTATTGTCAGGAGGGATCAATCCCTGGAGAGGGACATCATGCTTGGCAAAATAGAGGCTCAGTGAAAAATAGGAAAACCCTCAGCGACGTGGATTGACACAGCAGTTGCATCAATGGGCTTACACATAAAAACGATTGCGGGCATGGTGCAGGACCCGGCGGGGTTTTATTCTGTTGTGCAAGTGTTGCTGTGAGTCAGAACTGACTTGATGACACCTAACAACAATGACAATATTCAGAACACGGTGTAAGATTTCTGCACAGTGTCTTGGAAGAACTTACTTAAAACTTTCAGACGGTATCTTTCTCCCAAGGGTGCAGTCATAGTGGCTTCCTAATTGGGTTAGGTCTCCCAAGAGCTCAGAGTCAGCGCAGTTTCTGTCTCACGTTTTTTCTCTTTCTTTTTTTGTTCTCAAGGATATGGAAACTCTGGTGGTACAGCAGTTACGTGCTATGGCTGTTAATCAAAAGGTTGGCAGTTCAGATCCACCAGGTCCTCTTTGGAAACTCTATCGGACAGTTCTACTCTGTCCTACAGGGTAGCTATGAGTCAAAATTGACTCCACGGCAGTGAGTTTGGCTTTTGGTTTGGCTCAAGGACACGGGAAATTAGAGCCTTGATGTCTGGCAGGGATGATGGAGCTAAGGATGTAGTACTTGGAGATGTTTATTAAAACTTACGGTTAGGTTCAGTGTAGGGGAGGGTGTATGCAAAGCAAACAGGCTCCACCCAGAGTCTGAGAAGAAGTTAGGGCAAGAGCAACATACCAAGAATGAGTGATGCGGCCGAGGGGCCACTCTGTGACAGGCACACGTTTATTACTCCGGCTCGGGCCCGAACAGAGACTTAGTCACCCTCCCAGAAAGGCAGACCATACATCACCTTTCCAGCACTTTGAGTGTGAGCTTTCTGCTTGCCAAACTCCTAAAGTTGGGGCAATCTTAGGAAGGTCTCAGGCACTGGGCGAGGAGACAGACCTAGAAATGGGGGTAGGGAGTCTTCCCCGTCAAAACCTACTTCAATTGATCAGCCAGCCTCTGAATAGCTGCTTTTGACATCTCAGTGGGTTGTGAGGGAGGTGTGGTCATCACAAATGAAACAGACCACAGGGAGTGGAGAAGACCTCGGCAGGGGCCCCAATCAATTACGAAAAACAGAGAGAGGGTCCGCAGAAAATGAGTGAAGGAGGCAGATGCACGCTGGCACTCGCGGTACCGCAGGACACCAAAGGAGAAGCTGGGGGATTTTCAGCTTCACAGAGGACGGGGTGATTGTTCTCTTTCATCAGTTGTTGCCCTCGGAAAACAAAACAGAAACCAGAAGGGAAGCATTGCCCATGGAAAAAAAAAAAAAAATTACATCCAGAGGCTGAAAAAGATGAAATAAGAAGAATGGAATTCTGCTTTTCTGACATAATTTAAACAGGACTGAATGCCCAGAGGGCCTAGGCACTATTTTATGTGTTTCGGGGAGGTTGGTACCTCCCAGAGGGGAAGTGAAATGGGAGATGAATATTATTAATCATCCCTATTTGCTGTACGTTAGGAAACCGAAGTAAAGTGGGAATGAGTGATTTTACCTCCAAACTCACATGCTGAGGCGGCCACCTAGGGATGACAAACAAAAGCTTGATGCCTCCCAGAGCGGAGAAACCACGGAGGGCTGGCGAGGTTCAGGCGGCTAGAAGCGACAATGCCCAGGAATCTGACATACCACGGGCCAGAGGCTGGTGTCTCCTACATGAAAGACTCTATATATGTGGTCCAAGACTCCCAGCTGTTCACCTGCTTGGTCCAGCCTGGCTTCCGTTCACTTACAGAGACAAAAGGAATTGGACTGGTCTTGAACCTGTGACAGACAGAACATTCTTGTTGATCAAATTAAGGTTATAAAGAACAGACTAAAATACCAGGCTCACTAAGACAGAAGTTTTTGTCTGTCTAGTTCACCTCTGTATCTCTAGGACCTAGAACAGCACTAGGGACTCAATCTATATTTGTGGAATGTGGGAATAGATCACGCTGATGACTTTCTCAGTGCTGAGCATGGTAATGGAAACCCTGGTTGCTTAGTGGTTCAGTGCTACGGCTCCTAACCAAAAGCTCAACAGTTCAAATCCTCCAGACACTCCTTGGAAACTCTATGTGGACAGTTATACTCTGTTACAGGGTCCTGATAAGTCAGAATCGACTCGATGACGGCAGGTTTGGTTTTCATTTTGGAGCATGGTAACAGGTAACAGGAAAAGAGAGAGAAGTAAGTCAGTAGCTCCCCAAAAAGGTCTTTGACAAGCTAATAGGTGTCCTCAAGAGGCCCAGGAAATTGAGGCATTTATTTTGCCCAAATTAATGCGGGAAATGCTAAGTTCACTTTATTTTGGAAGCATTTCTCTTAGCTCTTAAGAAAACGCCATTTGTGAGTTTCCAAGAGGCAGATAGGCTTGCATTCCTGTACAGGTAAAAGAGACTGCAGGACCCTCTCCTTATCCAATCCACACCTTTGGAATGTTTATTGGAACTAGTGTTTATTCCTCGGAAAACAGCATGATTCCCGCCCTCCTAGTTCACAATCTCTTTGTGTCCACTTCCATTCAATTATGCCAACCAGTAATTCAGTCTTCTTGCTCATTGGTATTGCACATGATTAGGGTCAGTAAATTATGGCTACTGGTAATTTCACATCGAGGTATTTTGCTCATTACAGGTCCTACATAGTGCCTACTGGGTACTCATCGGCCGCTAGTGCGCACCCTTTGGAATCCTCCACTGGGAAGCCTGGGCCACACAGGTAGAAGTAAATGTAACCTCCCAACTTAATACCTGCGGCCAAAATAGGGTTCACGTGCCTGAAGCCATTCCTCTTAGTAATGCTGACCCAGTAACACAAAGTCTAAATCTGCTACCACCCTCATCATAGACACAGAGCTGAATAACAAAAGAAAAATGCTCCTTCAACCCCACAGCCAGAATATACCCTCACAAGCAGAGCGCAGAATTGCCAACGTTTGGGCAGTCACAGAGCCCCTAATTTCTGCTGTGTGTCGTCTCTGGCAGTGGACTCTACCTGTGCCATACCCTGAATAAATCACCAGTGCCCTTCCTGAAGGGAGTTAATTGCATTTGGAAACACTCCAGGCACTGTGGTTTGTCTGGTCGAAGATGTGGGCAAGGGTAGGGTAGCATATGCACCCACTTTCATGAAATACACGTTAAGAATAACGGTGCTTATGTCACCTAATTTATAATGGATACCACACACACTCCTCCCTGTGTTCCTTCCCCGGTAAAGAATGTGAGGGGAAGCATGGCAGTATTTTTCTTTCAGGTATAACAGTCTGTCAGTATCAAATTCTCTCAGTCAGTGGGGAGCATATAGTGTTGATTTACTGAAAATCTGGGATTATGTCTGCTCCGTGGTGAGTGTAGATTTAAGAGAGGAAAGGTAAGGGGTCTCCAAAAGGTGAAGAAAAACACAAATGAAAGCTAGCAAGCAAAAAATAGCTTGACAGTTAAGACACAGTGCAGCCACCGTCAAAATCTTCTGGAAAGAAAAGCCCAGAAATGAACACACACATACACACAGGCACGCAGACACACAAAGCAACTCCTATGTGCTGCAAGGGTTGCAACCTTTCCAATTAACCCGTCTCTCTTCCGGGCATTACGATGTGTCAGTGAAGACCAGCACGGGCTTAAAGACTGTCATGTTTCATGCTAGAGAGAAATCAAGACAACACATACAAAGTTTTGTTTCAGTTTTTAAGAGCTGGCTTTAAAAAAAGATTTGTGAGATGTAAAGAGGGAATTCTTCCCTTCAAGAGCTCTTTGACACTGACTGCGTCCCCGGACCCTTTTGTCACCAATATTTTATTTATCCTGATCATATCCCTCATCTCTTGTTCTTTCTCCCCTTTGCCTCAAAATAACTGTGACCTGGCATTACTTTACCCAGAAACAGTCCCTAGAAGCCACTCATAGTTCCTGCTTTTTCCCTTCTTTAACTTTTTTGTCAGTTTTGACATGGAATACAATGAATAGTACTAAAACGGGGGTGGGGGGATAACTGTGACAAGGCCTAAGAGCTTTGTTTAATAATCATTTCATTTTTATTATTGTTGTTGAAAATGTGCACAGTAGAACACAACCAACCCCACAGTTTCTACATGTACAGTTTGGTGACATTGATTACATTCTCCAAGTTGTGCAACTATTCTCACTTCCTTTTCCAAATTGTTCCTTCACATTAGCATAAATTCCCTCCCTGCCAACTAAACTTCCTCTCTAACCTTTCAAGTTGTTCTTGTTAGTATGATCCCTTATTGGTAGTTTTTGAAAAGAGCACAATGCTCAAGGCAGACATTCTTTGCTAACTAACCTAAACTGTTTGGTTTAAAGAAGACTAAGAGCTTTTTAAAAGGATTTTGATGCATTTCCCTCCTCCGGGGTGGGGCTTTGGGCAAAAGCTGGTGAACTTAATGTGGGCAATGGTTACTTAGAAGCCAAGGTGAGTCCCGTTGGTGATCCTAACTCCTACTTCTTCCTCACTCTACCATCCCCAGGAGGTACCCTGTGGACTTGAAGACAGCGGGCAGGGGAGTATGGATGCTTCCTGGGTCCCAGCAGTGTCGTCGTGGGCCACAACAAGGATCTAATTAGAAGAGCAAGGGCTGAGAGCAACAACAGGTAGATTGTCTTTGTTAGTTGCTGTACAGTCACCTCCGACTCGCAGCGAGTCCGTGTACAATGGGATGAAATGTTGCATAGCCTGGCATTATATGCATAATCACTGGTACGTGTGAGTCCATTGTTGGGGGCCACTCTGTATTTTGGTGACTTCTAGCCTTGGAGGTTCATCTTATTCTACCATACTGGACAATATTCCGTTGGAATCATTAGGATTTTCATTGGCTAATTTTCGGAAGTAAATCTCTAGGTTTTCCTAGTCTGTCTTAATCTGGATGCGCTGCTGAAATCTGTCCACTGTGAATGACCCTGCTAGTGTCTGAAATACAGTGGCGCAACTTTATACATCATAGCAACACGAAAGCTACCACAGAACAGGCAGATTGAAAACAGAAAAAGTTCTTATCAAGTTGATTCCAGCTCATAGTGATTCAGTGTGTTTCAGAGTAGAACTGTGCTCCATAAATCACCAGGAAGCAGGCTGCCTGGTCTTTCTTTGGAAGTGTCTCCAGGTGGATCAAATCACCAGCCTTCATTTACTAAAGGAGTACATTAGTCATCTGTGCTACCCAGGGACTGCTGGAACAGGCCAGCAGAAGGGGTCAAGCATATGTGGAGGTCCCTCACAGCTAGAGAGTTGAGGGAGGTCCGGGATGGGCAGGGGTCATATTCAGCAGCCTAGGCTGCAGAGGCCACCAAGAGACATGGCACCGCTGAATGTTCCAGAACCGGAAAAATGAGATGAGGTAGAAGAAGAAAAAGAAGGGGAAAGAGGGGCACAGAACAGTATAGAATAGGCTTCTGGCTTCTTCTGGAGAAAGTAATTTTGGACAAAGATGTAGACCTATCGAGTTGTTACAGAAATGCCACTTTATCTTTTTAGTTTTTAATCGTAAACTCTTAATCTTCATACTTGGCATTCAAAAGCTATTTTGCTAAGTGGATACTTTGTAATTCTCCAAGGCAGCAAACATGGCTCAGAAGTTTGGACAGGGTTTTGCTCCAAGAGTCTGAGAGACTAGCCCCTGAGTCAAGTTTCCCAAGTCCGCCTGGGAGGGATAACTCTACTTTATTTCTGTTGTCCTCCGGTGATGGTTCACAATTATCCTCTCATTCTTTAAAGTGTCCTGGTTTTGACAATAAATTTATGGTCAGCCAAGGAGGAAAAATGGGGGCTTCTTTTAATAGGACTACGAGGCACTCCCTTTGTTGAGAACAAAAACTTTCTGAAAAGAAAGCCAAAGAAACTCCAAGCCAAGTCTAACTCCTCCAAGAGTCCTTCTCTCCCTTGGAGACAAGAGCAGTCAGACCTGCAAAAAGGCCCATTTGCAGACACTTGGGCCTTATTTTGACACTATCTCTTTCAGGGGGTTGAGGGTAGAGGGACACATGGACACAGCTACTCCGTGGCACAAGAAACTGGTTGTGAGGACTGTCGTTCCAAAACAGTGTGACATGACAAGTGTAACAGTGAAGCCCCATTAAGAGAACCCCAGCAACGCGAGCCACTGAGAGAGTACGGGCTTTCAGCTCCAAGGGGCCCTTTAAAAATTTCGTCTTAAGGGCGTCCTTCACTTTACTGTCACAACCCAGGGAGAATGCTGGAGACCATGAAAGCAAGCAACGGGCAAGTCCTCTCAGATTCTTCCTGAACTGCACATTGCAACAAAGCCTACCTTTTTTACATTTCAAAAGAGGCTGCTTTCTCTTTAAAAAGTAAGAGCTACTAGGTCTGATGCTGCTGCCTTTATCAACCATGAAGTTCCCAGCAAGGTGCTGTTAGAGCCTGATTAAACCTCATACCAACCTGTGTCCCCCGTGGTAACCCAGAGACAGCCACTGAGATGGGAGCGCCGATTCTGTTTAATTGCCCCTGTTCTCTGTGATGGCCAGATTTCTTGTCTCTCAAGGTCTGGGATGGAAACCCATGTAATCAGATGAACTATGGGGTAGTGGGGGGCTTGACAGATCTGAAATGTGAACATGGAGATGGCATTGTGCTTGCTCTTCAGCAGCTTCTGAACCTCCCGTAGTAAAATACGATCTGCCGTTGGACAGTGTAGGGCTTGCCAAAAGCCCGTTTTCTAATGAAGCACTAACTATTATTAGATCAGTCCAAAATAAGGAAAACAGTTTCCATGTGCGTATGTGTACATGTATGTGTGCGTGTTTGTGTGTCTGTATACAGAGGGAGAGAAAAACGTATCCAAAGACAGACACACAGTGGCAGTGAGACTTTTGTTTGGTTTTGCCTTTTTGTTTTGGTATCTCTGTCTTTGGATTCCTGCTATTTTTTGCATTTATAGGATAATAATAACTTATATTTACTCAGTGCCATCTCCAAGGAATTCAGATGCTGAAAATATCTGGTTTATTCTCCTTCTTTTACAATAAATGGAGAAATAGATATTGGTGTGTTACCATATTCTTTCATTTCCTAGAGAGGAAAAACAAGGGTCCGGCCAAGCCAGTGACCAGCAAGAATTAGAACCATCAAGTCCACTTCAGTCTGCATCATGTTTCTTCTCCAAAGGCAGGAAGAAAATGGACAAGATGCACTAACAAGCCCAGGGTCCTTGGATTCCCCGACAAACCTCCCTTCCTTCTGGAAAGGGATCAAAAGCTAACACACTGCCATAGCAGACAGAGGCGACTTGAACAGCACTATGGAGCAACAGTTCTTGACCTTCCAGCCTTCAGCTTCTTTTTAGAAACTGCCTCCCCCGCCCCACCTCCCACCACCAACTTTTTGCTCCTAAAGATTTTAACTTTTGAAACAAAGTTGGTAATGAGGCTCTAATAACAGATGGAGATGCACTAATCATACCCCTGCCTCTCTGGGATGGCTCTGACATCCCCCCTTCTAGACATAGTATTCATTGTTAGCACACCAACTTGCAGCATTTCCAGCCAAATCAAAGAATTTTTCCTGATTCCTTCTGCAGCTTTAGTCTGAGTAAATATGTAATTTCCATTAGGCTTTTTGAAATATGTAAAATATATAGACTCCCATTACTACCTTCTAGGACCTCTGGGCATTTGGAGACACTTTCCTGGGAATCACTCCTATGCCCAAAATGAGTTTGAAGATGAAAATTATTGCTAAGTGGAAAGAAACTGTTGATGTAACAAGATATTTAACAGCAAAATTTTTCCCACCTGGATTGGTCAGGGCCTAGCAACCAAGAAAGGGATGTTTTCAAAACAAAAGTAAGTATTAAAGCAAAGTGTGTAAAAGGAAGACAGGAGGCAGAAGAGGGAAGTATGTTAGCTTAGAAGGGAGTAAGGTTCTATTGTGTTAAGCTGTTTCCCCTGAAACGACATTTCTATTCATCAGGGGAATATTCTGCTACCCTCAACTTTATTAGGTTTTTGGCAACTACCACAAGGGGATCCAAAGAAAGGCAGGTTATAATTACATAACTGGCATGCATAGCGTGATAGAAATAAAGGAAGCTGCACACAATTTTTTCACTAATTAGTGTATTTTTTCCTCAGTACAATAAGGAAGGAAATTGTAAATGTGTTATCAGGCAGATCTCTTAGTTTTCCAAGAATAATGACTATTCTTTTTCCAACTAGAGGGAAAGGACAATGTGTCACACTCCATACAAATCCTAACTTGGTTCCTGTACAATCCAAGTCAGACTTCAGAAATAGTTGTAAATCTTTTTTATATTTATTAATTCATTGGGGAAGTGTTTTCTTTATTCTAAAATTTGAGGATCTGTTTGAAAGTTTCCTGAGTCTAGAGTTTCATGGAAAAAGGCCGACTGAGAATCCAATTGCTCCAGTGATTTGGTGGTGTCTGAGCACAGGCCATCAGCTGCAAACTTCTACCACATCTACAATGGGCATCTCTGCAGAGAAGCAGGGAGTACTGGGGACCAAGAAGACACGCTTTCCACCAACACTATTAGAACTGTTGTCAGGTGCCAACCAGTCTGTTCTCACCCATAGGAACTCCATGTGACAGAGTGGAACTGCCCCATAGAGTTTTCTAAGCTATCAGCTTTATGAGAGTAGATTGCCAGGTCTTTTTTTCCATGAAACGACCGAATGAGTTCAAACTGGCAACCCTCCAGTTAGTAGCTGAGTCTTCAACTATCGCCCCATCAGCGCTCCTTCACTATTAGGACTAGTTGCTGGCAAACGGACGGAAACATCCAAACACACTTGTGATTAATCCAATCACCTTGTTAACAAACAGAAAGCAAGGATACCAGTCCTACTTATTTCCTGCTAGTTAATGAGTCCAAATAACAGTAAATAAAAAAACCAAACCAAACCCACTGTTGTCAAGTCAATTCTGACTCGTAGGGACTCTACGGGGCAGAGTAGAACTGCCCCATAGAGTTTCCAAGGAGTGCCTGGTGGATTCGAACTGCCAACCTCTTGGTTCGCAGCCATAGCACTTAACTACTATGCCACCAGGGTTTCAAAATTTGGTTAGCAGGCCATAAAATCAACCAAACCAAACTCATTGCTGTTGAGTCTATTTCAACTAGTAATAACCATATAAGACAGAGTAGAACTGCCTCAAAGTGTTTCCAAGAATCGACTGATGGATTAGAACTGCTGACCTTTTAGTTAGCAGCTGTAGCACCAGAGTTTCCAAGTAGTCCATATTCTGACTTTATTTCATTTATAGAGTTTCTCCACCACAAATGCAAAAAGATTCCTGAATTGCTTGCCTTATAGTGTCAGTCTATTGATTGATTATCTAAAAACAGACCCACATTTCCTCTTAATAGTACAACATGAAACAAAAAAACAGTTGCCAACAAGTTAATTCTAAGTAACAGAAACCCCATCTGTGGTAACCATGCTCCCTATGATTTCCAGGCCTTTCTCCTAAGGCCCTTCTGGCCGGGCTTGAGCCACCAACCTTGCGGTTAGTAGTGGAGTACCTCACAGGAACTCCATTGTGAACTAGCCGTTGCTCTATAAAACCAAAACCTGAACTCCTCACTGTCATATCAGTTCTGACACACAGCAACCCTATAGGACAGAACAGAATTGCCCCATAGAGTTTCCAAGGAGTGCCTGGTAGATTTGAACCTCTGACCTTTTGGTTAGCAGCTGTAGCATTTAATTGCTATGCGCCCAAGATTTCCATTGCTACATGGATTTCAAATAAGTGTGTCCTTCGGGGGTGCCAGAGAAATAAGAACACAAATCTACCTCCAGGAGAGGAGGCTTGAGGAGAAGGATGAAGCTAAGAAAGGGGAATGTGACAGCTAAGTACTGGGAAAATAGTCCTTGCATCAAGCCTGCCAGACAACGGGAGCCAGCCTCCCAGGGAAGTTGTGGATGGTTAGAGATGGTTAGAGATGCCTAGAAGGAGGCCTGGCTGGAGCAGTGGAATCTTACCATAGGAAACAACAGTGTTCTGACAAGGGAGAGGAGAGGAGATTAAGAGATCGTTCCAACTCCAATTTCTAACAATCTGATTAGGCTATAGAGATAAAAGAAAGAATATTTGAAACAGGAATAAAATTGACAAAAAACTAGAAGAGAGGATAATGTTCAGGAACACAGTTGGGAAACACTAGGAATTCCTAATCAGCATTCTGCCACTAGTCCCATCTGTAGCTACCAGAGAGAGGTAGATTTCTGACATTACCCATGAAGGGGAGCCCAAAACCAGCTGAGCGGAAGGGAAGCCCCTCTCAACTCACTTTGAATAACCTTGAGGACTGGAGACCCTTTTGTCCAAGTAGATGCTGAGAGAGGAAAGACTGAGAGACTGAGACCAAGTAGGAGCTAAGGTTCCTTTCCTTGTGTGGTTTATCTATTCATTCTCATTTTTAATCAACACAATCCTGTCCCAACAGTGGCTTCCCCCAGTGGAAAAGGCCAGACTTAAGCTCCCAACCACTTTTTTTTTTTTTTTTTGCAAGGAGTATCAGACAGCCCAGGTAGTGCAGTGGTTAAGTTCTTGACTCATAACCAAAACGTCAACAGTTTGAATCCACCAGTTGCTCCTTGGGGCAGTTCTACTCTATCCTGTAGGGTTGCTGTGAGTTAGAATGGGCTAAATGGCAATAGGCTACCAAAGATTCTGAAGCATAATTTTCCTGATTTTTAGCCTGCATGGTCATAGATAAGCTGAATAGCCACTCTTATTAAAGCTAATATAAACCTCCCAGGTCAAACATTTAAACTGTGTAGCACTCCCGAAGACTAAGCAAGCTCCATGTACTTATAACTGAGTATATACGTGTGAAAGACAGACAGACAGAAAGACACAGAGAGAGAGACAGAGAGAAATAGAGAGAAGGGAAACAGAGAGATGACAGGAGACATTTCCATACTTTTATGGGTTTTATTTTTAAACTGGCTTAAAGAACTGTGTGACCTGAATTGAGAGCGAACCGGGCTCTGAAATGGCAGTTTTTCCTGAACATGTACAGACAAAGGAAATAGTTTCCTTACCGAAAGGAATCACTTGAAAGCTTTCAGGCCAGACACTGCTCAGGCTCCGATTTCCTTTCTCTGAGCCCTTTGATGAACAACTCATATGGAGACTCGAGCATCTTGCGCCTGGTTTGAATTTAAGCTGTTGCTGACTTTAGTGGAAAACTTTCATAAACTCAATTCAGGCTTTCTTCCTTTCCCCCACCAGTGCTGCCCAGTTTCAGTTCTGGCCCTGGACGTTCATCCTGAATCATTCCTTCTCTGCATGATCGCTGTTGTCAACCGAACAGAAGGCAAAATTTCCCCCAAAGAGAGCGAATTCCTTCTGGCCCTTCCTTCTGGAGCTCTCAGGCCTGCCATTCCCCTGCAGGGGCAGTCTGCGAGGGAGGTAGAGGTGGAGGGCAAGCTTGCAGGAAGCAGAATGGAACAGGTGCAAAGCTTTTAGGAAACTGCTGGGGAGTTGATCCCTCTGGGGCAGTGTCCTTATTATGGTGACAATACTACATGGACCCCATCCAGTACCATGCAGAAGCCGTATTCTCCAGGTGCCAAATTCCTTCTTCAGGAATGAACTGGCCAATGAGTAGAGCTTTAAAGCAAAGCCTTTATCCTCACAATAAGGTTGGCTGCTGGTCACTTGAGAACTGTGTGCTGAGGGGAGCATTTTCCTTCTCCTTGCTGGATCCTTTGGTGAGAAGCAAGAGTCTGGGATTCCCAGAACATTTTGTTCAGAAACCTGCCCTATCTTCAGGAATGTGTAGTGAAAAGCAAGAACTTTGGAACCAGTCCAGTCTGTATTCACACCCAGTTCTGCCACTGAAGTGGGTAATTTTCAGGGAGCAAGTAACTTAATCTTCCTGATCTTCAGCTTATCTGTACATTTGAGATATCAACCTCAATTTAAAGGTACTTGTGAGGATTAAATGAGTTTTCATTTCTGAAGTTCTCTGGTTTTATTCAGGTCTTCCTTGTAGACTTTATGCCCTTGTCTATAAGCTTGCAAAATCCCCTGGTTCTAAGTAACCAAAATGATAGTGTCCATCCCAAGAATGGTGACTCGCAGGATATCCCTAGGGTCTGTGGGGTCTGAAGCACATGGCATTGTATGTGCCTGCTCCTGTGATGTTTATATAGACACGGCGGATTTAGATGGATTCCAAAGGCAGTTTGAATATAAGATTACAAAGGGAAAATGTTGAAGGAATTATGTGTGGAAGCAGGAGAAGAGTCCACCCTGCTTGGCCCCATGATGGCACAGTGGGAAGTTCTGACATCATTGTCATGCATTTTGCAGCATCAGCTGCTTGCTGCCAGCTGCACGGGACCCAGTGGTTTCCTGAACGACAACGTTCAGCATGTGCTAAACCCTAGCAGCACACAAAGACCCTGGGGCCAGTGTGACCATCCTTATTGGCCACAAGCTTCAAGGGTGATGAACAGGAACACTTCTCTATTGCACAAATGAAAGTTTCTGAACTTCGGGTAGCTTATTTTCCACAAACTCCCTTTAAAACTACAGTTATAAACCAGCCAAGCAGATTATATTAGCTCTTATGATGGTATGCATTTGACAGTCACTCACACATTCACTACAGTTAAAAAATATATAATCTGTTTATATATATACGTACATATACACACATACGTATACGGGGTGGAACTACATAGTTGAGGCTTCATCTTAAATGTAGACCATGAGTGTGAAAAAGTTTGCTGTGCTGCTATCGCTACAAACCTAGTGGCTTAAAGCAACACACATTTACTCTCATGCAATTCTGAAGGCCAGAATCCAGCACAGCTTCACCAGGTTAAAGCCAAGGTGACAGCAGCGTTGGTTCCTTCCAGAAACTGCCGGAGAGAATTCATTCCCGGCCCCTTATGGATTCTGGTTACTGCCAGCATTCTTTGGTTTGTGGCTGCATCACTCCAATCTCTGCTTCCGTGGTCACGTTGGTTTCTTCTCTTCTATAGTCAGGTCTCCCCCTGTTTCTCTTTTATAAGGATAGTCGTAATAACATTTAGGGCTGGCCCAGATTACCCAAGATAATTTAACCATCCTGAAGCGTTTAACTTAATCAGATCTGCAAATTCTCTTTTGCCAGATAAAGTAACATTCACAGATTCTAGCAATTGGAACGTGGCTTCTTTGGGGACCAGCCATCCCCCTACAAATGAAAACTCCACTTCATTAACAAATACTAGCAGTTGTCATGTTTCTTTAAAAAAAAAAGTGTTCCTGGCTCAACTGAACAAACAATTCTTTAGCCTGATTTTTTTCTCCATTTGAATTCTATAATAGGCTGCAAGACTTGTGTATTACAGGAGCATCATTTCTTGAAGATGTCCTTGTGTCTGCCGCCTCAGAAAGGGAACTGAGAAGTAGATTCTAAAGATATTAGTCAGCTAAACCTTGCTTTCCTTTTTGCAAAATTACTGTCCACACATACTATAGTCATTTTCCATCAAATCTAAACTGATAGTATGCTTGAGGTCTAGCAGGAAAGCATATGCTTTTCCAGACACAGAAAAACCTAAACTTGTACCTCGCTTAAGGAATAGAATGTGGCATTTAAGCTGGGAATCTCTGCCCAGCTGAAAAACAGGAGGTTGAAAGGGGACAGCCTTTTAAAAGTCACTCTGATATAACCCATTCCCCAAACAATTCATTTTGGGGTCACAGTCATTGTTTGCAGATGGCATAACATTTATTATTACAGCGTCCCGGGCATCTTGGATTGGTAACAGAGGCATCTGTTCCTCAGGGCATGAGCAGAGTTGATAATGTCTTCTCACCCTAGGCCCACTGAACTTCAACCACCAAGACAGTGGTTGACATTATGACTTTGTAACACCTGTCATTGTCTGTCACCCCTGAAGATAAACTCTCTTGTGACAGGTTTCTCTGTCACTAGCCACTGATACCATTTTATTCCTCTGCTGTTTTAGAATAGCTTTGGAGTCCCTGACACTGCTTGGCTCGCTGAATTTGGTCAGATATTCAAAGCTGAATTCACAGCCATCAAGAATCTTAGTATTCTGGGGGAAAAATTAATCAGAGGACCTGGACAGGGTAAGACTGTCAGAGAAACTGCAGATCAGCAAAACAATGAAAACCCCTTGACTCCAAGCACATCTGCCGTGTATTTAATTCTACCTTCTTGCCAGGTCCTGAAAACCCAGGCTGGGGGACTTGGGAACAACACTGGTCACCAGTGCAGGAGACTGCAGAGGTGAACCACCTGACAGGTTGCTGACTGGCTTCCCTGACGTGTGACCCAGGGGCAGAGCATAGTGACCGCAGAGGGGCCGCCGTGAGCTAGGCAAGGCAGGGTACTGTCGGGGGACCGCTGCTATGTTGTCTTGACTTATTTTAGTTGGTTGTTGCTCTGCCAGCTGGCTGCAGACCAGAGGCAGCAAATGAGTGTTTAGCTCTTCTTTGGGGTTCTGATCACAAGATGACATTCAAGAGATACTGACATTGGAGCGGAAGTGGGTCAGCAAGTTCCTGGGTGGATTCTCACATCCACATTCCAGGGTCAAGTTGAAAACAGGCTAAGTACAGGAAAGTTGGGTTTTGGGAAATGCCAGGAAGACCTTCATTCTAGAGCCCTACCCATTTCTCCCACCTCATTTCCTATGAGTCACAATTGACTCAACGGCAATGGGCTTTTTGGATCTCCCGTGTCATCCTACTCTACCCACAATATTTAGCACCAGGATTGCATCGGATCTCCTTTCAGTGTCTTTTCACTGTTCTTTACTCTCCTTGTCTTTTTCACCTCTTTTAAGTGTTGCTGTCTTTTGGAAGATTTCTTGGTTTCTCTAGTTTGAATTAGTTCACCCCTCCCTGGATCTCCCCTAGCTTCCCAGAGATTGTTTACTACATGAGCTGCTGGGATAATCTGTTTATTAATCTATCATTCCTGCTAGGCTCAAACCCATATGAAGGTATAAATTCTGCCACTGGATCCCCAGCCTGGCACATGGTAGTTATTTAATAAATGTTTCGTGAAGAGATGGCATCTTTATCTAAGATACCTGTTTGTGGTGCAGACCTGGGCCATCAACAGCCTCCAGCAGGTCTAGAGATAACTGCATTTATTTAGGAGAGTGTCTTTGGGTATTGGGCCACTGTGTGTGTGTGTGTGTGTGTGTGTGTGTGTGTGTGAGAGAGAGAGAGAGAGAGAGAGAGAGAGAGAGATGCCCTAGAAGGAGAAATCTGTGAACATTCAGGATTTCATACACAAGGTCTCTTTATTTTTGTTTTTAAGAAAAGTGGCCTCAACAAATTTATTTATTTTTGAGGTGAAACCAGGGGTGCAGGAGAAGCAAGAAGGCAACCATTTACATACTAAACACAAGAAAACTAGGCTTTTACGGGGATGCCACCAAGAAGTCTGCCAGTGCAGATGTTCCATACTGACGCATATACACCAACCCCATCAAACGTCTCCTTGGGAAAAGTCTAAGAGCAGAGACAATAACCTTCCTAAAGATTCCTACATTTCCTCTGTCCTCATTAATTAGGCTGAGACATGAGATTTGTTTTGGTCAATGGACTGCAATTGGAAGTGACCTGTGTCACTTCTGGCCCAAAGCATAGAGAAATAGGCTTGAATTCTCCAAGCACCCTTCCCCTGCTGTGGTGATCATGGAGGGCTCATGTTTCAGTGGCGGGACAAGAGGATCAAAGCTACCTTGATCACTGAGTCACTGCATGGAGGATAGCTGCCTTGGAGAGTTGCCCAAAAGCACAGCATATTGCACATGAGTGAAAAGTGAATGTTTGATGTCATAAGCCATCAGGCTGTGACTAGCCTATCATGACTATAGGAGACAAGTCAGTCTATGTTGCTTCCTTCATACTTACAAAGGAGATCACTACTCAGTGTAATAGCATGGAGATGATTGTGATGCCGTGAGTAGATTGACTTTTCTGTTCTGCTGTGAGTAATCAGTATATGTTTCTGTGAGAGTCCAAAGAACCTGATGGGCTGATGCACTCAGGGTGAAATCAGTGAGTGTGTTGTAGAAAATTCAGAGGAGAACTAACATCTGGGACTTTAAGCATCTGTAGCCTTTTTTCCTACAGGGCAGAATGAGGGGAAACTTTATGAGGCAGTTCTACTCTGTCCTATAGGCTGCTATGTCTTTTCCTTCAAGATGGATTACCTAATAAGCATGGGAAGCACAGCCTTACCTGTGCTTACTTACTAGTTTGCATTCAACAATTTTAATACCATATCACGAAATGTAATACAGGAGTCTCAACAACCACAAAACCAACCCTGAAAAAGGTGAAGAATCAACTCACAAAGAAGGTCACAGAACAGGCTAATAAGAACAACAGAGAAAACATCAACACAAAAATAAACATATCACAAAGACAGCACTGAACACATACCTATCAATAATTACATTAAATGTGAATGGACTGAATGCTCCGGTAAAGAGACATCGAGTGACATTTTGGATCAAAAAACATGACCCATTTATATGTTGCCTACAAGAAACTCACCTTAGACTTAAAGATATGAACAAACTAAAAATTAAAGGATGGAAGAACAATTTTACATGGGTTTCAACACATCTTTGATGTATAACTTTGGTATGGTGAAAAAGGTGAAATTGTTTTCTACAGGTTAGTAAGTAATCATAAGTAAACCTGTGCTTACCTGGCTCATTGAGTCATCTCTCCCTGTCAGGGATAGTATATTTAAAAAGAAGCTTTCATTCTGCAGGAAGGTTTTGTGGGGCTGAGAGATGCCAGCTGTATCTAGAAGCAAAATTTTTGACGTGGTGAAAAATGTGAAATTGTTTGCTCCAGACGATCTGGTAAGCAAGGTAAGCACTATACTTATCTTGCCTGATCTGCCCCTGCCATCCTCACACAGCTTCCTGAATTACAGCCTCACAAATCAGTCATCAGTTGATAAGACAGAAATGATGGAGGGTGGTGGTGAGATCACGTATTTGACATTAGGGGATGACTTGCACAGGCCTTAAAAAAGATTCTATTCTTCACAGCATCCTTTGACCTCTTACATGTGTTCATTATTTTATACTTATTAAGCATAATAAGTAAATAGCAAGTATTTACTTGCTGCATACCTGTTTTCTTGGCCAGCCTCCTGAATGCATCCATCGCATATGGAGGTTGATCAGTAGCCGTGGGTCACTATAACCTGATTCAAGTGACAAGCTTTCAAATAGAGCAAGTGCTCAATGTGCATTCTTTGAATGAATGGACAAAATCATTGAGTGCCTATCTTAAGACATCCATCTCCAATCTTGCAAACATGAAATTCACTAACCTGAACTAAAGAAAGGAATTACCTTTTAAGAAAACAGCTACCTGGTTGTCTGTGTCAGGATCCCTTAGAAATATTCCAGAATTGCTTTTTCTCAGAAAAAAAAGTAATTATTATGTAGACCTAGACTGGAAAAAATAGGTTGATTTGCAAACTGCCTTAAAATACACGGTACTCTCTCTCATTCTATGAGCTCCACGGGGCTTTTCCTATTAAAAATCTCAGCTCTGCTTCTTATCACCTTTGCCCTCTTCCCTGCTTTGACTTTAAATTCAGTAAGACAGTCTCCCTGGAGACTATAGATCCTAGTGTCATGTGATCTGGCCTACTGGGTAGTACGACAGAAGGAAGCAAAAGGGGACGCTAACCTTGCCTTCCTCCCTTCCATGCACACACCTCCCCACTGGATGCCTGGGACATACAGTGAGCCACGCTCAACAATCTGAGTAAGACCTGCGAGTTTATGTGAGCTAATCATTATTGGCAGGATTGATTCTGAACTGAAAATGGAGCTCAGAGTAGCAAGATCTCTGGAATTGGAAAAGATCTGGTAAAATATATACATATTTAAGTTGCTTTTATTTTTTCATCTTTTCTTACTATAGAATTAATACTTGTTTATTGTGAAAACAAAGCCAAAACCACACAGAAAGAAAGAAAAATCATTAACAATCTCATCAGACACACGCTGATCTTAATTATTTATTTGGAACTTTCTGTCTGTGAATGCGTGTTTAAGTATAATCACTTACCTGTATTTAAAATTTAACATTATCTTAATAATGGAATTCAGAATGTGTTTTCTGGAGACAACTGCATTTGTTTAGAAAAGTGCGTTGATGGATTGCTCAAAGTTGGACAGCATGACACTGAAATCATGGTTGACAAAGAGGTGGTTAGGCTGCTGATGCCAAGAGTTACACCTGGACTTGTGACAACAGCACAAGGACATTTTGAAAGATTTTAGGAAAATCTGACATTCAATTCAGATTGTTCTTTGACTTAGAGCCGAAATCTCACCCTTCTCACCGTTTCCCTAAGTGTCCTGTGAGACTTCCTAGGAGACATCAAGTAGAGGACCTTTGTCCCATTTGTGTGGTGATGCACTGGGGTAGCAACCAAGGACAGCACAGGAAGGACAAGATCACCGACTCACTGACCTACTTCAGCAACTGCAGGAGCTCAGAGCCAGCACCAGAGAAGAAAATAGAAAGCTGCCATTACCCCCTATTCCCTGAATGTCCAAACCTTGGAAAGTGAGTCCCTGGAGAGAACAGAAAAAAGGTAAAGAGTGTGGGATGGAACTGGAATAAATTTAATTGGAATTTCAAAGGCCAAGTGCTTTGGCCTTCATCAAGGTTGTATGTACATAGTTTTATAAAAGTGGTATCATATTATTTCTGCTATTTTACACTCTACCTATTTGAATTTTACACCCTAAACATTTGGACATTTCAAAGCTATTTGTGACAATGCACGTCCATCAGTATCATTTTAGCGGTAACCATGATAGAGATGGAGTAGTTGGTTGTAACGTTACTGCTGTTGTTGTTTTCAGTCGTCATGAAGTTGATCTGATTCGTGGCAGCCCCATTTGTGCAGAGTAGAATTGCTCTATAAGGCTTTGAAAGCTGTGACTTTTGGGGGGCAGCTTGCCAGTATTATCTTCCGAGATGTCTTTGGGTGGGTTTGAGCTGCTAATATTTCCGCTAGTAGCCAGGCACTTAAGTCTGTGCCACCCAAGGACTTCACCAATATTACGAGCATTCATCAACAGGGGACTCTCTCCCTCCGAGCATGTGGAAGACTTTCCTTGTCTTTCCCTTGCAATGGGGCAGAGCCATGTAAGTAATTCTGAGATGTGTTTGACAAGCACATCTTCTTGACCGAATCAAAGAAAAGACTATGAATGACTTTTCAGTCTCTGTCATCTGTCTTAATCATGGACGAGGCCTTGTGCTGAGATGATGGTGCCAAAAAATGAAAGTGGTTTAGACTGCTAAATCATCACATGGATGACAGCTGTCCTTTAATGTCATCCAGACTTTGTGTGAAGCAGAGACACACTGCTGGTTGAACCATTGAAATTTTGGGAGTTGTTGCTGCAGCGTTATCAAACCTACCCTAACTGATACACTGGGCACTAAACGTATTTCCTCGTTTTCCTGTCTGCTTAGCTGTATTACCTTTCCTAGCCTTCCTTGTAGTTAGAATTGACGTTATTATTGAGTTTGGGCCAATGGATTATGAGAAGTTAATGTGTGATACTTTGAGATGGATGAAAAGTAGACATCTTCTTACCCATTTTTGCTGCTGATGACTACAAAGCCTCGGAGATAAGAGACCCACACATTTAAAAGGATTTACAGAACCTAGAAAGACTGCCTGGAAGAGTGCTGCTCACCATCAAGGAAGACTTGTTTTGGGCTTTATGTGAGTGAGAACACAACTCTATACCGGTACGCCATTGCAAGTTTTTGGCTTTGTTTGCAACAGTGGCTGGTGTTACCTTAAGGTTTAAAGAAATTTATAATTTGAAGTAAAGGACTTGAATAACCAAGACTAGGGCACACTAGTGGCATAGTGGTTAACTGACCAAAAAATAAGGTCAGCAGTACAAATCCACCAGGTACTCCTTCAAAACTCTATGAGGCAGTTCTACTCCATCTTATAGGGTTGCTTTGAGTCAGAATTGACACGACATCAGTGGGTTTGGGTTTTTGGTCTTAATCAAGACCTAAAATAAATTCATCTGGATTAATAATGGAATTTCAGGTAGCAAGGAAACTAGTAGTCTAGAAGGCTCAGTATGCATTACATGCCTGCAAAGCATTTTTTTCAGTAAGTTGTTACCTGCAGCAATTTGTAAGGCTCACCATGTCTGTATCAAGACTGTTCACTGGGAGAAATTGTTAGACAGCATCAGTGTGAGTGCAATGGCTACCACTCTCTGATTTTAGCCTGTTATCTTTTTGAGGACAAAGGCACAATGAGGCAAGAATTGGCTAGTTTTCAAAGAGAGATGAAAGATACTGGAGAGTTCAGAAAACAGCCATTTGGAACTTAACGTGAAAAAGAATTAAACTGTCATGTGACCACTCTTGGTTCTGTTTATGACAGCTCTTCTTACTTTAATATGAAGGTATAGTATTTCATTGCAGGAATTTAACACACTTTGCTTACAGAAATCCTTGATGAGAAAATGGGATGCCTCCAACTGTTTTGCCTGTTATTTTTTGTCTTTCATTTTTTTATTGTGATTAAGTGAAAGTATACAATTCAAATTAATTTTGTGTGCCCTGTATCTACAGCTCCTTCTGCTCTCTTTACCTGGTGACAGCACACTCCTCCTTCTCATTCTATACTTCCAGTATCCTCTTGACAAGCTCCTGTCCCTTCCTCTCCACTCTTCTCTCCCATCTAGAAAGAGACCAGTAGAACAGCATCCTATAATTGCACAGAATCATAAAATATGCACATCATATGGTCACAGTATCTCACCGAGTGCACTCAGTTTGTGTCCAAACAGTTGACCTCAGCAGTGTTTTCTGGACAAGGGCAGCAGCAGGTCTAGGAGCTATGCTCCCAGAGGATCCCCCAGGCGACCAGACCATCAACTGTGGTCTTTTAATAGAGTTCTTGAGCTGCATCCCTCTTTTTCTTGTGTTGCTACAGGGACTCAAAATTGTGTGCCCCATCACAGCTGTTAGTGGTGGCTGGGCACCATCTGGATCTTCTGGTCACGTATTGATACAGTCTCCCGTTCACATGGGTCCTTCTGTCTCCTGAACTATTTTTCCTTTGTGTCTTTGATGTTCTTGGTGATCATCTGTTTCAGATGAGTTGGCACCATTTGGTAAACCTGAGATGGCAGCTTGGTAGCTTTTTAAGATCCCAGATGCCACCCACCAATATGGGGTGCAGAAGATTTTCTTAGCAATAGGCTAGTTATGACAGTTGACTTCAATGTCCTCGAGAACATGGTCTCCAGACCCTGCCACTGCTACTCTATCCTTGAAATATTAGGTTAAGATTAGAAGAGCTTTCAGTTTATGGTGAAGTCCAGTTAAGTTGATCTATTTTCTACTGTTTGCTGTCACTGCTTTCACCTAACCAGATTTCTATCAGCTATATAATCTATGACCAAACGCCTCCCTCCTTCCCCACCTTTGTTGCTGTCAAAGAGTCTTTTCTTCTGTACATAAGTTTCTTTTTAAGTCCATATAGCAGGTGTCTCATACAATATTTGTTCCTTTACTGCTGACCGATTTCACTCAGCATAATGTCTTCCCATTGAAACCGTATCATGAGATACTTCCTGTGGTGGTCAGGATTATGTCAACTTGGCTATTCCATGTTTGGCTGCTGTATTAAGTGGCAGGGCGGGGCCTGTGGTGGCTTCCCGCCCCTCACCTCTCATCTCTCCACCTTCCACTACTACTGCTGGTCTGCTCATGTAGCCAGCAGCTCCTGCTGTCTTCTGGTGTCTGGTTTCTGGACTTGAACTAGCAGCTGTTGGGTTCATCAACACTTACAGCTGGCACTTGAGAGTCCTGTTCCCTGATCTGCCAATCCTGGGTTCACCAGCCTCTGCAGCTCCATCTCTCTGTCAGCTTGGGATCTGCCAACCTACACAACCAGTGATCTAGAACTCTGTTTTCTGACCTGCTGACATTGGGTTCACCAGCTCCCGTGGCCACGTAAGGCTTGTGCCAGGACTTCGGACGTTCACCTTCTGCAATGAGCTGTTCTGCATGAGCTGTTTCTTCTCTCTTTATGTACATATATATTTTTTCTTGTACTTTATATACGTAAATCTTTCCTTGTACATACACGTTATTGGTTTTCTTCACTAGAAAGCCCAGGCTAGGACACTTCCTAAAATCATCATTGTTCTTTATCATCGTGTGGTGATCCGTTGAGTATGTATACCACAGTTTGTTTATCCATCTGTTGATGGGCATCTAGGTTGATTCTTTCTTTTTGCTATTGTAGATTGTGCCACAATAAACATCCATATGCATATTATCTGTTCCTGTGACAGCCATTGTTTCTGTAGGATATATTCCAAGCAGTGCCATTACTGGATCAAATGGTACATGTATTTCCAGATTTTAAGGAAGCTCCAGATTGTTTTTCAAAGAGGTTGTATCATTTTGAAATTCCACTAACGGTGTAGGAGAGTTCCAGTGTCTCCACAGTTTTTTTTGATCATGGTCTAACTTCCTGGGGTGTGACGTTATCTCATCATGGTTTTGAATTTGAATGTCTTTAATAGCTAATAATCATGAGCATTTCCTCGTGTGTCTTTCGGTTACTTGGGTATCCTCTTTGGTGAAGTATCTGTCCATCTCCTTTGCCCATTGCTCAATTGTCTTTTTACCTTTTCTTGTTGATATTTTGCAGTACCTTGTAGATTATGGAGCTGGGGTGTTTGTCCAACATGTAGTTGCCAAGTATTTTTTCCCATTCTGTAGGTGGTCTTTTAACTCAACAGTCTTTAAATGAGCAAAAATGTTTGATACTTCTGGTTCTCATTTATCTGTTTTCTCTTCTGTTAATCATGCTTTGTCAACGTTGGAAGTCTGCCTAAGCTATGTATTAGAACTTCCATTGTTGATCCTATTTTTTCTTGCATGATCTTTATCATCTTAGGTTTGATATTTAGGTCTTAGATCCATTTTGAGTTAGTTTTTGTGTAAAGTGTGACACATGGGTCTTATTTCAGGTATTTGCAGATGGATAACCAATTTTGCCAACACCATTTGTTAAAAAGACTGTTTTTACCTCAGTTTACAATCTTGGGGCCTTTGCTGAATATCCATTGTTCGTAAGAGGATGCTGGCATCTCTGGGGTCTCAACTCTGTTCCATTGGTCTATATGTTTCATTTTGTACAAGTACCAGTCTGCTTTGACTACTGTGGCAGTGTAACAGGTTCTAAGGTCAGGTAGTATGAGGCCTCCCACTGTATTCCATTTTCTCAGTAGTGCTTTATGTGTCTGGAGTCTCTTCCCTCCAAACAAAGTTGATGATTTGTTTCTCCATCTCTTTAAAAAAAGATACTGGAATTTGTATTGGGATTGCATTGTGTATGTAGATTTCTTTGGGTAAAATACACATTTTTACAATGTTAAGTGTTCCTGTCCATGAGCAGGGTAGGTTTCTCAATTTCTGTAAATCTCTTTTGGTTTCTTGCAGTAAGGTCCTGTAGTTCTCTCTGTATAGATCTCTTATTTTTCTAGCTATCATTTCTAGGTATTTTATTTTTTTGTGGGCTACAGCAAATGGTATGGACTTAGTGATTTCTTCTTTAATGATCTCTTTGTTGGTATAAATAATCCTACTGATTTACTTATGTTTATCTTATATCCTGATACTTTGTTGAACTCTTCTTATAGTTCTAGCAGTTTATTTGTGGATTCTTTATGATTCGCTGCATATACAATCATATCATCTGCAAATAGGGAGATTTTTTTACTTCTTCTTTGCTGATGCAGATGTCCTTTATTTCTTTGTCTTGTCTAATTGCTCGGGCCAGAACTTCTAGCACAATGTTAAGTAGGAGAAGTGAAAGTAGGCATCCTTGTCTAGTTCCCTTTCTGAAGGGGAATTCTTTCAGGATGATGTAGGTGGTTGGTTTTGCATAGACGCCCCTTATTCTGTTGAGGAATTTTCCCTCTATTCCTATCTTGCTAAGAGTTTTTAGCATGAATGTGTGTTGGACTTTGTCAAATGCCTTTTGTGCATCAATTGAAAAAATTGGGTGATTCTTATCTTTTGTGCTGTTTATGTGTTTGATCACATTAATTGTTTTTCTCGTGTTGAACTAGCCTTGCATCCCGGGTAAGAATCCAACTTGGTCATGATGAATTATGTTTTGACATGTTGTTGAAATCTGTTTGCAAGGATTTTGTTGAAGATTATTGCGTCTAGGTTCATGAGTGATATTGATTTGTAATATTCTTTTTTTGTGGGATATTTTCCTGGCTTTGGTATCAGGGTTATGCTGGCTTCACAGAATGAATTTGGGAGTATTCAATCCCTTTCTATGCTGTGAAATAGCCTCAGTAGTATTGGAGTTAACTCTTCTCTGAAAGTTTGGTAGAATTCTCTGGTGAAGCCCTCTGGGCCAGGACTTTCTTTGGTTGGTAGTTTTTTGATGACCTTTTCAATTTCTTCCTTTGTGGTGGATATATTAAGTTGTTCTACTTCTCTTTGTGGTAATTTTGGTAGGTGATATGAATCTCAAAATTTATCTATTTCCTCTAGGCTTTTGAGTCTACTAAAGTACAGTCTTTCATAGTATTCTGTTATGATAGCTTTGATTTCAGTTGAGTCTGTTGTGACACATCTTGTCTCATTTCTTATTTGGGTTATTTGTTTCCTCACCTGTTTTTCTTTTTTAGGTTTAGCCAATGATCTATCAATTTTGTTGATCTTAATGACACTTGGCTTTGGCTTTTGAAGAATCAGCTTTTGGTTTTGTTAATTCTTTCAGTTGTTCTTCTATTCTCTAATTCATTTAGTTCTACCTTTATTATCTGTTT